>CM038146.1:53539047-54739047 GCA_021437245.1 Aegilops speltoides
AGGATTGGAGGTGCGAAGATACATGCATGCCCTAATGATCTGCATCCTCTACGCGGTGCGTATAAGGATCTGAACGCATGCCCGGTATGCGGTGCATTACGGTATAAGATCGACGAGATGACCACGGTGATGTTGACGGCGAGCCCCCGGAAGAGGGTTCTGCGAAGGTGATGTGGTATGCTCCTATAATACCACGGTTGAAACGTCTGTTCGTAAACGGAGAGCATGCCAAGTTGATGCGATGGCATGTTGAGGACCGTAAGAAAGACGGAAGTTGAGAGCACCACGACGGGTCGTGATGGAGAAAAATCGAGAGAAATCTTGGGATGAGTTTGCAAGTGAGCCAAGGAACGTATGGTTTGCTTTAAGCGCGGATGGCATTAATCCTTTCGGGAGCAGAGCAGCAATCACAGCACTGGCCCGTGACTCTATGTATGTATAACCTTCCTCCTTGGATGTGCATGAAGCGGAAGTTCATTATGATGCCGTTCTCATCCAAGGCCCTAAGCAACCCGGCAATGACATTGATGTGTACCTAAGGCCATTAGTTGAAGAACTTTTACAGCTGTGGAATGGAAGCGGTGTACGACGTGGGATGAGCACAACAGGAGGAATTTAACCTAAAGGCGTTGCTGTTCGTGACCATCAACGATTGGCCCGCTCTCAAGAACCTTCGTGATGAGACAAACAAGGGATACCACGATGCACGCACCGCTTACTTGACATCGATAGTATATACCGCAAGCTGCGGGAAGAATGTGTACATGGGCTATCGTCGATTTCTTCCGACCAACCATCAATGTCGAAAGAAAGGCAAGCATTTCAAAGCGAGGCAGATCACCGGAAGAAGCCCGCCATGCGCATCGGTGATCACGCACTTGCTATGGTCAATGATTTACACGTAATCTTTGGAAAGGGTCCGGCGGACTAGCTGTTCCGAGTGACGCCGAGGGACACGCACCCATGTGGAAGAAGAAATCTATATTTTGGGACCTACCCTCTTGGAAAGACCTAGAGGTCCGCTCTTCGATCGACGTGATGCACGTGACGAAGAACCTTTGCGTGAACTGCTAGGCTTCTTGGGCGTGTATGGGAAGACAAAAGATACAGGTGAGGCACGAGAGGACCTGCAACGTTTGCACGAAAAAGACGGCATGCCTCCAAAGCAAGATGAAGGTCCCGCCACTATGCTCTTACCAAAGAAGAGAAGGAAATCTTCTTTGAATGCCTCGCTTAGTATGAAGGTTCCGACCGGCTTCTCGTCGAATATAAAAGGAATAATAAATATGGCAGAGAAAAAGTTTCGAACCTAAAGTCTCATGATCGCCACGTGATTATGACGCAATCGCTTCCGGTTGCATTGAGGGGCTTCTACCGAAAACGTCCGATTAGCCATTGTGAAGCTATGTGCATTCCTCAATGCAATATCTCGAAGGTGATCGATCCGAAACCATACCAAGGCTAAGGAGTGATGTGGTGCAATGTCTTGTCGGGTTCGAGCTGGTGTTCCCACCATCCTTCTTCAATATCATGACGCACGTTCTTGTTCATCTAGTTGACAAGATTGTCATTCGGGCCCAGATTTCTACACAATATGTACCCCTTTGAGAGGTTCATGGGAGTCCTAAAGAAATATGTCCGTAATCGCGCTAGGCCGAAGGAAGCATCTCCATGGGCCATCAAACGAGAGGATGTCATCGGGTTTTGTGTTGACTTCATTCCTGGCCTTAAGAAGATAGGTCTCCCTAAATCGCGGTATGAGGGGAGACTGACCGAAAAGGCACGCTTGGAAAGGACTCAATAATATGCACGAGGACGGATATTCTTGGTCTCAAGCCCACTACAGCTTCTGAGAACTCTACCTTGGTGACCCGTATGTCGATGAACACAAGAACGATCTGCGCTTCAAACACCGGAGCAAAGGCGACGATCGGATTACATGTGAACACATCGGGACTTTCAGCAGAGTTGGTTGGAAGCACGTGTCGAGGTGACAAGACTGTTTGTGAGGAGCTGTACTTGTTATCCAGGGACCATCTTTGACCGTATTGATTTGGAAAGGATCTGAGATAAATGGGAATACATTTTACACGATTGACCAAGATCAAAAGAGCACCAACCAAAACAGCGGTGTCCGCTTTGATGCAACAACCGAGAGGGAAAGGACACATATTATGGTTACATAGTGGACATATGGGAACTTGACTACGGACATGATTTTAAGGTCCCTTTGTTTAAGTGCAAATGGGTCAATCTGTCAGAGGCGGGAATGTAGACCCACAAGACGGAATGACAACAGTGGATCTGAAAAATCTTGGGTACACCGACGAACCGTTCGTCCTAGCCAATGATGTGGCACAGGTTATCTATGTGAAGGACATGTCCAAGAGACCGAGAAAGAGAAAAGATAAGGAAGCAAATACATCATACGATGAGCCAAAGCGCCACATAGTTCTTTCGGGAAAAAGGGACATCGTGGGAGTGGAGGACAAGACGGACATGTCGAAGATTATGAAAAGTTTCATGAAATTCCTCCTTTAAAGTCAAGGCTGACCCCAAACATCCCGATAAACGATGAAGATTATCCATGGTTACGGCGCAATAAGCAAATGACACAAGCGAAGAAAAAGTGAAGACTTTCTCCGCAACTATTGTTCGTTTATGATACCATTATATTATAATCGATGAGTATGATACCATTTTTCGTTTTGTACATGCACATGCTATGTGTGGGTCAATTTATGATATACCATGCCAACTTTCAACTTTTTCAGAGTTCATTTGAAATGTCTTATGGTTCGCCCTCGTAATAATTAAAAATAGCAACAATAAGTATTTTGTTGTAAGTAGAAACAAAATAAATTAAATAAAGCAAGAAAGAAAACAAAAAAAAGTGTTTTCAAATTTGAAAATTAGTAATGGCGCTAACAGAAAGTTTATAATTTTCCTAAAACTAGAAGCAAAAAGATTTAAAAATAGAGCAAAAACAAAAGAAAATAAATAATGCAGAAAACAAAACAAAAAACAACAATAAGTATTTTGTTGTAAGTAGAAACAAAATAAATTAAATAAAGCAAGAAAGAAAACAAAAAAAGTGTTTTCAAATTTGAAAATTAGTAATGGCACTAACAGAAAGTTTATAATTTTCCTAAAACTAGAAGCAAAAAGATTTAAAAATAGAGCAAAAACAAAAGAAAATAAATAATGCAGAAAACAAAACAAAAAACAACAATAAGTATTTTGTTGTAAGTAGAAACAAAATAAATTAAATAAAGCAAGAAAGAAAACAAAAAAGTGTTTTCAAATTTGAAAATTAGTAATGGCACTAACAGAAAGTTTATAATTTTCCTAAAACTAGAAGCAAAAAGATTTAAAAATAGAGCAAAAACAAAAGAAAATAAATAATGCAGAAAACAAAACAAAAAAACAACAATAAGTATTTTGTTGTAAGTAGAAACAAAATAAATTAAATAAAGCAAGAAAGAAAACAAAAAAAAGTGTTTTCAAATTTGAAAATTAGTAATGGCACTAACAGAAAGTTTATAATTTTCCTAAAACTAGAAGCAAAAAGATTTAAAAATAGAGCAAAAACAAAAGAAAATAAATAATGCAGAAAACAAAACAAAAAACAACAATAAGTATTTTGTTGTAAGTAGAAACAAAATAAATTAAATAAAGCAAGAAAAAAATGCCACCCTCTTGGGCCGCCACGGCTGAATACGATCGGTATCCCTATTTGGGCCGAGATTCGGGCCCGCAGAAGGCCCGAAGGTCCAACAGCAACGGCGAGCAAGTAGGCCCATAAGCCTGCAGTTCAAAGGAGTTCAAGAGGGAGCGGCGGTGGGGCTTATAAACCATCGCGCCCCTCTCAACTAGCGAGTGGGACTAAACTTTGGCCCCGGCAGGCGGTCAGAGGCCTTTGGTCCCGGTTGGAGGCACCAACCGACTAAAGAGGGGCTTTAGTCGGTTGGAGCCACCAACCGGGACCAAAACATGCAGCTTCCGCCTTTGGGCTGCCAAATTGAGGCCTTTGGTCCCGGTTGGTGGCTCCAACGGGACTAAAGGTGGCATTAGTCACGGTTGGTGCCACCAACCGACCAATGCGCTTTATATATAAGTGGCACTTTGCGTTTTGTAGTTCATCGTCACATTGCCCCACGACGACGCCAACGAGCGACGCCGCCAGTTGCCCCTGCGCCGCCGCCGCCGCCGCCGTCGCCGCGTCGCTGCCGTCGCCGCGCGCTGTCGTCGCGCCCTCCCCCGAGCCCGCGCTTCGCCGTCATCGCCGCCAGAGCTCTGCCTTGTCGCCGCTGAGGCTCCGCCAGCGTCGCCGTCGCCGCGCGCCCAGCGCCCAGCGCCCGTCGCTGTCGCCGTCGCCGTCGCCCGGCCCCGCTCCATCAGCTGTGAGCCGCCAGCATCTGCCAGGCTCTTTTTTTTTTTATTATTTTAGTTTTTTTTCTGTTCATATAATGCATATATGTGTATGTGTATGTATATGTTCATATATGTTATGTATATGTTTCATTTTTATTAGTTTTTTTTCTGTTCATATAATGCATATATGTGTATGTGTATGTATATGTTCATATATGTTATGTATATGTTTCATTTTTATTAGTTTTTTTCTGTTCATATAATGCATATATGTGTATGTGTATGTATATGTTCATATATGTTATGTATATGTTTCATTTTATTAGTTTTTTTCTGTTCATATATGTGTATTGTAGAATATGCAAATGTTGGTATATTCATATGAACAATGCATTAGGCAAAACCTTTGTTTTTTTTGGAATTTTCTATTTGAACATTTTTTTAAAACAAGCAATACTAAAAGAATGAGAGGAAAAGGAAAATAAGAAGAGGAAGAAAGGAGAAAAGAGGAGAGGAAGAAGAGGAGAAATAAATAAGAAGAGGAAAAAAAGAAGAAGAAGAGGAGAAGAAGAAAGGAATAGAGGAGAAAGGAGAAATTCTATTTTTTCTTCTTCTCCTCTATTCCTTTCTTCTTCTTCTCCTTTTTTTCTTCTTTACTTCTTCTTCTTCTTCCTTCTTCCTTCTTCCTCTTTTCTTCCTTTTCCTTAATTATTTTCCTTTCTCGAGGGAGAAGAAGAAAAGAAGAGGAGAAGAAGAAAGAAAGGAAAGGAGAAAGAAGAAACTTAAACACGAGCGATACCCCTCCCGATATGTATATGTATGTCGCGTCGTTGTCGATATAATTAACCCCTCTAGATACAACTGCAGCAGCCCCTCGGCCCTCTCGCTCGACCAAAACTCTCGAGGACACCCAAACCCTAGAGAGAAAACGATGTTGAATAATAATTGACATGTTGTCAATATTTGCGAAACTATGGAGCACCCCGAGACGAAGAAAGCGAAGCGATGTTGGGGAAATAATCGCAAATGGAAGTGATGATGTTGCGTCATTTCTCATCGACACCGTTGGTCGGATGGATGAAGAAGAGGGCTATGATTATGATGGCTTCGACTCATTAATGCGGTACAAGAGGAGGACTATGTTCATGATGGCTCCGGTGACACAATGGAGGTACAAGACGAAGGAGACCGTGCGAGGCGAAGTCACCGAACCGAGTCCGCCAGGTATATATATATTAGTTAAGCCCGTCTTGACAAGTTAATTGATGCATCCATTGTTTTGGTATATGTACACATATTAAGTAATCGCTGTCGTCTTTCTTCCTTATAATTTCTAGCCCTCCGGATCGAGCACAACTTGATGCGGAGACGAGGCCCAAGAAAAGTTGAGCTCGGATGAAAAGTTTGAGATCATAGAAATCGCGCCCGACGGCGAACCGATTGAACCCATCCGGACAAAGAAGGCATTTTACGCTTTCGGTCTGCGGGTTCTTGTTAGGAAAGGATCCCGATCAAGATCCAGCAATGGTATAAGCTCGCTAAGGATGAAACGCCTGAGGTGTCTTATGTCAATGATATCGAGAAAGAAGATCTTTGGAATGAGTGAAGGCAAATTTCACCCTACCGCCAGAGGAGGATCCGGAGAAGCCGTTAAAGAGCAATTAATCAAGTCTTGTGCTCTTAAGAAGATGGCTGGCCTAATGAGGAGGTGGAGGAAAGAGCTGAACCAGTTTGTCCAGAAAAAAGAGACACCAGAATTCATCGGCAAATATGAGAAGATCAAAGATCACTGGCCCGCATTTGTGGCCCACAAGACATCGGAAAAGAGTAAGAAGATGTCGGAGACAAACAAGAAAAATGCTGCGAAGAAGACGCTTCACCATCGCACGGGGTCAGGTGGCTACCTCAAAGCCCGGCCTAAGTGAAGGAAATATGCCCTAGAGGCAATAATAAAGTTATTATTTATTTCCTTATTTCATGATAAATGTTTATCATTCATGCTAGAATTGTATTAACCGGAAACATGATACATGTGTGAATGCATAGACAAACAAACATGTCACTAGTATGCCTCTACTAGACTAGCTTGTTAATCAAAGATGGTTATGTTTCCTAACCATGAACAAGTAGTTGTTATTTGATTAATGAGGTCACATCATTAGTAGAATGATCTGATTGACATGACCCATTCCCTTAGCTTAGCACACGATCGTTTAGTATGTTGCTACTGCTTTTATCCATGACTTATACATGTTCCTATAACTATGAGATTATGCAACTCCGTTTACGGAGGAACACTTTGGTGCTACCAAACGTCACAACGAATCGGGTGATTATAAAGGAGTACTACAGGTGTCTCCAAAGGCAGATGTTGGGTTGACGTATTTTGAGATTAGGTTTTGTCACTCCGATTGTCGGAGAGGTATCTCTGGGCCCTCTCGGTAATGCACATCACTAAAGCCTTGCAAGCACTACAACTAATGAGTTAGTTGTGAGATGATGTATTACGGAACGAGTAAAGAGACTTGCCAGTAACGAGATTGAACTAGGTATTGGATACCGACGATCGAATCTCGGGCAAGTAACATACCGATGACAAAGGGAACAACGTATGTTGTTATGCGGTCTGACCGATAAAGATCTTCGTAGAATATGTAGGAACCAATATGGGCATCCAGGTCCCGCTGTTGGTTATTGACCGTGAATAGTTCTAGGTCATGTCTACATTGTTCTCGAACCGTAGGGTCCGCACGCTTAAGGTTACGATGACAGTTATTATGAGTTTATGTATTTTGATGTACGAAGGAGTTGAGTCCCGGATGTGATCACGGACATGACGAGGAGTCTCGGAATGGTCGAGACATAAAGATTGATATATTGGAAGCCTATGTTTGGAGTTCGGAATGGTTCCGGACGAAAACGGGAATTTACCGGAAAACCGGGAGGTTACCGGAACCCCCCGGGAGGTAAATGGGCCTCGGTGGGCCTTGAGGGAGAAGAGGAGGGGCCGGCCAGGAGGTGGCCGCGCGCCCTCTCCCCCAGTCCGAATAGGACAAGGAGGGGGGGCGGCGCCCCCTTTCCTCTTCCCCCTCCCCCAAACCTAGTCCAACTAGGAAGGGGGAGTCCTACTCCCGGTGAGGAGTAGGACTCCTCGGCCGCCTCCTCTAGGGCCGCCGGCCTCCCCCTCCCTCCTTTATATATGGGGCGGGGGCACCTTGATACACACAAGTTGATCGTGAGATCGTTCCTTAGCCGTGTCGGTGCCCCCTCCACCATATTCCACCTCGGTTATACCGTCGCGAAGCTTAGGCGAAGCCCCTGCGCCGTGAAACATCAAGATCGCCACCACGCCGTCGTCGGTCGACGAAACTCTCCCTCGACACTCGGCTGGATCGGAGTACGAGGGACGCCATCGAGCTGTACGTGTGTCAAGAACTCGGGGCGTCGGAGTAACGGCGCCGGATCGGTCGGATCGCGAGGAGAACGTCGACTACTTCCTCTACGTTGTGATCGCTTCCGCCGGGTCTACGAGGGTACGAGACAACACTCTCCCTCTCGTTGCTATGCATCACCATGATCTTGCGTGTGCGTAGGAAATTTTTTGAAATTACTACGTTCCCCTACGGTGGCATCCGAGCCTAGGTTTTTTATGGTTTGATGTTTTGCACGAGTAGAACACAAGTGAGTTGTGGGCGATACAAGTCATACTACCTACCAGCATGTCATACTTTGGTTCAGCGGTATTGTGAGATGAAGCGGCCCAGACCGACATTACGCGTACGCTTACGCGAGACTGGTTTCACCGCCACGAGCACTCGTTGCTTAAAGGTGACTGGTGGGTGTCTGTCTCTCTCACTTTAGTTGAACTGAGTGTGGCTACGCCGGTCCTTGAGAAGGTTAAACGGAGTCTATTTGACGAAGTATCGTTGTGGTTTTGATGCGAGGTGAGACTGGTTCTTGCTTAAGCCCGTAGCAGCCACGTAAAATTTGCAACAACAAAGTAGAGGACGCCTAACTTGTTTTTGCAGGGCATGTTGTGATGTGATATGGTCAAGACGTGATGCTATATTATATTGTATGAGATGATCATGTTTTGTAACCGGTTATCGGCAATCGGCTGGAGCCATATAGTTGTCGCTTTATTGTATGCAATGCAATCGCTTCTGTAATGCTTTACTTTATCACTAAGCGGTAGCGATAGTCGTAGAAGCATAAGTTTGGCGAGACGACAACGATGCTACGATGGAGATCAAGGTGTCGCGCCGGTGACGTTGGTGATCATGGTGGTGCTGCAAGATGGGGATCGTGAAGCACAAGATGATGATGACCATATCATATCACTTATATTGATTTGCATGTGATGTTTATCCTTTTATGCATCTTATCTTGCTTTGATTGACGGTAGCATTATAAGATGATCTCTCACTAAATTATCAAGAAGTGTTCTCCCCGAGTATGCACCGTTGCCAAAGTTCGTCGTGCCCAGACACCACGTGATGATCGGGTGTGATAAGCTCACGTCCATCTACAACGGGTGCAAGCCAGTTTTGCACACGCAGAATACTCGGGTTATACTTGACGAGCCTAGCATATGCAGATATGGCCTCGGAACACGGAGACCGAAAGGTCGGCGTGAATCATATAGTAGATATGATCAACATAAGATGTTCACCATTGAAAACTACTCCATTTCACGTGATGATCGGTTATGGTTTAGTTGATTTGGATCACGTGATCACTTGGATGACTAGAGAGATGTCTTTCTAAGTGGGAGTTCTTAAGTAATATGATTAATTGAACTTAAATTTATCATGAACTTAGTACCGATAGTATCTTGCTTGTTTATGTTTGATTGTAGATAGATGGCTCGTCTTTGTTGTTCCGTTGAATTTTAATGCGTTCCTTGAGAAAGCAAAGTTGAAAGATGATGGTAGCAATTACACGGATTGGGTCCGTAATTTGAGGATCATCCTCATTGCTGCCTGTAAGAGCTACGCCTGGATGCACCGCTAGGTGACAGAACTTCTTCTTTGCGGAGCAACGCCGGATGTTATGAACGTCTGCGAGCAAAGCTGATGACTACTCTATAGTTCGATGTGCCATGCTTTACGGCTTAGAACCGGGACTTCAACGACGTTTTGAGCGTCATGGAGCATATGAGATGTTCCAGAGTTGAAGTTAATATTCCAACAGAATGCCCGGATTGAGAGATATGAAGTCTCCAATAAGTTCTATAGCTGTAAGATGGAGGAGAACGATTCATTAGTGAGCATATACTCGGAATGTCCGGGTACTACAATCACTTGACACAATTGGGAGTTAATCTTCCGGATGATTGTGTCATTGATGAATTCTCCAATCACGCCACCAAGCTACAAAGGCTTCGTGATGAACTATAATATGCAAGGGTTAGTGAAAACTATACGAGCTCTTCGCAATGCTAAAGGCTGCGGAGGTAGAAATCAAGAAGGAGCATCAAGTGTTGATGGTCAATAAGACCACTAGTTTCAAGAAGAAAGGCAAAGGGAAGAAGAAGGAATCTTAAGAAGAACAGCAAGCAAGTTGTTGCTCGGGAGAAGAAACCCAAGTCTGGCCCTAAACCTGAAATCGAGTGCTTCTACCGCAAGCGATAGGTCTTTGAAGCGGAACTGCCCCAAGTATTTGGCGGATAAGAAGGATGGCAAGGTGAACAAAGGTATATGTGATATACATGTTATTGATGTGTACCTTACTAGAGCTCGCAGAGCACTGGTATTTGATATCGGTTACATTGCTAATATTTGCAACTCAAGCAGGACTACGGATTGCGAACACGGCAAAGGGCGAGGTGACGGCGCGCGTGGGAAATGGTTCCAAAGTCGATGTGATCGCGGTCGGCACGCTACCTCTACATCTACCTTCGGATTAGTTTTAGACCTAAATAATTGTTATTTGGTGCTGCGTTGAGCATGAACATTATATCTGGATCTTGTTTGATGCGAGACGGTTATTCATTTAAATCGAGAGAATAATGGTTGTTCTATTTATATGAGTAATATCTTTTATGGTCATGCACCCTTGAGGAGTGGTCTATTTCTTATGAATCTCGATAGTAGTGATACACATATTCATAATGTTGAAACCAAAAGATGCAGAGTTGATAACGAAAGTGCAACTTATTTGTGGCTTGCCGTTTAGGTCATATCGGTGTAAAGCGCATGAAGAAACTCCATCTTGATGGACTTTTGGAGTCACTTGATTATGAATCACTTGGCACTTATGAACCGTGCCTCATGGGCAAGATGACTAGAACACCGTTCTCGGTACTATGGAGAGAGCAACAGATTTGTTGGAAATCATACATACAGATGTATGTGGTCCGATGAATGTTGAGGCTCGTGGCGGATATCGTTATTTTCTCACCTTCACAGATGACTTAAGCGGATATGGGTATATCTACTTAATGAAACATAAGTCTGAAACGTTTGAAAAGTTCAAAGAATTTCAGAGTGAAGTTGAAAATCATCGTAACAAGAAAATTAAGTTTCTACGATCCGATCGTGGAGGTGAATATTTGAGTTACTGAGTTTGGTCTACATTTGAAACAATGCGGAATAGTTTCGCAACTCACGCCACCGGAACACCACAGCGTAATGGTGTGTCCGAACGTCGTAATCGTACTTTACTAGATATGGTACGATCTATGATGTCTCTTACAGATTTACCGCTATCGTTTTGGGGTTATGCTCTAGAGACAGCCGCATTCACACTGAATAGAACACCGTAGAAATCCGTTAAGACGACACCTTATGAACTATGGTTTAGCAAGAAACCAAAGTTGTCGTTTCTTAAAGTTTGGGGATGCGATGCTTATGTGAAAAAGCTTCAACCTGATAAGCTCGAACCCAAATCGGAGAAATGTGTCTTCATAGGATACCCAAAGGAAACAGTTGGGTACACCTTCTATCACAGATCCGAAGGCAAGACATTCGTTGCTAAGAATGGATCCTTTCTAGAGAAGGAGTTTCTCTCGAAAGAAGTGAGTGGGAGGAAAGTGGAACTTGATGAGGTAATAGTACCTTCTCCCTTACTTGAAAGTAGTTAAATCGCAGAAACCGGTTTCGAGACACCTACACCAAGTAGTGAGGAAGTTGATGATGTTGATCATGAAACTTGAGATCAAGTTCTCGCAGAACCTCATAGATCAACCAGAGTAAGATCCGCACTGAGTGGTACGGTAATCCTGTTACGGAAGTCATGCTACTAGATCATGATGAACCTACGAACTATGAAGAAGCGATGGTGAGCCCAGATTCGCAAAATGGCTTGAGGCCATGAAATCTGAGATGGGATCCATGTATGAAAACAAAGTGTGGACTTTGGTTGACTTGCCCGAGGGTAGGCAAGCAATAGAAAACAAGTGGATCTTCAAGAAGAAGACGGACGACGGTAATATTCTGTCTATAAAGCTCGACTTGTCGCAAAAGGTTTTCGACAAGTTCAAGGGATTGACTACGATGAGACCTTCTCACCCGTAGCGATGCTTAAGTCCGTCCGAATCATGTTAGCAATTGCCGCATTTTATGATTATGAAATTTGGCAAATGGATGTAAAGACTGCATTCTGAATGGATTTCGGAAGAAGAGTTGTATATGATGCAACCGAAGGTTTTATCGATCCAAAGGAGCTAACAAAGTGTGCAAGCTCCAACGATCCATTTATGGACTGGTGCAAGCATCTCGGAGTTGGAATAAACGCTTTGATAGTGTGATCAAAGCATTTGGGTTTGTACAGACTTTTGGAGAAGCCTGTATTTACAAGAAAGTGAGTGGGAGCTCTGTAGCATTTATGATATTATATGTGGATGACATATTGCTGATCGGAAATGATATAGAATTTCTGGATAGCATAAAGGGATACTTGAATAAGAGTTTTTCAATGAAAGACCTCGGTGAAGCTGCTTACATATTGGGCATTAAGATCTATAGAGATAGATCAAGGCGCTTAATTGGACTTTCACAAAGCACATACCTTGACAAAGTTTTGAAGAAGTTCAAAATGGATCAAGCAAAGAAAGGGTTCTTGCACGTGTTACAAGGTGTGAAGTTGAGTCGGACTCAATGCCCGACCCACTGCAGAAGATAGAGAGAAAATGAAAGATGTTCCTATGCTTCAGCCATAGGCTCTATCATGTATGCAATCTGTGTACTGACACGATGTGTGCCTTGCTATAAGCCTAGCAGGAGGTACCAAAGTAATCCAGAGTGGATCATCGACAGCGGTCAAGAACATCTGAAATACGAAAAGGACTAAGGACATGTTTCTCAGATATGGAGGTGACAAAGAGCTCATCGTGGCAGTTACGTTGATGCAAGCTTTGACACGATCCGGACGATTCTAAATCGCAGACCGGATACGATTTACACTAAGCGGAGGAGCTGTCGGTTGGTGCGTTCTAAACAAAGCGTCGTGGCGGGATCTACATGTGAAGCGGAATACATAGCAGCCGGAAGCAGCTAATGAAGGAGTGCGGATGAAGGAGTTCATATCCGATCTAGGTGTCATACCTAGTGCATCGGGTCCAATGAAAATCTTCGTGACAATATTGGAGCAATTGCCTTAGCAAAGGAATCCAGATTTCACAAGAGGACCAAGCACATCAAGAGGCGCTTCAATTCCATCCGGGACTTAGTCGGTGGAGACATAGAGATTTGCAAGATACATACGGATCTGAATGTTGCAGACCCGTTGACTAAGCCTCTTCCACGAGCAAAACATGATCATTACCAAGACTCCATGGGTGTTAGAATCATTCTTGTGTAATCTAGATTATTGACTCTAGTGCAAGTGGGAGATCAAGGAAATATGCCCTAGAGGCAATAATAAAGTTATTATTTATTTCCTTATTTCATGATAAATGTTTATCATTCATGCTAGAATTGTATTAACCGGAAACATGATACATGTGTGAATGCATAGACAAACAAACATGTCACTAGTATGCCTCTACTAGACTAGCTTGTTAATCAAAGATGGTTATGTTTCCTAACCATGAACAAGTAGTTGTTATTTGATTAATGAGGTCACATCATTAGTAGAATGATCGATTGACATGACCCATTCCCTTAGCTTAGCACACGATCGTTTAGTATGTTGCTACCGCTTTTATCCATGACTTATACATGTTCCTATAACTATGAGATTATGCAACTCCCGTTTACGGAGGAACACTTTGGTGCTACCAAGCGTCACAACGAATCGGGTGATTATAAAGGAGTACTACAGGTGTCTCCAAAGGCGGATGTTGGGTTGGCGTATTTGAGATTAGGTTTTGTCACTCCGATTGTCGGAGAGGTATCTCTGGGCCCTCTCGGTAATGCACATCACTAAAGCCTTGCAAGCACTACAACTAATGAGTTAGTTGTGAGATGATGTATTACGGAACGAGTAAAGAGACTTGCCGGTAACGAGATTGAACTAGGTATTGGATACCGACGATCGAATCTCGGGCAAGTAACATACCGATGACAAAGGGAACAACGTATGTTGTTATGCGGTCTGACCGATAAAGATCTTCGTAGAATATGTAGGAACCAATATGGGCATCCAGGTCCCGCTGTTGGTTATTGACCGTGAATAGTTCTAGGTCATGTCTACATTGTTCTCGAACCGTAGGGTCCGCACGCTTAAGGTTTCGATGGCGGTTATTATGAGTTTATGTATTTTGATGTACCGAAGGAGTTCGAGTCCCGGATGTGATCACGGACATGACGAGGAGTCTCGGAATGGTCGAGACATAAAGATTGATATATTGGAAGCCTATGTTTGGAGTTCGAATGGTTCCGGAAAACGGAATTTCTGGAAAACCGGAGGTTACTGGAACCCCGGGAGGTAAATGGGCCTCGGTGGGCCTTGAGGGAGAAGAGGAGGGGCCGGCCAGGAGGTGGCCGCGCGCCCTCTCCCCCCCCAGTCCGAATAGGACAAGGAGGGGGGGGGCGGCGCCCCCTTTCCTTTTCCCCCTCCCCCAAACCTAGTCCAACTAGGAAAAGGGGGGGAGTCCTACTCCCGGTAGGAGTAGGACTCCTCCCGGCGCGCCTCCTCTAGGGCCGGCCGGCCTCCCCCCTCCCTCCTTTATATACGGGGGCAGGGGGGCACCTTGATACACACAAGTTGATCGTGAGATCGTTCCTTAGCCATGTGCGGTGCCCCCCTCCACCATATTCCACCTCGGTTATACCGTCGCGAAGCCTAGGCGAAGCCCTGCGCCGGTGAAACATCAAGATCGCCACCACGCCGTCGTCTTGTGAAACTCTCCTCGACACTCGGCTGGATCGAGTACGAGGGACGCCATCGAGCTGTCGTGTGTCAAGAACTCGGGGCGTCGGAGTAACGGCGCCGGATCGGTCGGATCGCGAGGAGAACGACGACTACTTCCTCTACGTTGTGATCGCTTCGCGGGTCTCACGAGGGTACGAGACAACACTCTCCCTCTCGTTGCTATGCATCACCATGATCTTGCGTGTGCGTGGGAAAATTTTTGAAATTACTACGTTCCCCAACACTAAGTGGTCCAAGGCTGAGCATGATCTGCTTGAAAAAGGGATCGAACCGAGGCGATCTACCGCCGAGAGCATTGCGGACTTGGTTCTTCGGGCTGGCGGAACCTTGGACCTATAATGAGGCAAAGTGTCGATGGGCGAGCGAGCAATCGCAAACACCGGTCAAGAAACTTCGACAATATATTGATGCTGCGCTTGGAGGGACGTTCCTTCCAAAGCAGGGGAGAAGGACGAGCTCACAATGGCCCTTGGGAATCCCGAGCACCCCGGGCGGACACGAGGCACGCCAGGCTCGCTTCGTGGAAGGTTGGTTTTCGGACGCAGGGGTTACAAAACCCATGAGAGGAGGAAGAAAGTGGAGCATGACCAAATGCTGGCGCTGCTTGGAAGGGTAATGGGGCTAGAGGATCGAGAAGAGGAACGAGAAGCGCAGATCGCAACAAACGACATGCGAAGCTTCCCCCGGCTACCCCGCCATCTCAGCGCGAAGCAGCGTTGCTTCCACCGAGCTGCTTCAGCCGGAGCATGTCTTGACGGCTCGCCAGCTATCCGTGGATGGTATCACGAGTCTCAAAATTGCCACATTATGGCGCGATGCATGAATTTGAAGGTCAAGGCGGCTGTTGGCCAAGTTTATCCTAGTGGACCCGGCACAACTTATCACCGCCACCGATTCGGAAGGATTTGCTAAGGTGATGGTTGATGAAATAACGGAGGATTTGAGGACCTCGCGCTTGAGCACCCTACCGGTGAAGGGGAGACTAGGCTGGGTTACGCTCTCAAGACTCCATGCCTATGGCGGAAGGAGCTCATCGACCTTCGAAGCTGGACGCCTCCGCCTCCTCCTCCTCATCCGCGAGTCAGGCACTCCGCCTCCTCCACCGCCTCCTCCCCCGTGAGTGACGATCAGGCACGCATGGCGGCACTCCGCCTCCTCCACCGCCTCCTCCTCCGTGAGTGAAGATCAGGGCAGCGTGGCGGCACTCCGCCCCTTCTCCGGCGGCGTGGCGGCACTCCGCCTCCTCCTTCTCCGCCTCGCCAAAGAAGGGCGGAAGAGACCCGCCCGCCCGGCTGCTCCGGACGCGTCGTAGTCCTTCTCCTCCGCCTCGTAAGCAAGCACGAAGGAAGACAGACGCCGCAGCCGCTCCGTCTGCTCGGCGTCTAGCAGCACAAGAAGAGAGAGCAATCAGACACGGTCCACCTCTAAAGCCTGTAGAGAAGTTACCGTATGAGAGGAGCAAGGAGGAAAACGACACGATCGTGCAGACCCAAGTGAAGGAGTTCTTTGAAGGGGTTAAAGCAAAGATACATCCACCTCCGGAGGAGAAGGTCGATCCGGTGAAAGCAAAGCGCACTCTCGATGCCCCGAGGAAACCACCAAAGTCTCCGCCGAGAACCAACTATGAGCGCATTCTTGAGCAGACATATCTCCAAGCCAAGCGGTGGGAACTCTGTCGGGGATAAAAGGTCAAAAGAACAACGGGCAAAGGAAAAAAATTGCCCAGCTCGGCGAACAAGCACAGCAATCGTGCCCCCGCTGAATGTGTCTAATCCTCCAAGACACGGTGGCGGTTATGGCAATCTTGGAGATTACCTGCCTGACGATGCACTTCTGATTTCATGGAGGTGGACTTATTTAGATACTGAGTACGGGAAGCCTCTCGTCAAAGATGAAAAGTCTCGACAACAATGATGCGAAGATTCCACAGTTGGTACATGAAAACCTGCAGAGAGTCCGAGGGGATGAACACTTTGTATCTGAATATTAAAGAGGAGCACGACCTCGTTTCAAATGATCATTGTCTATTCCATTTGAGGAGTTCTTGAGTTCTTCAATCAAAAGGCCCTCGATAAATTAATGGTCTTTTGCTACTGCTGTAAGTACTATTTACATCATTAGTCTCGTATATATAGCTCGGCTCTTTCATTGCATGTATTTATAATTAATTATCCTCAATATATTATGCAGATTGAAGATAAATCGAGTGCAAAAAAATGAAATCTATGATATTGGGTTCATTAACACAAATATCATAGATGTTTTTCTGTTAAAAAGCTACCAAGAGGCCGAGGACAACTTGCTACAATCATTGATCAAAAATCAAAACAAAGATACCATACTCTTTCCTTACCACGGCCCGTGAGTGTTCTTGTCGTGTGCATATTCGGTTTTCCTTATTACTCGAGCGAGGTTAATGTAATTGATGAGTTATGCTTGCGTGTAGGTACCACTATATTCTTCGGAGATTAAGCTTGAGCGTGGACTAGTAACCGTCTTAGACTCGAGACGGAAAGATCCCAGCACCTATGCGGACTTGGTGACATGCTCACAAGTAAGTTCAATCGATCATTATCGCACCATATCGGCAACTTTTATTCATTTCTTGATATCTCAAGTAATAACAAATATTTTCTTTGTCTTGCAGGGTTTGGAAACAGTTCACCGCACAAGCTCGGGACTGCCGAAGGAGCTGCGATATACATACCCGAAAGTAAGTACTCTTGGCGCATCTCCGTTGATTCTATAGCTATACTTTCATCAATGCCATTTATATAATGCTTCATTATCAGTTTGATTGACCTCTATTTCTCGTAAAGTGCTTGTGGCAGGAGGAAGGAATGATTTACGTGGATACTACGTGTGCGAGTTCATCCACAACGCGACATTGAAAAACAAGCGGGGCTACTCTAGAAGACAATATGAAGTGCGTAAGCAATAATATTCGCAATTTCATTTTATTACACCATCATTTCTGTTGAGTTTCATTCATATATATGTATTAATTAACCCCCTTCTTCAAATTAATTAGACTTGGCAGATGCGGGATGAACTCCTACCACCAGACCGCATGAAAGCAATTCAAGAGGAATTGGCGGGATTCTTTCTTGATCACGTCATCAGTAAAGCCGGAGAATACCATGTGGAACTTGAATTCAAATGCTAGTGGTTTGTAATTAAGAGATCTTATATAGATTGTACATGTATGTAGCCAGTAAAACTTGTTGTTGACCAATCTCTCGAGAAGGAGAGGTCGATCGATCACTTCTCTCGGTATGCATGGCGAACTTCAGATCTTGAATGGTTCTCTCGATCACTTATGTATATTTACTACGTGGCGTCGAGCAAGCACGGACATAATTAAGAGAGGACACTTCTCTCTATTAATTAGCTAGCTAATGAAACACCTAAATTAACCCCCAAAACCCCCAACCCCCTCCTTTCAAAAAAAACAAAAACCAGGCCTTTGGAATGCAGACACGTGGACGCCTTTTGGTCCCGGTTGGAGCCACCAACCGGGACCAAAGGCCCCCCGGCTCGGCGCGCGAGGGCCACGTGGAGGCTCATTGGTCCCGGTTCGTGTTTGAACCGGGACTAATGGGTTGAGGTATTAGTAACGACCCATTAGTCCCGGTTCCCGAACCGGGACTAAAGGCCCTTACGAACCGGGACTGATTGGTGGTTTTCTACTAGTGAATGGGCAGGGGCCAATAGTTGTCAGGTCATGCGCACTAGGACGAGAAGGCAAAGCGGCCACAGAAGATGCAACATTTGCATGTCGGGCCTCCTCTGCTAATCTCTTTTCTTTCCACCGCGTTTTCCCTTTCGGAAAAGCGACAAGAACTGTGGGGACAACCAGTGGCGGGCCAAGGGTCCATCTTACGGCCGGTGGTTTGTCTCGGCGGCGGCGGCGACGCTGCAACCGTACAAAGACGAGTCTGGCTAGCCAGCATCGACGACAACGCCATCAACGCGGTCATGGTGGTCGAACGAACGCCAGCCCTCGAAGTCGATGGCCATGGCATCCGCGCGGCCGTCGGGAGAGTTCATAGTGCGGCGGCGGGTGCGCCCATGTCGGCGGCCACGATTGCCCCCATCGCCCGGGCTAGCATCCATATCACCAGGTGCACCATCGGGCGAGCCGTGGTCACAGTTGGTGGCTAGGGCGGGCCGCCCAGCCGCAGTGACGGTGGCGAGCCTGATGGATACAGGGTACTGGAGAGTGCAAGTGGTCGGCGACATGGAGCGGATGCGTGCAGGGATGGACTCCACGATCTCGAGGATGGCCACCTGGCAAACGCTCGCAGGGTCGGGAGTGCGCGCGATCACCCAGAAGGTGGCGAGTCAGCGCGGGAGCGCATGCTCGGGTGGAGCCGCTCGATCAAGCAGTTGCTGACCAGCGGGTGTTCAGCCGTGGAAAAGTGGCAAGTTTGTGCCAGGATGCCACAGAGCTCGGGCTATAGAGTGGTTGAGGGAGCTGACATCGACATGGGCGAGCTTGTTGCAGGGCAGAGCGCGAGGGTGAAGCCGCGCCCATTGATGAAGTGCGCCGGCGAGGCGGTCCATGAGCGTGCGGGTGGTGAAGATGAGGAGGAAATCCTCCGGATGGTATGCGTGGATGGTGAAGTCTCCGGGCTGCAGGTCGAGGGAGGAGTACATGACATCCTTGACATCTCCAGCGGCAACCGTCGGTCTGTCTCCGGTGATGGAAACCACCATTCCACGGCGCAGCGCCGTCTCAGCTCTTCCATCTTCACATAGCGCAAAAGGATGGCACGCACAGGGTCATGGCCTGCAAGCTGGGATGGCGGAGCGGGCAGCGTTGGGGTGCAGCGGCGCGACGCCACCTGGGCAGCAGCGGCCAAGGTGGCAGCGGCAACAGGGGAGCACGCAGCATGCCGAGGTGGTACTTGGTGCAGTCGTGCAAGTTGTGTCCAGGATAGACATCGGCGGCACCGAACGTTGTTGGTGCATTCCCGCACGGGATGGCTGGCCTCAAGACAGCGGAAGCACAGGCCGGCGGTCTCCTCCGGAGATGGGCTGCGAGGGGACCCGCGGCGGCCGAGCGCCGCGCACCCAGGTGACAGTTCCTGCGGCGAGGGTCTGCAAGCCATCTGTGTTGACTTCCCCGCTGCCATTGACGCGGTGGACCTAGTTGCGAGGACCAAGGCGAGTGACCGAGGGAGCGCGCTGGGGAGGCGCGGCGGGGTAGCTTGTCGCCGAAGGGGTGCGTGCTGCCGGAACCGGGCTCGGGGAAGGGGGGAGGAGGAGGTTTCTGGCGACCTCGTACTAGGACCGCGCGGACGACTTGCTGTCAGAGTCCAGCCAGCGCCGCGAGCCGGCGGAGCGAAGGTCGAGGTCATCGGAGCTGCCGCGAGGGGACGCCATGTATGGCGCTGAGGAGGAGGGCTACCGGCGGGGGGTCGCCGACAGCTGGGTTTGTGGGGGGTGGGCTAGGGGGAGCGCGTATCTTCAACCGCATTCAAGAAAGATAATTATAAACCTTTAAATGGTGTAAGGTATTCCATTTATCACATATGTAAATTCCACTAAGAATTGAGGGTGACAAACTATAATATGAATATCTTGATTAATAAAATTTCAGACTTGTAGAATTTTTTAATGTTCAGAACTCTTCAAATATTTAGAGCTTATATCTAAAAATAAATTAGACACTGAAATTTATTTAGTATACTAGATAGGTCATGTTTTTAATGGCATATGAAATATGATGTCTACTTCATTATTGCTACTCCCTTGGTAGTGGATAAACTATTACCTCCTATGAGGCATGATGAATGTGGACTCTTGGATCATGTAGAATCGACGGTCCAAAACTATATGGGAGTGTCTTAAAAAAAGTTGAGAAGCTAATCTGCTTACACATGTGAGTTAAGACTTAAGAGTGAAAAACAAAATATGCTAAGAAAATATATAACCAACTTGCCTAAGAGACCTAGACTAGTATAATTGTACAATAACTACAAGCAAACACTAGGTATTACAAAGATCCCAAATGGACAGCAATGTGTAATGGCAGTTGCTACAAGGGAAGTTAATCGTACTAGGTATCGTTGGTTATCAATTAATTGCACAGAGGGAACAGCAAACAAGCTGCACTCACTCAAGATACTTCCATAGCCATAAAAGTATCAAATGCAATGTACCAACCAGTAAAAGTAAAGCATAAATATATCCATGTAATAACGAAAAAGGAATATTGTTCATTCAGTTAGTACTTGAAGATAAGATTACCTTCTCAATCAAATGCATCACGATAGCATATCTATCGGACCAATCATCTTATGTATTGGGCAGAAGTTCAGCTCCACCACGTCCACCACCAATGCCCATGCCTACATGCATATAAAGTCAGGGAACGAACAACATTCCAACGAAAAGTCAAATAGATATGAGGGGGCTTCGATGAGATATTTTGATAAACTCACACATATAATTTCAGGAAAACAATTCAGGTTTAATACAACGTAGGAGTAGATAGACAAAAGCCCATTTACTATCAAATGGAGAGAATATTCTCAAAAGAATGAACTTGCCACTTGCAGCATTACTCTTCTAAAAGTGATAAAAAGGAATTGGATGGTAAATATCAAACCAAGTCATCGTTATTATGGATTCAAGAGTCACCCAGCTGCCACCGGCTTCAACTAAGGGAACTCGAAATTACAATACAATAGAGTCACCTTGCTATAGAAGCAAAACTGGCTACCTACAACTATAGATGTTTAGATGATATCACAGCCAAAGAAAACACTACAGAACAACATCGCTATATGTTGCAGAGATCATCCAGCAGCAAAAGAAACAAGTGATATGGCATTATATCACTACTTCAAACTGTAGCTTAACACAAAATTCTGCAAATAGCATTTAATCAATCAAATAACAAAATACATCTTGATTTTGTTATACCAGCATTGTAAATGCATGCTATTACCTGCAGCATACACACTTTCAAGTGGATGATAGCGAGAAAAGAAGTTAGTTTCGCCAAGGTTCTTGAACTGCAATGACTGAAGCTGGATCGTGAACACGTCCATTTCTGTCCACAGGAACACCACATTATTGTCCTCAGCAAACCCTATTATCATTGGAGACCCTCTCTTCTTTGAATTAATGGAAAGTAGCTTGTCTAGCTCAATGGTTTTTCCCAGCACCCATGACGCAACACCATCAGAACCGGCCTTCCACTTCCATAATTGGGCAGTGAATTTTGACAGAAAGAGGCCACCAAGCGTCCAAGCCCACCGCCCTCCGCCGGCATAACCGTGAATTGCCAATTACCATTAGCATAGATATTCACTGGCACATGTATCACGCTTAAGCTCTGCCTATCCAGATCAAACTTGAGGATGCCAGCCCGACTGTCAGTAAGCAACCAGTAAAGGGAGTGCCCAACTAGGACAGCAGGAGATTCTATTGCGATCATGGTGGGAAGTTCGTGCCTAGAAGCCTTGGGTGGAAGCATTGTTGAGAAGATATCACCCCATTCGCCAGTCTCCGACGAGTAAACCTGAGCCATCGCTCGTGTATGCTGTTGGTCGTCTGTCTCCGTGGTTACCAATACCACCTGGAAGTGTTGGATGTCACCAGCAGCGCGAAGCACCGCCCCACTAATCGGCACCTTCTTCGCATCTGTTGGCCGCTGTAAGCCGCGCGACGAGCGGGCGCAGTGAGCGCGTGTGCGGGCGCGAGCTGGCCACGTCGGGTGCGTCGGGCACGTAGCTAGTGCGTGCGCGCGTGTGTGTGTGCATGGGCGTGCGTGTGTGCGCGTGGTAGCCATGCCGTAGACGTAGGAGGCCGTTGGCGAGCTGGACCGGGTCACCAGGCCGTTCTGTTGAGGGCTCGGCGCGCACTGGCCGCGTGCATGCGCGCGGTGGACGCGGCCAGAGTGGGCCAGAACGTGGGCTGGGGGAGCGGACGCGTGCGGGTCATGCCCGGCGTGCTCCAGGGTATAAAGACCCGTGTGGTGCTCGTTGTAACGGTGAGGGTGTGTGTGTTGAGTTCGAGCTCAAGGAAAGCGTTCGTGCGCTGGCAAACCCTCCCCGTGTCCTTCTTCTTCCTGTTGTCTTCGTCCTCCTCGTGTCGTTTGAGCGCAGCAGCGAGGGAGAGTGAGCTAGGGCTAGTGAGGGAGAAGGCCACGGCAACAACATTTGGTATCGGAGCATCAGGTTCGGAGGAGCTCGCCGGCGATGGCGCTCGTCCTGTGCGGTGGCGGAGCACGGTGATGCCGTGCATGCGGGGAGCGCGGCGGCCGCGGCGGACCTGCATGGTGGCGCAGGGGCTGCGGTGGCTCGGCGGAGGGAAGGCCAAGCTCCAGGACACGCCGGATCGGCCGCGTTAGTCACGTCGGGCGCGATCATGGCGCTGGATGGAGGCGTCGCGGGCGTGGCAGAACAAGCCGCGGCGGCGGGCTCACCGCATCGGGCGCGTGAAGGGCGGGCGCGCGCGAGACGTAGCGAACGCGTCGGGACGCGGCGCGGACCACGTCGTCGCGCTGGACCTGGTGCGCAGATCGCGTCCGTGCACGGCGGAGCGCTGGCTGGGAGCGCGAGGGCGTGGGGTGCGCGCAAAGGGCATGGCGGCACGGTGGCGGCGTGGCAGCGTCGTGGCGGTGGCGGCTATAACGACGACGACGGCGACGGGCTGGCGGGCGCGACGCTGCGGGCGGACGGCAGCGTCGAGGACGTCGGTCTCTCTAGGCCACGGCTTAGGGGAAGTGTTGGCGTAAGTAAGCCGCGGCGAGGAGCGGGCGCAGCGAGCGCGTGTGCGGGCGCGAGCTGGCCGCGTCGGGTGCGTCGGGCACGTAGCTAGTGCGTGCGTGTGTGTGTGCATGGGCGTGCGTGTGTGCGCGCGGTAGCCATGCCGTAGACGTAGGAGGCCGTTGGCGAGCTGGACCGGGTCACCAGGCAGTTCTATTGAGGGCTTGACGCGCACCGGGCGGGTGCATGCACGGGGTGGACGCGGCCAGAACGTGGGCTGGGGGAGCGGACGCGTGCGGGTCGTGCCCGGCGTGCTCCAGGGTATAAAGACCCGTGTGGTGCTCGTTGTAACGGTGAGGGTGTGTGTGTTGAGTTCGAGCTCAAGGAAAGCGTTCGTGCGCTGGCAAACCCTTTCCGTGTCCTTCTTCTTCCTGTTGTCTTCGTCCTCCTCGTGTCGTTCGAGCGCAGCAGCGAGGAAGAGTGAGCAGTGAGGGAGAAGGCCACGGCAACAACAGCATCGAATCCCGGGGGAGTGGCAATGCGATGCAGTTCGCCGGTGACGGGGTCCCACACCAGGACCTGGAGCCGCCTCACATGGAAGATGAGCACGAGGCCATGGCGGCACCCGAGGCATATGAAGTTGTCGTTGACCCTGTCTTCGTCGACCTGCAAGCAAAAGTGGCCGTCCGGGACACGATTGGGGGCCTCCATGCTAGATGCGAAGTATAAATGGCTGAAGGACCCGAGGAGAGGAGGGTTGCGGTGGTGGTGGAGGCGGAAGCGGCGGGAGAAGCCGGGGTCGGAGATGAGGCGTCGCCAACGCTTGGAGACGACGGAGGCGCGAGGGAGGGAGGACGGATCTGGGGGGAGGCGGAGGAGGATCTCAGAAAGGAGGTTCTCGTCCTCCAGCGGCGGCGCGGCCGCCGGCGAGGGTGGACGGCGGCGGCGGCGGCGGCTCATCTCGCAGCTCATGGGGAATGGGGAAAGTGTGTGTGGTGGAGAAGAAGCAGCAGGCCACGATGTGGAGTGACGCTGAAGCCCAAAACTCTTTTTCTTTTCAGGAGAGAGCCCACTACCCCCACAAACAGTACCTAAATGCTAAAACGTAGATTTTTTTTTTTAAATCTGGCTACGCAGATTCAAATGTATAAACTACAGGACAACTCGTAAAAATGTGAACAACATGTAGCTCTGATTTTGATGATGAGCCTGGAAGGAGAGATGTGCAAGTGGTGTGCCGATTTTTCTTTGAAAAACGTTATCGCTCAGCCAGCGGATGTTTGTGCGCACGTCCACCTCCTCCGTAGCCATCGGATTTGATTTGGATCCAGCGACTCAGAAGCAAGCTCTATCCTAGTACAGTTCTTGCAACTTACCCCTTGTTTCAGTTGGCTTGACCGAAACAAATAGTTTGTTGCAGACCGAGCACTCACACCCAGCAGCCAAGCCGACCGCCCCTGCCTATAGGTCAACATCAGCAAGCGCCGCCGCCTGTCACCACACCGTACGTCCACAGCCACTCCAAGTTTCTGCAACAACATCGTTGTTGCGAAACAACGACAGCGAAAGACGACTGTGTTAGTGTGTGATGTGGCCTGAGATGTTGCAATTTTTGCAACAAGGATCTAATTACAGAAAATAAGACACAACGGAAGATGTGTTTATAATTTTTGCAACAAGGGTCTTGTTGCAGAAAATTTAAAAGAAGAGTTTGCAACAAGTGAAGAAAGGGTTTCGCAACAAAGGCCTTGTTGCAGGAAATTAAAGAAGAGGAGACTTCACAACAAGAGTATTTTTGCAGAAAATTAGAGAAGAGCAACTAACAGCTAGCATCCCAGAATCAGATGGCTCGCGAGGCGACGGATCTTTTTGAAAAGATCCACCGACTGAAGCGAAGCACGCCGCTCTTTTTCTTTTGCAAATAAATGTTTTGCCAATTTTGATGACACGTACACATTTACACATATCCCCCACCCCTCCCCCCTGCATGAATTCTTATCGATGTGTCGCCGATGTAATACCGATGTGTCCGAATTCATGTATGATGCTTTCGCCCCCCTTTTTCCTTCAGAGGTAAAAGGGAGGTGAATCATTTTCCCTTCCCTTCATATGTCTCCGTTGATGGGAGAGGAGGGAACCCTGACTCTTTTCTTTGGTTATACAATAAGGACTACATCAATGTGTGTCTCCTCGAATGATGTTTCACCAATGGGGGTGTCTGATGTCTGGATAAGATTTCCCTGGTCCCAACTCCATTTGTGCCCTTAGATGTTGGTAGCAAGGCAGCGGTAAGAACAACATCGGGGGTGGAACGGTATTCTTTGACTCCGCCCCTGTCTCCAACGATGCCTACTCGCCCAATTGACAAACTTAGGAGAAAATGTTCATGACTTGGCCCAAAAGTCGTTATCTTGGGTGACACAATCAATGGGTGAAGGAAGATGCTAGTCCAATAACATGGAAGGCAAGCTAAGAGCAGAGGATCACACATTCTTCCTCGACAGTGTCAACGCCACACGTGGGTTTGGGATAAAAACAAAACTAGGTAAATCATTGATAAACGCGCCACAACGATATCGGCTCTGTTAGCGACACATCCTCTCGGGCGATGGCACTTCCTCGGGGTTCGACGATGCTAAGTGGTGACAACGACAGTTGAAACAGCCCTAGGGGCTTCATTATAATTCTTCTAGGAGTTTTTCTGCAGATTCTGCTGAGAGTATCCGCTCATTCTTTCTCATAGTGTCAACGCGTGTGCAACACTTCCACACAAGTTTATTTTTGAGTGAATTCCACATTTCACCCCCTAGATATGCATTTATAACACAAATTACCTAGTCGAGTGGAAATTCATCTAGAATACCTCTTTTGGAAGCTCTGGACCTCCATTTTCTGATTCGTGTCCACTAGACAAGGTGTGAGGTGACGCTCGGGTCCAAAAATATTTGGACGAGGAGGAGAAATGAAATAGATGTACAAGAGAAGTCTGGACATGATCATCAATGATGCCCCTGATCTTTACACATTTTTTACGAATCATTTTACGCAACACGCCGATCCTATCTAACATAAACAAGAAAAATGCAAAACTAGGGTAAAACCGTGCTAAAAGTCTCCAAAATCTAATTTTCGATAGGAATTCCACTAAATGGGCACTATGTGTCACAAATGTACCGACAGAGTAAAAAGAGAAATTCGTTCTTTAATATTTTTAGGGGATTGCCACTGTTTAACGGCCGTGCCATATAATCTTCTAAAAAGAAGTTGCAAAGAATTTGGCTGGCACGCCTGTGTTTTCTCGCGTTGCCAGTGACAAAGACATCGTCTGCTCTATGGTCACCGACGCCACCCAAAGGGAAATGGTCAGACCCGCTCACACCATTGGCCTGAGATGTTGTACAGACGCAGACGCAATCGAGCCGCATGGTGGCGAGAGCAGCGATGCAGGGCCGATCATTACTTGGGTGAACCCACTGCAGACGCAATTGGTGCATTTCTGGAGAGAAGTATGTTTTAAATTTTTAAATTTGTAGAGCTCGTCGGAACCCTGGCCCATATAATCCTTGTTAATATCAACCCTACACAATTCTAGACTTGTTTGTGAAAAAGGTCAACCCCAATAGGGATTAGACCTCACTAACGCGCTCCGCAACAGCCGCCAAGTTCCACCTCGACCACAACAAGTGACCGTCGACTTGAGGTTTAATTTGTAGCGCGGAGTTTGTATTTCCGATATATGCACTATGGTTGTGATGAATTATTTTCTAGCGTGATGATGTTTTTAAATATGTAGTACGAGATTTATGGGATCTGTTCCGCCAGAGCCTTCGCATTCCCGCAAAATCATTTCGGCGGAACCCTAAAATGATTTTGCAGTACCAGATTTTAGTGAATCTCCTAGAGATGCTCTTACTAGAGTCTCTCGTTGACTCAGCGGCCCTACACATCATATCCATCTTCTTCCTCATGCTGAGCTCCACGAGCGACAATGATCCCTCGTTGTGAGAATGATGTGCTTCATTTCAAACCTTCTGCTATTACGAACACTTTTGTCAGTTACTTTCGTTACATCTTCTCTTCTCCGAATGATAACTCTAATAGGCCTTATCTTACCACTCAATGGCCTAATGATTCTTCGGATCCTACCTATGCTATTCCTGATAAACATGAAGTTTTGCAGATTCTCAAAGACATGAAGTTAAATGCCTCTCCGGGACCAGATGGTTTTAATGTTGAATTCTATTTGGCTGCTTGGGATTGGATATGAGAGGAGCTTACGCAACTTGTGGCCAACTTTTACGTCACTGGTATTTTGCCTCCTCATATTAATAACACGAATATTGCTCTTATCCCCAAAAAGCTTGTCCCTCAAGTTCCTATGGACTATCGTCCTATTAGTCTTTGTAATGTTTTTTATAAAATCATTGCGAAATCGCTTGCTAATAGGATTAAGCCTCATCTTCCTGATTACATAGATCCCGCTCAGCAAGCTTTCATTGAGGTTCTCCTAATGGCATTTGCTCTGCAAAGTCTGCTTACAAGCTTAGTTTGCAGCAGATTTATACTAATCCCAAAAATGTGCCTCTTGCTATCCCCTTGGATTTCAAAAATCTTCTTAAGTTAATTTGGAAACAAAAAACTATGCTTCCTAGGGTGCAAACTTTTGCCTACGGGCTTGCGTGCTGGCCGTTTCTCGATTCACATTTCTCAGATATGTTGTCGATGTGGTCAGCAGGAGGATCAATTTCATCTTTTCTCCTTTTGTCATTTTGCTCGTGTGGCCTGGTTTTCCTCTCCTTGGTTTCCCAGATCTGAAGTTTTACTTCAAGGCCATTCTACGATGCATTCAGTGCTTATTGCTCTAATTCAAATGGACCACCCAAATGGTTCTATTCCAAATATCCTCAATTTTTTGTGGTGCCTTTGGAAAGCACATAAGATTTTCTTTTTGATAGAAAGAAAGCACTTCCTTACCAAGTTATTATTGCACATGTTGTTTTAAATTTGGACTATGATGGTGTTTTTTCATGTCTTCCTAATAAGCAACAGCAGGTTCAAGAACATTCTATTGGCAATCAGGTTCCTTTGCAAGGTACTACTCTCAAGTATGATTTGTTAATTGTTGGACCGAAAATATTTTCTGATGCAGCTTTCAGATCAAATAAAGTCCCTGGCCTTCCACAAGGAGAGGTTGCCATAGGTGTTGGAATTTTCATCTCAATTCCATCTGACCAAGGAGAAATCAATGTTCAAGTTCAAGCCTCGGCTTCGTCTACTTCTACTCCTTTGCAAGTTGAAGCCATTGCTCTTACTTCTGCTGCTCATATTGCCTCCCAACTCAATATTGCTCATCCAATTTTTTTAACTGATTGTCTTTCTCTTGCTAGGTGTGCTGCTCTGAGAAACACCTTCGATTCCTCTATTCCTTGGAATATTAGAAAGGATCTGGCCATCTTCTTTAAACACACTTCTGCTTTGCATCCTAAGGTGTTTCATATTTCAAGAGAAATTAATGGGATTGCTCATGATCTTGCGCAACAGATTTTTAGATCTACTGGAAACACTCAAGTTTGTTGTTTTGCTCAAAACCACTCTTCTATATCCTGTCATGTTGTGTCCCTCATATCAAATCTTCAAATTCCTGGTGTTAAGTTACACACTGTTCACTGCTATTAGTTCTTTGTATTTTGGTTTCAGGCTTCTTTCCTCTTTATGCTGCTTTGTTGTGTTTGCTCTGCAGGGGCCTTAAAACTATCATGGGTTCGGACTACTAGAGATGCAAAGCACCTCTTTTGTGCTTTTGCAGGATTTGATCAGAAACTTTGGGGAAGTTACAGGGCGATGTAGAGGGTGCACAAAAGTGAAGATAGAGGATGCTGCTGCTATTTAATCTCTATCTCGATCTAATTGCTGCTTCATCTTCTCTGTCTCTGCCAGATTAGTAGAGCATGTACTTTTCTCCTCTGGCTGCCTTGGCATTTTGGTCATGTTGTTCATCAGCGGGGATTGTTGCTCCTTTGCTGTCTTCAAGGACTTCTTTTCAGCTCTAGCTTCTCAGATTCTGCTGCTCTTTCTTTCCTATTTCTTGGCAGATCTTGTAACTCTTTATGTACTATGACGTTGAGCTGAATGAATTGGCACCTATTGGTGCCTTCCTTTGTTCAAAAAATAGTAGCCGGCACTGTGGTGCACGGCAAAGTCCGTGACATGCACTAATGCTCCCGGCGTGTGGTGTGCCGCCGACCAAGTGGGTGTGCGCTGGTCTGAGACACCAAAGCCGAGTCAGAGGTCGTGCTCGATCTGTGGCGCACTTGTGCGTCCGCTGATCGAAGTTGCAGACTTGTGCATAAAGGATGTCACCGGTGAGTGGTTCCGTGCCGGCGTCAAGGGCCGAGACTAAAGGATTATAGTCAAGGTCCAGCCCCGAAAGAATGTAGGAGATCAGCTTGTCTTTCTGCAGAGGTTTCCTGACAGCAGCGAGCTCGTCCGCTAGGTCCGCATCCGAGCGAAGTACGCCGGAGTAGACTGAGTTCCTTTCTGGGTGTTGGCAAGAGAAATATAGATGTTATTGATACGTGAACGAGAATGTGAAGCGAACCTGTTACCGGGGAGGTCCACATTGCGTGCTATGTCCTTACGAAGATGACAGAGAAAAGCACGTCCACTGGTGGAAAAAAGGCCTTTAGTCGCGGTTCGCAAAGGCCTTTAGTCGCGGCTGTGCAACCGCGACCACATAGGCGCGACTAAAGACCCCCCCCTTTAGTCGCGGCCTCTTCTGAATCAGCGACTAAAGGCTTTAGTCGCGGTTCTCATCTAACGGGACTAAAGGCCTCCTCCGCAGGTTTAAATTTTTTTACGAATTTTTTTTGCGAATTTTTTCATTTTTTTTTTTCAAATTTCTGAATTATTTTAACCTCTAATCTCTAATCACCACCCCTCATCACTGCTCAATTTATCCTCTAATCTCTAATCACCCCTCATAATTCCAAATCATCTAACTTCCCGAACGGTCACCCATCCTCCCACTCCCCACTGAGCACGCTTAACTTCCGGGTTCTATTCTCCTCGTTTCCAAGTCTGCACTTGTTGTTTTCCGACAATAGTAGGATGTCAATTCTATTAACCCTCGGTATTTAGCTTGAGCATGAAGTGACACATTTCACTGTTTGAGTTTGAAACTATTGTTTTAAAAACAATAATTATTTAGTAACACTAATATTTCGGAATAATTAGTTTGACCATTTTTGACCACAGTTTGACCAGATTTGACCAAAATTTAAAAAACTGAAAAATTATTTAGTAACACTAATATTCTAGAATAATTAGTTTGACCATTGTTTGACCACAGTTTGACCACAATTTGAAATTTTTTGAATTTTTTTGCCTCTCCAGAACTTAAAAGCCCCGTCCGTGTAATTGCTACCATCATCTTTCAACTTTGCTTTCTCAAGGAACGCATTAAAATTCAACGGAACAACAACAAGAGCCATCTATCTAGAAACAAACATAGACAAGCAAGATACTATCAGGTACTAAGTTCATGATAAATTTAAGTTCAATTAATCATATTACTTAAGAACTCCCACTTAGATAGACATCTCTCTAGTCATCTAAGTGATCACGTGATCCAAATCAACTAAACCATAACCGATCATCACGTGAGATGGAGTAGTTTTCAATGGTGAACATCACCATGTTGATCATATCTACAATATGATTCACGCTCGACCTTAAAAGCCCCGTATCTTTTTTTCTGTTAGGTTTTTGGGGATTCTAAAAATGTTTAACAGGGTTCCCCCGGTTAAATTCGGATGTAACTTTTCGAGTAGATCATTTTTCATATAAAAAACTTTTTCATCCGAGTTCGTATGCAAAAGTTATGCCAATTTTAAGAATTTCCAGAGAGATTTTGCAAATAAAGTCGAAATTCATATTTGTTAATTTTCCCAACAACTAGACCACATATCACATGGAAAACTTATTTTATTTTATTTTTTGACATTTCCATAATTTTCTTTTGTTTTTCTAAAACTGAAAAGGCGATCCCGGGGGTAGAGTTTGAAAATGAGGCCTCAAATCCCTTTAGTCGCGGTTGGCGGACCAACCAGGGACTAAAGGTCCGCCAACCGCGACTAAAGGTTCGGGCCATTAGTCGCGGTTGTTGCACTAACGAGACTAAAGGTCTAACCTTTAATCCGGTTGGCACGCCAACCATGATCAAAGGCCTTGGGCGGCTGAGGACCTTTAGTCGGTTTGGTCCGCCTAACCGCGACTAAAGCCCCTCACGTGCACCGGTGGCCACCGAGCGCCACAGGCCCAGGCCTTTGGTCGCGGTTCACCTCGAATCATGACTAAAGGTCCCATTGGTCGCGGTTCCTACAGCTTCGCGACTTATGGGCTGGACGGAAAGCCTGTTTTTCCACCAGTGGTCCTTTGACATGTTTTGCAGATTTGCCACTAATGTGGACCACTTTAGCTAGATTTCAGTCAGTTGAATATTAGCTTTGTGCTCAGTCAATTTTCTGGCCCTTGGATTGTGTTTAAGATTTGTGCAGTTTTCTTTCCGTCATGTATTGCTGGTGGTACTAGGCTGTTTGGATTCAACTAACCCCTATTTTGGGTTAGTCGATTTTCTTCTTGGGCCGGATTTTGAAGTGTGCATGCTTTATTCCATGTGTCTTCTTTTATTTTCTGCACGTGTATGCTTTTATATTTTTATTTTTAGTTGAGTTTTATTTTTTTCTTTACGTGTATTTTCGGATGTTGATTGTGTGTAAATATATACATACAAGTACTGCATGTACAAATTACATTAGAGTATGGAAACTTCACTCTTATATATTTAAAGTGCATTTTTTGTGCTAATTGTGTGGAAAATTTTGTTTTCTTATTTTCTTTATTCTTTAAGGGTAATACCAATGCTAATTGTTTTATGCTATTTTTTTGCTAATTAAATACAGTTTTCCATTATTATATGTGTCTTCGCTGCATATTATAAAAGGTGCAATTTTTATTGTAAAGTTGTGTGCAAGTTTTTTTATTTTCTTTCTTCTTCGGAGTAATACCAATGTCACTAATTTATTCTCTCTTATAAAACTTTTTTGTTTTATTATGTTTATTAAGTATACACGCAAGTATGATACACCGTGTGCGTAAATTATAGTGGAGAGCAAAAATTGCACTGCATATGCTTATTTTTTGTATATCAAAAGTGCAATTTCAGGGCATACTTGTGTGCAAGTTATTTTTAGTTATCTTTCTTATTAAAGGATTTCAATTTTCCCCTAGAAAATTCATTATTTTGTTTTAGTTTCAGCTTTTATATTTTCTTTCTTCTTCAAGGGTTTCATTCTTACATAGAAAACTTCATTTTTTTAGTTTTAGTTTTAGTTTTTGTATTTTTTTCTTAAAGTGTTACATTCTTCCATAGAAAAATTCATTATTTTGTTTTGTTTTTGTTTTTTATTTTCTTTCTTCTTAAAGGGTTCCATTCTTCCCTAGAAAATATTTTGTTTCTGTTTATTTACTTTCTTTCTTCTTAAAGTGCTTCAATCTTCCTAGAAAATTTCGTTATATTATTTTTTATTTTTATTTTCTTTCTTCTTCCTAAAAATCATTAGTTTGTTTTCATTATACTCTTAATTTTGTTAACTTTTTTTCTTTAATGGTAATAGCAATATCGTTGCACTATTATATGGTTATTCTTCCGTATTATAAAAAGCGCAATTTATGTGTAAAATGTGTGAATTTTTTCATTATATGGTTATTATTTAACTCCGATAATTCATTCGTTCTTATGAAACTTTCTTTTTGTGAAAAATCCTCTCTTATAAGCTTATTTTTGCATGTCATAAAAAGCGCAGTATGTATGTATGTTGTGTGCAAGTTAGTTCATTATTTGTTTTAGTGTGTTACATTTTCTTCTCAAAAGGGTAATCCCAATGTGACTAGTTCATTCTCCCTTAGAAAACTTTTATATTTTGATTTTATTTTAGTTTTTATTTCATTTCTAGCCTTCTCAAAGGGTGATACATGTGCCACTAATTCATTCTCTCTTAGAAAACTTCATTATTTGATTTGTTTAAGTTTTTATTTCATTGGCCTTCTTTAAGAGTAATACCGATGCCACGAAGTCATTCCCTCTTAGGAACCTTTTTTTTAAAGTTCCACTATTCTATGTTTATTCTTGCATATTATAAGAGATCGCAATTCATTCGTAAACTATGTGCAAATTTTGTGCGTATCTATTTTATCTTCATTTTCTTTCCTTTTAAAGGGTAATACTAATGCGACTAATTCATTATTCCTTAGAAAACTTTATATTTTGATTTTGTTTGAGTTTTTATTTCATTTTCTTCTTCTTGAAGGATAATACCAATGTTCTTAATTCATTCCTTTTTATAAAAAAAATTCTTGCAAAACGACACTACTATATGCTTATTATTGCATATTATCAAACACACAATTTATTTGTAAATTATCTGCAATTTTTGTCATTATTTTTTATTTTAGTTTTCATTTTATTTTCTTCTTAAAGAGTAGTACCATTGCTTCTAATTTATTCCTCCATAGAAAGCCTTTTTGTTTTTGTTTTTATTTTAGTAATAATAGTATAGGACAGTAAAAACCTGGTGCTTGGCCTTCTGTCCATGGCCCGACCTTGTTCTGATCCAAAAGGAGTAATCTATCATGAGATCAAAACTTTCAATAGACTAAAATCCAGTGATGATGTTGACTTTTTGTACTGTCATAGGAAGGGACTGTAGTAAATAGCCCATGAACGTACAACCTTTGGTGCCGATCGCACTAGGCCCAGGCAGGTTTGGCCGAATGCTTTGCCAGCTGCTGTTGTACACATGAGTTTGGGGCTTTAACAAAATGTTTTTCTCTGGCCTAAGAAAAATTGATTGGCCCAAACTAATTTCAGTCGACTGACTGTTAGTCGCTCCCAATGTTGACATGCAAGAGTTGTATGACAGGATTGTCAGTGTGAGCAAGGCAGCCGGTGGTGGTGCTGCCCGCAGGGGCGTAGCTACGTACAGCTACCCGGTGTCACTGGCACCGGGTCCAATCTACTCTTGCTTAAGATAATCCATTGATTTAGTGTGTAGGTCATTGATTTTTTGATGTGTTCTTCTATGTGGACACCGGGTAATCTTGAGTCTGGGTCCGCCCCTGGCTGCCCGGGCAGAAGAAACGCGATCTCCCTGTCGATCAACGTCTTCTTCATTCTACGTGGGTTTTCTTATTATGCTTCTCTTTTCATTTACTCAATTTGAGTATCATAGATAGTATCATGCAAGTCAACTAGACATTTTTGCTTACGTGACACATAATGAAATGAGGAAATAGAGGGTTGAGTATCTTGCATGACAATAGGTGAGGCTAATATCAAGTTATGATACTCTGCATTAAAAGGTAGTATCATACATATATATAGTATCATATGCATAATTGTAGTACATGATATTTCCTATTGTGCCCAGCCTTACTACACCAGACGAGTAGGCGACGCCCTAAAGAAACAATGAAAGCTTGTAATTTTGGGGTCATATGATCATATCATCTTGGTGACTGTATTTCATGGCCAAAGCAATCTAAGTCCCGCGCGTCCAATTCAACAGCAAATACTACAGTACATGTGGCAAGCACCGCTTAGACGTACGTAGCCGGCCTATTTCAGAGCAACATGTATATATACCTGTCCTTGCATATATAGACATACACTGATCAATACTGAGCGCACACATTCAGACATCCTACACTATACTAGGCGGCTTGCTCCGCTGCCCTCCTTCTGCTGCCGACGTCGTCTGGTCGACGTCGATCTTGGTGATCACCAAACACAGACCAGGGTTCTGGAACGCCCATATCTGGATCTCGTCCATCGCTCTCAGGCCACTCACGTCGACGAAGGTCTTGTGGTTCCCGAATTTCAGCACCGTGTTGCCGTTGGATGTCCATCGCGTCAGCTGAGCATCCATCCGGTCGCCGGCAGGGTTGATGTAGACCGGCACGACCAGCCCGCCGTGCTTCTTCCCCTGCGCCCTCGCCTTCTTCTCCTCGCTGCTCTCGTTGTTGCTGCCGGGCGCCTGCCGCTTCGGCCTCTTCCAGGGCCCCTCCAGGTTGGCTGCGCGGCGCCCGTCGTCGGAGAGGAGCGGGATGAGGCGGGCGGCCTCGCCGCGCGGTATCAACAGGCGGCTCTGCTGCAGGTCGAGGTCCGAGCGCTCGACGCGCTTGTGGGCGATGAAGTGGAGCTGATGGTCGGGCAGGAGGCCCAGCTCTGCGCGTATCCGCGTCCACGACGGCTCCGGTGGGACGCGGTGGCGTCCTGCGACGCCCGAGGCTGCGCCGGCGGCGAGAGGGACGTATGGGCACCACGCCGCACGCAGCGGAACGGCGCTGATGGGATCGGTAGAGAACGGTGCCGCCGTGGTGGTGCTGCTTGAGGTGGACGCCGCGTCTTTCGTTGGGATCTCTCCGGCGCCGCCGCACAGCCCTAACGGGCGCCATACTCTGCCACGGACGCACACTGCCTGCAGCGGGACAGCGACGATGGGTGGACAGTCCATTGCTGCTGGGGAACGCGTCTCGCCGTCGTTGCCGCGGACCACGATCGCCAGCGAGGACGACCGTGAGCTGCTGCTGCTGGCCGGCGCTGATGTCCCCGGCGTTTCTTGGTAAACACAAGCCGCAAACTTTCGCTTCTTGGGCGGTAGAACACTGTTCGCAGTGGACGCCGGCGGCGCGATGGCATCCACGATCACGAGCGCCGTTTCCGCCACACCGCTCGACGCGGCCGAGCTATCTTCCTGGACGACAGAGCCGCCGCTCGACGCCCGGTCGGCGTTTGGTCCTGCGCCAAGTTCATCTTCATCCGAGGGCGCGAGCGAGAGCTTCAGGTAGTCACGCGGCGCGTCTATATGCTTCAGCGTCACCTCCCCTAGCTGCTCCCGCGGCTGTACTTCCCCGGCGGGCGTGAGTGACAGCGTCAGGTACTCAGGCGGCGCCGCGTCAGGCCCCTGCAGCAGATGTGCCAGGGACACCACCCCCGGCTGGGTCCTCTGCCTTTTTTCTAGATCATCCGCCGGGCGGGGCTCACCGTTGCCGGAGACCGTGCCGGAAGCCGCTGCTGACGTCGAGCAAGATCGCGCCATCGCCGTCGCAGGTGCAATGCCGATCGTCGCCGTCTGTAGATGCAGCGATTGATTCCTCATGGGGTGTAAAACTGTAAATATATACTACTCCAGACAATCGAGTCAGGCGATGGGATACCGCCTGCGATACGTACGCCATCCGTGTGCAAAATGAACTCGGATTCCCATTTGGATTCGCATTTAGACTCGTTGGTGTCCGTCTCCCGCTCGGGTTCAAGTGTTTGTGCTGCGAGAAGTTTTTTTTGAAAGACCCAGCATATTGCTGGCGTTTCATTGATAAGCAGGAAGCAATGGGAAAATACAAAGGGTGGGATGAGGGTCCTAGGACCAGATCAGTTCAAAAACTGATGAAAGCGAAAAAAGAAGAAGGTAAAAACAGGAGAAGAACAAAAACTTCTCTATATGGACTTCTCATGGTGGATCCCAAAAGGGTCTCTCTAGGTGAGTTGCTCCCGCTTGTCGCCAAAGTTCAATGGAGTGCTCGATGGCCTGAGTGATGCCTTGAGCTGATGGTATTTTCCCCCTGAACACGCACCGGTTCCGCTCTTGCCAAAGCTCCCAGCGAGTTAGGAGCATAACGGCATTGCTGGCCCTCTGTAGCGCCGGCTGGGTGTTTGCCGCTATTTGCTGGAAAACAGCGGCAATGCTAACTTCGTGGAACTGTTGCCCTGGTTGGAACTGTTGGCATCCTCGTCTTGCAGCCACCTTCAACCAAACCTCACGGGCCAGCGGGCATGTCCAGATTAGGTGGAATGCTGTCTCCAGGTTGCGGACGCAGAGCGGGCAAAAATAGGTGTTCGGCCAGCCACGCCGTTGTAGTCTATCGCACGTCCATAGACGGTTCTGCAGGAGGAGCCAGCTAAAAATCTTTATGCATCCTGGGACCTTTGCGTCCCAGATCAGCTTCTGCCAGTTAACTTGAACACGTCCCTGGAATTGTACGGCACAGGCCGAGCTTGCGGAGTATAGGCCGCTCGCTTCGAGAGTCCATCTAATTCTGTCCCTGCTCCCGTCAGTTAGCACAATCAAGGAGATGATGCGGTGTAGCCTGATGAATTCCAGCAGTAGTGGCTGTAGGTTCCCGTGTCGCAGGTCTTTTATCCATGTTTCTCCTGAGAGCGCCTCGCGCACCGTCCTGTTTTTCCGCCTGGAGTGCGAGTAGAGGAGGGGGAAAGAGGCGGCTAGGTTTTGCGTCCCGATCCAGGAGGAGTGCCAGAAGAGAGCCGTTGCGCCGTCACCGATGGTGACCGTTGTCACAGCCCTGAAAAGGCTTTTATCAATGTTGCTGCATGGTGGCTCTGTACCGACCCATGCTCGCTCCGGGTCGGTCCAGGAGGTCCATAGCCATCGCAATCTGAGGGCTCGGCTGAACCGCTCAAGGTCGAGGATGCCCAGTCCTCCGAGCGATGTGGGAGCGCATACTACTGTCCAATTAACCTTGCAGCTCCCACCTGTGATCTCCTCATCTTGCTTCCACAAAAATCTGCGCCTGCACTTGTCGATCTCCTTTAGAAGCTTCTTCGGCACTCGAAGGACAGTCAAAGCAAACGTAGGCATGGCGCTGAGGACACATCGAACGAAGAGACGGCGGCTAGCCAAAGGTAGCAGCTTCCCTTTCCATCCCGCCAATCGGGCTTTGATCCTATCTATGATGAACTGCAAATTCGCGATGCGCAGCCTGGCTAGGGTCAGCGGCAGACCCAGGTAGGTGGTTGGGAAGTTCCCCACTGATCCTCCAAAATTTTGCAATATATGTCCCAGGTCTATATTTTGGCATCTAATGGGTAGGGCCATCGACTTTGAGGGGTTGATGTGCAGCCCCGAGGCTGCACCAAAATTACGAAGGATCTCCATGAGTGCATCGATCTCCTCCCTAACAGGATTTGCAAAGATAACCGCGTCGTCAGCGTAGAGGCTAATCCTAATCTTTATCTCTCTTCCTGGCAGCGGAGCAATGACGCGTTGCTCGGCTGCAGCCTGTAGAAGGTAGTGTAGTGTGTCAATCGCCAGGATGAAGAGGAAAGGTGACAGTTGGTCACCCTGCCGTAGGCCTCTCCGGTGCTGGACCTTCTTTCCGGGGATGCCATTGAGGAGGAAGGACGAAGAGGAGGAGGCCAGCAGCAGTGCTATCCAATCCCTCCACCGCGCACTAAATCCTCTTTGTTGCAGAAGCTCGAGGATATACTCCCATGCCACGTTATCGAAAGCCTTTGCGATGTCCAATTTGAGAAGAAGAGCCGGTGTTTTTCGTCTATGCAGGGCGTTGATGCAGTTTTGAACATACAGAAAGCTATCATGAATGCATTTTGTCCTGAGAAAGGCTGATTGGGCCGGCGAGATGAGCGTGTGGATCACACTAGCTAGCCTGAGGGAGAGCACTTTGGAGATGAGTTTTGCTATGGAGTGGATTAGGCTAATCGGCCTGTAATCGTTGATTGTCATCGCTCCATCTTTTTTTGGCAGAAGTGCAACTACCGCAGTGTTGAGAGCTCCAAAACTGCTGCCTACTAGATTGTAAAACTGGTTGAACGCCGCCATGATGTCGTCTTTGATAGTTGCCCAGCATGCCCTGAAGAAAGTGCCGGAGAACCCGTCCGGGCCCGGCGCTCGGTCCGTCGGCGACGCCTTGATAGCACGCCACACTTCATCCTCCGCGAACGGGTTGTCCAGTCCACCTCCCTGCAGCCTGGGCATGTCTAATGCACGCCAGCCGATGGTTGTACCACGGTGTGTTGCCGTACCCAGCAAGGAGGAAAAGTGGTTGTAGATTACAGTTTCCTTGTCCTCCTGCTTGGTGACTACGCCGGCCGGGCCGTGGAGCATGTGGATGTGTGATTTCCGTCTCTTGGCGTTTATCTTCGCTTGGAAGAAGGCAGTTGGCGCGTCTCCAGCACGCAGCCAAGTAATCCTAGATGCCTGGCGCTTCCGTGCTCGATCAACTGCAGCAAGGCCTAAGATTTTTAGTTTCAGCATTTTCCTAAGTTGGAACTCTGCATCAGAGAGGGGTCTAGTTTCTTGAGCAACGTCTAGGCGTAGTACTACTTCTGTTGCAATGTGCATATGGAGCTTGGCCCCTCCAAACTGGGATTTGCTCTAGATTTTGAGATCTGCAGCTACCCTTCTCAGTTTCACATGTAACCTCGTGAAAGCACATCTCGTTGCTGTTGGGCGGTTCCAGGCATGTTGCACCATTTCCTGGAAGCGCGGGAACCGGGGCCAGAACGACTTGAATCTAAATGTTGCTGGACGGCGAGGGGCTGCTGCAGGCGCGAGGAGCAAAGGGCAGTGGTCTGAGCATGAGATTGATGCCGCGTGCAGAAGGAAGGACGGGAAGAGCCCTTCCCAAGCAACTGTGCAGAAAAATTTATCGATGCTGACTAGGGTGGGGTTGCGGCGCTCATTGCTCCAGGTAAAACAACGGTTTTTGCACTTGATCTCGCGTAGGCCAGCAACATCAATTGCTGCTCTAAATTTACCCATTAGCCTACGGTTGATGTTGGTGTTATTCTTGTCTCTAGCCTCGTATATAATGTTGAAATCGCCATTAATGAGCCATGCTTGGCCAATTGGCGGGGCGACTCTAGCTATTTCCGCGAGGAAGTCATCTTTCCTATCCTCATCAGATGGCCCATAAACCGTGGTTAGCCAGAATTCTTTGTCTAAACCTCCTGTCTGTACTTTCGCTGTGATAGAGAACTGTCCTATCGAGTGAGATTGCATTGTCAGCATGCTGGAGTTCCAGAAGATGGCCGCCCCTCCCCTAGTTCCAATTGCAGGAAGGACTATGCACTGGTCGAGCCAGGTGCCTCCTATCTCTCTAGCTAAACTGGTGGACCAGCAGTCGATTTTGGTTTCCTGTATGCAGAGGATTGCTACTTTGTGCGTGTGGGCAGCATCGTGAATGACCGAGCGCCTCGCCGGCGTGTTTAGTCCTCTCACGTTCCAGCTCATGATTGGCATGTTTGTGTCATCCATGGGTTAACTTGGCCAAGCTCTTTCTACGGTGGTGGTGATCAGGGTAGTGCACACCAGGTTGCCGACGACTAACTACTACAGGAATCATAAAGCATAGGAACACCTCCATCACAGCCTGGGGTCGCCGACGGCCACCAATAGGCCCAAAACCCTGCCGGCGAACAGCTAAACCTCTAACCTAGCTACTGAGATAGCTCATCATGCAAAAATTGAACCCTAACTCTACCCAGCTGACTGCTGGTCGTCACCGGCCTAACACAAAGCTACGGTCCTCTAACATGGGGACTGGGGCACCGCGGCATCTCCTTGCTGACTGGGCATGCCAGCGATCGCCTTGAGCGCGTGGGCGTCGAGGCAGGTGAGCTTTGCGATGGCCGCAATGTCCTCGTCAGACAAGGGCTCATCGAAGCGGCGGATGAGGGCCTCAGCAGCCCATGCAGTCATCTTTTCCTTTGGCCCGAGGATGCCGAGGCCCTGCACCAGCCGGAGCGTAGCCCTCTGAGAGAACGGCACCGGGGAGGGATTCGCAGCTTGGCGAGCACTCTGCCTGACCGGCGTAGCTTGGGGCCGAGCCCTGGCAGGCGTCTTGTTCCTTGCTGGTGGCTTCCCAACGATCGCGGACGTCGGCTTGGAGAAGAGGGACAGCCGGGACTCGTCGTCAGCGCCATCCTCTCTGAGCTGCAGCGTGGTCACCCTCTGCGTGACCACGCCCAGTTGCATCGCATGCGTATCCGCCGCCTCCGGTGTGTGGCGGGCCAGGGAGAGGGCCGGGCCCATGTCGAAGGAGCCGCCGCTGCCTCTGTCATCTTCATCGTCGAAGCAGAGAGGCTTGTCTAGCTTGGCAGCGATCACCTCGTCAATCTTCGAGGCCATGGCATCAGGGCGGGGAGGGGGGATGCTCTTATTTGTGCCTTGGAAGAACGCCTCGACCGGGTCCGCCACCGCCACCGGCTCCCCGGCACGATCCTGGCTGAGCGGGCGCGGTGGAGCGAGAAGCGAGGGGCCGCCCGATGACTCTGCCACCGTTGACCCACCGTGCGAACGCTGGGCCTTGCTCGTTCCCCGGGCAGTGGGCTGGCGGGAGGGTGCAGCTGCCGCCTCCTTCCTCTTTGCAGGCTCGACCGCGGCCTGCTTGTCGATGCACAGCTGGCGGCCCCGCGGTGCACCCTGACGGTGGCGCGAGGCGGGTGTGCGGCTACGCGAACGGCCCGTTGGCAGCGCTGGGGCGGGGGCCGAGCCGTGGTCGCTGGCACGCCCCCTGCCAAGGAGAGTGTCTTTCCAGCTCCGCCTCTGGTACCCGGGGTCACCTCCGTCGTCGTCGCGCCAGCCCTCAGTGGTCGGCATGCCCCTGCACCCTGTCGAGGCGACACGTGGTTGGGGGCGCAGGGTAGGTGCCGGGGCAAGCGCTGACCGGCCGTCCTCCACGCGCTCCGCCCAGACGCCCGGCTCGATCCGTGGGAAGGGTCGCTCGTCGGGCTCGTCGTCATCGGAGGGGACACCGCTCTGCGGCGAGATGGAGGAGCGCGGCGAGAGCGGGGTGGTTGTGAGAAGTTGTAATCCGATCGAGCTGGAGTAAAAATTGCTGGAATTTTTGTCTATTGGGCCTAGCCCAATAGTGTTGGGGAACGTAGTAATTTCAAAAATTTTCCTACGCACACGCAAGATCATGGTGATGTATAGCAACGAGAGGGGAGAGTGTTGTCTACATACCCTTGTAGACCCAAGCGAAGCGATCACAACGTAGAGGAAGTAGTCGACGTTCTCCTCGCGATCCGACCGATCCGGCGCCGTTACTCCGACGCCCCGAGTTCTTGACACACGTACAGCTCGATGGCGTCCCTCGTACTCGATCCAGCCGAGTGTCGAGGAGAGTTCCACAAGACGACGGCGTGGCAGGACGATCTTGATGTTTCACGGCGCAGGGCTTCGCCTAAGCTTCGCGACAGTATAACCGAGGTGGAATATGGTGGAGGGGGCACGACACGGCTAAGGAACGATCTCACGATCAACTTGTGTGTCCTCAAGTGCCCCCTGCCCCGTGATATAAAGGAGCCAAGGGGAGGGGGGCCGGCCAAGCTTGGCGCGCTAAGGAGTCCTACTCCTCTGGGAGTAGGATTCCCCCAATCCTAGTTGGACTAGGATTCTGGAGGGAAAGAGAGAGAGGGGCGGCCCTTCTCCTAGTCCTAATAGGACTAGGGAAGGGGGGCGCGCCCTGCCTAGGGCTGGCCCTTTCTCCTTTCCACTAAGGCCCATCGAGGCCCATTTACCTCCGGGGTTCCGTAACCTCCGGTACTCGGTAAATTCCGTTTTTCGCCGGAACCATTCGAACTCCAAACATAGGCTTCCAATATATCAATCTTTATGTCTCGACCATTCCGAGACTCCTCGTCATGTCCGTGATCACATCCGGACTCGAACTCCTTGGTACATCAAAATACATAAACTCATAATAAGCGCCATCGAAACCTTAAGCGTGTGGACCCTACGGTTCGAGAACAATGTAGACATGACCTAGAACTATTCACGGTCAATAACCAACAGCGGGACCTGGATGCCCATATTGGTTCCTACATATTCTACGAAGATCTTTATCGGTCGGACCGCATAACAACATCGTTGTTCCCTTTGTCATCGGTATGTTACTTGCCCGAGATTCGATCGTCGGTATCCAATACCTAGTTCAATCTCGTTACCGCAAGTCTCTTTACTCGTTCCGTAATACATCATCTCACAACTAACTCATTAGTTGTAGTGCTTGCAAGGCTTGAGTGATGTGCATTACCGAGAGGGCCAGAGATACCTCTCCGACAATCGGAGTGACAAAACCTAATCTCAAATACGCCAACCCAACATCGCCTTTGGAGACACACTGTAGTACTCCTTTATAATCACCCGATTCGTTGTGACGTTTGGTAGCACCAAAGTGTTCCTCCGTAAACGGAGTTGCATAATCTCATAGTTATAGGAACATGTATAAGTCATGGATAAAAGCAGTAGCAACATACTAAACGATCGTGTGCTAAGCTAAGGGAATGGGTCATGTCAATCAGATCATTACGCTAATGATGTGACCTCATTAATCAAATAACAACTCCTTGTTCATGGTTAGGAAACATAACCATCTTTGATTAACAAGCTAGTCTAGTAGAGGCATACTAGTGACATGTTTGTTTGTCTATGCATTCACACATGTATCATGTTTCCGGTTAATACAATTCTAGCATGAATGATAAACATTTATCATGAAATAAGGAAATAAATAATAACTTTATTATTGCCTCTAGGGCATATTTCCTTGATCTCCCACTTGCACTAGAGTCAATAATCTAGATTACACAAGAATGATTCTAACACCCATGGAGTCTTGGTGCTGATCATGTTTTGCTCGTGGAAGAGGCTTAGTCAACGGGTGCGCAACATTCAGATCCGTATGTATCTTGCAAATCTCTATGTCTCCGATCTGGACTAAGTCCCGGATGGAATTGAAGCGTCTCTTGATGTGCTTGGTCCTCTTGTGAAATCTGGATTCCTTTGCTAAGGCAATTGCTCCGAGATTGTCACGAAGATTTTCATTGGACCCGATGCACTAGGTATGACACCTAGATCGGATATGAACTCCTTCATCCGACTCCTTCATTAGCTGCTTCGAAGCTGCTATGTATTCCGCTTCACATGTAGATCCCTTCTGACGCTTTGTTTAGAACTGCACCAACCGACAGCTCCTCCGTTTAGTGTAAATACGATCCGGTCTGCGATTTAGAATCGTCCGGATCGGTGTCAAAGCTTGCATCAACGTAACCATTTACGATGAGCTCTTTATCACCTCCATATACGAGAAACATATCCTTAGTCCTTTTCGGTATTTGGGATGTTCTTGACCGCTGTCCGATGATCCACTCTGGATTACTTTGGTACCTCCTGCTAGGCTTATAGCAAGGCACACATCAGGTCTGGTACACAAGCATTGCATACATGATAGAGCCTATGGCTGAAGCATAGGAACATCTTTCATTTCTCTCTATCTTCGCAGTGGTCGGGCATTGAGTCCGACTCAACTTCACACCTTGTAACACAGGCAAGAACCCTTTCTTTGCTTGATCCATTTTGAACTTCTTCAAAACTTTGTCAAGGTATGTGCTTTGTGAAAGTCCAATTAAGCGCCTTGATCTATCTCTATAGATCTTAATGCCCAATATGTAAGCAGCTTCACCGAGGTCTTTCATTGAAAAACTCTTATTCAAGTATCCCTTTATGCTATCCGAAATTCTATATCATTTCCGATCAGCAATATGTCATCCACATATAATATCGAAATGCTACTGAGCTCCCACTCACTTTCTTGTAAATACAAAGCTTCTCCAAAAGTCAGTACAAACCCAAATGCTTTGATCACACTATCAAAGCGTTTATTCCAACTCCGAGATGCTTGCACCAGTCCATAGATGGATCGCTGGAGCTTGCATACTTTGTTAGCTCCTCTGGATCGATAAAACCTTCGGTTGCATCATATACAACTCTTCTTCCGTAAATCCATTCAGAATGCAGTCTTTACATCCATTTGCCAAATTTCATAATCATAAAATGCGGCAATTGCTAACATGATTCGGACGGACTTAAGCATCGCTACGGGTGAGAAGGTCTCATCGTAGTCAATCCCTTGAACTTGTCGAAAACCTTTTGCGATAAGTCGAGCTTTATAGACAGTAACATTACCGTCAGCGTCAGTCTTCTTCTTGAAGATCCACTTGTTTTCTATTGCTTGCCTACCCTCGGGCAAGTCAACCAAAGTCCACACTTTGTTTTCATACATGGATCCCATCTCAGATTTCATGGCCTCAAGCCATTTTATGGAATCTGGGCTCACCATCGCTTCTTCATAGTTCGTAGGTTCATCATGATCTAGTAGCATGACTTCCAGAACAGGATTACCGTACCACTCAGTGCGGATCTTACTCTGGTTGATCTACGAGGTTCTGCAGTAACTTGATCTAAAGTTTCATGATCAACATCATCAACTTCCTCACTACTGGTGTAGGTGTCTCGAAACGGTTTCTGCGATTTAACTACTTTCAAGTAAGGGAGAAGGTACTATTACCTCATCAAGTTCCACTTTCCTCCCACTCACTTCTTTCGAGAGAAACTCCTTCTCTAGAAAGGATCCATTCTTAGCAACAAATGTTTTTCCTTCGGATCTGTGATAGAAGGTGTACCCAACTGTTTCCTTTGGGTATCCTATGAAGACACATTTCTCCGATTTGGGTTCGAGCTTATCAGGTTGAAGCTTTTTCACATAAGCATCGCATCCCCAAACTTTAAGAAACGACAACTTTGGTTTCTTGCCAAACCATAGTTCATAAGGTGTCGTCTCAACGGATTTCGACGGTGTTCTATTCAGTGTGAATGCGGCTGTCTCTAGAGCATAACCCCAAAACGATAGCGGTAAATCAGAAGAGACATCATAGATCGTACCATATCTAGTAAAGTCACGACACGACGCTCGGACACACCATTACGCTGTGGTGTTCGGGTGGCGTGAGTTGTGAAACTATTCCGCATTGTTTCAAATGTAGACCAAACTCGTAACTCAAATATTCACCTCCACGATCGATCGTAGAAACTTAATTTTCTTGTTACGATGATTTTCAACTTCACTCTGAAATTCTTTGAACTTTTCAAACGTTTCAGACTTATGTTTCATTAAGTAGATATACCCATATCTGCTTAAGTCATCTGTGAAGGTGAGAAAATAACGATATCCGCCACGAGCCTCAACATTCATCGGACCACATACATCAGTATGTATGATTTCCAACAAATCTGTTGTCTCTCCATAGTACCGAGAACGGTGTTCTAGTCATCTTGCCCATGAGGCACGGTTCGCAAGTGCCAAGTGATTCATAATCAAGTGACTCCAAAAGTCCATCAAGATGGAGTTTCTTCATGCGCTTTACACCGATATGACCTAAACGGCAAGTGCCACAAATAAGTTGCACTTTCATTATCAACTCTGCATCTTTTGGTTTCAACATTATGAATATGTGTATCACTACTATCGAGATTCATCAAAATAGACCATTCCTCAAGGGTGCATGACCATAAAAGATATTACTCATATAAATAGAACAACCATTATTCTCTCGATTTAAATGAATAACCGTCTCGCATCAAACAAGATCCAGATATAATGTTCATGCTCAACGCAGCACCAAATAACAATTATTTAGGTCTAAAACTAATCCCAAGGTAGATGTAGAGGTAGCGTGTCGACCGCGATCACATCGACTTTGGAACCATTTCCACGCGCAAGATCGTCACCTCGCCCTTTGCGAGTTAAGCAATCAGTAGTCCTGCTTCGAGTTGCAAATATTAGCAATGAACCAGATCAAATACCAGTGCTACTACGAGCTCTAGTAAGGTACACATCAATAACATGTATATCACATATACCTTTGTTCACCTTGCCATCCTTCTTTCCGCCAAATACTTGGGGCAGTTCCGCTTCAAAGGACTAGTCCGCTTGCAAGAGAAGCACTCAGTTTCAGGTTTAGGACCAGACTTGGGTTTCTTCTCCGAGCAAAGAACTTGTTTGCTGTTCTTCTTGAGATTCCCTTTTTCTTCCCTTTGCCTTTCTTCTTGAAACTAGTGGTCTTATTGACCATCAACACTTGATGCTCCTTCTGATTTCTACCTCCGCAGCCTTTAGCATTGCGAAGAGCTCGGTATAGTCTTTACTAACCCTTGCATATTATAGTTCATCACGAAGCCTTTGTAGCTTGGTGGCGTGATTGAGAATTCATCAATGACACAATCATCCGGAAGATTAACTCCCAATTGTGTCAAGTGATTGTAGTACCCGGACATTACGAGTATATGCTCACTAATGTAACTATTCTCCTCCATCTTGCAGCTATAGAACTTATTGGAGACTTCATATCTCTCAATCCGGGCATTCTTTGGAATATTAACTTCAACTCTGGAACATCTCATATGCTCCATGACGCTCAAAACGTCGTTGAAGTCCCGGTTCTAAGCCGTAAAGCATGGCACATCGAACTATAGAGTAGTCATCAGCTTTGCTCGCCAGACGCTCATAACATCGGTGTTGCTCAAAGAAGAAGTTCTGTCACCTAGCGGTGCATCCAGGCGTAGCTCTTCGTGCAGCAATGAGGATGATCCTCGTTACGGACCCAGTCCGTGTAATTGCTACCATCATCTTTCAACTTTGCTTTCTCAAGGAACGCATTAAAATTCAACGGAACAACAAAGACGAGCCATCTATCTACAATCAAACATAAACAAGCAAGATACTATCGGTACTAAGTTCATGATAAATTTAAGTTCAATTAATCATATTACTTAAGAACTCCCACTTAGAAAAACATCCTCTAGTCATCTAAGTGATCACGTGATCCAAATCAACTAAACCATAACCGATCATCACGTGAAATGGAGTAGTTTTCAATGGTGAACATCTTATGTTGATCATATCTACTATATGATTCACGCCGACCTTTCGGTCTCCGTGTTCCGAGGCCATATCTGCATATGCTAGGCTCGTCAAGTATAACCCGAGTATTCTGCGTGTGCAAAACTGGCTTGCACCCGTTGTAGATGGACGAGAGCTTATCACACCCGATCATCACGTGGTGTGCAGGCACGACGAACTTTGGCAACGGTGCATACTGGGAGAACACTTCTTGATAATTTAGTGAGAGATCATCTTATAATGCTACCGTCAATCAAAGCAAGATAAGATGCATAAAAGGATAAACATCACATGCAAATCAATATAAGTGATATGATATGGTCATCATCATCTTGTGCTTCATGATCACCATCTTGCAGCATCACCATGATCACCATCGTCACCGGCGCGACACCTTGATCTCCATCGTAGCATCGTTGTCGTCTCGCCAAACTTATGCTTCTACGACTATCGCTACCGCTTAGTGATAAAGTAAAGCATTACAGGGCGATTGCATTGCATACAATAAAGCGACAACCATATGGCTCCAGCCAGTTGCCGATAACTTCGGTTACAAAACATGATCATCTCATACAATAAAATATAGCATCACGTCTTGACCATATCACATCACAACATGCCCTGCAAAAACAAGTTAGACGTCCTCTACTTTGTTGTTGCAAATTTTACGTGGCTGCTACGGGCTTAAGCAAGAACCAGTCTCACCTACGCATCAAAACCACAATGATACTTCGTCAAATAGACTCCGTTTAACCTTCTCAAGGACCGGGCGAGCCACACTCGGTTCAACTAAAGTGAGAGAGACAGCACCCACCAGTCACCTTAAAGCAACGAGTGCTCGTGAGCGGTGAAACCAGTCTCGCGTAAGCGTCTGGCGTAATGTCGGTCCGGGCCGCTTCATCTCACAATACCGCTGAACCAAAGTATGACATGCTGGTAGGTAGTATGACTTGTATCGCCCACAACTCACTTGTGTTCTACTCGTGCAAAACATCAAACCATAGAAAAACCTAGGCTCGGATGCCACTTTGTTGGGGAACGAGTAATTTCAAAAATTTTCCCACGCACACGCAAGATCATGGTGATGTATAGCAACGAGAGGGGAGAGTGTTGTCTACATACCCTTGTAGACCCAAGCGAAGCGATCACAACGTAGAGGAAGTAGTCGACGTTCTCCTCGCGATCCGACCGATCCCGCGCCGTTACTCGACGCCCCGAGTTCTTGACACACGACAGCTCGATGACGTCCCTCGACTCCGATCCAGCCGAGTGTCGAGGGAGAGTTCCGTCAAGACGACGGCGTGGTGACGATCTTGATGTTTCATCGCGCAGGGTTTCGCTAAGCTTCATGACGGTATAACCGAGGTGGAATATGGTGGAGGGGGCACCGACACGGCTAAGGAACGATCTCACGATCAACTTGTGTGTCCTCAAGTGCCCCCTGCCCCGTGATATAAAGGAGCCAAGGGGAGGGGCGGCCGGCCAAGCTTGGGCGCCAAGGAGTCCTACTCCCTCGGGAGTAGGATTCCCCAATCCTAGTTGGACTAGGATTCTGGAGGGGGAAAGAGAGAGGGGGCGGCCCCTTCTCCTAGTCCTAATAGGACTAGGGAAGGGGGGGCGCGCCTGCCTAGGGCTGGCCCTTTCTCCTTTCCACTAAGGCCCATCGAGGCCCATTTACCTCCCGGGGTTCCGGTAACCTCCGGTACTCCCAGAATTCCGCCGCCGGAACCATTCGAACTCCAAACATAGGCTTCCAATATATCAATCTTTATGTCTCGACCATTCCGAGACTCCTCGTCATGTCCGTGATCACATCCGGACTCGAACTCCTTGGTACATCAAAATACATAAACTCATAATAACCGCCATCGAAACCTTAAGCGTGTGGACCCTACGGTTCGAGAACAATGTAGACATGACCTAGAACTATTCACGGTCAATAACCAACAGCGGGACCTGGATGCCCATATTGGTTCCTACATATTCTACGAAGATCTTTATCGGTCGACCGCATAACAACATACGTTGTTCCTTTGTCATCGGTATGTTACTTGCCGAGATTCGATCGTCGGTATCCAATACCTAGTTCAATCTCGTTACGGCAAGTCTCTTTACTCGTTCAGTAATACATCATCTCACAACTAACTCATTAGTTGTAGTGCTTGCAAGGCTTCAGTGATGTGCATTACCGAGAGGGCCAGAGATACCTCTCCGACAATCGGAGTGACAAAACCTAATCTCGAAATACGCCAACCCAACATCTGCCTTTGGAGACACTGTAGTACTCCTTTATAATCACCCGATTACGTTGTGACGTTTGGTAGCACCAAAGTGTTCCTCCGTAAACGGAGTTGCATAATCTCATAGTTATAGGAACATGTATAAGTCATGGATAAAAGCAGTAGCAACATACTAAACGATCGTGTGCTAAGCTAAGGAATGGGTCATGTCAATCGATCATTCGCTAATGATGTGACCTCATTAATCAAATAACAACTCCTTGTTCATGGTTAGGAAACATAACCATCTTTGATTAACAAGCTAGTCTAGTAGAGGCATACTAGTGACATGTTTGTTTGTCTATGCATTCACACATGTATCATGTTTCCGGTTAATACAATTCTAGCATGAATGATAAACATTTATCATGAAATAAGGAAATAAATAATAACTTTATTATTGCCTCTAGGGCATATTTCCTTCAAATAGCAGTTTCAGAAATTCCTAGAGGCCCACGCAGCCCATTCAAGCAAGGCAAGAGGTGAAACTAAAGTTTAGTCCCACATTGCTAGTTTAGAGGGAGTTGGACCTTTTTATAAGGGAGGCTCCTTCCCCACTTGTATGAGCATGAGAACAAGAGGGACATAAAAAATGCTAGACATACAAAGACTTACACACTTTTACACGCTCTTTCCATCTAACAACCAATCACAAACCTCTCCCCCCCGATTTTAAGGGGGGGGGGGTGGGCCGCCCCGCTCACCTATTGACCAATGAAGGTTACCGCACTTTTGATCGGTTCTAGCTCATATATGCAGATATTATTTACCTTGTCTTTGTCAAATCGCATGGTTTGTTTCATCACTGCTATACTAGTCATGCATTATCTAGTATTTCTGCTAAGAAAATCATTCGGTAAATTGCTCATATTTCCAACAATCCAAAAACCTTATTATAGGCAATTTACCCCAAGTGGTTTTGCTGCTTCCATGAGACCTCCTATGTTTGAGGGTATCCACTATAAGAGGTGGTGCGTGAGAGCAGTCTTATGGTTTCAAACCATGAGTTGCAAGATGCCCAACAGGCACAAACTTTTCAGAAAATGGATACTTTGTTTAAGGTTGCTCTCTTGAGTGTTCTTGGTGAGAACATAGTTGATGCTTATGCGTCAATTGATAATAGAAAAGATATGTGGGATGCATTCGAGGCCAAGTTTGGGGTCTCGGATGATGACACTGAGCTGTACATCATGTAGCAATTCTATGACTACAGGATGACTGAAGAGCGCTCCGTGGTTGAGCAAGCTCATGAGATACAGTCATTTGCTAGAGAACTTGAGCACTTCAATTGTATCCTACCGGACAAGTTTATTGCCGGAGGTATCATCACTAAGCTTCCTCCCATGTGGAGGAACTTTGCTACCTCACTGAAGCATAAGAGGCAGGAGTTTTCCGTTCCGGATCTCATTGGTACTCTTGATGTGGAAGAAAAGGCCGAGCAAAGGACAACCGTGCTCGAGGTATTGAGGAGGTTCTAGTGCCAACTGCATGAAGAAGAACTTCCAGCCCCACAAGTTCAAGAACAAGGGCAAGTTTGATGGTAAAGCAAAGTTTGATGGGAAGAACAAGGCTGTGCAGCACACGAACTTCAAGAAGAAGAATGACAAGAAGAAAGGTGTTTGTCATGTGTGTGGAGATCCTGATCATTGGGCTCCTAGTTGCCCCAATCGCTAAGACAAGCGTCATCCTGGGAAAGGCAGCAAGAACGCTAATGTTGTCATTGGAGACACTGACATGAAGGGTGTTGGGTATGGTATATTTCCCACTATTCTTTTAGTATGTCATTCTCCTGATTGGTTGATTGACACGGGTGCTAATGTGCATGTATGCGGTGATATTTCCATGTCTTCGTCTTATCGGACCGCAGGGACTTCAACCGTGTTGATGGGCAATGGTTCAAGTGCTTCTGTTCGTGGTGTTGGCACGACGATCCAAGTTTACTTGGGAAGATCGTCTTGGTGAAGAACATGCATTATGTCCCCTCCGTCAATAAAAATCTTGTTAGCGGATCTCTTCTGTGTAGAGATGGCTACAAGCTTGTCTTTAAGTCGAATAAATTTGTAATTTCCAAGTATGGAACCTTTGTTGGTAAAGGCTATGAGTCAGGAGGCCTGTTTCGTTTATCTTTATCAGACGTTTGCAATAAAGCTGTGAATCAAATATGTGGCATTCACGTCTTTGTCATGTTAACTTTGGTTGCATGTCGCGACTAGTGAAGTTGAACTTAATCCCTAGTTTCACCACCGTCAAGGGATCCAAGTGTCAAGTGTGTGTGCAAGCTAAGCAACCTCGTAAGTCTCACGTGACTGCAGAAACAAGAAATCTTGCACCATTAGAACTTATACATTCAGATCTATGTGAAATGAATGGTGTTTTGACAAAAGGTGGCAAGAAATATTTCATGACATTAATTGATGACTCCACTAGATACTGCCGTGTGTATCTTCTGAAATGTAAGGATGAGGCCTTGAACTTTTTCAAGATATATAAAGCTGAAGTGGAAAACCAACTTGATCGAAAAATCAAGAGGCTTAGGTCCAACCATGGTGGAGAGTATTTTTCCAATGAATTTGATGCTTTTTGTGCGGAACATGGTATAATCCATGAGAGGACGCCTCCCTACTCACCTCAGTCAAATGGGGTGGCCGAAAGAAAGAACCGTACTCTAACTGATTTGGTTAACGCCATGTTAGACACATCAGGTCTCTCCAAGGCATGGTGGGGGGAGGCGATATTGACACCATGTCATGTCCTAAATCGAGTCCCCACAACGAACAAAGAGATAACTTCGTTCGAGGAATGGGAGAAGAAAAGGTTAAAACTCTCTTATCTGCGAACATGGGGTTGTTTGGCGAAAGTCAATGTTCCAATTCCAAAGAAACGGAAGCTTGGACCAAAGACTGTGGATTGTGTTTTCCTGGGATATGCTTTTCATAGCATTGGCTATAGATTCTTGGTTGTAAAATCTGAGGTACCTGACATACATGTCGGTACGATCATGGAGTCGAATGATGCGACTTTCTTTGAAGATATCTTTCCCATGAAGGATATGGCTACCTCATGTAATCAAGAGGACTAGTTCATCGAATCAGGAACCAGTTACAATTACCGAACCTGCCATTTCGATGGAACACTTTGAAAGTCCTATGGAGGAGTACAATGAAGTTCCTACTAGGAGCAAGAGACAGAGGACAACAAAGTCCTTTGGTGATGATTTTCTTGTGTATCTCATAGATGATACTTCCAGTTCTATTTCGGAGGCCTATGCATCGGAAGATGCTGACTACTGTAATGAAGCAGTTCGTAGCGACATGGATTCCATCTTGACGAATGAAACTTGGGAGATAACTGATTGTCCTTATGGGTGCAAACCTATAGGATGCAAATGGGTATTCAAGAAGAAGCTTAGGCCTTATGGTACTATTGAAAAGTACAAGGCTCGGCTCGTGGCTAAGGGTTATACCCAAAAGGAAGGTGAAGACTTCTTTGATACTTACTCACCTGTGGCTCGACTGACCACTATTCGAGTTCTACTTTCACTAGCTACCTCACATGGTCTTCTCGTTCATCAAATGGATGTTAAGACTTAAGACTGCTTTCCTAAATGGAGAGTTGGATGAGGAAATTTATATGGAACAACCAGATGGGTTTGTAATAGATGGTCAGGAAGGAAAAGTGTGCAAGTTGCTGAAGTCTTTTTATGGACTCAAGTAAGCACCCAAACAGTGGTATGAGAAGTTCGAAAGAACTTTAACAGCTGCAGGCTTTGTTGTGAACGAAGCTGACAAATGTGTGTACTATCGCCATGGTGGGGGAGAGGGATTTATGCTTTGCTTGTATGTTGATGACATACTGATTTTCGGAACAAATCTGAATGTCATTAAGGAGGTCAAGGATTTTCTATATCGCTGTTTTGAGATGAAGGATTTAGGAGTGGCTGATGTCATTCTGAACATCAAGTTGTTGAGAGATGATGATGGTGGGATTACATTGATTCAATCTCACTATGTGGAAAAGATCTTGAGTCGCTTTGGCTATAGTGACTGCAAACCCTCTCCAACACCATATGATGCTAGCGTGCTGCTTCGAAAGAATCGAAAAATTGCTAGAGATCAATTGAAGTATTCTCAAATTATTGGCTCGCTTATGTACTTAGCCAGTGCTACAAGACCCGACATCTCTTTTGCTGTTAGCAAACTGAGTCGGTTTGTCTCGAAACCAGGAGATGTGCATTGGAAAGCTCTAGAGAGAGTTTTGCGTTATTTGAAAGGCACTGCGAATTATGGAATTCATTACACCGGGCACCCAAAAGTGCTTGAAGGGTATAGTGACTCAAATTGGATCTCAGATGCTGATGAGATAAAGGCCACGAGCGGATATGTATTCACTCATGGAGGTGGCGCTGTTTCTTGAAGTCTTGCAAGGCACCATCTTAACGAGGTCAACAATGGAAGCAGAACTCACATCACTAGATACAGCTACGGTCGAAGCAGATTGGCTTCGTCGGCTCTTGAATGACTTGCCGGTAGTTGAGAAACCTGTACCGCGTATCCTTATGAACTGTGACAATCAAATTGTGATCACTAAAGTGAGGAGCTCAAATGATAATATGAAGTCATCAAGACACGTTTAGAGAAGGTTAAAGTCTGTCAGGAAAATGAAAAACTCCGGAGTTATTGCATTGGATTATATCCAAACGTCTAAAAATCTGGCAGATCCTTTTACTAAGTGTCTATCATGTAATGTGATAGATAATGCATCGAAGGAGATGGGTATGAGACCCACAATATGAGTTGTTCACAGTGGTAACCTATTCTTTGTGATCGGAGATCCCGTGAATTAGATGTGGAAGACAAGTTGTTGGTCAACTGGTAGGAGAGTACCCTTACTGTTAAAATACCACTCCATGAAGATGCAATACTCTCCTAATCTGCATGGCATGTTGATGTATATCTTAATGTGTTCTAAGTGGCTCTTTGAAGAAGAGATGTTTTCCTACAGAACATCTTTTGAAGAACGCACCTATATGAGTCTGATTGTTAAACGTCGCAATCTATGAGAGTGGGGTTCTCTCTAGTAAACTCAAGAAAGGTCTCGGAGTATGAAGCATAAGATCCACCCGCGGGGAAGACCCACGGTAGCCACGTATGGGTCAAGGCTTTATGTGAAGCTAGATTCATAGAAAACTTGCAGTTCAAGGCCCAGTTCACTGTTCAAGTTGCTTACTAGTGTAGCATAGGGTTCTAGGTGGAAGTTCAACTTAACAGTCTCCACTACAGTACCGGTATATAAAACAGTGTTTTAGAACCAAAGGCAAATTTTGTGTGCCTCTGGGATCTGGTGGGGGATTGCTGGAATTTTGTCTATTTGGGCCTAGCCCAATAGCAGTTTCAGAAATTCCTAATAAATCCTAGAGGCCCACGCAGCCCATTCGTGCAAGGCAAGAGGTGAAACTAAAATTTAGTCCCACATTGCTAGTTTAGAGGGAGTTGGACCTCTTTATGATGGATGCTACTTCCCCACTTGTATGAGCATGAGAACAAGAGGGACATCCACGTGCGCTCCTCCTCCGCCGCCCGCCTCGCCACGCCATGCCTCGTCATGACGAGCCGCGGGTTGTGGGAATGAGCCGAGCCGATGTCTAAATTTTTGCCACGCACTACGGGTATACGAAAGGTCACCCGGGAGCTCAAAAGTTTTTGCTGTAGTGGATACTGAATACGAACGCTGCACCCTTCGGCTGCTGTCAGACGCTTGTCTCCCTCGTTCCTTCAGCTCGGCGCTGCCCTCTCGCCTTCTCTTGCGCAGAGTCGCTCCTCTCAAAGAAGACGCACTGTAACTACTTCTTACTCTTGCCACGGTTCCTGAGCACTGCGCTGCTGCTATGATCTTCCCCATCCCGGCTTGCGGCGTGCACCGCACGTCGGGACAGTAGGCCTCCGAAACCGCACCTTTTGAGTCCTGTACGGGAGAAGGGTGATAAGGTTTTTGGGGAGCGCTCTGCGCGACTACTGACTTCTTCGTCACGGCCGCCCCGGACTCCGACGACTACTTCCCCGACGACGACTACTTCCTCGATGTCGACAACCTTCTCGACGACATGGAGGACACCGACCCCAAGTCCAGTGCCTCTGCTCCTGCTTCTGTCTCGTATGTGTTCTTATCTTTCCTGTTAGAAGTCCTGCAACAGTTCCTTGTTCTAGTGTTTGCCCTAGACGTGATAGGCTCTACTTCATACATGCATCTTGATCTACTGTCTGCTCTATAGATGATCGGTTCTAGCTCATATATGCAGATATTATTTACCTTGTCTTTGTCAAATCGCATGGTTTGTTTTATCACTGCTATACTAGTCATGCATTATCTAGTATTTATGCTAATAAAATCATTCGGTAAATTGCTCATATTTCCAACAATCTAAAAACCCTATTATAGGCAATTTACCCCAAGTGGTTTTGCTGCTTCCATGAGACCTCCTATGTTTGAGGGTATCCACTATAAGAGGTGGCGCATGAGAGCAGTCTTATGGTTTCAAACCATGAGTTGCTATGACGCCACTCTTGGCAAACTCAAGGAGAGCAAGATGCCCAACAGGCACAAGCTTTTCAGAAAATGGATACCTTGTTTAAGGCTGCTCTCTTGAGTGTTCTTCGTGAGAACATAGTTGATGCTTATGCGTCAACTGATAATGGAAAAGATATGTGGGATGCACTTGAGGCCAAGTTTGGGGTCTCGGATGCTGGCACTGAGCTGTACATCATGGAGCAATTCTATGACTACAGGATGACTGAAGAGCGCTCCGTGGTTGAGCAAGCTCATGAGATACAGTCATTTGCTAGAGAACTTGAGCACTTCAATTGTATCCTACCGAACAAGTTTATTGCCGGAGGTATCATCACTAAGCTTCCTCCCACGTGAAGGAACTTTGCTACCTCACTGAAGCATAAGAGGCAGGAGTTTTCCATTCCGGATCTCATCGGTACTCTTGATGTGGAAGAAAAGGCGAGAGCAAAGGATAACCGTGCTCGAGGTATTGATGGAGGTTCTAGTGCCAATCTGGTACAGAAGAAGAACTTCCAGCCCCACAAGTTCAAGAACAAGGGCAAGTTTGATGGTAAAGCAAAGTTTGATGGGAAGAACAAGGCTGTGCAGCACACGAACTTCAAGAAGAAGAATGACAAGAAGAAAGGTGTTTGTCATGTATATGGAGATCCTGATCATTAGGCTCCTAGTTGCCACAATCGCTATGACAAGCGTCATCCTGGGAAAGGCAGCAAGACCACTAATGTTGTCATTGGAGACACTGACACGAAGGATGCTGGGTATGGTATATTTTCCGCTGTTCTTTCAGTATGTCATTCTCCTGATTAGTTGATTGACACGGGTGCTAATGTGCATGTATGCGGTGATATTTCCATGTTTTCGTCTCACTAGTAGAAAACCACCCATTAGTCCCGGTTCAGTAGGTTCTTAGTCCCGTTCAGAACGGGACTAATGGGTCGTTATTAATGCCACCACCATTAGTCCCGGTTCAAACACGAACCGGGACCAATGTGCCTCCACGTGGCCCTGTGCACCGAGCCGGTCGAGGGGTTTTGGTCCGGTTGGTGGCTCCAACGGGACCAAAAGTCATTTTTACAAAAGTGGCTGCTTTAGGGTTTTGGGGGTTATTTTTAGGTTGTTATTATAGCTAGCTAATAGAGAGAAGTGTCCTCTCTTATCTTCGCCCTGGTTTATCAACGCTGCTGCTATGTTCATTGCACCAGCAGATATAACATGCTCATGCATGCTTTGCATCATACATCATCATATATGTATAGAATAACAAGTCCTACTAATCATGCATCATCATACAACTTCTACTCGTTATTAATAATAAGTCATACGATCATCATCCTCATAGTCATCGAACCCAACCCTACATAATTGTTCTTAGCACATGATCATCAGTATCAGGTAGGACCTACACCCTTAAGGTAAAATAGCATAAAACAATATAGACCCTGACTCTCCATTATGAAGAATGGCGATCATCGTGTCTCCAATTCTTGCCCTTCGCTGCTTATTGCTTCCAAGAAGCTCCTTACGACTGTCCATGCATTTTTTCCATTCTTTGATTGTTATGTCTCTATTTCTTTTACAAACCCGGTATGGACAGTTGATATTCGTAGGACGACCTGGTCGTATGTTAAAAACATGAAGGCTACCATGCGTATACATCAGATGAGGCACACAATCATTCAGGATTATCTGTTGATAAACATAGTAATAACTTCGTAGTTAGCAATGATGTACTAGTTTTAGAAGTGTGCAAAAAGATGCACGGATATTGTAATAGTAAAAAATAATCTTACCAGGTATCTCCATGGTAGTTATCAGAGTTCAACACGTGCACTAGTGGCACGTATTGACCATAATGTTGAGGAGTTTGATTGTAGATATTGTAATTCTCAAGATCAGTTACAAAATCTGACCGGATGATTTTTCTCCGATAAGTTAATTCGAGCCTTCGTGTAGTACATTACATCTACCATCTTCCGCACATTCTTTGAAGAATGAAAATAAGCTGTCAATGGAGATAAGTTGTCAACTATATATTTTCAAATAAACAATATAAATTACTTAATAACTATGTTTAGCTCACATGAGGGAAGAACTGGAGGTGTATCCATAAGTGTTGTGGAACGTAGTAATTTCAAAAAATTTCCTACGCACACGCAAGATCATGGTGATGCATAGCAACGAGAGGGGAGAGTGTTGTCTACGTACCCTCGTAGACCGAAGCGGAAGCGATCACAACGTAGAGGAAGTAGTCGTACGTTCTCCTCGCGATCCAACCGATCCCAGCGCAGCATACTCGGCGCCTCCGAGTTCTTGACACACGACAGCTCGGTGACGCTCCTCGGCTCCGATCCAGCAAAGCTCCGGGGAGAGAGTTCCGTCAGACGACGACGGCGTGGTGACGATCTTGATGTTCTATCGACGCAGGCTTCGCCTAAGCACCGCCACGATATGACCGAGGTGGATTATGGTGGAGGGGCACCGACACGGCTAAGGAACGATCTCAAGGATCAACTTGTGTGTTCTAGGGTGCCCCTGCCCCCGTGATATAAAGGAGCAAGGGGAGGGCCGGCCGGCCTAGGAGGGCGCCAGGAGGGGGAGTCCTCCTCCTAGTGGGAGTAGGACTCCCTTTCCTAGTCCAACTAGGAAGGAGGAAGGGGAAGGAAGGAGAGGGAGAGGGAGGGGGGGCGCGCGCCTCCTTGTCCTATTCGACTCCCACTGGGGCGCGCCACCTCCTGGTTCGGCCCTCTCTCTCCCCTCTCGGCCCAATAAGGCCCATTACTTCCCTGGGGGGTTCCGGTAACCCCTCCGGCACTCCGGTTTTTCCGGAAACTTCCGGAACCTTTCCGGTGTCCGAATATAGCTGTCCAATATATCAATCTTTATGTCTCGACCATTTCGAGACTCCTCGTCATGTCCGTGATCACATCCCGGACTCCGAACTCCTTCGGTACATCAAAATACATAAACTCATAATATAACCATCATCGAAACCTTAAGCGTGCGGACCCTACGGTTCGAGAACAATGTAGACATGACCGAGACACGTCTCTGGTCAATAACCAATAGCGGGACCTGGATGCCCATATTGGCTCCTACATATTCTACGAAGATCTTTATCGGTCAGACCGCATAACAACATACGTTGTTCCCTTTGTCATCGGTATGTTACTTGCCCGAGATTCGATCGTCGGTATCCAATACCTAGTTCAATCTCGTTACCGGCAAGTCTCTTTACTCGTTCCGTAATACATCATCTCACAGCTAACTCATTAGTTGTAATGCTTGCAAGGCTTAAGTGATGTGTATTACCGAGAGGGCCCAGAGATACCTCTCCGACAATCGGAGTGACAAATCCTAATCTCGAAATACGCCAATCCAACATCTACCTTTGGAGACACCTGTAGTACTCCTTTATAATCACCCAGTTACGTTGTGACGTTTGGTAGTACCCAAATTGTTCCTCCGGTAAACGGGAGTTGCATAATCTCATAGTTATAGGAACATGTATAAGTCATGGATAAAAGCAATAGCAACATACTAAACGATCGGGTGCTAAGCTAATGGAATGGGTCATGTCAATCAGATCATTCAACTAATGATGTGACCTTGTTAATCAAATAACAACTCCTTGTTCATGGTTAGGAAACATAACCATCTTTGATCAACAAGCTAGTCAAGTAGAGGCATACTAGTGACACTGTTTGTCTATATATTGACACATGTATTATGTTTCTGTTAATACAATTCTAGCATGAATAATAAACATTTATCATGATATAAGGAAATAAATAATAACTTTATTATTGCCTCTAGGGCATATTTCCTTCAGTCTCCCACTTGCACTAGAGTCAATAATCTAGATTACATAGTAATGATTCTAACACCCATGGAGTCTTGGTGCTGATCATGTTTTGCTCGTGGAAGAGGCTTAGTCAACGGGTCTACTACATTCAGATCCGTATGTATCTTGCAAATCTCTATGTCTCCCACCGACCAAGTCTCGGATGGAATTGAAGCGCCTCTTGATGTGTTTGGTTCTCTTGTGAAATCTGGATTCCTTTGCTAAAGCAATTGCTCAAAGATTGTCACAAAAGATTTTCATTGGACCCGATGCACTAGGTATGACACCTAGATCGGATATGAACTCCTTCATCCGACTCCTTCATTAGCTGCTTCCGGCTGCTATGTACTCCGCTTCACATGTAGATCCCGCCACGACGCTTTGTTTAGAACTGCACCAACCGACAGCTCCTCCGCTTAGTGTAAATACGATCCGGTTTGCGATTTAGAATCGTCCGGATCAGTGTCAAAGCTTGCATCAACGTAACCATTTACGATGAGCTCTTTGTCACCTCCATATACGAGAAACATATCCTTAGTCCTTTTCGTATTTTAGGATGTTCTTGACGCTGTCCGATGATCCACTCTGGATTACTTTGGTACCTCCTGCTAAGCTTATAGCAAGGCACACATCAGGTCTGGTACAAGATTGCATACATGATAGAGCCTATGGCTGAAGCATAGGAACATCTTTCATTTTCTCTATCTTCTGCGGTGGTCGGGCATTGAGTCTTACTCAACTTCACACCTTGTAACACAGTGCAAGAACCCTTTCTTTGCTTGATCCATTTTGAACTTCTTCAAAATTTTGTCAAGGTATGTGCTTTGTGAAAGTCCAATTAAGCGCCTTGATCTATCTCTATAGATTTTGATGCCCAATATGTAAGCAGCTTCACCGAGGTCCTTCATTGAAAAACTCTTATTCAAGTATCCCTTTATGCTATCCAGAATTCTATATCATTTCCGATTAGTAATATGTCATCTACATATAATATCGAAATGCTATAGAGCTCCCACTCACTTTCTTGTAAATACAGGCTTCTCCAAAAGTCTCAGATAAACCCAAACGCTTTGATCACACTATCAAAGCGCTTATTCCAACTCCGAGATGCTTGCACCAGTCCATAAATGGATCGCTGGAGCTTGCATACTTTGTTAGCTCCTTTGGATCGATAAAACCTTCGGTTGCATCATATACAACTCTTCTTCCGTAAATCCATTCAGAATGCGTCTTTACATCCATTTGCCAAATTTCATAATCATAAAATGCGGCAATTTCTAACATGATTCGGACAGACTTAAGCATCACTACGGGTGAGAAGGTCTCATCGTAGTCAATCAATTGAACTTGTCGAAAACCCTTTGCGACATGTCGAGCTTTGTAGACAGTAATATTACCGTCAGCGTCAGTCTTCTTCTTGAAGATCCACTTGTTTTCTATTGCTTGTCGACCCTCGGGCAAGTCAACCAAAGTCCACACTTTGTTTTCGTACATGGATCCCATCTCAGATTTCATGGCCTCAAGCCATTTTGCGGAATCTGGGCTCACCATCGCTTCTTCATAGTTCGTAGGTTCATCATGATCTAGTAGCATGACTTCCGAACAGGATTACCGCATCACTGTGCGGATCTTACTCTGGTTTATCTACGAGATTACTCAGAGTAACTTGATCTCAAGTTTCATGATCAACATCATCAACTTCCTCACTATTTGGTGTAGATGTCTCGTAAACCGGTTTCTGCGATAAACTACTTTCCAATAAGGGAGAAGGTACGATTACCTCATCAAGTTCTACTTTCCTCCCACTCACTTCTTTCGAGAGAAACTCCTTCTCTAGAAAGGATCCATTCTTAGCAACAAATGTCTTGCCTTCGGATCTGTGATAGAAGGTGTACCCAACTGTCTCTTTTGGGTATCCTATGAAGACACATTTCTCCGATTTGGGTTTGAGCTTATCAGGTTGAAGCTTTTTCACATAAGCATCGCATCCCCAAACTTTAAGAAACGACAACTTTGGTTTCTTGCCAAACCATAGTTCATAAGGTGTCGTCTCAACGGACTTTGACGGTGTTCTATTCAGCGTGAATGCGGCCGTCTCAAGAACATAACCCCAAAATGATAGCGGTAAATCTGTAAGAGACATCATAGATCGCACCATATCTAGTAAAGTGCGACACGACGCTCGACACACCATTACGCTGTGGTGTTCCGGGTGGCGTGAGTTGCGAAACTATTCCGCATTGTTTCAAATGTAGACCAAACTTGTAACTCAAATATTCGCCTCCACGATCAGATCGTAGAAACTTTATTTTCTTATTACGATGATTTTCAACTTCACTCTGAAATTCTTTGAACTTTTCAAATGTTTTAGACTTATGCTTCATTAAGTAGATATACCCATATCTGCTTAAATCATCTGTGAAGGTGAGAAAATAACGATATCCGCCACGAGCCTCAACATTCATCGGACCACATACATCTGTATGTATGATTTCCAACAAATCTGTTGCTCTCTCCATAGTACCGAGAACGGGTTCTAGTCATCTTGCCCATGAGGCACGGTTCGAAGTGCCAAGTGATTCATAATCAAGTGACTCCAAAAGTCCATCAAGATGGAGTTTCTTCATGCGCTTTATACCGATATGACCTAAACGGCAAGTGCCACAAATAAGTTGCACTATCATTATCAACTCTGCATCTTTTGGTTTCAACATTATGAATATGTGTATCACTACTATCGAGATTCATTAAAATAGACCACTCTTCAAGGGTGCATGACCATAAAAGATATTACTCATATAAATAGAACAACCATTATTCTCTCGATTTAAATGAATAACCGTCTCGCATCAAACAAGATCCAGATATAATGTTCACGCTCAACGCCGCACCAAATAACAATTATTTAGGTCTAAAACTAATCCCAAGGTAGATGTAGAGGTAGCGTGCCGACCGCGATCACATCGACTTTGGAACCATTTCCCACGCCGCATCGTCACCTCGTCCTTTGCCGTTGTTCGCTAATCCGTAGTCCCTGCTTCGAGTTGCAAATATTAGCAATGTAACCAGATCAAATACCAGTGCTCACTGCGAGCTCTAGTAAGGTACACATCAATAACATGTATATCACATATACCTTTGTTCACCTTGCCATCCTTCTTATCCGCCAAATACTTGGGGCAGTTCCGCTTCCAAAGGACTAGACCGCTTGCGGTAGAAGCACTCGTTTCAGGTTTAGGTCCAGACTTGGGTTTCTTCTCTTGAGCAGCAACTTGTTTGCTGTTCTTTTTGAAGTTCCCCTTCATCTTCCCTTTGCCTTTCTTCTTGAAACTAGTGGTCTTATTGACCATCAACACTTGATGCTCCTTCTTGATTTCTACCTCCGCAGCCTTTAGCATTGCGAAGAGCTCAGGCATAGTCTTTACTAACCCTTGCATATTATAGTTCATCATGAAGCCTTTGTAGCTTGGTGGCAGTGATTGAAGAATTCTGTCAATGACACAATCATCCGGAAGATTAACTCCCAGTTGAGTCAAGTGATTGTAATACCAAGACATTCTGAGTATGTGCTCACCGACAGACCCATTCTCCTCCATCTTGCAGTTATAGAACTTATTGGAGACTTCATATCTCTCAATCCGGGCATTCTGTTGAAATATCAACTTCAACTCCTGGAACATCTCATATGCTCCATGACGTTGAAAACGTCGTTGAAGTCCCGGTTCTAAACCGTAAAGCACGGCACACTGAACTATAGAGTAGTCATCAGCTTTGCTCTGCCAGATGTTCTTAACGTCGTCAGTTGCATCAAGAGCAGTTCGCACCCAGCGGTGCATCCAGACGTAACTCTTCAGGCAGCAATGAGGATAATCCTCGTAACGGACCCAGTCCGTAATTGCTACCATCATCTTTCAACTTTGCTTTCTCAAGGAACGCATTAAAATTCAACGGAACAACAAAGACGAGCCATCTATCTACAAACAAACATAGACAAGCAAGATACTATCAGTACTAAGTTCATGATAAATTTAAGTTCAATTAATCATATTACTTAAGAACTCCCACTTAGACAGACATCTCTAGTCATCTAAGTGATCACGTGATCCAAATCAACTAAAGCATAACCGATCATCACGTGAGATGGAGTAGTTTTCAATGGTGAACATCTTATGTTGATCATATCTACTATATGATTCACGCCGACCTTTCGGTCTCCGTGTTCCGAGGCCATATCTGCATATGCTAGGCTCGTCAAGTATAACTGAGTATTCGCGTGTGCAAAACTGGCTTGCACCCGTTGTAGATGGACGAGAGCTTATCACACCCGATCATCACGTGGTGTCTCAAGCACGATTTAACTTTGGCAACGGTGCATACTCGGGAGAACACTACTTGATAATTTTAGTGAGAGATCATCTTAAAATGCTACCGTCAATCAAAGCAAGATAAGATGCATAAAGGATAAACATCACATGCAATCAATATAAGTGATATGATATGGCCATCATCATCTTGTGCTTGTGATCTCCATCTTCAAGCACCGTCGTGATCACCATCGCCACCGGCGCGACACCTTGATCTCCATCGTAGCATCGTTGTCGCCACGCCATCTATTGCTTCTATGACTATCGCTACCGCTTAGTGATAAAGTAAAGCAATTACAGGCGCTTGCATTTCATACAATAAAGCGACAACCATATGGCTCCAGCCGATTGCCGATAACTTCGTTACAAAACATGATCATCTCATACAATAAAATATAGCATCACGCCTTGACCATATCACATCACAACATGCCCTGCAAAAACAAGTTAGACGCCCTCTACTTTGTTGTTGCAAATTTTACGTGGCTGCTACGGGCTTTAGCAAGAACCGTTCTTACCACGCATCAAAACCACAACGATAGTTCGTCAAATAGACTCCGTTTTAACCTTCACAAGGACCGGCGAGCCACACTCGGTTCAACTAAAGTGAGAGAGACAGACACCCGCCAGTCACCTTTAAGCAACGAGTGCTCGAGCGGTGAAACCAGTCTCGCGAAGCGCACGCGTAATGTCGGTCCGGACGCTTCATCTCACAATACCGCTGAACCAAAGTATGACATGCTGGTAGGCAGTATGACTTATATCGCCCACAACTCACTTGTGTTCTACTCGTGCATATAACATCAACGCATAAAACCTAGGCTCGGATGCCACCGTGAACGTAGTAATTTCAAAAATTTCCTACGCACACGCAAGATCATGGTGATGCATAGCAACGAGGGGAGAGTGTTGTCTACGCACCCTCGAGACCAAAGCGAAGCGATCACAACGTAGAGGAAGTAGTCGACGTTCTCCTCGCGATCCAACCGATCCAGCGCCAGCATTCGGCGCCCGAAGTTCTTGACACACGTACAACTCGGTGACGCCTCGGCTCCGATCCAGCAAAGCTCCGGAGAGAGAGTTCCACAAGACGCGGCGTGGCAGGACGATCTTGATGTTCTATCGACGCAGGCTTCGCCTAAGCACCGCCACGATATGACCGAGGTGGATTATGGTGGAGGGGGCACCGACACGGCTAAGGAATGATCTCAAGGATCAACTTGTGTGTTCTAGGGTGCCCCCTGCCCGTGATATAAAGGAGCAAGGGGAGGGCCGGCCGGCCTAGGAGGCGCGCCAGGAGGGGGAGTCCTCCTCCTAGTGGGAGTAGGACTCCCTTCCCTAGTCCAACTAGGAAGGAGGAAGGGGAAGGAAGGAGAGGAGAGGAGAGGAAAGGGGCCGCCCCCTCCTTGTCCTATTCGGACTCAGGGGCCGCCACCTCCTGGTTCGCCCTCTCTCCCTCTCGCCCAATAAGGCCCATTACTTCTCGGGGTTCCGTAACCTCGGCACTCCGGTTTTTCCGAAACTTCCGAACCTTTCCGTGTCCGAATATAGCTGTCCAATATATCAATCTTTATGTCTCGACCATTTCGAGACTCCTCGTCATGTCCGTGATCACATCCCGGACTCAACTCCTTCGTACATCAAAATACATAAACTCATAATATAACCGCCATCGAAACCTTAAGCGTGCGGACCCTACGGTTCGAGAACAATGTAGACATGACCGAGACACGCCTCTCGGTCAATAACCAATAGAGGGACCTGGATGCCCATATTGGCTCCTACATATTCTACGAAGATCTTTATCGGTCAGACCGCATAACAACATACGTTGTTCCTTTTCATCGGTATGTTACTTGCCCGAGATTCGATCGTCGGTATCCAATACCTAGTTCAATCTCGCTATCGCAAGTCTCTTTACTCGTTCCGTAATACATCATCTCACAGCTAACTCATTAGTTGTAATGCTTGCAAGGCTTAAGTGATGTGTATTACCGAGAGGGCCCAGAGATACCTCTCCGACAATCGGAGTGACAAATCCTAATCTCAAATACGCCAACCCAACATCTACCTTTGGAGACACCTGTAGTACTCCTTTATAATCACCCGATTACGCCAGACGCTTGGTAGTACCAAAGTGTTCCTCCGTAAACGGAGTTGCATAATCTCATAGTTATAGGAACATGTATAAGTCATGGATAAAAGCAATAGCAACATACTAAACGATCGGGTGCTAAGCTAATGGAATGGGTCATGTCAATCAGATCATTCAACTAATGATGTGACCTTGTTAATCAAATAACAACTCCTTGTTCATGGTTAGGAAACATAACCATCTTTGATCAACAAGCTAGTCAAGTAGAGGCATACTAGTGACACTCTGTTTGTCTATATATTCACACATGTATTATGTTTCCGGTTAATACAATTCTAGCATGAATAATAAACATTTATCATGATATAAGGAAATAAATAATAACTTTATTATTGCCTCTAGGGCATATTTCCTTCAATAAGGACCCAAATCGAATGTGTCTCTTGCTCGATTGTAGGATCACCAAGATCCATGGTGACAAGCATACCCTCATCAAGACCATACATCTTGCAAAATGCATCCCAATTTTTGCAACCAAAATAGGTTACACTCTGAGCATTGTACAACTTTACTTGAAAATCCACACCATGATGGGTACTTAGGATAATATTTTTGGTTTCGAAACTTTCATGGTCTTTAAAACCCATCCTCTCCAAGACATAGCGTCTTGCAAAGCATGGGATAAGCTAGTCGAATTGGAAAAGATGAAAAATACACGTTAAAATAGTTGAAGTCGTGCTTAATTACGAAAAAAACTATTGTCGCTGCTATGCATCAGTATGAACATCGCAGGTCTCCTCGAGCTTAATGCTGAAGCGCCGATCTTCGTCCAGCTCAATGAACCTGTCGCACATACCTCGGTCGTCATGGCACCAGTCGCACTCCACCGGGCGGTTTTCGTCGTCCGATGAGTACGACATTTCCAGCCTACGTTCATAATTCAAATATTAAACTAGATTATTATTATTAATCACGGGTTGAATATCGATGATTGATGTACGTAGCTCCTCCTTTCATTCCCGAATGCATTATTATACCAAATTGTCTAGCACACGGAAATGAAGGAGAACTTATCCAATATGAGCATTCAATAAGCAAAACCAAATCATAAAATAAGCAAAACCAAATCATAAAATAAAGTATAGTATTTAAATTAGCATGCATTCAATAATTATAAGCAAAAGTACATCATCTCTTGGTGTCCGTACATCGTCGAATATTATCACTAATACAACTAGAACCGTAGCGCCCGACGGTATCGACGCGGGCGGTGGACACCAAAGATAAGGAACCATCACAGGATCATAGCTCCGGTGAGATCCTCGAAGAACCTGCCAGTATTGTCGAACCTCCCTCCAATGCAACCATGTAGCGACGGACGTGTTTCGTCATCCTCGCCGACACGATGACGCACCACCTCCGCGGTGTCCGGATGCCTCACCACAAATCATCGCCCACGCGACCGCCACCAAACAAGGATCGGGTCAACAACGGGCTACCTCCTCACCAACCTACGCCCCCGGAAGGTAGCACCTCCCAATACCAACCGGCGGAGCCTGGTCCTTAACATGGCCCTGATCAAGCAGGCCTCCATCACGAAGTCGGCGATTTATGAGGATGCGGGATAGGCATCACCGACGCCGACGCTGAACTACTTCTATATATAGTTAAATAAAAGTAGTTTTATTAATTAAATCAACTATGTAGTTCAACTACTAAGCACTTACTATAAATAAATAAGTAGTACTTACTAAAAACAAACTACTTCATTATATAGTAAAATAAATTAGTTTATTAAATCAACTAGCTAGTTCAACTATATATAAACTACTTATTTTTTTCCCTTTTCTAAATACTATGAACAAAAAATCATTAAAATTCTATGAACAAAATTAATTACACAATCTAAATATCACCAAAAAAAACTATTAACAATAATATCACCAAACATTCATATTCAATAATAATATCACCAAAAAATCTATTAATAGAAAAAAATCTAACATAATATGAAGAAATTAATTACTACACATATCTAATCTAACAAAAAAATCTAATTAATCTAACAAAAAATCTAACATAATATGAACAAATTAATTACTACACATGTAATCTAACAAAAAATCTAATCTAACAAAAAAATCTATGAACTACATATCCAAATTACTACACATCTAACCTAACAAAAAATCTATGAACAACAAAAAGAATCTAAAAAATCTAACAAAATAAAAAACGCTCACATCAGCGTCGAGGCGGCGCGGTGCAGGGGCGACGACGGGCTCGGGCGGCGGGGGGGGCAACGAGGACAGCGGGCTCGGGCGGCGACGGGACGGCGGGCTGGGCAGGGCGACGGCTGGCGACGCACGACGTCGGGCGGCGGCAGGACGCGGCGGCGATGACGGGCGGTGGGACGCGGCGGCGATGGGGCGGCAACGACGGCGGGCTTGGGGCGGCGACGGGACGGCGGGTTTCGGGCGGCGCGGGCGGGCTCGGCGGCGACGGCGACGAGGAGCAGAGGCTCGGGCAGGGGCAAGAAAGAGATGGGATTTGGCAAAACTGCTAAGTCCAAGATATATATAAAAGATTGGTCCGGTTGGTGGCTCCAACGGGATTAATCTTTTAGTCGGTTGGTGCCACCAACCGACCAAAGGCCTCTTTTCAGCAGCCCAAAGGGCGGAAACGAACCTTTGGTCCCGGTTGGAGGCTCCAACCGACTAGTAAGATTGGTCTCGTTGGAGCGACCAACCGGGACCAAAGAACAGCATTGGTACCGGTTGGTGCCATGAACCGGTACCAATGGACCCGTGTAACTACTTTTTTATTTTCTGCAGCTATTTTTTTGTTGATTCTTCCTGCAGCTGTTTTTTTAGTCCCACCTCGCCAAGCGAGAGGCACTCGCAGCTGTTTATAAGCCCTGAGTGCAGATACGATGACGAAGAGGCTCAATGCTCCTGCACGTTGGTTAGCTTCAAGCCTTATGAATACGGTGAGACTACATGAGCTATGTGCAGTGCAGTTGACACTATTCCAAAAGGCTTGAAGCAAATTAACGAGCATTGCGCCTCTTTTTTATTTTTAATGACTTATTACAACTCAGAAATAAAAAGAAAAAAAAAATAAATGTAGCAGAAAAGAAAAAATATATAAAAACCACTCAGAAATAAATAGAAGAAAAAATAATTTTGATTAACTTTACTAAAAAATAGCATAGATGCTTATTTTTAATGACTTATTATAACTCAGAAATAAAAACAAAAGAATAAATATAACAGAAAAGAAAAAAAATATAGAAAACTACTCAGAAATGAATAGAAGCAAAAAATAGTTGTGATTAACTGTACTAAAAAAGGAGCATATATGCTTATTTTTAATGGCTTATTACAACTCAGAAATAAAAAGAAAAAAAATAAATATAGCAGAAAAAGAAAAAAAACTATATAAAAAACTACTCAGAAATGAGCAGAGATGCGCTTATAGAGGAAATTCAACTTAAATTCATAACGAATTTCAAGAGAAATCGGTATGAATTTATGCTAAATTCCCTATATAAGGGTATCTATTTTCATTTTAAGAGGAGCTCAATAAGGTAGAGAGGGAGGGGCTTATAAATCGGTCCGATTCCCCTTCGGTTTGCAAGGTGGGACTAAACACTGGTCGCAACAGGACAATTTTTTATCTGTTTATATTACATGTTTTTTCAAAGCTTTTGTGGGAAATTTATAGGTAATTGACCATCAGAACTATTTTAGATTTGTACGCCATGGCAACTTTCTATGATATGTGTTTTCAAAGTTATCTTCATTTTTTTCTTATATATGCGTAAACACGTCGGTGAGTTGTTGATATGTACTGGCCGATTATTTGTGGCATTTTTATTAAGTAGGCAATGGCAACTCCTGTACAACATCTATATATAGTTTCTTCTCTGTGCGGCAAACCATGAGTTATATGAGTGATAAATTGTTGTGATTACTAATGGCAACTTAAAATTGTGTGTGATGTCCCATGATTATGTGAATTCCCTAGATTGATGGTTGTTTTATTATATATAGCATATCTGGCTTTTTCTTCTTTTTCAATGGCAATCTATGATCATGCAAATTCAAATAAGCCATTTCCCTAGTTTGAAAATAAAAACATGCCACTACCCTCGTAGTTTCTGTTATATCACATGGCAACCTTTTTCGTGACACCTCACAAATTTATACTTTTAGCAATGGCAACATGTTTATATATCCTAGAGTAAAGTGCATTTTTCATCCCTGAACTTATCGCGAAGTGTGGCCTTTGTCCTTGAACTCTTTTTTGTGCAGCCTTCGTTCGTCAACTCTTAATCCTAGGTACAGTTGTCCTTGACAGTGCTATTCCTCAGTCAAACCGGGTTTTGGACTTACCTAACATGATTTTGGCTAAAACATCACCATAAGATGGCATAGGGCCGCATATATAGACAATCAGGATGATGGTAGGTGTTGAATTGTATCTAAATCGACAAGGGGGAGAGAAAGGAGCACAATTCACTATTGCCTACAAGCCTTGAGATGAGGTTCAGTACCAAACCCTTTGTTTCGTGAAGAAAATGAAAGTCATGGTGAAGACATCATGCTCACCGGTATTGATTGGAGCGATGCCAGGGTGCATCCGGTGGCGGTGGTAGCTAGTTTGTGAGAGAGGAAGAGTGTGGCGAGAGACAAGAGAGGGGAAAGTCATTTGGGAGGGAGGGAGGGAGGGAGAGAGAGGGGGAGGGGGAGAGAGAGGGGGGAGGGAGAGAGAGCTTGTGGTCTTGGGACTAATTCTACCCACACACATATATACCTAAATAGTTTATTCCTAATACCTTGAATTACCTCAACATGCAAGCCTTCAACCTCACAAAGTATGTCATGTCATCCACTTACATTATTTTTCACCCCATACAAAACATATGTCATTACTTTTAATTCTCTCAACATCCACTAAAAATATTTTTCAGCCCATGCAAACCATATCGAGATGTTTATTTTCTGTTACTAGTCATAATCTAGTACATCGGATATTTATTTATTTTTACTTTCCAAAGATTGTCAAATGCCCCGATTTAATTGATGCAATTGTACATGCATACTCTTTATTCACATATAATGCAATTACGAACTAGTATTTCTACATTAAAAATACTACCTTTTGATTTACATCTTTTCCTTCATGCATAATCGGAAGGGTTAATTATCCTTTTGCCCTTAGTGGTGTCCATCTGCTCAGTTTTGCCCTCAGATGCAAATTGTGCTCAGTTTTGCCCCTAGTCCGTGCGCACCGACTCGTTCCGTGAACTCGCCGTCTCCGTCAGTCAACCTTTGACCCGCCCTTACAGGTGGGACCGGCAGCGAGAAGAGCCGTTGAGCCGTTGAGCTGCCAGACGCGTGGCTTGTGGGACCCAGCAAAGAGCCGTTGAGTAGAGAGCCGTTGGCGGGTGTGCTATATAAGCGGCGACAGCGGTGGTGACCACGGCGACAGAGAGCACGGCGGTGACCACGGCGAGAGAGAGCACGCGGCGGGAAGCTAGCTGTGGAGGCGCGCGGTGGGAAGCTAGCGATGGAGGGCACGGCGGCGTTGAGATTCCTTTCGCCCGAGCTCCATGTCTTCCTCAAGCTCCGCGCCACCTCGCGGATGCAGAGCGGGCGTGTGGACATGCTGTCTTCGTCTGTCTCATGGTGCCGGGCGGGCGTTGATCGAAGGTTTCTCATACACCGAGGAACCAGAATCGTCCGCTCTCGTGTGCAGCGAGAATGGGGTAAGAATCGGGCAATTGCACCATTTTCGCTGCCGGGATGTTTGAGCAATGGGTTGATCTGTTTGGTGTTCATGCAGGTGACATGTTTTTTCTTTGGGTCGATGCTCGCCAATACTCGATGAATGAACTGCAAGAAGAGCATGAAGAATGGTTGCGATGCTGCCACGAACGGCGTGGCTACACCACGAGCTCCGGAAGAAGAGATGGATGGCGAAGCACGACCGACAGAGAGCTAGCTATTGAGCTTAGGATGTTGCGAAGAAGGTTAGGAAGCTTGAAGATCAAGCACTACCAATACCCATTTGCAAATACTTTTGGGCATTTGTAGGTATGGTAATCGCACTGGTTGTAATGTTGAAAATGTATGGAAAGGCATGAATTATGAAGGAATTTGTAATCTTGAAATTGTTTGAGAAATTCACCTAGTTTAAATGTTGGTTAAAGTTGTTTAAATGTTGAAACAAAAAGAGAAGAAGTGACCAACATTTAAATATGTTGGAAAAAAAAGAGAAGAAATTAGGAATTCATAAACTTTTGATCAATGAAATGCAGCTCTCTGCTCTGCCTTTCTGTCCAAAAAAAGGTTGCTCTTGGGCCAAATTCAGAGCGTAGAGCCAAGTGCAGGCTAGACTAATGGGCCAACTGCATCCAATTAGGCCCATTCAGGGGTTTTCATATTTTTCTGTTTTCTTTTCTGATTTACTTTAGGCAGTAAATCATAATGTGAAACTTTTGTGGAAGCTAATTGAATTATTCGGAGCCAAACAATTAAGGTTAGAAATTTTTTGGAGCTGTTAATTAATCCAATTCAAATACACCGTGATTTAAATCAAAGACCAAAATGTCATGGAAAATGTGCCTCAGCTCTGGTAGAGGTTTACGCCAGGTGCCAAAATAAATGAACATTTTTTAAGGGCATTACATTGAGAAAAATATAATATGTCTAAAAAAATGAAGGGTGGAAAATGCACAAAAAATTGGTGCGGCTGGGGACTCGAACCCAGGACCGCGTGGGTTTGTGGTGTTTAGGGCTGTTGGTAACCGCTAGGATAGATGGCAAGACTTTGACATGGGTAGGGAAGGAAGTTATACATAGTGAGACTGTGAATTTTTTTTTAAAAAAATAGTGAGACTGTGAATGTTTGCACACGCGTGAGAGTGGTTTTCCTTTGTTTTGAACTTAAATTTTGGAGGGTTGGAAGGTTGAAAATGTATGTTGCACTACCACATGATTTTGGTCAGAGTGGCACTTGGTTTAGGGTTAGAGTGGCACTTGGTTTAGGATTTAAAGGAATAAATTTGCATGTTAGTTCATGACTTTTGTTTGAATGAAACAGAGGGCTTCTCACCCCCTCCAAAAACCACAAGTTCTCGAACTTCATGACTTGTTTAGGGAAGAAATGATAAGTTTGGGCACGGACATTTTTAACACACATAATAAGATGGAAATAACTTAGATAAGTTCACGGACAGTTCACGGACACATGACTTAAACATGACACACGACATTACCACGACATAGAAAAGCAACAAAATAAAAACCAAACATGACGAGCTTGACTCTGGGCTTGAACATCTTCATCTTGACCTCCTTCTTCCACCTTGGCCGCGCGCGCCCCTTCAACACCGTCTTAATCTTCATGCCTCCTCCTTGTCATCGTAGGGAAGGGAGTGCATCTGGCCTGGAGCGGGGAAGATGCGCTCGTAGTTGGTGTAGATGTTGTAGATGGTGAAGAAGATGGCCTCGCAGCCGCACCAAAAGACTTGGCTGAGGAGCTCGCACGCGTCAAATGGGTTGGTGAAGGTGACCGTGAGCAGTAGGAGGATGCCGCCGCGGTCACGAACCTCATTGAGGGTAAACATCCTCGGCGAGCCCCGTGGGAGGTGGGCATAGCCGGCTCGGAGGAAGGCGCGGGTGAGTTCGACAGGGACCCCTCCACCTTGACATAGCCCACACATGGAGCTCCCTCTCCACGAGCACGCCCGGTGGGTAGCGCAGCTCCGGCACCATAGGCGGACGGCTGAAGGTCGGCCCGTTGAACTGCATCTTCTTCACTTGGTCTCGCTTGGGGAGGGCTCGGTCGCTTGGGTGTTTGAAGTTGGAGAGGATCGGATCTGGCTTGTGGGTGGGAGAGGAAGAGAGGCACCGCATTTATAGGCCTGTGGGTGGGAGAGGAAGAGAGAAAGGGTGAGAACGGTGCGTGTGTGAATCCGAACGCGTGTGTGTATCCATTACGCTTTGCACTCTTAAATTTTTGCACAAAAACATTGCATGCATGGGGCGCGTGCGTGCATTTGAATCACTGCATAGCTCTTTGACCGGACGGTGCATCTGACTCGTTGAACCACCTAGCTGGCCTCGCGAGCCTAGCGCTTAGCACGCTCGCCGCCTCGCCACATGCATGCACGCCGCAGCCTCCCCGCAAGATGCAAACCCACGCCGCAGCCTATGCATCGCCGCCTCCCATGCATGCATGCAAGGCCTGGAAAGGCTGAGACGGGCTATTTACTGCGGTCTCAGGCCCAGACAACGAGACGGCCCAATGGTCCATCCAGCGCGCCCGATATTTGTTTTAAAAAAAGAATCTCCCAGCCAATCGGATTGCATCTCACGGATCGCCCCCCTCCTCCCCACAGATTCCTTCTAGAAGGGTTAGATCGACGGCCCTTGTTCAGCGCTAGGGTTAGATGAACGGTCCTGGTTCAGCGCTAGGGTTAGCGGGGTTTGGGAGGGGTTTGGAGCAGTCAAAGCTATGGTTGACCAGAATTCAAATGAGCATAATAAATTAAATAAAAATGAGAAAAATAAAAAACCAGCGCACATAGTCTTCTTATGTCATATACTAACGATTTAAGTTGATAAACAAGGTTTACATACATTTAAATGATAAGTTCATGTGTATTGTATGATATCTCGAGTATCTCAAACTCTTTTGTATCAAGTGAAGAGAAGTGTTTTGGGGAAATAAACATGAAAATTTCAAAAAACTCACCGCAGCTTCATTTTAGAGTGACTAAGAAGGATCCAGGCTTAGTTTTTCATTTTTGATGTTTTACACTTATTTAAATCTTGGTCAAAGTTAAGTTTGACCAGAATTCAAATGAGCATAATAAATTAAATAAAAATCAGAAAAATAAAAAACCACTGCACATAGTCTTCTTATGTCATATACTAACGATTTAAGTTGATAAACAAGATTTAGATACATTTAAACGATAAGTTCATGTGCATTGTATGATATCTCGAATATCTCAAACTCTTTTGTATGAAGTGAAGATAAGTGTTTTGGGGAAATAAACATGAAAATTTCAAAAAACTCACCGCAACTTCATTTTAGAGTGACTAAGAAGGATCCAGGCTTAGTTTTTCATTTTGATGTTTTACACTTATTTAAATCTTGGTCAAAGTTAAGTTTGACCAGAATTCAAATGAGGCCGTTTACCCTACCTTTGGACCCCTCTTTTTAGCACATTTTTCATGAAAATTTCAAAAACCTCACCACAACTTCATTTTGGATTGACTAAGAAGTATCCAGGCTTAGTTTTTCATTTTTGATGTTTTAGACTTGTTTAAATCTTGGTCAAAGTTAGGTTTGACCAGAATTTAAATGAGCAAAATCAAAAAAAGGAAAAACAATGTGCTCATTCAAACATCATCCAACAGATATTTAAACATCATGTCAAACATACTTCTAACATAGGTCCAACATCATCCAACAGAAATACAACATGTCAAGTGATAAATGTTTCATAATACAACATCATTCCTTATTCATAATGTTTCATAATTGTTCATAGATAGCGTTGGGGCTTCTGTCTGTTCCTTGAGCTTCCTGCCATCACTTTGCTCCTCGTGCACCTTGTGCTCATTGTTTCTTCTCTTCTTCTCTTGGTTGTCATTACCTTGCTGCCTTCTTCAAACCTACCATAGAGCTGTGCAAAACATAAACGGTAATGAGATCGTGTCAAGTGATAGATGTACCGTAGTATTTGACCCTTGCAAAATTTACATACCTAGCGTAACTCACAACAATGTAAGGTTGGTCACCATTTGGAGCCTCACTTGGATCATCATTTGAGCCTCACTTGGATCACCATGATCACCATTTAGAGCCTCACTTGGATCACCATTTGGAGCCTCACTTGAATCATTATTTGGAGGATATTTTGGATCATCGTCAAAATCATGCGGCTGTTGACCATCATCATTTGGAACCTCGTCAAAATCCTCATCTGATGCAACCGGCTGTTGACCATCACTTTCATCATCTGTTGAGGCAACCGCCGTCGACCAACATTTTCATCGAAGCCTTCATCGAAACTCTCTCCGAACGCTGGATCTACTGTGTTATCACAATACTTACCAAAATGACCAGACCCACCACACCTTGTGCACCTATGCTTCCTCGCTCCAAGTCCAGCTCCTTCGCTGCGAGGTCTGATTCGACTCTTCCTTGGTCTACCTGCTGCTCTCTTCAGAACTAGAGCGCAAAGCTTGAATCCGTGGTCCACCATGTCCCATTGTTGTTTTCCTCCATAGCAGGCAAGGCATAAGCATATGTGGCTTTGAACCTTGCAATGAGTAGTAATCATGCACATATCGCAGTATGTTCCCTCGCTGGACTGGGAGAGAAGTGATGAAAAACAAGGCATGAATGCATGGCAAACCAGTTATCCGCCATTGCCTACAACCGCAAGTTCTAGCTTCTAAATCCATTGGATATCTCCATTCCCTCTTCTCTTTATCCAAATATGATATCTCTGTTTGTGGTACCCGAGCAAAGTGTCATGTTCATTTCAAGCCTGTTGTCTTCGCTTCAGTTCATTCATCACGGCAGGATGATAATGTGGCCCATGAATTTTGCCTCGCTATTCCTCGCACGATAATGAAATTTCTGCATGTATTCTATCCTTATCTGTCAAGCAAATCCACCACATAATGACCCTTTAGTTTCCGGATAGTTGAGTTGAAAGACTCGCTAGATTATTATGCACATAGTCAACTTTGCTCACTTCATTGAATTGGCTTCGGCCCATAACTTGGAGTGGTGTGTTTCAAGTATTCTTTTACTTTGGGATTCATGTATAACTGCCTCAAGTGGTAGTTGTGCTTCTTCACACTGCATGTCAAAGATGCTGGCCATAAATTGTCAGTATACACCTTTCCTTTGAATTTCTTCATGAAATTTGCAGCAAGGTGACGATGCATTCCCTGTGCTCTACTCCAGGAACACATTGTCCACGGCCACTTCTAAACCTTTGCGACACATCTGTATGAATGACCAACCCATTGGGATGTGCAATAGCCAGCGGAGATTATGCAAAACCAAGTCCAGCTCTCCTCAGACTCTGTCTCCAAAGACACCATAGGCAATCGAAATACAAAACTATGTGCATCAATTGCACAAGCTGCTACTAACTGTCCTTTAAACCTCCTCGTGAGAAAAGTGGCATCAATAGCTAAATAAGGCCCGCAGCCTGCCAAAAACCCCGCGACAAGCCTCAAAGGCATAAAACCCTTCTAAAGCATTCCTTGGTCTTTGTCACTCCCCTGAATGTGTACTCCACGGTGTGGTGATCAATATCTACAATACTACCTGGGCTTGTCCTCTCCACTTCACCTTTGAATGAATACAACAATTGAAAACTTTCCTGCCAGTTACCATAAATAGAATCCATAGCATGTTGTTTACCATTGAATAACCTCATGTATGGTAAATCTATCTTGAACTTATCTTTGATGTTCTTCTGCAATTCCTTTGGACCCACTTGCTGGTTTTCTTTCACCCACTTTTTTACTTCTTCTGCCACCCATCTTGACTTGGCTCTACTGATTGTATCCTTCCTAAGGGTTGATTCATGGCATGTGTGCTTAAAAGGGTTCATTTTGACCTAAACATTAGTGCTATTCCGCATTTTAGATGCAAGCAGCCTCCATGGACAACCCTCAGTTGGACAGTGCACTCTGTAACGTACTTGATCGCTCTTGTCAACTTTGAAAGTACGTTCTACCTTGATGCAGTATGTCACAAGTGCATTTCTACACTCATTCATGGATGCAAAAACTGTACCTTCTTCCATTTGAGGGTTCAAAGGGTCCCATTCAACAGCTGCAAGGTCTTCGTCCTCACCCATCGCGTCATCATCCACACGGACTGCATTGTGAGCCTCAGCTTGGTTTTCAGTCCGAGGTGCCGTCGTGAATTCGAATAACATCGAATATAGCTTCTCTTCATCAACCCTGAATTGTAGCCATCGGGCTCCACTTCAAGGGGACCCTACTGCTGTTGCCCACACTTGTCGAGCCACCACGTCGCTGTGCACCAACTGAACTGTTCTGGCTAGAGATGCCATTACGACGACTTGGTTCTCCCTGAGATGTTGCACCTGCCATCCTAGGTCCAAATGCTTGCTCAAGCACATCAACTTGCAGCCTCACATGAAAATTATCTTTCTCTTTATGCCTAACAAACATGGTAGCTAGCTCTTCATCATTACTAACTGTCACCCAATTCTTTTCCCCATCATAGTATTTGTATACCACTTCATCAAGCAAACCCCAAGGATATTGGCTACAAATTACCTCCCCAAATTGTCTGAAACTCCAATTACTAGCCATTGGCAACCGATAATCAAAACCTCCTTGATATTTCTTCTTATCCTTTGCATCGAACATGTACCGTCCCTTCTAATGTGCACCATGAAAGCAAACCGCAACTCCATCCTAACCGCGAAAAACAGAGACGCAATCAGCACACTAATTGGGCAAACCTACTCGAATCGAGTGTTCAAATGCACAACTAAGCTCAATCTAAACAAGAGGCGAGACTTACCTCTCAGAACCCGATCGTGGACGCGGCGGATCTCCGCCCGATGCCTGCCTCGCCAAATACTCCGGTCGCCGCTGCTCACCATTTCGCCCTAGGGTTCTTCCTCCTAGTTCAAATAGCTCCAGCAGCCCCCACCTTTGAGCGCCCGGCGGGTGCACGAATGAGGCAGCGCCATGATCGAGCAGTGGCGGGCGCCCACCCGTGGCGCCGCAGAAGGTGGTGGGCGCCACAGTAGCCGTGGAGCGAAGGCGCAGGAGGTAGCGACGAGCAGCCGTGCGGTGGTGGCGGGGCAGTCTGGCAGCAGGCAGTGCTGGCAGCAGGGCAGTGCTTGGCCGTGGCGGCGCAGACAGCCGGCAGGCGGATGGGTGTGAGCTACAAATGATTTGGGGATTTAGTTGACGGGCCTACATGTCAGCTCCGGACCCACGTCCACGCGGTCCCACCTGTAAGCTCCGGACCCACAACTACTAACGCCGGCGGACGGAATGGACTCAAATATGGCCGTTTGGCCTTGTCGTAGTTGTTGTGCTCGGACTAGGGGCAAAACTGAGGACAATTCGCATGTAAGGGCAAAACAGAGCACATGGACACCACTAAGGGCAAAAGGATAATTAACCCTAATCGGAAAGGTGCGAAAGCACCCGTGAGTCCTGACCCTCCCTTAACGCACCGCTGAGGCCTGCTGAGGTTCGTGCTTCCGTCTGCCCGGTCACATACTATTTGTAGAAGCGGCAGCATACTTATCGAGTCCATTGGACTGTAACTCCAGGCATGCAGTGGTTCCCAGGCATAGGCAGCAGGGGCTGACACACAGGTCACTGTTGAAAAACTATCGGTTTCTCTCTGTTTGATGTGCATGCACACTCTCTCGCAGGCTTTCTCTTAGCTGTCTCTCTCCTGACACACTCTCGTCTCACCTGCATGCACACTTGCACAAGGTTCTTTATCACTTCATTAGAAAAAGCGTTGTCTCTCTCACATCTCAGGAAAAGAAAGGCCATCTCCCCCATTTAAAATTGGATTTTAAGAAGTGTTTCTCTCTGAAGTATGGGTCACTGGTGGTTGTTCTCTGTATATCCTTTTTCTTGTGAGCAGACCGACAGGTCAAATACGGCGTTTCTATGTAGGTCCGAAACGCCAAGGTCGTTGGCGTTGCCAAAGTGAAGTGCAACGCCCCTTGGTTTGGCGTTTCCATCAGAACATGAAGTCAAAGACAAACTTCAAACCAATTTTGACACCACATAAAGTAATTGTGACATAAGATTGTTCACCACATAAAGGAGCACACATAGAGGAGGCCAAAGCAATTGTGACATCACATAGTTCATCACATAAAGGAGTACACATAGAGGAGTCCAAAGCAATTGTGACATCACATTGTTCATCACATAAAGGAGTACACATAGAGGAGTCAAAGCAATTTAGAGTACACATAGCTCACGAAGGTCCAAAGCATGGCACAGTTCACATCATAGATCTATTGTGTAAAGCAAGGCCCCTTTTCCTTCTTCTTCCTCCTCCTCCCTTTTCCTTATGAGATGAGCCATCCTCAAGCCCCTTCATTGTTGCCTTTTTGCGTTGAGAAGCCGCCATATCTATGAAAATTTGCAAGACATTAGTTAGTAAGGACAAAAACAACATGAAAATAATATTGGGAAACATGAAAATAATTATGAAGTGTAGCCACGTACGGAAATGGTCCATCTAGGTATCCAAACATTCCTCTAGCATTACCATGGCCTCTACCCATGAAACCTCCTGTACCACCACCGGAACTTCTACCCCTACCACGAGCAGCATCACCGGTAACTCGTCCTCGACCACGACCACCACCGGAACCTTGACCACCACCAAGGCCACCACCGGAACCTCGGCCAGCACCAAGGCCACCACCGGAACCTCGGCCACCACCAAGACCACCACCGGAACCTTGGCCAGCACCAAGGCCACCAACGGAACCTCGCCACCACCAAGACCACCACCGGAACCTTGGCCACCACCAAGGCCACCACCGGAACCTCGGCCACCACCAAGACCACCACCGGAACCTTGGCCACCACCAAGGCCACCACTTGAAGAAGCATTGTGCCCTTTTGAAGTTTTGTTTGTTTTGCAAGTCCTTTTGTTGTGTGTCGTTTCATTGCAACCACCGCATTGGTTCCTATCACGTGGCTCCATGAAATGTCCACTACCAAACTCTCTGGTGCTCATGAGGTCATCCATATCATTCCTGTATCGCTTTGTTCTCCTTCTACCCTTGGGTTGTACCATCATATCTGGATCAGGCCTAATGTTAGGACCGTGATACTCTAGCCACTGCGATGCGTCCAGAAAAGGCTGAAATCTAGACGCCCATGTTAACTTATGAGTTTCCAGGTTGAATTCATGCAACCTTACAACTACTCTATCGGAGATATCCACGTTCCTGATGCGGGCCGCCGACATCATGTGTGAGCATGGCCAGTGGTACTTACTAGGCCGCTCACAACTGCAATGTCTTGTCCTAAGATCCACCTTAAATGAGCGAGCACCATATGATTGTCCATCTCTAGTTGTCCCACCTGGCTCATCCACTTGGTATTTCATTTCTACATTATCGAAACAAGTGACTCATTTGGATGGCTGACTTGTCTCTCTGAAACTCCAGCCACTCGGCAACCTTCTTCGGATATATTTCATTGGGAGGCTTCTCACTATCAGCAATCAACTTGTCGATTTCATCGGAGTGCTTCAAAAAATACTCTTTAGCTTGTAAAAGGTATATTCCGCTATTGCCGTGTTGGGGAACGTAGTAATTTCAAAAAATTTCCTACGCCACGCAAGATCATGGTGATGGCATAGCAACGAGAGGGGAGAGTGTTCGTCCACGTACCCTCGTAGACCATAACGCGAGCGTTAGCACAACGCGGTTGATGTAGTCGACGTCTTCACGATCCGACCGATCCAAGCACCGAACGTCACGGAGCCTCCGAGTTCAACACACGCCAGCTCGATGGCGATCTCCGGCCTCCGATCCAGCCGAGCTCCGGACATGAGTTTCACAAGACGACGGCGTGGACGATGATGATGTTCTACGGCGAGAGGCTTCGCCTAAACTCCATGACGATATGACCAAGGTGGAATATGGTGGAAGGGGCACACGGCTAAGGAACGATTCAGTAGATCAACTTGTATGTCTATGGGGTGCCCCCGCCCCCGTATATAAAGGAGCCAAGGGGGGAGGAGGAGGCCGGCCTAGAGGGCATGCCAAGGGGGGAGTCCTACTCCCACCGGGAGTAGGACTCCCCTTTTCCAAGTAGGAGTAGGAGAAGGGGGAAAGAGGAGGAAGAGGGGAAGGAAAGGGGGCGCCGCCTCTTCCCTTGTCCTATTCGGACTAGGAGGGGGAGGGGCGCGCGGCCCCCTCCTGGCTCCTTCCCTCTTCTCCCTCTTGGCCCATGTAGGCCCATTAACCCCGGGGTCCGGTAACCTCCGGTACTCGGTAAAATGCCGATTTCACGGAACCATTACGATGTCCAAATATAGGCTTCCAATATATCAATCTTTATGTCTCGACCATTCGAGACTCCTCGTCATGTCGTGATCACATCGGGACTCGAACAAACCGGTACATCAAAACTTATAAACTCATAATAAAACATCATCAAAGCGTTAAGCGTGCGGACCCTATGGGTTCGAGAACAATGTAGACATGACCTAAAACCATTCTCGGTCAATAACCAATAGCGGGACCTGGATGCCCATATTGGTTCCTACATATTCTCTGAAGATCTTTATCGGTCAAACCGCATAACAACATACTTTGTTCCCTTTGTCATCGGTATGTTACTTGCAGAGGTTTGATCGTCGGTATCAATACCTAGTTCAATCTCGGTACCAGCAAGTCTCTTTACTCGTTCGTAATACATCATCTCATAACTAACTCATTAGTTACATGCTTGCAAGGCTTAGGTGATGAGTATTACGAGAGGCCGAAGATACCTCTTCGACAATCGAGTGACAAAACCTAATCTCGAATTATGCCAACCCAACATGTACCTTGGAAACACTGTAGAGCACCTTTATAATCACCCGATTCGTTGTGGCGTTTGGTAGCACACAAAGTGTTCTTCGGTATCTGGGAGTTGCACAATCTCATAGTTGCGAGGAACTTTGTATAAGTCATGAAGAAAGCAATAGCGATATACTAAGCGATCAAGTGCTAGGCTAGCGGAATGGGTCATGTCAATCACATCATTCTCCTAATGATGTGATCCCACTAATCAAATGACAACACATGTCTATGGTTAGGAAACATAACCATCTTTGATTAATGAGCTAGTCAAGAAGAGGCATACTAGTGACTATAGTTTTGTCTATGTATTCACACATGTATCATGTTTCCGGTTAATACAATTCTAGCATGAATAATATGAAGGAAATATGCCCTAGAGGCAATAATAAAGTTATTATTTATGTCCTTATTTGATGATAAATGTTCATCATTCATGCTAGAATTGTATTAACCGGAAACATGATACATGTGTGAATGCATAGACAAAACAATAAGTCACTAGTGTGCCTCTACTAGACTAGCTTGTTAATCAAAGATGGTTATGTTTCCTAACCATGAACAAAGAGTTGTTATTTGATTAACAAGGTCACATCATTAGTAGAATGATCTGATTGACATGACCCATTCCATTAGCTTAGCACACGATCGTTTAGTATGTTGCTACTGCTTTTATCCATGACTTATACATGTTCCTATAACTATGAGATTATGCAACTCCTGTTACCGGAGCAACACTTTGGTACTACCAAACGTCACAACGAATCGGGTGATTATAAAGGAGTACTATAGGTGTCTCCAAAGGCAGATGTTGGGTTGGCGATTTTGAGATTAGGTTTCACACTCCGATTGTCGGAGAGGTGTCTTCGGGTCCTCTGTAATACACATCACTTAAGCCTTGCAAGCATTACAACTAATGAGTTAGCTGTGAGATGATGTATTACGGAACGAGTAAAGAGACTTGCCGTAACGAGATTGAACTAGGTATTGATACCGACGATCGAATCTCGGCAAGTAACATACCGATGACAAAGGAACAACGATGTTGTTATGCGGTCCGACCGATAAAGATCTTCAGAGAATATGTAGGAACCTATATGGGCATCCAGGTCCCGCTTATTGGTTATTGACCGAGACGGTCTCGGTCATGTCTACATTGTTCTCGAACCGTAGGGTCCGCACGCTTAAGGTTTCATGACGGTTATATTATGAGTTTATGTATTTTGATGTACCAAAGAAGTTCGAGTCCCGGATGTGATCACGACATGACGAGGAGTCTCAAATGGTCGAGACATAAAGATTGATATATTGAAGCCTATATTTGGAGTTCGGAATGGTTCCGAGGAAATCGGATTTTACCGAACACCGGGGTTACGGAACCTCCAGGGGCTATTGGGCCTTAGTGGGCCACGAGGAGAAGAGGAAGGGCCGGCAGGCAGGCCGCCCTCCCCCTAGTCCGAATAGGACAAGGAGAGGGGGCGCCCCCTTCCCTCTCCCTCCCCCAATCCTACTCCAACTAGGAAAGGGGGGGTGTCCTACTCCCGGTGGGAGTAGGACTCCTCCGGCGCGCCTCCCCTAGGCCGGCCGCACCCCCCCCTTGCTCCTTTATATACGGGGGCAAGGGGGCACCCTAGGACACACAAGTTTGATCTACGGATCGTTCCTTAGCCGTGTGCGGTGCCCCCTTCCACCATATTCCACTCGGTCATATCGTCGCAAGCTTAGGCGAAGCTCGCGCCGATAGAACATCAAGATCGCCACCACGCCGTCGGTTGACGGAACTCTCCTCGACACTTGGCTGGATCGGAGTTCGAGGGACGCCATCGAGCTGTCACGTGTCAAGAACTCGGGGCGCCGGAGTAACGGCGCTGGGATCGGTCGGATCGCGACGAGAACGTCGACTACTTCCTCTACGCCAGATCGCTTCCGCCGGTTCACGAGGGTACGAGACAACACTCTTCCTCTCGTTGCTATGCATCACCATGATCTTGCGTGTGCGAGGGAAATTTTTGAAATTACTACGTTCCCCAACAGTGGTATCAGAGCCTAGGTTTTTATGGTTTGATGTTTTGCACGAGTAGAACACAAGTGAGTTGTGGGCGATAGAAGTCATACTACCTACCAGCATGTCATACTTTGGTTCAGTGGTATTGTGAGATGAAGTGGCCCGGACCGACATTACGCGTACGCTTACGCGAGACTGGTTTCACCGCTACGAGCACTCGTTGCTTAAAGGTGACTGGCGAGTGTCTCTCTCTCACTTTAGTTGAACTGAGTGTGGCTACGCCGGTCCTTGAGAAGGTTAAACGGAGTCTATTTGACGAAGTATCGTTGTGGTTTTGATGCGTAGGTGAGATTGGTTCTTGCTTAAGCCCGTAGCAGCCACGTAAAATTTGCAACAACAAAGTAGAGGACATCTAACTTGTTTTTGCAGGGCATGTTGTGATGTGATATGGTCAAGACGTGATGCTATATTTTATTGTATGAGATGATCATGTTGTGTAACCGAAGTTATCGGCAACTGGCAGGAGCCATATGGTTGTCGCTTTATTGTATGAAATGCAATCGCCCTGTAATGCTTTACTTTATCACTAAGCGGTAGCGATAGTCGTAGAAGCATAAGATTGGCGAGACGACAACGATGCTACGATGGAGATCAAGGTGTCGCGCCCGGTGGCGATGGTGATCATGATGGTGCTGCAGAGATGGAGATCATGAAGCACAAGATGATGATGACCATATCATATCACTTATATTGATTTGCATGTGATGTTTATATTTTATGCATCTTATCTTGCTTTGATTGACGGTAGCATTATAAGATGATCTCTCACTAAATTATCAAGAAGTGTTCTCCCTGAGTATGCACCGTTGCCAAAGTTCGTCGTGCCCAGACACCACGTGATGATCGGGTGTGATAAGCTCTACGTCCATCTACAACGGGTGCAAGCCAGTTTTGCACGCGCAGAATACTCGGCTTATACTTGACGAGCCTAGCATATGCAGATATGGCCTCGGAACATGGAGACCGAAAGGTCGAGCGTGAATCATATAGTAGATATGATCAACATAAGATGTTCACCATTGAAAACTACTCCATCTCACGTGATGATCGGTTATGGTTTAGTTGATTTGGATCATGTGATCACTTAGATGACTAGAGGGATGTCTGTCTAAGTAGGAGTTCTTAAGTAATATGATTAATTGAACTTAAATTTATCATGAACTTAGTACCTGATAGTATCTTGCTTGTCTATGTTTGATTGTAGATAAATGGCTCGTGCTGTTGTTCCGTTGAATTTTAATGCGTTCCTTGAGAAAGCAAAGTTGAAAGATGATGGTAGCAACTACACGGACTGTGTCGTGGATTTGTCACGGCAGATGTCCTAGCATAAGGACTTAGTCGTGGAGCCATCGCTACGGGTTTACTTGCAGGGGTTAAAGCGGACACAAAGACACGAGGGTTTTATACTAGTTCGGCCCCTTCGATGAAGGTAAAAGCCTACGTCTAGTTGTGATGGAATTGATGTAGTCTCGATGGCTAGGGAGCAAATAAGCTTCGCCTAGGCTCGAGTTGTGGTTGTCTGTCTTTGAACCGCCGCCGGGTCGTCCCCTTATATACACGAGTGACGCCCGCCGGTTGGCAGAGTCCCAACCGGTTCATATTCGTATCCCGGTTGGTATCTCTCTATTCCTAACTTAAAATACAAGTTATACATCAGGCCGGTTTACGGCTACAAGTTCTAAACCAACTACAGGCCTTGGGCCTTTCCATGATCACACTACTAGCGGAGTTAACCCGGCCCAAGCTTGGCCGGTTTACACCTAGTGGTAATATCCCCAACATTAGGCCCCAGATTGATTTGAACTGGTTCATGTCAATCCTTCACAGAATCTGCATCTTGGACATCTTGTTTGTTTAATAAACCGTCACGTCGTCATTGCTTCTGATCACCGTAAACCGGCATAATATCGTTGCTTCTGGTCGCTGTAAACCGGCATGACGTCATCTTGAAGTTTATCCTTTATAACGCCTTCTTTAATGACTGTCCCTGGATTCACGTGCTTGACCTAGCTTTATCGCTTTATAAATAGGACCGAAGGGTCATTCTTTTCTCCTTCGCTTCCTCTTCTTCTTCTTCTTCTCGCCGCTGCCTTTTGAGCTCCGTCTGTCGTCATCAACGTCGCCGCCCTAGGCCGCTGCATCAACCTGTTCGACGTAACACTGCGGCCTTTCTCCGCATCTCCTCCGTTTCCGGTAAATCTCTTACCCTTCTTTAGTCTGTTCCCTTACCTTAGATCTGTTTCTAGGGTTCGAGCTTCATACCACGTTCTTCGTATGTTTTCACCTTTCTAGCCTTTGAGCCATGCTATGAATCCCGTTCTGAACCAAACAACGACTCCTGCGTATCCGCTGCACTTTCTCATCTTAATCCCATAGATTTTCTGCATATATATACATATACCTTATCGTGCATTTCCTGCTTCTTCTTTACTTCCGTGACGCACTTCCTGTTTGCTGAAAACTCGCGTTTGATCCATAATGAATATGAAATCTTGTGAAACCTGTTTCTGCCCATTACCTTCGAAGCCAAGATTAGGCGGTTTAACTCACCATAATAAAAAATTGCTAAACCGGCACCAGCATACCATTAGTCCCCTTGTTAAACCGCCAGTTCATATCTGACATCATATCATAACGAACTGACTCGTAGGAAACGCCTCCGGTTTATCATAGCTTAAATCAACCACTCTGCAATAAACACCTTCTTAAACCGGATCCTTCTCCTTGTAGATCTTATGATGGCCAAACAGGTGTACGAATGCAACTGGGTCCCTTCCCGCGTCTCTGAGACACAACTGAATGAGTTAGTGTCGATTGGCGCTTTAGATGACCGAAATACAATCCATTGGAGGGTTCCTGGAGAGGAATGTCCTCCCACACCTCAGGAAGGTGAAGTTGAAGCCATGATCACCGCCCGGGGTTTCAAACCGCCCGGGTCAAAATTTTACCGGGATGTGATGGCCAACTTTCAGCTCCGTCCCCAAGACATCGGCCCCAACTCTGTTACCAACCTGTGCCACTTTCAAGTGCTGTTCGAAGCATATCTGCAAGAGGAACCGTCTGTTGAGCTGTTCCGAGATCTCTTCCACCTAAACCGTCGCAGTGAGTTCACCGATGGCCCTAACACAGAGTTAGGCGGTATGGCTATCCAGAAGAGGAAGGAAATCACTTATCCCCACGTCAAACTCCACACTCATCCCAAAGAGTGGAACGCGACTTGGTTCTACTGCAAAGACACTTCCCCTGAAGGTGAAAATCCTTTACCTGGTTTTCGTCCAGAGCGGCTCAGCAACACTCATCCCTTTCCGCAACGATTGACTGCCAAAGAGAGAAGCAAATACGCTCCACAACTATCCAAGCTTCGGGCCTTCATGGCCAACGGTTTGACTGGGATCGATCTGGCACGCTGCTGGTTATCTTGGGGCATATTGCCTCTGAGCCGGCGTTCCGGTTTGATGTGCCAAGATACGGCAGCGCCGATGACCCACTCCGACACACCAAACTCGAACTGCTCAAGATGAAGTCACGGATTCAAAGGAGGAAGATGCTGAATGAACCGGAGCACCTTTGCGCCCAAACCGGCTTGGCTCCTTACTGCACCTTCAACACACCTCCTGCGGTAAGTCTCTGACTTGTGTCATCATTAAATACTGCTATTATTTTCATACTTCCAACTCTCAATTATTTCTGATCCAGGGTGATAATCCATTTTGGAGCAAGAAACTCTCTCAAGACAAAGCGGACAAGGCTACAAGGCCAAACCGCCCAAAACGAAAGTTGTTAAGAAATCCGCCCACAAGAGGAAAACCACGGCTTGCGTCGATCCGCCATCGATGATGATGTGGGTAATCCGAACTTGATTCTCTTGGCTTGTTTTTACACGCCTTATTGATGACGATGCTTGTCAGGATGACGCTGAAGCCAGCAATGCAGGATTTGCTGAGGTAACCATTCTCTCTTCCGATTCAACAAATTTGCCTTCACCAAAATTTCGCCGGCAAACCGAAAGTTAACTTTTCACACCCCTTGCTTACTTGGATCCCAAACTTCTTATGAAGACACAGCAGCATGAAGCCCGCCGCACAACCTGGCATAGCGGACAGGTAGTTACCTCTGCCGGTTTACCAAACAGCCCGGCTCGAAAACGCCGCACCGAGGTTTCCAACCTTTTTATTACCTTGAATTCCAAAGCGGGTTTATTCCGTCAACCTCTTAATCCGTCCGACTCCGATTATCAGGTCACCTCTCATTCATCCTCTGGAGAATCGTCAGCCACTCAACTACCACCGTTGAAGATAGCTGTCGGGTAAGTCAAAATGGCCATATGTTTGTCAATTTCTTCTGTAATGTATGTGCCTTATTTCTGAATCTTTTGTTTCTTCAGAACCAAACCGAAACCCAGCAAGAAAGCTCGCTTGGAGAAAACAGCTGAAGAGGCTGCCGCTTCAGATCATGAGCAGGCGCCAGATCTCGAAAATGTTGCCTTTGAAGACATTCCAGTGATCCCCGGTTCAAGAAGATGTGATTCCTGAGGAGAGGCCTGCACCGTTTCAATGTCTGTTGATCCAGCCGCCCGTACTGTCCGGTTTGAAAATCCTCACAGTCCAACTGAAACAGGTGTGCCTACACGATCCGTCGAATCGAAGGATGACGATGTTGTAATCACTGGAACGGGCCACTCTGAACCGGGGAATGCTGCAACTCTAACCCGCATCTTGTGAAAGAGGACTCTTCCACTTTTAACAAAGGAAAGTGGAATGTAGAGCTGGAAACATACGCCGCTATGAGCGCCCAAGACCTTCATTCCCGATATCTAAACCGGCTTTACAGTAGCCGTGATTATGAAGCTGGCTTGGTGAAACTGATGAGAGATAAGTTTGAGGTAACGCTCCTTTCCTTATTACCAATATAGTAATCCTTGTAGCCCCCAAGGGCCGGTTTGCAATCTTTGATTAAACTGGTACTTGATAGACTTTGCAATCTTCCCTCATAGCCACCAGGGCCGGTTGAAATATGCATACATAAACCGGCACTCCAAAAACTTCCTGATGACACTTTAATAGAATCAAATAGCCATTAGCCCCCAAGTGCCGAGTTGAATACTCGTATTGAACTTGGGACTTTGCCATGTATCAGCAGTAGAAAAAATGAAGGTACATTAGCCCCCAAGTGTCAAGCATATAACTATGTTGTGTGGTTGAGACTTGAACTGTAATTGTTGGCTGATCATACTGTCAATGCGCAGGCTGAGGTGAAAATCAAGGATGATCGGATTGCCGATTTACAGGCGGCATTGAAAACCCAGCAGGCCGAGACAGACAAAGCCAAGAAGGAGCTAACCAGTGCTTTGACTGCTGCGGAACAAGTGAAGGACAACATGAAGAAGGAACAGGCGGTCTGGGCCACCGAAAAGGCCAACTTGCTTAAACGGGCCGAGAATGCTGAAGCTGCCCTTAAACCGGTGGTGGATGATCTGACAGCCGTGAAGCGGCAAGTGCATTCTATGACGGCAGCCATCTTCGGTAAATTCCGTGTTAATAAGTGTAATATGCTTTTCCTGTTGCCCCATTATTCCGGTTTAAAAATATCCTGTCATCATATGCAGGCACACGCGTTGGGCACTTGGGTAATGACGTGCGGAAGAAACTGAAAGCTGTCTACACTTTAGTGGAGCAGTTATATACCGGAGCCCAGCGCGTTATTACCACAATGTCACATAATAACCCAGCACCGTCCCTGATCCAAGATACCTTGAACCGGCTTTCCATCCTTCCTTCCCGGATTGAAGAGGTGAAGAAATCTGCTGCACGAACCGGAGCCATCAACGCCTTGATCCGGGCCAAAGCCTGGGTGCCGGATTTTGATCCCGTGGAAGCAGCTCAGGGCTATCCCAGTGTGAAGGAAGACGGCTCGGACTTTAGTGAAGAGGACTTGCGTGCAATAAACCGTGCAGTACGCCCGCTGGCTTGTCAATTGGCGGAAGAAGCCGATTTGGAGCACTACCAAGCCCAATACAATGATCAGAACAAGCGTGTGTCCGCTCCAACCTTTGAACCGGAAAACTTGATCCCTCCAATCCGTAAGCACACTTACGCTCCTGACATTGAACCGTCGTCTCTGATTCACGAAGAGGCTGTTTTCCCAGCGCTAATGGGCATCGACTGGACCTCTGTGGATTTCCAGCCAATGGGTAGAGACGAAGATGCTGAAGCGGCTGAGGATGAAGAACAGTCGTGAATCGATAGCCGGTTTTAAAAAACACTGATCTCATTTGGGCACTGTGTTGCCTTGTAATAGCTTTAGTCAAAACTTTGCTGTCTGGGTATGCCTTCGTGCATCGAGGAAACTTTTGTTTGATTCATACTCCCGCAACCAAAAGATTGAACTGGGCGTCGTGATATCGCCAACCGGTTTATGGCATCCAATATATTTTATGTATTGAAAATCAATTAGTATGTAATACAAATACCTGCCATATCTGGGCATGAAGTCTGGCGAGCCAATCTTGAAGCGGAGGCCTTTTAAAACCATAACCGTCTGGGAAACAATAACCCCACATAGGCGTGCTGAATCAGCACAAGCCCCATGTTTCTCCATAAGGATGAACCGAAGAAGGTAAACCGAAAGACAAAAACTTCGTGTAATACCAAACCGTGTCTGTCGGTTTGTTCTTGACAGCTAAACCAGATAAAAATATTAAATCGGGTTGAAAACGCAACAAAATCGAATACCAAATATGGCAACAAAGGCAATAACTCTTTGCAAAAGTAAAGCTGCATGGAGCTGGTCGATGGCATTACCATGGTCGACGCAACCAAGCCCCGAAGGCGAAGCGATGGTGCTAGTCGGCCAGGTCCCCAAAAGACTCTTGGCGAGTACGCCGGCCAAGTGGCATGACATTGGTTCGGGTTCGACCAAGCCTCCAAGTGACGCTGGCCCTATTGGCCGACCAAGAGGCGTGACCGGTTCAGACGTGACCGTGTCCCCAAATGATCTGGTGGCTTTCGCCTATCAAGAGGTGTTGCGTTGGTTCGACACGACCAAGCCCCCAAGTGATAAATATAAGCTGTCAAGGGTAAACCGGAGGTCGCTTTTAAAATGTAAGCACTCCATGTAACCACACATGAAAAGAAAGACAGAGACCCCGCTTTAGCCGAGGCCCTGATTTTTATTATATCAAGATAATATATACATTGTTATGCTATGTACATAAACCGAGCCGATGACTCAAGTGTAGTAAGGTCAAGATGAGCTATATTCCACGGCCTATTGGTCTCCTCTTCTGATGTACGTGAGTCTTTACGCTCTCGAATATCAACCAGATAGTAGGAACCGTTGTGCAGATTCTTGCCGACCACAAAGGGTCCTTCCCAAGGCGGGGATAGCTTGTGCATATCTGTCTGGTCTTGGATGAGACGAAGCACCAAATCTCCTTTACGAAGGCTCGTTTTAACCCGACGATCGTGATAACGACGAAGATCTTGCTGGTAAATCGCCGACCGAGCGGCTGCCATATCACGCTCCTCATCCAGTAGGTCCAAAGCGTCCTGTCGTGCCGCTTCATTGTCCGCTTCAACATAAGCCGCTACACGGGGCGAATCGTGCTCGATATCACCGGGAGAACCGCTTCGCCCATAAACCATGAAGAAAGCGCGTAGCGATGAGCCGGTTTGGCGAGTATTGATACTCCATAGTACCGACGGAGCTCTTCAACCCAGCACCCGGTGTTCTCTCGTAATGGAACCAGAGTCGTGGTTTGATGCCTCGCAAGATTTCTGATTAGCACGCTCGCCTGCCCGCTGGACTTGGGATGCGCCATCGATGATACATCAAGCCGGATATGCTCACGCTCACGTAATTCTTTCATAGCTCCTTGGACAGATTAGTGCCATTGTCGAAGAATGATCTTGTGTGGAAAGCCAAACCGGAAAATCACCTTTTTGATGAACTGTACCGCTGTTGCCGCATCACACTTACTGACAGGTTCCGCTTCAACCCACTTGGTGAACTTGTCCACTGCCACTAACAGGTGGGTCTTCTTATCTTTGGATCGCTTAAAAGGCCCGACCATATCCAGCCCCCATGTCGCAAACGGCCACGTTATTGGGATCATCCGCAACTCTTGTGCCGGTACATGGGCACGCCTGGAGAATTTCTGACACCCATCGCACCGTTTGACCAAGTCCTCCGCATCAGCATGAGCAGTTAACCAGTAAAATCCATGACGGAATGCCTTCGCCACCAGGGACTTTGAACCGGCATGATGCCCACAATCCCCTTCATGGATTTCTCGTAAAATTTCACAACCTTCCTCAGGGGAAACACAGCGTTGAAACGCCCCTGAAACACTGCAATGATGCAATTCACCATTAAGAATCGTCATAGACTTGGAGCGCCGGATTATCTGTCTGGCCAGAACCTCATCGTCTGGCAACTCTCCTCTAGTCATATATGCAAGGTAAGGAACCGTCCAATCCGGAATAGCATGTAATGCCGCCACCAACTGAGCCTCCGGATCAGGAATCGCCAAATCCGCTTCACCAGGGAGCTGTACCGACGGGTTGTGCAAGACGTCCAGAAAGACATTAGGTGGCACCGGTTTACGCTGAGAACCCAAACGGCTTAAAGCGTCCGCCGCTTCGTTCTTCCGGCGATCCACATGATCCACTTGATAGCCCTTGAAGCAACCTGCAATGTTATCCACCTCTCGACGATATGCGGCCATGAGGGGGTCCTTAGAATCCCAAGTGCCAGATACTTGCTGAGCCACCAGGTCCGAGTCACCGAAGCACTTAACCCGGCTTAAATTCATCTCCTTAGCCATCCGGAGACCATGGAGCAAGGCTTCGTACTCAGCTGCATTATTAGTACAAGGGAACATCAGACGGAGAACGTAGCAAAACTTATCACCCCGTGGGGAAGTTAAAACGACTCCAGCCCCCGAGCCTTCCAATTGTCTGGATCCGTCAAAATGAATAGTCCAGTATGTGTGATCCAGCTTCTCCTCTGGTGCTTGTAACTCGGTCCAGTCATTAATGAAATCAACAAGGGCTTGTGACTTTACCGCCATGCGCGGTATATACTTTAGCCCATGCGGCCCAAGCTCAATGGCCCATTTTGCAATCCGGCCAGTTGCCTCCCGGTTTTGTATGATATCACCCAAAGGAGCTGAACTAACCACTGTAATAGGATGCCCTTGGAAATACTGTTTCAGCTTCCGGCTGGCCATGAAAACACCATAGACTAGCTTCTGCCAATGCGGATATCTCTGCTTGGACTCAATAAGCACTTCACTGATATAGTAAACCGGACGTTGAACCGGATATTCCTTTCCTGCCACCTTGCGCTCTACCACAATGGCCACGCTCACTGCTCGTGCATTGGCTGCCACATATAACAACAACGGTTCTTTGTCAACCGGAGCCGCAAGAACAGGCGGGTTGGCCAATTGCCGCTTTAGATCCTCAAAAGCTTCGTCAGCAGCTGGACTCCAGGCAAAATTATCCGTCTTCCTCAGCATCTGGTACAAGGGGATGGCCTTTTCTCCGAGGCGACTGATAAACCGGCTCAACGCAGCAATCCGGTCAGTCAGGCGCTGAACATCGTTGATACACTTCGGTTTAGCCAAGGAAGTGATAGCTTTAATTTTCTCCGGATTAGCCTCGATTCCTCTGTTAGACACCAGGAACCCCAACAACTTGCCAGCCGGAACACCAAAAACACACTTGGCCGGATTGAGCATCATCTTATAAACGCGCAGGTTGTCAAAGGTCTCCTTCAAATCTTCCACCAGTGTCTCCTGTTGTCTTGATTTTACCACAATGTCATCTACATAAGCATGCACATTGCGGCCAATCTGCGTATGCAAGCAATTCTGTACACACCGCTGATAAGTAGCTTGAGCACTCTTGAGCCCAAAAGGCATAGATACATAGCAGAAGGCTCCATAGGGAGTTATAAACGCCGTCTTCTCCTGGTCCTTAACCGCCATTTTTATCTGATGATATCCAGAGTATGCGTCCAAAAAACTTAAACGCTCACAGCCTGCCGTGGCATCAATAATCTGATCAATACGGGGGAGAGCAAAAGGATCTGCTGGACAAGCCTTGTTAAGATCTGTGTAATCCACACACATACGCCAGGTGCCGTTTTTCTTAAGGACCAACACCGGATTAGCAAGCCACTCTGGATGAAACACCTCGATGATAAAGCCAGCTGCCAGAAGCCTGGCTACTTCTTCTCCAAGGGCCTTGCGTCTCTCTTCATTAAACTGGCGGAGGAACTGTTTTACCGGTTTATACTTAGGATCCACATTAAGTGTGTGCTCAGCGAGTTCCCTCGGTACACCTGGCATGTCAGATGGCTTCCATGCAAAGATGTCCCGGTTCTCACGGATGAACTCGATGAGCGCGCTTTCCTATTTGGGATCCAGGTTGGCACCGACGATGGCTGCTTGGACGGATCGCTTTCGCACAAAGTCAACAAGCTTGGTCTCATTGCCGATTTAAACTTCAGATCCGATTCATGCTCAGAGTGGGTTTCTTCAAAGGGTCATATCTGCCGGATCAACATTGTCCTTATAAAATTTCAACTCCTCCGTGGCACAGACCGCCTCTGCATAAGCTGCATCTCCTTCCTCACATTCCAAAGCGACTCAACGGCTTCCATGCACCGTTATCGTTCCTTTGTAACCCGGCATTTTGAGCTGCAAGTAGATATAACAAGGTCGTGCCATGAACTTAGCATAAGCCGGTCGTCCGAACAAGGCATGATATGGACTCCGGATTTTCACTACTTCAAAAGTTAGCTTTTCAGACCGGGAATCATGCTCATCTCCAAAGGCCACATCCAGGGCTATCTTACCAATAGGATAAGCAGATTTGCCTGGTACTACACCATGGAACACCGTATTGGACGGTTTGAGGTCTTTATCTGTGAGACCCATGCGACGGAAAGTGTCATAATATAATATATTGATACTGCTTCCTCCGTCCATAAGTACCTTAGTAAACTTATAGCCCCCAACTTGGGGATCTACCACCAAAGCCAGCTGACCCGGATTATCAACCCGGGGGGGATGGTCCTCTCTGCTCCATACGATAGGCTGCTCTGACCAGCGCAAATACCGTGGCAAAGCCGGTTCAACAGAGTTTACTGCCCGTTTGTGAAGCTTCCGATCCCGCTTGTCCAAACTGGTTGTGAAAACATGATACTGCCCGCCATTCAACTACTTTGGTTGGCTCGATAGCTCGATTTATTGCTGCTGTTGCTGGCCACCTTGATTACTCTGATTATTGAGATTGCCCTGGTTATGCCCTGAACCCGAAGCTCCGTCCTGACCCGGCCCGTGGAAACCGGATCCTGAACCGCCACCTGACCCCTGGTCATATCGGAAAGCATCGGAATTTTTGAACTCCTGCATAATATAACAATCTTTCCAAAGATGATTCGATGGGGATTCCTTCGTTCCGTGCTTGGGGCAAGGCTGATTCAACAAGTAATTCAAACGGTTTGCACTAGCATTTGGACCCCGATTCGACTTGCCTCTGCGCCGCTGGCCTCTGTCCTGCGCATTAGTGTTGGCTACGAAATCCGGATTACCGTCAGCCTTGCGCTTGCCCCCGTTTCCATGACCCGCCGGTTTAAAATGCTGCTGCTTGGAGTTGCCGTTCTTCTTTCCCTTCCCTGCTTCATCATCATCTGCTTCAGGATCCTTGGTACTGTCTGAATCGGCATATTTTACCAAAGCGGCCATGAGGGTTCCCATATCATTGCAGAACCGCTTCATACGTCCCAGCTTAAATTTCAAAGGCTCAAACCGGCAGTTGCTTTCCAATGTTATGATTGCCGAGTCAGCATTGATCCGGTCCGAAGAGTGCAAAATCCCAGATACACGGCGTACCCAACGGGTTGTTGACTCCCCTTCTTCCTGAACGCAAGCTGCCAAGTCTACTATGGACTTGGGCTGCTTACATGTATCCTTGAAATTCTGGATAAACCGGGCCCGCAGCTGCCCCCATGAACTGATAGAATTAGGCGGCAAGCTTTTCAACCAAGTACGCGTTGTGCCCTCCATCATCATGGTGAAGTACTTTGCACACGCGGCTTCATCAACATCCAACATCTCCATGGCCATCTCATAACTCTCAACCCACGCCTCAGGGGATAGATCTGCAGTGTAATTCGGCACCTTGCGCGGGCCTTTAAAATCCTTAGGCAGGCGCACATTGCGTAAAGCGGGGATTAAACAGGGCACTCCCAAAGCGGAGGTGACTCTGGTCGGCGAAGGTGGTAGGCGAACGGTGTGTGTTGATCCGCGTCATCCTGCGCTGCTAACTCGGCCTCTCTGCGTGCTCGGGCCCGATCCACCACCTCCTGAGCATCACGACCGCCGCCTATCTGGTGATTGCCTCGGGCCGCTTCACGGTCCCGCGCGTTACTTGATAGGGCCGGTTCATCCATGCGCCTGCTGTAGCTCCGGCTTGGGCGGGGCGTAGAATGAATCCGATCGCGGCTATACGAATACGCTTCCTGCTGGATCAGTGCAGTCCGGAGGAGCTCCTTAACCCGGCGTGTCTCAATTGCTTGTGGGGAATCTCCTTCGACTGGGATCGCCTCCAATCGTGCCGCAGCCGCAACAAGGTTGTCCATAGGGTTAGAGTAATGGCCCGGGGGCGTCTGTACCGGCGGAGGAATCACTGTACGCTGCTGCGGAGGCTCCATCAGGCGCGGTTGGACCGTCGCTCCCGCTCCTGGTGCCTCAGTCCGGTTTACCTCCCTATGCTGGGGCGGGTTACTGGGTCCGGCTCCCGGGGTCTGAAGGAGATTTCTAGGATCAAATCCTGACGGCAGACGTGATCTATACTTCTGCCTAAGCACCTCCTGCGACGCATTCTGGTCGAGCATGAGTTTGTAAGCTTGCGCATCTAAAGCGGCCCGTTCTGTAGCCATACGCTCCTTCTCTGCCGCCAGATCCGCTTTAGCTTGTGTAATCTGCTCTTTCACCCTTGCGATTGCTGCATTATGAGCCCCCTGATCTGCAGGGCTGTCCTCTGCCATAAGCGCCGCCAACGTATCGAACAGATCTGACAGAACTTGAACCGGCGGGCGCACTGGGCCTCCTGCCCCTGCTGCCGCTGCTGAACCGGAGAGCATTGCTGCTGCGGTGGAAGAAAGGTTTGCGGCCTGCGTACCGGCCATGAATACACCGATCCGGTTTAGCTGGTTTGGGGGTCCGGAATACTGTCACCATCGGAACAGCCCCTGATCATATCATCCTGCAACTGGTACAATGACTCAGTCTCCCCTGCTGAAGATTCATCGCCGGAATAAACGACGGTCTCGCTACCGTGCTCTGAACCGGCATCATACTCCCCTCCATGGGTGACTCCGACGAAGACATGCTTCACGGCCGGTTTAGCCCGGGCTGGTTGCGCGCGCTGAGCCGTCTCGACGAGGTCGGTGCAGATGTCCGGCTCAGGCCCTCCGATCTTGCCGATGAAAACGTGTATGCCGCCAAAGGGGACCCGGTATCCATACTCGATTGAATCGGCCTCGGGACCCCATCCAGCATTGTCGATGTAGATCCGGCCGCGACGACTCTTGGTCATCCGGCCCACGACGTAGCCTTCGAGTCCTTTGAGCTTGCCCTCCAAGATTGTCAAACCATCGTGCGATAGCCCCACGGTGGGCGCCAACTGTCGTGGATTTGTCACGGCAGATGTCCTAGCATAAGGACTTAGTCGTGGAGCCATCGCTACGGGTTTACTTGCAGGGGTTAAAGCGGACACAAAGACACGAGGGTTTTATACTAGTTCGGCCCCTTCGATGAAGGTAAAAGCCTACGTCTAGTTGTGATGGAATTGATGTAGTCTCGATGGCTAGGGAGCAAATAAGCTTCGCCTAGGCTCGAGTTGTGGTTGTCTGTCTTTGAACCGCCGCCGGGTCGTCCCCTTATATACACGAGTGACGCCCGCCGGTTTGCAGAGTCCCAACCGGTTCATATTCGTATCCCGGTTGGTATCTCTCTATTCCTAACTTACAATACAAGTTATACATCAGGCCGGTTTACGGCTACAAGTTCTAAACCAACTATAGGCCTTGGGCCTTTCCATGATCACACTACTAGCGGAGTTAACCCGGCCCAAGCTTGGTCGGTTTACACCTAGTGGTAATATCCCCAACAGACTGGGTCCGTAACCTGAGGATTATCCTCATTGCTGCACAGAAGAGTTACGTCCTGGATGCACCGCTAGGTGCCAGGCCTGCTGCAGGAGCAACACCAGATGTTATGAACGTCTGGCAGAGCAAAGCTGATGACTACTCTATAGTTCAGTGTGCCATGCTTTACGGCTTAGAACCGGGACTTCAACGACGTTTTGAACGTCATGGAGCATATGAGATGTTCCAGGAGTTGAAGTTGATATTCCAACAGAATGCCCGGATTGAGAGATATGAAGTCTCCAATAAGTTCTATAGCTGCAAGATGGAGGAGAATAGTTCTGTCAGTGAGCACATACTCAAAATGTCTGGGTATTACAATCACTTGACTCAATGGGAGTTAATCTTCCGGATGATTGTGTCATTCATGTAATTCTTCAATCACCGCCACCAAGCTACAAAGGCTTCGTGATGAACTATAATATGCAAGGGTTAGTAAAGACTATACCGAGCTCTTCGCAATGCTAAAGGCTGCGGAGGTAGAAATCAAGAAGGAGCATCTAGTGTTGATGGTCAATAAGACCACTAGTTTCAAGAAGAAAGGCAAAGGGAAGAAGAAGGAACTTCAAGAAGAACAGCAAGCAAGTTGCTGCTCAGAGAAGAAACCCAAGTCGGACCTAAACCTGAAACCGAAAGTGCTTCTACCGCAAGCAAACTGGTCCTTTGGAAGCGGAACTGCCCCAAGTATTTGGCGGATAAGAAGGATGGCAAGGTGAACAAAGGTATATGTGATATACATGTTATTGATGTGTACCTTACTAGAGCTCGCAGAGCACTGGTATTTGATACTGGTTCTGTTGCTAATATTTGCAACTCAAACAGGACTACGGATTGCTTAACAACGCAAAGGACGAGGTGATGATGCGCGTGGGAAATGGTTCCAAAGTCGATGTGATCGCTGGTCGGCATGCTACCTCTACATCTACCTTCGGGATTAGTTTTAGACCTAAATAATTGTTATTTGGTGCTGCGTTGAGCATGAACATTATATCTGGATCTTGTTTGATGCGAGACGGTTATTCATTTAAATCAGAGAATAATGGTTGTTCTATTTATATGAGTAATATCTTTTATGGTCATGCACCCTTGAAGAGTGGTCTATTTTTGATGAATCTCGATAGTAGTGATACACATATTCATAATGTTGAAACCAAAAGATGCAGAGTTGATAATGATAGTGCAACTTATTTGTGGCACTGCCGTTTAGGTCATATCGGTGTAAAGCGCATGAAGAAACTCCATACTGATGGACTTTTGGAGTCACTTGATTATGAATCACTTGGCACTTGCGAACCGTGCCTCATGGGCAAGATGACTAGAACCCCGTTCTCCGGTACTATGGAGAGAGCAACAGATTTGTTGGAAATCATACATACAGATGTATGTGGTCCGATGAATGTTGAGGCTCGTGGCGGATATCGTTATTTTCTCACCTTCATAGATGATTTAAGCAGATATGGGTATATCTACTTAATGAAACATAAGTCTGAAACATTTGAAAAGTTCAAAGAATTTCAGAGTGAAGTTGAAAATCATCGTAATAAGAAAATTAAGTTTCTGCGATCTGATCGTGGAGGTGAATATTTGAGTTACGAGTTTGGTCTACATTTGAAACAATGCGGAATAGTTTCGCAACTCACACCACCCGGAATAGCACAGCGTAATGGTGTGTCCTAACGTCGTAATCGTACTTTACTAGATATGGTGCGATCTATGATGTCTCTTACAGATTTACCACTATCGTTTTGGGGTTATGCTCTAGAGACGGCCGCATTCACACTGAATAGAACACCGTCAAAATCCGTTGAGACGACACCTTATGAACTATGGTTTAGCAAGAAACCAAAGTTGTCGTTTCTTAAAGTTTGGGGATGCGATGCTTATGTGAAAAAGCTTCAACCTGATAAGCTCGAACCCAAATCGGAGAAATGTGTCTTCATAGGATACCCAAAGGAGACAGTTGGGTACACCTTCTATCACAGATCCGAAGGCAAGACATTTGTTGCTAAGAATGGATCCTTTCTAGAGAAGGAGTTTCTCTCGAAAGAAGTGAGTGGGAGGAAAGTAGAACTTGATGAGGTAATTGTACCTTCTCCTTACTTGAAAGTAGTTTGTCGCAGAAACCGGTTTCGAGAGATCTACACCAAGTAGTGAGGAAGTTGATGATGTTGATCATGAAACTTCAGATCAAGTTGCTCTGTAACCTCGTAGATCAACCAGAGTAAGATCCGCACTGAGTGGTACGGTAATCCTGTTCGAAATCATGCTACTAGATCATGATGAACCTCACGAACTATGAAGAAGCGATGGTGAGCCCAGATTCATAAAATGGCTTGAGGCCATGAAATCTGAGATGGGATCCATGTATGAAAACAAAGTATGGACTTTGGTTGACTTGCCCGAGGGTAGGCAAGCAATAGAAAACAAGTGGATCTTCAAGAAGAAGACTGACACCGACGGTAATGTTACTGTCTACAAAGCTCGACTTGTCGCAAAGGGTTTTCGACAAGTTCAAGGGGTTGACTACGATGAGACCTTCTCACCCGTAGCGATGCTTAAGTCTGTCCGAATCATGTTAGCAATTGCCGCATTTTATGATTATGAAATTTGGCAAATGGATGTAAAGACTGCATTCCTGAATGGATTTCTGGAAGAAGAGTTGTATATGATGCAACCAGAAGGTTTTATCGATCCAAAGGGAGCTAACAAAGTATGCAAGCTCCAGCGATCCATTTATGGACTGGTGCAAGCATCTCGGAGTTGGAATAAACGCTTTGATAGTGTGATCAAAGCATTTGGGTTCATACAGACTTTTGGAGAAGCCTGTATTTACAAGAAAGTGAGTGGGAGCTCTGTAGCATTTCTGATATTATATGTAGATGACATATTGCTGATCGGAAATGATATAGAATTTCTGAATAGCATAAAGGGATAGTTGAATAAGAGTTTTTCAATGAAAGACCTCGGTGAAGCTGCTTACATATTGGGCATCAAAATCTATAGAGATAGATCAAGACGCTTAATTGGACTTTCACAAAGCACATACCTTGACAAAATTTTGAAGAAGTTCAAAATGGATCAAGCAAAGAAAGGGTTCTTGCTCGTGTTACAAGGTGTGAAGTTGAGTAAGACTCAATGCCCGACCACCGCAGAAGATAGAGAGAAAATGAAAGATGTTCCTATGCTTCAGCCATAGGCTCTATCATGTATGCAATGCTGTGTACCAGACTGATGTGTGCCTTGCTATAAGCTTAGCAGGAGGTACCAAAGTAATCCAGAGTGGATCATCGACAGCGGTCAAGAACATCCTAAAATACCGAAAAGGACTAAGGATATGTTTCTCGATATGGAGGTGACAAAGAGCTCATCGTAAATGGTTACGTTGATGCAAGCTTTAACACTGATCCGGACGATTCTAAATCGCAAACCGGATACGTATTTACACTAAACGGAGGAGCTGTCAGTTGGTGCAGTTCTAAACAAAGCGTCGAGCGGGATCTACATGTGAAGCGGAGTACATAGCAGCCGAAGCAGCTAATGAAGGAGTGCGGATGAAGGAGTTCATATCCGATCTAGGTGTCATACCTAGTGCATCGGGTCCAATGAAAATCTTTTGTGACAATATCGAACAATTGCTTTAGCAAAGGAATCCAGATTTCACAAGAGAACCAAACACATCAAGAGACGCTTCAATTCCATCCGAGACTTGGTCCGGTGGGAGACATAGAGATTTGCAAGATACATACGGATCTGAATGTAGCAGCACCGTTGACTAAGCCTCTTCCACGAGCAAAACATGATCAGCACCAAGACTCCATGGGTGTTAGAATCATTACTATGTAATCTAGATTATTGACTCTAGTGCAAGTGGGAGACTGAAGGAAATATGCCCTAGAGGCAATAATAAAGTTATTATTTATTTCCTTATTTCATGATAAATGTTTATCATTCATGCTAGAATTGTATTAACCGGAAACATGATACATGTGTGAATGCATAGACAAAACAATAAGTCACTAGTGTGCCTCTACTAGACTAGCTTGTTAATCAAAGATGGTTATGTTTCCTAACCATGAACAAAGAGTTGTTATTTGATTAACAAGGTCACATCATTAGTAGAATGATCTGATTGACATGACCCATTCCATTAGCTTAGCACACGATCGTTTAGTATGTTGCTACTGCTTTTATCCATGACTTATACATGTTCCTATAACTATGAGATTATGCAACTCCCGTTTACCGGAGGAACACTTTGGGTACTACCAAATGTCACAACGTAACTGGGTGATTATAAAGGAGTACTACAGGTGTCTCCAAAGGCAGATGTTGGGTTGGCGTATTTCGAGATTAGGTTTTGTCACTCCGATTGTCGGAGAGGTATCTCTGGGCCCTCTCGGTAATACACATCACTTAAGCCTTGCAAGCATTACAACTAATGAGTTAGCTGTGAGATGATGTATTACGGAACGAGTAAAGAGACTTGCCGGTAACGAGATTGAACTAGGTATTGGATACCGACGATCGAATCTCGGGCAAGTAACATACCGATGACAAAGGGAACAACGTATGTTGTTATGCGGTCTGACCGATAAAGATCTTCGGAGAATATGTAGGAACCAATATGGGCATCCAGGTCCCGCTATTGGTTATTGACCGGAGACGTGTCTCGGTCATGTCTACATTGTTCTCGAACCGTAGGGTCCGCACGCTTAAGGTTTCGATGACGGTTATATTATGAGTTTATGTATTTTGATGTACCGAAGAAGTTCGGAGTCCCGGATGTGATCACGGACATGACGAGGAGTCTCGAAATGGTCGAGACATAAAGATTGATATATTGGAAGCCTATATTTGGAGTTCGGAATGGTTCCGGGTGAAATCGGGATTTTACCGGAACACCGGGGGGTTACCGGAACCCTCCCGGGGGCTATTGGGCCTTAGTGGGCCACGAGGGAGAAGAGGAAGGGCCGGCCAGGGCAGGCGGCGCGCCCCCCCCTAGTCCGAATAGGACAAGGAGAGGGGCGGCCCCTTCCCTCTTCCCTCCCCCAATCCTACTCCAACTAGGAAGGGGGTGTCCTACTCCCGGTGGGAGTAGGACTCCTCCAGCGCCCCCTAGGCGGCCGCACCCCCTTGCTCCTTTATATACGGGGCAAGGGGCACCCTAGACACACAAGTTTGATCTACGGATCGTTCGTTAGCCGCGTGCGGTGCCCCCTTCCACCATATTCCACCTCGGTCATATCGTCGCGAAGCTTAGGCGAAGCTCTGCGCCGGTAGAACATCAAGATCGTCACCACGCCGTCGTCTCGACGGAACTCTCCTCGACACTCGGCTGGATCGGAGTTCGAGGGACGTCATCGAGCTGTACGTGTGTCAAGAACTCGGGGGCGCCGGAGTAACGGCGCTGGGATCGGTCGGATCGCGAGGAGAACGTACGACTACTTCCTCTACGTTGTGATCACTTCCGCTTCGGTCTACGAGGGTACGTAGACAACACTCTTCCCTCTCGTTGCTATGCATCACCATGATCTTGCGTGTGCGTAGGAATTTTTTTGAAATTACTACGTTCCCCAACATAATAAACATTTATCATGATATGAGGAAATAAATAATAACTTTATTATTGCCTCTAGGGCATATTTCCTTCAGTCTCCCACTTGCACTAGAGTCAATAATCTGGATTACATAGTAATGATTCTTACACCCATGGAGTCTTGGTGCTGATCATGTTTTGCTCGTGAGAGAGGCTTAGTCAATGGGTCTGCAACATTCAGATCCGTATGTATCTTGCAAATCTCTATGTCTCCCACTTGGACTTGGTCCCGAATGGAATTGAAGCGTCTCTTGATGTGCTTGGTCCTCTTGTGAAATCTGGATTCCTTTGCCAAGGCAATTGCACCAGATTGTCACGTAAGATCTTCATTGGTCCCGATGCACTAGGTATGACACCTAGATCGGAAATGAACTCCTTCATCCAGACTCCTTCATTCGCTGCTTCAGAAGCAGCTATGTACTCCGCTTCACATGTAGATCCCGCCACGACGCTTTGTTTAGAACTGCACCAACTTACAGCTCCACCGTTTAATAAAAACACGTATCCGGTTTGCGATTTAGAATCGTCCGGATCAGTGTCAAAGCTTGCATCGACGTAACCATTTATGACTAGCTCTTTGTCACCTCCATATACGAGAAACATATCCTTAGTCCTTTTCAGGTATTTCAGGATGTTCTTGACCGTTGTCCAATGACCCACTCTTGGATTACTTTGATACCTTCCTGCCAAGCTTATTGCTAAGCATACGTCAGGTCTGGTACACAGCACTTCATACATGATAGAGCCTATGGCTGAAGCATAGGGAACATTTTTCATTTTCTCTCTATCTTCTCGCTGTGGTCGGGCATTGAGTTTGACTCAACTTCACACCTTGTAGCATGTGCAAGAATCCTTTCTTTGCTCGATCCATTTTGAACTTTTTCAAAATTTTGTCAAGGTATGTGCTTTGTGAAAGTCCTATTAAGCGTCTTGATCTATCTCTATAGATCTTGATGCCCAATATGTAAGCAGCTTCACCGAGGTCTTTCATTGAAAAACTTTTATTCAAGTATCCCTTTATGCTATCCAGAAATTCTATATCATTTCCAATTAATAATATGTCATCTACATATAAAACTAGAAATGCTACAGAGCTCCCACTCACTTTCTTGTAAATACAGGCTTCTCCAAAAGTTTGTATAAAACCATATGCTTTGATCACACTATCAAAGCGTTTATTCCAACTCCGAGATGCTTGCACCAGTCCATAAATGGAACGCTGGAGCTTGCATACTTTGTTAGCACCTTTTGGATCAATAAAACCTTCCGGCTGCATCATATACAACTCTTCTTCTAGAAATCCATTCAAGAATGCAGTCTTGACATCCATTTGCCAAATTTCATAATCATGAAATGCAGCAATAGCTAACATGATTCGGACAGACTTAAGCATCGCTACGGGTGAGAAAGTCTCATCGTAGTCAACCCCTTGAACTTGTCGAAAACCTTTCGCAACAAGTCGAGCTTTATAGACAGTTACATTACCATCAGCGTCAGTCTTCTTCTTAAAGATCCATTTAATCTCAATGGCTTGCCGATCATCGAGCAAGTCAACCAAAGTCCATACTTTGTTTTTATACATGGATCCCATCTCAGATTTCATGGCCTCTAGCCATTTTGCGGAATCTGGGCTCATCATCGCTACCTCATAGTTCGTAGGTTCATCATGGTCAAGTAACATGACTTCCAGAATAGGATTACCGTACCACTCAGGTGCGGATCTTACTCTGGTAGACCTACGAGGTTCAGCAGAAACCTGCTCTGAAGTTTCATGATCAATATCATTAGCTTCCTCACTAATTGGTGTAGTCGTCACAGGAACCGGTTCTCATGATGAACTACTTTCCAATAAGGGAGTAGATACAGTTATCTCATCAAGTTCAACTTTCCTCCCACTCACTTCATTCGAGAGAAACTCCTTCTCTAGAAAGGATCCATTCTTAGCAACGAATGTCTTGCCTTCGGATCTGTGATAGAAGGTGTATCCAACAGTCTCTTTTGGATATCCTATGAGGACACATTTCTCCGATTTGGATTCGAGCTTATCTGGTTGAAGTTTCTTCACATAAGCATCGCAGCCCCAAACTTTAAGAAACGACAACTTTGGTTTCTTGCCAAACCACAGTTCATAAGGCATCGTCTCAACGGATTTTGATGGTGCCCTATTTAACGTGAATGCGGCCGTCTCTAAAGCATAACCCCAAAACGACAGCGGTAAATCGGTAAGAAACATCATAGATCGCACCATATCAAGTAAAGTATGATTACGACGTTCGGACACACCATTTCGTTGTGGTGTTCCGGGTGGCGTGAGTTGCGAAATTATTCCGCATTGTTTCAAATGTAAACCAAACTCGTAACTCAAATATTCTCCTCCACGATCAGATCGTAGAAACTTTATTTTTTTGTTACGATGATTTTCCACTTCACTCTGAAATTCTTTGAACTTTTCAAATGTTTCAGACTTGTGCTTCAATAAGTAGATATACCCATATATTCTCAAATCATCTGTGAAGGTGAGAAAATAACGATATCCGCCACGAGCCTCAACATTCATCGGTCCACATACATCTGTATGTATGATTTCCAACAAATCTGTTGCTCTCTCCATAGTTCCGGAGAACGGTGTTTTAGTCATCTTGCCCATGAGGCACGGTTCGCAAGTACCAAGTGATTCATAATCAAGTGATTCCAGAAGTCCATCAGTATGGAGTTTCTTCATGCGTTTTACACCGATATGACCTAAACGGCAGTGCCACAAATAAGTTGCACTATCATTATCAACTCTGCATCTTTTGGCTTCAACATTATGAATATGTGTATCACTACTATTGAGATTCAATAAAAATAGACCACTCTTCAAGGGTGCATGACCATAAAAGATATTACTCATATAAATAGAACAACCATTATTCTCTGATTTAAATGAATAACCGTCTCGCATTAAACAAGATCCAGATATAATGTTCATGCTCAACGCTGGCACCAAATAACAATTATTCAGGTCTAAAACTAATCCCGAAGGTAGATGTAGAGGTAGCGTGCCGACCGCGATCACATCGACTTTGGAACCGTTTCCCACGCGCATCGTCACCTCGTCCTTGGAAAGTGCTCGCTTATTCCGTAGTCCCTGTTTCGAGTTGCAAATATTAGCAACAGAACCAGTATCAAATACCCAGGTGCTACTACGAGCTCTAGTTAGGTACACATCAATAACATGTATATCACATATACCTTTGTTTACTTTGCCATCCTTCTTATCCACCAAATACTTGGGGCAGTTCCGCTTCCAAAGGACCAGACCGCTTGCAGAGAAGCACTCGATTTCAGGCTTAGGTCCAGACTTGGGTTTCTTCTCTTGAGCAGCAACTTGCTTGCCGTTCTTTTTGAAGTTCCCCTTCTTCTTCCCTTTGCCCTTTTTCTTGAAACTAGTGGTCTTGTTGACCATCAACACTTGATGCTCCTTCTTGATTTCTACCTCCGCGGCTTTTAGCATTGCGAGGAGCTCGGGAATAGTATTGTTCATCCCTTGCATATTATAGTTCATCATAAAGCTCTTGTAGCTTGGTGGCAGTGATTGGAGAATTCTGTCAATGACACTATCATCGTGAAGATTAACTCCAGTTGAATCAAGTGATTATTATACCCGCACATTCGAGTATGTGTTCACCGACGTAACTATTCTCCTCCATCTTGCAGCTATAGAACTTATTGGAGACTTCATATCTCTCAATCCGGCATTTGCTTGAAATATTAACTTCAACTCTTGGAACATCTCATATGCTCCATGACGCTCAAAATGTCGTTGAAGACCCGGTTCTAAGCCGTAAAGCATGGCACATCGAACTATAGAGTAGTCATCAGCTTTGCTCGCTGACATTCTTAACGTTGTCGGTTGCATCAGCAGCAGGTTCTGGCACCCAGCGGTGCTTCCAGACGTAACTCTTACATGCAGCAATGAGGATAATCCTCAGTTACGGACCCAGTCCGTGTAATTGCTACCATCATCTTTCAACTTTGCTTTCTCAAGGAACGCATTAAAATTCAACGGAACAACAACAAGAGCCATCTATCTAGAAACAAACATAGACAAGCAAGATACTATCAGGTACTAAGTTCATGATAAATTTAAGTTCAATTAATCATATTACTTAAGAACTCCCACTTAGATAGACATCTCTCTAGTCATCTAAGTGATCACGTGATCCAAATCAACTAAACCATAACCGATCATCACGTGAGATGGAGTAGTTTTCAATGGTGAACATCACCATGTTGATCATATCTACAATATGATTCACGCTCGACCTTTCGGTCTCCGTGTTCCGAGGCCATATCTGCATATGCTAGGCTCGTCAAGTTTAACCTGAGTATTCTGCGTGTGCAAAACTGGCTTGCACCCGTTGTAGATGGACGTAGAGCTTATCACACCCGATCATCACGTGGTGTCTCGGCACGATGAACTTTGGCAACGGTGCATACTCAGGGAGAACACTTCTTGATAATTGTAGTGAGAGATCATCTTAAAATGCTACCGTCAATCAAAGCAAGATAAGATGCATAAAGGATAAACATCACATGCAATCAATATAAGTGATATGATATGGCCATCATCATCTTGTGCTTGTGATCTCCATCTCTGAAGCACCGTCGTGATCACCATCGTCACAGGCACGACACCTTGATCTCCATCGTAGCATCGTTGTCGTTTACACCATCTATTGCTTATACGACTATCGCTACCGCTTAGTGATAAAGTAAAGCAATTACAGGGCGTTTGCATTTCATACAATAAGCGACAACCATATGGCTCCGCCATTGCCGATAACCGGTTACAAAACATGATCATCTCATACAATAAAATATAGCATCACGTCTTGACCATATCACATCACAACATGCCCTGCAAAAACAAGTTAGACGTCCTCTACTCTGTTGTTGCAAATTTTACGTGGCTGCTACGGGCTTAGCAAGAACCGTTCTTACCTACGCATCAAAAACCACAACGATAGTTCGTCAAGTTGGTGCTGTTTTAACCTTCGCAAGGACCGGGCGTAGCCACACTCGATTCAGCTAAAGTGAGAGAGACAGACACCCGCCAGCCACCTTTAAGCACGAGTGCTCGTAACGGTGAAACCAGTCTCGCGTAAGCGTACACGTAATGTCGGTCCGGGCCGCTTCATCTCACAATACCGCCGAACCAAAGTATGACATGCTGGTAAGCAGTATGACTTGTATCGCCCACAACTCACTTGTGTTCTACTCGTGCATATAACATCAACGCATAAAACCTAGGCTCGGATGCCACTGTTGGGGAACGTAGTAATTTCAAAAAATTTCCTACGCACACGCAAGATCATGGTGATGGCATAGCAACGAGAGGGGAGAGTGTTCGTCCACGTACCCTCGTAGACCGTAAGCGGAAGCGTTAGCACAACGCGGTTGATGTAGTCGTACGTCTTCACAATCCGACCGATCCAAGCACCGAACGTACGGAGCCTCCGAGTTCAGCACACGTTCAGCTCGATGATGATCTCCGGCCTCCGATCTAGCCGAGCTCCGGAGATGAGTTCCGTCAGCACGACGGCGTAGTGACGATGATGATGTTCTACCGGCGCAGGACTTCGCCTAAACTCCACGACGATATGACCGAGGTGGAATATGGTGGAAGGAGGCACCGCACACGGCTAAGGAACGATTCGTAGATCAATTTGTGTGTTTATGGGGTGCCCCCGCCCCCGTATATAAAGGAGCCAAGGGGGGAGGAGGCAGCCGGCCTAGAGGGCGTGCCAAGGGGGGAGTCCTACTCCCACCGGGAGTAGGACTCCCTTTCCAAGTAGGAGTAGGAGAAGGGGAAAGAGGAGGAAGAGGGAAGGGAGGGGGCGCCGCCCCCCTTCGCTTGTCCTATTCGGACTAGGAGGGGAGGCGCGCCCCTCCGGCTCCTTCCTCTTCTCCCTCTTGGCCCATGTAGGCCCATTAACCCCGGGGTTCCGTAACCTCCGGTACTCGGTAAAATGCCGATTTCACCCGGAACCATTCCGATGTCCAAATATAGGCTTCCAATATATCAATCTTTATGTCTCGACCATTACGAGACTCCTCGTCATGTCTGTGATCACATCCGGGACTCCGAACAAACTTCGGTACATCAAAACTTATAAACTCATAATAAAACTGTCATCGAAACGTTAAGTGTGCGGACCCTACGGGTTCGAGAACTATGTAGACATGACCTAAAACCATTCTCGGTCAATAACCAATAGCGGGACCTGGATGCCCATATTGGTTCCTACATATTCTACGAAGATCTTTATCGGTCAAACCGCATAATAACATACTTTGTTCCCTTTGTCATTGGTATGTTACTTGCCCGAGGTTTGATTTTCGGTATCCAATACCTAGTTCAATCTCGTTACCAACAAGTCTCTTTACTCGTTCCGTAATACATCATCTCATAACTAACTCATTAGTTACATGCTTGCAAGGCTTAGGTGATGAGTATTACCGAGAGGGCCCAGAGATACCTCTTCGACAATCGGAGTGACAAAACCTAATCTCGAATTATGCCAACCCAACATGTACCTTCGGAAACACCTGTAGAGCACCTTTATAATCACCCAGTTACGTTGTGACGTTTGGTAGCACACAAAGTGTTCTTCCGGTATACGGGAGTTGCACAATCTCATAGTTGCAGGAACTTTGTATAAGTCATGAAGAAAGCAATAGCAGTATACTAAACGATCAAGTGCTAGGCTAACAGAATGGGTCATGTCAATCCCATCATTCTCCTAATGATGTGATCCTACTAATCAAATGACAACACATGTCTATGGTTAGGAAACATAACCATCTTTGATTAATGAGCTAGTCAAGAAGAGGCATACTAGTGACTATAGTTTTGTCTATGTATTCACACATGTATCATGTTTCCGGTTAATAGAATTCTAGCATGAATAATAAACATTTATCATGATATGAGGAAATAAATAATAACTTTATTATTGCCTCTACGGCATATTTCCTTCATTCCGTCACCGGCAACTGACGGGCACCCTTCAAGACAAAGTTGAAGCACTCAACAAGATTGCTTGTCATGTCACCATATCTCATGCCTCCCTCGTCACATGCCCGTGACCACTTGTGTCTCTCATCAATATTCCTTTCTAAGAAATCTTTCCCACCTTTGTTTGCCTTCTCATAGATTTTGTTCAAGCATGTCGTGAATGACTTAACGGAGAAGGCTACACATGCGGAGTTAAGATCCTTGCAAAGATCCTTGTTTTTGCAAGCTCTGTAAAAGTTTGCAACAAAGTGCCTCAGACACCATCGGTGGTGAAGCCTCGCATGCCCTGGAATATGAATATCCACGGCCGCCAATATGCCTTGGTGCCGATCGGATATGATGCATACCTCCCGGTTCGGAGGAATGACCGTGCTCCTAACAAGTCTCAAGAACCATTCCCAGTTTTCTTGGTTCTCCACGGAGACCAAAGCAAATGCCACAGGCAACACCTGATTGTTAGCGTCATGTGCCATTGCTATCATGAGTGTGCCCTTGTATTTCCCTATCAAGAATGTCCCATCTATAGACAGAACCGGTCGACAATGCTCAAAAGCTGCAATGCCTGGCCCAAACGTCCAAAAGGCACGACGGAACACTCCTTCAATATCTTGGACATAATGGTACATTCCTGGGTTTCTATAAGACATCGCTCCCAGCAACCTGGGTAGCCTGTTGTAAGCCTCTTCCCATCCACCGTACAACATTCTGAGAGCGACTTGCTTGGCCTTCCATGTCTTCCCATACTTGACCTTATATCCGAACTTATCTTCAATCCAACTCATCAACAACTTCACTTTAATGGTTGGATCCTCGGCTATATGTTTCTGGTATTTATAACCAATGAATTCCGAGGTTAGTTGACGGTGTGTCTTTCGTGCTTCTACGGCCGGCGGTGTGCATTGGTGAATGGCTTTGCAACTAGTTATCTTCCACCAACCGTCTTTCGTGAGTCTTCCATTCACTTTCCATTTGCATCTTTCTACCTCACATTTCACGGTGTATCGCTTGTTGAAGTCCGAGTGAACAACTATGAAAGGCCTGTGGTGTTTGATAGCATACTCACACAACCACATCTTGAATTCTAGCATGTGCTCGAACATCAAACCTTTCCTCATGTACGACATCGAAATCGCGTCGGGTGTACTACTTGGGAACTGTCTAGCCTCAATTGTCTTGCTCATGCCACCGTCAACTATAGCCTTATCTGCAAGGCTAACATCACAAAACAAGGGAACTTTGTGATCCCTACCGGTGAATTTTGTGTACCACTCTGCTTCTTTCTCAGTGAAGCCATCCTCGTCCAACTCATCCACTGGGCCTTCATCATCCGAGTCATCCACACAAGCACGCTGATAGATAATGTCAGGATCCATGTCCTGATGCCTTACTTCGGCTTCTACGTCACCAACAATGTTGTGATGCCTCTCATACTCTTCGTCGGAGTCATCACCATCATCTTTCATCGGTGCACTACCTCCGAACTCATATTGGGGATACTCATTGGCTTCAGCTTCAACTTTATGCTCAACAATAGGCGGCACACTACTAACCGGGCTCACATCATCTACTAAGGTTTGGTTCAAGTCAAGACGAAAGAGAGGAGCCTTCACCACCTTACTTGCAAATACTTCGAGTGACTTGACTGCCGAGGATGCAACAACCTCCTTATATGCAACCCAATGCAAATTGGACTTGATAGGCATTGTCTTCATTCGACACTTGTGTGCGGACCCAACATCATATCTTCCTACTAATTCAACTTGGTCACTTGCATCCACCCACTTTAATCTTATCCGTGTTTCTTCCACAACCTCTTCATAACTAGGAGTCTCAAGAAATATCAATACTTCCTCATGCTTGTCAACAATATCCACATTCATGAATGCCTCTTTGTCAACATAATGAATATTCACAATCTTGTCCATCTAAAAACGGGGAACATAAGGTTAAAAATGAACAATGCTAAATATACCACATTTCTAACAAAACCACTAACCCTAACCATAAATCTTAACATTAGGCATAACCCTAACCCTAAATCTTAACATTAGTCATAAACCAAACAATAAGGTATGCTCAACAACATCACAATGCAACACACCATTGGAACAACAATACTAAAAACATCACATTAGATATCCATGTTCAAAACTAGGGTTAGGAACAACAAGACCAAATCAATCCAAATGGGCAAATCCAACCAATCAAAATTTGTGAGATGAAGGAGGTTACCTCAATGAACAAAAATGACACCTGATCCACGGACCAACCCAATCGATTTGCAAGGATTTGAGAGGGGCTAAGTGAGGGACACAAAGGGGGAAAAGGCCAAGAGCTCGGGATAGGCCAATGGGGGAGAAGAGAGTGAGGAGTGAGTGGTGGGTGCAAGCCCCACGGCCACCTAAAATATCTGCACCAGAAACGCCATTGGTGCTGGCGATTCTAGAAACGCTAGCTGGCTAGGCGTTTCAATCCCGCCAGGTCAGGAAGCAACGCCAACTCGGTCTGGCAGTGGGCCAGGGAAGAAACGCTAGCTTGGTCGGCGTTTCCATGTTCACCAGAAACGCCCGGTCTCTGGCGTTGCTAAAAGGGTCAAAGCGTGAAATACTTTCACATCGGGTTCAGTTTGCGACTAATAACCCTGACAAGGTCAAAACAGTGATTTCGTCCATGGATTCTCCCCTAACATGGAGAAACGTTCTCGATCGACGCACCGGCCGAACGCTCGGCCGGTCGCGTGCGACTCACACGACTCCACTTGAACAAAAAAGGTGGCCAAAACCCACGTGACCACAATAGCCCAGCCCACCTGGCCCACAACCACTCGTTCCTCTCATCCTTATCCAGCACAGACACTTCTCGTCCACTCATTCACCCCGCTTCTCATCCCCTACCTCCAGCGAGTGGCCAAATCAAACCGCCGGAGAAATCACCTCCGCTCTCATGCCCCCATGCGCTGCTCCTCATTCTTGAATCGAGCCCTCTCGATTTCTCATCTCTCCATGTCTCCTAACTCTATTCATCAGCCACGCCGACCGGAATCCCCTACAAGCACCGGCGGGCCGGCGCCACCGCACCCAAAACTCCATGCCACACTGCAACCTGAGTTGGCGGAAGTTGGAACCTCCATCTCGTCGAGCTGCAACCGGGCAACGAAAGAGTTGCAATGGGGCGAGTGGCTTACGAGTCGCGTAAAGGATGCTGGAACCGGCGACGCGAGGTGCTACCACAGGTGTTTGGTTTTGCTGGAGCCAATATTCTTTTTTGCTACCACAGGTGTTTGGTTTTGCTGGAACTACCGCCAAATTTGCAAGTTTGCTACCACCGACTTTCTGGTTTGCTGGAGCGAGCTTGATTTTTTGCTACATTGGTGTTTTTATACTTTTGCTGGGGCATAGTTTCTAGTTTTTATTTCACTAGTTTTGCTGCCTCCGTCTTCTTTTTTTGCTGGATCCAATGCATTTTTTTGCTACAATCGGGTGGAAGGGAGCTGCATCGTCAGCTCTTGGCTGGAACCGGCAACGCGAATAGCTGCTACCGGCGATTTTTGCTTCAAAGGCGATGGGACCTAGAGATGCTGGAACCAAATTTCTTCATGAGGTGCGGCGGCGAGGCACTTTTTTTGATCTTTTGCTGCCATTGTGTTTTTTGCTGGAACCATCGGTTGATTTTGCTACAACGAGCATTTGATTTTGCTGGAACCGCCTGAAGCAGAGTTGATTTTTGTTGCAACCATCCAGTCCGCAGCGGGCCTGGCGAGCGGCGACGGCTAGCCGGTAAACGGGCGAGCCGGCGAGCGGTGGCCACAGAGCTACAACCATCGCCACGGGGAGCTGCAACTGTCGCCACGGGAGCTGCAACTGCTTGCTCACGTTGCTGGCGGGAAACGCAGGCGGCGACGGCGGTGACCAGTGACGACGACGGTAGAAGACGTCCGAGGGAAGGAAGAAGGGAATCGTACGGCTCTTGTTATTTTATCATATGGTGCTGGTACGACCGGCCCAATTTGGGCCGGTGCGCCGGCGCCTAGCACTTGGCCCTAACATGTAGGCCCAGATTTGTGTCAATTGTTTGCATGCTACCACGCTTACATTACTCCTAGACCTGCTAATCAAATTAGTGCTACAGGAGCTCGCCCAGATCTCCATGCTCCGTTCTCTTGAGGGTAGTTGTGATAACAGGGTGCCTAGACATCCGGGTGCTAAAAATCCTATCTCCATGCATAATTTGTGTGTATTAATCTTTACATTCCCGCAAATGTAGGCGTTTTCTCCAGGCAATGCCAACCCCCACGTGCTGCATCTATTTTTATGGAGAAACCCTTATATATATAGAGAAAGAGATGTGTTGTAGGGGGCTTCGCGGTCTGAAATTGGAGCTTTGTAGCATAACAGATTCTTTAGATCCATCCAGGGGACAATTGGAGCCATGGAGCAGCGATGCAGGGAGTAAGGATACCACTCTTTTCTTGGTGAGAAGGTTGTGAGGGGTGGGTTAGTGGCACGAGGGGCTGGGGGAACGCCACGCTCCATATTAGCGTCCAAAACAAAGCCTACACGAGGAGAACAACACGTCTCAACTGTCTTGCCAGCAGTTTATTATGAATCTTCAAGAAAAACAAAGTACAAACTACTGACAACACTGTTAGCAACCAGGCTCACCAAAAAAGTAATCAGAGATAATTCAGACGACGCTGCGCATCACCAAGCCTCATCCCAAGCATACCATAATCTCATAAGGAAGTATGTAAGCAACTGAATGGAACAACCAACGGATTACATGCGTCGATCAAGGAGAGCACCGACGATCATTTTTTTTAGAACAAAGGCTCAAGAAGAGCCCGGCTTTGAATTAACAAAGCCATCAACCGGCCAGGATTACATCAACCGCCAACTTATAAGGACAGAACAAAGAAACAGCCAAAAGGATACATAGTGCTGTGCAAGCAACTAATAGGCTTCCTGCCATCTACAAGCAAAGATGAAAAAACTGAAGAACAAGGCCAGCTTGAAGATAAAGGAGCCCTCCACTGAGTGTAATCCATCCCGCCGAGACACCAGCAAGCCTTGCAGAGATCCAACTAGCACGTAAGGGAACGCTGACATCTCCATAGACTCCTACCGAACCGTTGACAACATCCTACATCTCCGAAGGGGCTCCCTAGCCCCTCGCCTGGCACGAGGCGCCGATCCGTCGGACGATGCAAACGCTCTCCCAAGAGCAAAGATGTACAACCGTCGCCATTGCCGCCCGGCAAGCCTGACCAACGCACCACCAACTCGCGTCGCCGAGCTCCACAAAGGCAAACGTGGCACTGGGGGGGACCAACACTCAAGGAGAAGCAAAATGCACGGTGAGGCTGCTGATGACGGAGCAAACAATGGTGGAAGCCACTGAACTTGGAGAAGAACCTCCAAGACCACCAACTCCAACCATGCCGCCGCCGCCACCAACCAGATCGAACTTGCCACCGCCCCATGCTCAACCGAAGGCGGCACCTCCATGAAGGTGACGGCGCCGCGAGCGTCGCTACCGCCCAATCCAGAGGGATTTGGGTTTTCACCCCGGTGCACGAGCAGGGGAGAGAGGCAGAAGGGGGAAAGGGGGCACCTTGACGGCGCCTATAGGTAGGAGACGGCGCCCTCAGGCGCCATCGTCGTGGCCGGCATAACCAGCCGTGGATTTCTCCAGGCCCCCCATCTCCCCCACCCCTACCACAGACGCGGCACTGGCGACCTGGGTCAGCCGGAAACCAGATCTGACAAGGGACGAAAGGATTGTGGGCGGAGGCGCCCGCCCCGCGGCCACCGCGCCCCACAGCCACCACCCGCCGCCGCCTTGCCACCCGCGTGGCCAAGGGGGACGGCCAGCACCAGCGACGCCGCGAGCTGAAGACGACGACGCACCACCGCCCGAGGCCGCCGCCCCGGCTACAGAGCCCCTGCGCGAAACAGGCGGACAGATCCTCGCCACCACCCTCCCCGGCGGCCGCGTGGCTTTCCGGCGACCCCTCCGGTGGTGGCGAGGGAGAGGAGAAGGGGGGAGGAGGGCCGGCGGCGGCTAGGGTTAGCGCCGCCCGAGTCGCCCCTGCGGGCGACAGGGGCTTTTTTTCCCGTTTTTCCCGTCAAGATAGAATGAATCTCTCCACTGATCAAGTCGTGGCCAGCACCGACGATCATGACCTCAAGATCCCACTGTATAGGCAACTGCTACCACAGCTTGTGCGCATGACTGCAACAGATCTGGAGCCAATTTGCACTAGAGAAAGGGCTCCGCGGAGCTGCGGAATTCGGCCTGGCTCCGGCCGTGAAATGCACAAAGCGTGGAGCCGGAGCAGTTTCGAACAATCCCTTACTACTCAGTTTAGAGGGTTGGAGGCTTGGAGCTAGTCGACCATATGATTAGAGTGTCAAGCGGGCAAGCCCACTAACGTCAACTAGTACAAAATGCTGTTTGCTTCATCATATCATCGTGTAAATGTTTGTCAATCTAACAGTAAAGGGTGCTGCCTATCTCAGGGTGGACGACATGAGCGGTCTTTCGGACCGGCTCGTGGCCCGCTCGGTCCTGGCCACCTCGGGCCTAGCCCGCTAAAAAAATCGGCCGGTTCGAGCTCAGCATTCCGGCCCGACAAAGCTTTGGTCCAGTCCGGGCTTTAACCGAGCCGACCGAGCGGACCGAAGAACGTGATGGGGGCGTGGCCGGAGCGTGGCGGGGGCATGGTGGGAGCGTGGCGTGGGCGTGCCGGGGGCGTGCCAGAGGCGTGGCGAGGGCGTGGCGGCCCAGGCACGGCGAGGGCTGAAGAAACCGTCGCCGTTTATGTCGACCGCCGCGGGGGCCGTCGTCTGGGCGGCCACTGGACTCGCTGGCCCTGGAAACTATGTCCATTAGACGCGCCCCACTCGGATCTATCGTATGCACCAATGAACACGATGTGGGAGGTCCTACATCGCCGCATCGGACATCGTCTTTTTCATCTCCGTCCACCGGCCGTCGTGCCAGGTTCATCGCTGATGAGCTCGCTCTGGTGATTTTGTTGGCTCCTCTAGCTCTCTCTGGATCTTCCAAAGCTGCCTGACATCTCCGCGACGAGCCCCGCTACCTCCAGCACCCTCCCCGCGTCGCCATGCTCCGGCACGTGCTCTGCGGTGAACTCCGGCCGGTCCAAACGAGCTGCTCGGTCCGGCTCGGGCTTCGTCCCTGCCGGTGCGGTCCCTGGAAACAGGACCGCGACGCTGCTCGGTCCGGTCTGGTCCGGACCGCCGGCGGCCGGTCCAAAGGACGGCTCGGTCAGGGACCGGACCGGCCCGGATCGTGTCCACCCTGATGCCTATCCATGGTGAGACTTACCTATCCCTGCCTGGATCACATTAACGAAGTGCAAGGCTAGAATCCATCTTATTTCTTCAGATCAGAAGATAACTTTTATCTGGAAAAAGGAAAGTAGCACCAGGAAGGAAGGCCAGTTCAACATTCAACAAGAATCCAGTAAAAGTTAAACATGATTGATCAATTAATTCCTAATCCATTATGAATAAGCCATTTCCGCATATCTGGTACCTGCGAAGCAATAAATGCCATCAGTCAAACAAATTTCTTCTACTCATCCAGAAAAAAACTAAGTTGCATATCATCATTTTGTATGACTTGAATAGTACTACTCTGTCCCATAATGTAAGACGTTTTTGCAAGCTTGTTTGGTTTGCAAAAATGTCTTATATTGTGGGACGGAGGGTGTAGATGTTAGCCGGAAACCGTACACCAACAAGTAAATACAAATGCTGACCTGTCTAGCTTATCAAATTATACAAATATTCATTGTTATCATGGTTCCACTTTCTTAGGGGAAACAGTCAGTGACCACATTATAAATTTCCTATCTAGAAAGGGGTCCAGTAGTAGCCAAGATCCTCAACCTATTGGCCAAGCCAGAAAGGTTAATTAACTTGTGGGGGTTGGCCGAAACAGATGCCCCTATGTTATTGAGTATTCTCTGGACAATAGCAGCTTTGACTTCATCATCATTGGTTGAAGAGACCTGCCATTCGGGAAGAAACGAAACAAGATTTCTTCTGTAGGCTCTAGTCTGTAGTGGCCAGCCCGCAAAAGAATTTTGGGTTTTCATCTCCGAGGTGGACCCATCTATAGTGAATCTATTATTCCAGTACAGCTGCTTGTAGTGGAGGAGCATGTTAATGTGGTTTCTAATGATTAGCTTCAAGTTCCTTTCTACAATGGACATAGGCCTTTATTCTTCAAGTCAATCGATAGGGTCAACGACTAAGTTCCAATTTGCAATCAACATATTTCTTCTCCCGAGTTTAAATGCTCTTCTAATATTTTTCTAAAATTTAGAAGAGACATGTCACAGCGGTTTATGTTTTGCATGGGAGACTGCAAGCTTGTTGTAACACCTATATGAAGATCTCAGAGCGGAAGATCTTTGCTTTAGAGACTTCGATGTGAGCAGAAAGAGCACAAGGATGAATCCAAGGCAGATCCTGAAAGAGGATCAACAATGGTATTATGGTAGACTCTGGTCCAGGAAGCATGTACTGGTATTTCGGTTTTATCAATTTTTTGGTGTGAAAACTGAAAATATTGAACCTTCACGTACAATAGGCAGGGATATAAACCGTGTTCATGGAAATATAAACCGTGTCAATGGAAATGTTCTCTATGGCCACTTGGAGTAATACGGAAAGGGAGGAACAACAAATGTCTTTGAGGGATCATTCCAACTCACCTGCCTGGCTGATTAGATTGAAGGATCGATGATTTTTCCATGCTTAGTCATATGACTAAGGAATGTCTAGGGCCTTTCATTTCCTCCTTTGTACAGTCCCCCCCCCACCCCATGCTTAGTCATCTGACTCCTCCCCCACCCCAAATACTGGCTTGCTACAATTAATCTAAGTAACGGAAAGCCAATAGTTTCATAATAAAATAAAATAGGGTAATCAATCCTCATTTCTCACTTTGCATTCAGATTTCAAATCTCATATGAGGTAAGATGAATGTGGACCCTTAGATCATAGAATCGAAGGTCCATAACTGCTAGACATCTAAAACCCAGGAGGCTAATGGCTGATTACTTATGTGAGTTAGTGTAACAGATAATGACATGCTGTGAACATAATTAAGCAAACTTCCTAAAAGAATAAGATTGTGCAATAACGCAAGCTAGCATTAGGTGTTATGATGATCCCAAATGGACAACAATTTGAAATGACAACAGCTATAAGCAACCAGTGTTCATGAACGATGTCTGAAGCCAAATGCTCCAATATTGTTGGTTATGAATTACTAGAGTAGAGGGAACCACATTCAAATCACACTCACACTTGACAGGTCCTCAGCGAGAAAAATATCAAATGCCATTTAGCAACCAGCAAAAGGTAAAACAGAAAAAAAAATCTACCAAGGACAGGAAAGAGAAAATATTTCATTCTGCTACCACGTAAAGATAAGCATACCTGCTAATTAATACATCACGATGGCATATCTATCGGACCAATCATCTTATGTATCGTGCAAAAGTTGAGCTCCAACATGTCCACCACCTATGCCCATGCCTACAAGCATATGAAGTCAGAGAACCAACAAGATTCCAACAAGAAATCAAATAGATATGATGGGGCCTCAGTGAAGTATTTGGATAAACTCTGGGACAAACTCGAATATATGATTTGAGGAAAACAGCCCGTATAAATTTTGTAGATGTACACACAGGTTTGATACAACATTAAGAGTCTACCACTCCCTCCGGTCGGTTTTAAGGTACACGGTGGGGTATATGTGGTTTTCAATTCTGGTAAGAGCCAACGAACGCAAGCACTTTGCTGGGAAGTAAATCTGCTAACTTTCCTTGGTGATGGCCCAATTAGCTCGTTGAATGTTCGGATTCTATATCAGCTAATGCTGAAAACTCAGCCCGTTTCTATCACACGCACTTGCATGTACACTGACTCTTTGCTGCAGCTCACTCCGGCATGGCAGACGCGTGCCAAACCAGAGAGTTACCGACGCTAATCTTACATGCACTGGCTGCTGATCTAAACAGCTGACAGGGCAAAATTTGGTAGCTAAATATGCGTTTTAGATTTAGAGATGGCGCTATGATTCTAAATTTCCTTTCCTCACTGGTTGTAAGTTTAGGGAGCTTCTTCATCATTCAGTTTTAGAGTATCAGATAAAGAGGATATTCTCAAAACAGTATATCCTCACGAGAGTCATAAAAATGAAGAATATGCACAGTCAGATTTAGCTGATCAGAAGGGGGACATTACCTAAATTATTCTTAAGCTCACTTAAAGCAGACAATATAAAATATACCCGTACCACTAAATTCAGCAATACAAGTGATCAAGACTATTCACATCTTTAAATAAATTTAGCCAACAAAATAGGAAATCAACTTTATCTGTGAATTTTCTCTGGCACAAATGGACTCGGCTCTTGCTGCAAGACTAGTTTAAAAGTGGTAAAAAAATAATAATTATTTCGATAATATCAACCGAAGCCATTACTGTGGAATTAAGATTATTATCAAGGTCAGCGGTAATAAAAGATCTCTTACGGCAAAACTGGCTATACAATATTTTTCTGTATCATAGACATCACGCAGAACGCTAATACACTGACATCAAAGAAAAATACACTACAAAACAACATCGCTACATGTTGAAGAGATATCAAGCAAAAAGAAAAGAAATAACAAGTAATTTGAGTGTAAGTTTACCACTAGAGAATGTGAAACACAATCTATGGACCAAATTATCAAGTAATAACTTGGTTTAGGTATGCTATTACCTGCATTGTAGACACTTTCAAATGCATGATAAGGAGACAGCTCGAGGAATTCAGAAAGTTTCTTAAACTTCGATGACTCAAGCTGGATCACAAAGAGGCCGTCATAATAAGTATCCAGGAGTAGCACATTATTGTACTCAGCAAACCCTAGTATCCCTACGAGATCCTTATAATTCACAGGGAGTAGCTTGTCAAGCTCATAAGTTTTTGTCAGCACCCATGAAGCAACACCGTCACAATCTGTCTTCATGCTCCGTAATTGGATGCTGTTGCCTGACATAAAGAGGAAACCAAGCCCACCACCATCTGCGCACAAAACCAAGTTATTCAACTGGATGATCATATGCACCGGCAGTGGCCTAGGTATCACAGCTAGTCTCTGCCTATTCAAATCCAACTCGAGGATCCTTGACGAAGCCCCGATAAGCAACCAGTAAAGCGAATTTCCAACCAGCACAGCAGGTTTTGAGTAAATATCCAGCCAGTCAGAACTCAAGGATGGAAGCAATGTTGCGATGGGATCACCCCACACGCCGGTGTCCGACGAGTAAACCCAAGCGAGTATTCGTCCATCTCCTCTGTCCTTGTCAGCCGCTACCAAGACTACCTGGAATTGGACTAATCCAGCACCGCGAAGCACCGCCCCGCTGGTCAACGAGATCTTGTCCACATCAAACGCGGCTGGAACAGCAATGCGGTGCTGGTCGCCGGCGACGGGGTCCCACACCACCAGGACCGGGTGCGTCGTACTGCATCTGTCGAAAATGAGTACGAGACCATGACGACATCCAACGATCCAATGGTCGTCCTCTTCGCGGTCGAGCGGCAAGGAGAAGCGGCCGTACGGGAGACGATTAGGGGCCTCCATGTTAGGTACGAAGTCGTCCTCGTTGAAGAACCCGAGGAGGGGAGGGCTGTGGCGGTGGCGGAGGCGGAAGCGGCGGAAGAAGCCGGTGTCGGAGACGAGGCTGCACCAACGCTTGCAAACGAGGGAGGCGCGCGGGAGGGAGGAAGGCTGCGGGGGGAGGCGAAGGAGGATCTCGGTGAGGAGATCGTCGTCCTCCAGCGGCGACGCCGCCGCCGGCGATATCTCTCCCTCACGGCTCATGCGGGATTCGTTAGGGTCGAAGCAGCCGGCGCAATGGGGCGACACAGCAGAAATCACGCCACGAGGGATATTCAGGTCCAAACTCGCTTTTTTCTTCTAGGGGTGAGAAAAAGCCCACGGGAGCGTTAAAGTGGCAGAAGGCCCACTACATTGTGGCCTTTAGTTTTTTTCTGTCCGTATTTCGCTTATTTTCGTTGTCTCTACTCCTAATGTTTGAGTTTGTAGGATTGCGTTCACGGCTTTTTTTCGTCTGGTTAATTTTTGTCCTGTTTATTTTCGTCTCACCTCTCACCACCCCTTCCACTTTAATTTTTTCTTCTTTGCACTTAAAACCAAATCACGTCTGATACTCCATCCATTTATTCATGCTTGCTTTGGCAGGTGTCGATTCAATTCAATCATATAAATATTTGGTAATTAAGTATTCAAAATAATACCATATACATGATACCATATACATGAGATCACGTTCCAAACAGATCACCCCCCTCTCCGATTTATTTCTCCCACCGATCCCCTTCCATACTTAGCTCCATTAGGAAAAAAAAACACAATCGTGGAAGCCACGTACAAAAATCCCCTGAGCCGGTCCCCTCCTTCGCATCGCGCAAGCCACTATTTCACCCGATAGCCCTCACACGCGCTAGGGTTCCTTGTTGCCGTCGCCGCCGCACCGGTACCGGAGCTCCTCGACCAGCCACACCTCCTGCCGCTCCACCCCCTGCTTCTCTCTCCCATCGCTGCACTCACACCCTTTCCTCCCCGCCATCTTCCACGAAGGTCGCCGCCTTCCCCGTCAATTATTCTCCAATAGGCGCCTTGTTGTTGGGGAACTCGGGAGTGGTGGTTTGAAGGACGTGGGGAAGATGAACCAACGATGGCAGGACGGCCGACCGATATGTGGCAGCTGGCAGCGTGGAACGAGAGCTCGGCAGCGGCTCGGCATAGTGCTGCACGTATACGTGCGTACTATCTTGACCGCTCACTCCCCTCGGATACGATGAGTTCATAGTTCGGCCAACTGTAGCGGCGCGGCAGGCTGATATGCCGCCTCCACACTAGTAGTCACGAGATTTGTGCATCGCATTCAAAACTCGTCACTCCGTGATTAGGGCTTCACATATTTAGCACTAGGGTCCATCGCCATTCTAGGGCCTTGAGTCTTCTCATTCCTTGCGAGAACGGTTCTCCCCATGGACGACGAGGTTATCTCTGTGGCCCTCGTCCAAAGGCTAAAATAGTGAACAAGATGCGTCTTGTCATTTGCAGTATTGCGTACGTATCTTTTGCACTTGCTCCCTAAAGAAACAATCAGCTAAATTAAGGACAACCCAAAAGCAGCAGCCTGTTACTATTTTATATCATCTATTGTTGATTTGATTTTAAAGAATTGCATTGGCAAATGATAAAAAGGTGTAATGTTCGCATATTTTTGTTAGATGATCTGTTGGTCTGGTTTAATTTGAGCAGGCATGAGGCATCTGAGTACTATTTATGAATTGATGGCGCACCTTGCTTAAATCCTACTAACAATCTTCTCAAGAATTCATGCTAACATGTGTCTTTGCTTTTGTTAGATGAATTTAACACGTTCAGGAAGCACGTTTCAAAGGCCTTGTTCACTATTTGGACCCCACTGTTAGTAGATTATGAAGGTAAATCATAGTTAGTTTCCTCATCTATCCTTCATCATGGCCTCATAGGTACTACTCCTCCGTTCCTAAATATTTGTCTTTCTAGACATTTTAAATGGACTACTACATACTAATGTATGTAGACATATTTTATAGTGTAGATTCACTCATTTTGCTTCCTATGTAGTCACTTGTTGAAATATCTAGAAAGACAAATATTTAGGAATGGAGGAGTATTATATGACGGTTGCATTTCAACTTTTTGCAGATAGTTCCATGTTGGACGTGGTGGGGGCGGAGGGCATGTCCGATCGACCTGGAGGTCGTGTTCGGCTCCATCGGACGCGTCGCTTTTATCATAGGGCTCTTGACCAAGCCGAGTGAATTAATGTTCACAGTTCACCAATATTTTAATTCTATGATGCGAGTGTCTCCCAGAAATGCGAGCCCCAAAGGTAACCGCTTTTTTCTCCATGCTTATGATTCTCCTAACTTCCTGATTCATTATTTGTAAAAACCACTAATGATGTTATTGGGCATCTGAACAGTTGTCACTTTACAGTCCTAGAAGTTCTGCTTGAAATCTTAGAATGTCAGAATTCGAGCATTTTAAAATCTGAACAACACAATGTTCCTAAAAAGATGTTGTTTTGCTTGCAAAATACGGATAAATACTTATGAATTATTTTGTAGTGAAAATGTGAGTAGACAAGGTTTGTTGTGTATTCTACAGTTACTTCCATTGATTGTATCGTTATTGACTTACCTTCTACAACATTTATGAGTAAATGAAAATCTGCAAAATCTTTGTTTATGGTTACATAGGTGAGTTTCAACGCACAAGCTCTCTAAGCCCCTATAAGCAATGAGTTGAATTCTAACAAGTTTTGCTTTCATTCTTTTTTTCTAGGGCAATTGGTGACGAAACCCACAGCTTATCAAACATGGAGCAGTGGAGGGAATTAAAACCATGTGTATGGATCCTTGTGGAAGGCGAAGTCTTTTGGGCAGAAAGACATTTGGGAGACCTTTATGGAGGGAGCCTGGCAAAAACAGGTTGAATGCTTATCCATTTCTCCTTTCTTTATACTAAAGGTGATGTATCATTTGTAGTTCTTAATTTTCTAATACGTCATTCTATGCAACTCAAATAGGACACTCCATTGTATTTCTGGATCATCCTCTAGGTTCTGGTTTGACACCTACTTCTGCAAAGGCAAGCAAACTAGTTTTGCGGTTCATTTAAAGTCACCCAATTTAAGTTGTTAAGGCAAATCCAAGAATGCTGGCTATGTAGATCTTTTTTCTTTATGGATTATGCGACACCAATAATGGTATGTCAGTTTTAATTAGAATATAGAGGTGTGGCGCACATCACGGAGGCCATGCCTCAAAACATGGGTCGGTTGGGCATGCACTTGCATTTCTATAGCCAATTATAACACAAAGATCTCATAACAGTTCAACCAGACTTCTTCTCCTGTCATGAATCTCAACCGGCATTTATGTAAAATTAGCATGCCCTTGACATATACATCATCCTTTTCACTCTGGGTGATTCAAATAGAATCTATTGTGCCAACTTTTACGCCATGTTATTATAAGTATTTATGCCATCTTCTTTTTTAGAAAACAGGTTAGTAGTAGTTCTCATTTCTCGCCATTGTTATTAGAACTTAGCTAACAATGTGGCAACTGGTTCTATCACTCGGGTAAAGAGCGCACATACTGGAGGGTGTTTGTTCCTTTAATCTAGGTAACCTACAACTTGGTCAAACTTCCAGTTTCTTTAACTGAAAGTTTCTTTTTGAAAAATAAAAATATTGTTACCTTATTTGTTGCAACTTACCTACCCTTTAATGTGTGTTTCCCCTCCGCCAGAGCGCGTGGGGGCGTTGTTGGACCGATCACGCGCACGGTTGCTAGGTGTGGTGAGTGTACTTTGTGTGTGTGTGCGATGTGATTGTGCTGTATGTAGTGTGTTGGGCGTGTGTGTCCCGTGGAGGCCATGTGCACCTTCAGGGTCAAGATAGCCATCTGCCGTCGAGCTCCGTCGCCCCACGCTGCAGGACTGACTCGATAATCTGATCGAGCAGGTTTGATCAATCTACCTTTTATTCCCATGGCCTTCCCACCTCCACCCCTATCATTGATATTCTGCTTAGTGCATGTTTTGGGAAGATCAGGCTGCATGTTGTTCTATACTTCTTTACCTTTGAAAAGTTCTTACCCTGGTTTTGATACAGAATTTAGCATGGGTAAACTAATAAAATTTAATCTGGTTTAGATGACATAATCAGCTGGAGAAGGACATGAGCTTCCATAGAGTTTTTAGTAGAAGACGACATAAATTGTGGCGTTGGTCACAATCCAGAAGTTTTTCAGGTGAGTGACATGGTTTAATTTGGAGAAGCACTAGCTAGGATGCAATCACACATTTTTTTACTAGTTCCTGCCTATTCCTTGTGGTATTATCAATATTTTCTAATTGAACTGAATTTATATGTGATAACCTTCCAGATCCCAATCCTACTTTAAAAAGTGTATATGAGCAAAGGTCTGCACCTAAATGTTATCATAAGTGAGGTCTTAGACAAGGTAATGTTTTTTTATTTGATGAACTAGACACGGTAATGTTCGAACCTGGAAGTGATCAAATCATATGCTTTGGTATGAAAGAGTGTAAACTAACTATTGCATGTACATCTTAGCTCTAGATTTTTAGTTTGTGCTTGTCTAATGTAGAAATTGTTGTCCATGAAGCATGCCCTGAAGGTCGGAAAATATCATTCATCCTTGTGTTGCAGTAAAATATATCTCTTCATTACAAAAAATACTCCCTTTAGATTTGGGAGCAGTATATGCCGAGTATCTATACTCACCAGAGTCAACTTTTCCTTTAAGATAATTTTAAGAGATACTGCTTAAATTCGGCGTGCAATGTGTCATAGCACAATTATTGTGGTATAAACAATACTCTTTGGGATACTCCTGGATATATTGGTCGGATTCCTTTGTTAGTTGCTCGATAGGAATTCTCATCTCGTCAAAGTTTATTACTCCCTCTGATTCATATTACTTGTCGCAACTTTATTACAATGTGTCATGGCCTAATTATTGGGTCAAAATCAGACTCAACCCAAAATATCCTCTGATGCATCACCCAAGAAGCAAAATATTTGGGACTAACCTGAGGAAAAATGGGGGATGTAGTCCCAAATATTTATTACATGCTTCCCGGTTTCTTTTAAGCGCAAGAGATGAACTACATTCCCCCTTTTTTCTCAACATATTATGCTTAACAAATGAATTAGCTAGACAGATGATGCACCTGGTGCTGTCTAGCTTATCCAGCACCTATTGATAATGTCAACAAGATACAATATTGTTATGAAAAATCCTTAACAAACTAATTCCCCCATTATGCAATTTGGTGACACATCTCATGGTGTCGATATTAGCAAAGGTTTTCTGTTAGTTATAAGTTTTACTATGAGACTAGACATCTATTGTTTTGAAAACAATAAACTGAAGCATAGTTAATTTGTCTTGAATGAAGCAGGATTTTTGATTTCATCTGATTATCTGCATTCATGCACAGAGCCCACTTGATCTTGGTAAGCTTCGGGTGATTGCTGTAAAAACTGTACGAGTATGTGAACGTGAGAAATCAAGCTCTCCCATGGGAACATTCCTTGTACCGTTGGATATGACCCATGCAAGCAATAGGATTACCATGCGAATAAATATCTCAAACGCATCAAGTATGTCTTAGTTTGTAATAGATAGTTATCATCGATCTCTTTGTATACATTGTTGAATTACATTGCATGTGGACTGGATTTCAAGTTTTATATACATGTGGAATTTGGGTAGTGAGTTATATATTTATTATTTGGACGGGGTACTATGGCGGGCTTCCACCTGCCTGAGCTATATACATTATATTTATATATGTAAAATTAGAAAACGAAAAGGCCTGTGACAACGCACGGGCATTTACTAGTTATACCTGATTACTCTCACACAAGAGACAAGAGGGAAAAAAAACCTATTTTACGTTGAAGGAGAACATGCAGAAACCAGCCAGTGGTGTTTGGCCCCGATGACATGCGTTACGAACAATGAAAAAAATAGCGTGCTACAGCAAAATAGCACCGACCTCAAAATATGCTATTAGCATGCTATATCGCGCTATAGCGTGCTATTAGCGAGACGTTGTACACCGACCTCAAAGTTGTATCAAATCAGCGACACTTGTTTTAAGATGAAGGGAGTCCTTAAGACAGATTTGTTTGGGTCAGGGTTGCTTTTTGCCATTTGGGAATTCTGAACCCGTATCTCCCTTCTTCTCTCCTTCCCAGAAACCCTGAACCTGCTGCCCTCTTTTTTCTCTGCATTCTATATTCTGTCGTCACTTGAACTCTATATCCTGTGAAGATAGAAATACAAATCGGGTGGGCACGTACAGCGCCGTACCCGAGAAAACGGGGGCCCTGCTCAACATCCAAATTACACCCTTGATATAACCATTGGTTAGGAAAACAAAAATTTATACTCAACAAGCTATCCATTCTAAAAACTCAAAGTTAGTACATTATTCAGCGTAAATATGCATCCTTCTAGCATTCCTTGAAACGAAATCTTCAATTTGTTTTCCATAAGCAATCTTCTCCAAAATGCCACTTCATCATTTTGGTAAAAACTTATCAAGGGCACATTTTTTAGGTCGAATGATTAGTATATGATGTGTCAGAAATACTAGAACATATGAACAGAAGGGAATGAATCAAACTTCGGTTTATTTGGGAAGAAGATCATGGTGCGGGCAACGGCAATGCTTCTAGAGTTATGGTAGTCTGGTTAAAGCTCTAGTCGGGCAGCCTAGGTAGAAGCAGCAAAAGAATCTAAGAAACATGGGAGACATGAGAAATCGAAGACGAAAACACGTGATAAAAAGATGTTGGATTGAGGGTGGAGCGTACCTATACTTGGGTTTATTTCAGAGAAACCTTGAAGGAATTAAGCTATGAGACCTGCGATGGAGCAAGGGATTTGCATGGGTCGCTGGAAGTGAAATAGAATACAGAGAAAGAGAATAGGAAGCAGGAGAGGCGTGCGTGAGATGGAGTGCTGGGAGTTATTACGGTGCATGTTCCCAAGGAATACTAGTACTTCGTACAGTAAAAAATGCATTGATTGGTAATTACTAAGAAGCATATTTCCATAAAGTGTTCAGAAAAAATAGTACTGTCGGTGTACAAAAGTAGGGGTTTTTTGGTACCCCTTTACTTGTGCACAGGCAGTTGCAGCCCCACCTACCGCCACGCTTGGCGGGGCAGAGGAAGCAAAGACACAAGACGGACAGAGCAACGTTAAGACAAAAGCATGAAGAGCAGAAGGGCAAGGTGACCCCCTCCCTACCGGGGCGGCCTCCACAGCCCCGGCAAGAACCTTGCCGGGGCGACTTGCCCAACACCAGCAGGGCTGCCACCCTTGAGCCCAGCAGTTCAAACACCAACAACCACATTGGAACCAAGGCTCGGGAGGCGCCTGCATGGTGTCATGCAGACCTTTGTGAAGACCAGAAGCATACAAGACTAGATGATAACCAGAAGACGAAGATCCTCGGCAAGATCCTTGCCGAGGATACCCACGAGACCCCCGGCAAGACCCTTGCCGGGGACGACCACGATGTCGCGGCAAGACCCTTACTGGGGCCCCGACAAGACTCTTGCCGAAGACATCCGCGGGGACGCAACACGTCCCGCACTTGCCAAAGCTCCACCACCGTTCCAACACAGCAGTCAACCGGCCAACAAGGCAGGCACCTGCGTGACGACGTGCAGCTTCCAGGCCAACTCAGCAAGCACCTGTGTGGTGGCATGCAGATCTTTGTGAAGACTCTGCCACCGCACCAACCCAGCAGCCAACCAGCCAGCGTGACACTACAAGCCTCGTCAGCTCGGACGCGTGTCAAAGCAAGGCGAGGCGGCGGCAGGTGGGACGAGCTCCTTGCCGTCCCCAATAAAGCAAGAAGGGCACGTCAGTGCATTAAATGCTTTTGTCCTACGGTGCCAGGAGATAGACCCGACCACTGTACAAGTTTTGACCTCCTGTGTGCCACTGTGACAGCCCCTTTGTCTATAAAAGGAGGCCTGCGGCGTACTGGGGTGGTGGGGGGGGATTCAGACTTTTTGGAGCCTGGACGCTTTGTAGCTAGTCCAAGAACACCAGATAAACATAAATCAGCAGGAGTAGGGTATTACGCATCACTTGTTCCTCTCGTTCCTCTCGTCCTTATCTAGCACAGACACTTCTCGTCCACTCATTCACCCCGCTTCTCATCCCCTACCTCCAGCGAGTGGCCAAATCAAACCGCCGGAGAAATCACCTCCGCTCTCATGCCCCCATGCGCTGCTCCTCATTCTTGAATCGAGCCCTCTCGATTTCTCATCTCGCCATGTCTCCTAACTCTATTCATCAGCCACGCCGACCGGAATCCCCTACAAGCACCGGCGGGCCGGTGCCACCGCACCCAAAACTCCCTGCCACACTGCAACCTGAGTTGGCGGAAGTTGGAACCTCCATCTCGTCGAGCTGCAACCGGGCAACGAAAGAGTTGCAATGGGGCGAGTGGCTTACGAGTCGCGTAAAGGATGCTGGAACCGGCGACGCGAGGTGCTACCACAGGCGTTTGGTTTTGCTGGAGCCAATATTCTTTTTTGCTACCACAGGTGTTTGGTTTTGCTGGAACCACCGCCAAATTTGCAAGTTTGCTACCACTGACTTTCTGGTTTGCTGGAGCGAGCTTGATTTTTTGCTACATTGGTGTTTTTATACTTTTGCTGGGGCACAGTTTCTAGTTTTTATTTCACTAGTTTTGCTGCCTCCGTCTTCTTGTTTTGTTGGATCCAATGCATTTTTTTGCTACAATCGGGTGGAAGGGAGCTGCATCGTCAGCTCCTGGCTGGAACCGGCAACGCGAATAGCTGCTACCGGCGATTTTTGCTTCAAAGGCGATGGGACCTAGAGATGCTGGAACCAAATTTCTTCATGAGGTGCGGCGGCGAGGCACTTTTTTTGATCTTTTGCTGCCATTGTGTTTTTTGCTGGAACCATCGGTTGATTTTGCTACAACGAGCATTTGATTTTGCTGGAACCGCCTGAAGCAGAGTTGATTTTTGTTGCAACCATCCAGTCCGCAGCGGGCCTGGCGAGCGGCGACGGCTAGCCGGTAAACGGGCGAGCCGGCGAGCGGTGGCCACAGAGCTACAACCATCGCCACGGGGAGCTGCAACTATCGCCACGGGAGCTGCAACCGCTTGCTCACGTTGCTGGCGGGAAACGCAGGCGGCGACGGCGGTGACCAGTGACGACGACGGTAGAAGACGTCCGAGGGAAGGAAGAAGGGAATCGTACAGCTCTTGTTATTTTATCATATGGTGCTGATACGACCGGCCCAATTTGGGCCGGTGCGCCGGCGCCTAGCACTTGCCCCTAACATGTAGGCCCAGATTTGTGTCAATTGTTTGCATGCTACCACGCTTACATTACTCCTAGACCTTCTAATCAAATTAGTGCTACAGGAGCTCGCCCAGATCTCCATGCTCCGTTCTCTTGACGGGTAGTTGTGATAACAGGGTGCCTAGACATCCGGGTGCTAAAAATCCTATCTCCATGCATAATTTGTGTGTATTAATCTTTACATTCCGGCAAATGTAGGCGTTTTCTCCAGGCAATGCCAACCCCCACGTGCTGCATCTATTTTTATGAATAAACCCTTATCTCTACTCCTAATGTCTCAGTTGGTAGGTCGCGTTTCGGGTTTTATTTTCGTCCCACCTCACCCGGTCTTTTTTGGTACTTCTTTCGTACTTCCTTCCACCTCCCCCTCAGCCGTGAAAAACCAAGAAAAACCCCATGATCGAGTCCCGCACACGCCAAAACTCCCGTCGTTATCTCTACTCCTAATGGAGCAGTTGGTAGCCTCGTACGGTTTATTTTCGTCCCACCACTTTCAACCATTTTATTTTGCTGGTTTTTTTTCTTCCCTGCCCCATCCCACCGGTTTAGTTTCGCGTCACCCTCTCACACAACGAAAAAAATCTTAACGGATCATAACTTTCCATGCTGGTGCAAGTTATTTTTAGTAATGTCTTTATGTGAAAGAATCAATCACGATCAATCTCTAAATATCAAATCTAAATTAATTAACCTTACCTTAAATTGCCCAATCACATTAATTAGGAAACAAAATAACCAATTTTAAGAAAATATCTACTCTTAATGGAGGGTATTACATACCAAACATAGGTACGTCATTAGCTCGCTTCCTTCCCTTCTCTTCCCTTCGTCCCTCAGTCCCATGCTCGTGGCGCTGAAGTGGCATCGACAGGCGATGGTGGCGAGGACAGCACATGGCAGCCCCTGAAGCACGAACACGACTGCACCTCGGGTCTGCCGTCTCCCAAGATATGGGTGAGTTCTCGTGATGCCCACCCTAAACCCTCACGTCCTACAAATTCCTCAACCTCTACCATCTCGATTTCGTCCATGCTCTGATCCAAATGACGATGCAGCTCCGGCCGATTGACAATGGAGGTTTGCCATCCTTCCTCTCAACACCCACTCCTGGAGGAACGACACGCCATGCCGATCGAACCCGGTCGAGATCACTCACCAAGATTGCTATTCAGAAGTTTTTTGTCAAAAAGTGAAGAGTGGGACGGATCTGCACTTTTGTTAATATAACATATACTTGTGCAGGTGCAGGTTTTGTTTTAAAAATCCAATTTGTTTATCCTTTTGTCGCTGAAATTGTTTACTAATTATGTCATTGGTTTTATTTCTTCTAGATGTTGTATATTCTTGGATTGAAGGGACTGTCTGACAAGGTGAAAGAGCTAATAGTTGTAGTTTTACACCAATGCAAATTTGTTTTGCTTCAGTGTTAAACATGACCTGCGACAGTTGCCGTCACTGTTGATTATTCGTACTCAGATTAAGTTTCAGGCTCAGTCGTCTCTGTCGTCACTCGTCAGCGCACAGACGATGGGTTGGTGCCATACTATCATGTGGCATCTCCGTCGTTCTGGGCCGGGAAGATAACAGATTTTCAGGAAACAAATAATACATTTTACTAACTTCCTTAAATTATGCAAATCAATCGATTCCTTTTATTGGTTCAATTTGTCTTAGGAAACAAATAACAGATTTTCAGGAAACAAATAATACATTTTAATCTAACTTTCCTAACTTATGCAAATCAATCGATTCCTTTTATTGGTTCAATTTGTCTTACAAACAAATAACAGATTTTCAGGAAACAAATAATATATTTTAATCTAACTTCCTTAAATTATGCAAATCAATCGATTTCTTTTATTGGTTCAATTTGTCTTAGGAAACTAATAACAGATTTTCAGGAAACAAATAATACATTTTAATCTAACTTTCCTAACTTATCTAAATCAATCGATTCCATTTATTGGTTCAATTTCTCTTAGGAAACAACTAAAAGATTTTCAGAAAACAAATAATACATTTTAATCTAACTTCCTTAAATTATGCAAATCAATTAATTCCTTTTATTGGTTCAATTTGTCTTAGGAAACAAATAACAGATTTTAAGGAAACAAATAATACATTTTAATCTAACTTTCCTAACTTATTAGTGAAATTTGTTTTAGGAAACAAATAACAGACACGTCACAACTTTCCTCCCAATAAATAGTTTGTTAACATTTGCAAACTTTTCTAATCAGACACGTCACAAATGGGCAGGTACTGATATCACGTTATCAAACAATAAAACCCCATTTGCATAGAAATCGGTTCAAAAATCATAACTTTCCTAAATTTTTACCTTTCCTTGATAACAACAAACATTTTCTATGTTTTTCATCGATATTAGCATTTTTTTGAACTGAGATCTCCGGGTTATGATTTTTTTTGTGATTCTTTCCAACTGTGACCTCTCCTTCCACTCCGGCTCCTTGTCGGATAAACACCTCCACCACAGCCAGGTGACACCGCCCCAGACCTCCTGCCTCTCCACACCTTCTCCGCCACCTCCTTCTCGTACTCCATTAACAATCCCTCCGCCACATTTGTCCACGGCGGTGTCGAGGGCATGGTGCAGCAGCGTACCAGCGTTAGAGCAGCGCATAGCAGCAGGAAGCAACACGCAGTAGGCGAGGCTGAGGGGGCGGCCGGCAGAAGATGGCCATGACTGGAGGCGGCGCGAGGCAGGGGGCAGCAGATGGGGCGAGCGCAGCCAGCGAGAGTGTGGCGCGCGACCAGGGTGTGTGTCGCGCGGGGCACAGTGGTGCGGTGGCTGCTGAAGCGCGCGGCAGCAGCGGCGAGTGCGACCGGACAGCGGTGTAGCAGGCGTGGGCATGGAGAGGAGTGGCCCTGGCGCGAAGAAGAGCGGCAGGCTCGGGCATGGGCATGCATAGGGCGGGCATGTGCCACGGGTCAATCCAAGGAGCTCGGTGGCTACCCTGCAATGGCCATGGCGGACGGCGGTTCTCGCCACGGCGAAATACCTAACGAGAGCAAATGAGAGGGAGACAAGGAAAGGCAAGAGGAGATCATGGCGGTGTCAATGGCGCCCTAGGGAAGACATGGGAGCTCGGGCGCACGGATCGAGCGGCAATGTCGCGGTGGCCCAAGGTTGAGGAAGACGGCAGCGACATCGATGCGGGGGTGCTGGACTTGATCTCGTTGGCGCAGACGAAGTAGCGAAGGCATTCGGAGCTCCTCGACAAGCTCCTAGCCTGCAGGGAGGGCAGTGGCCATGTGGGACGGGTCGGTCATGGTGGCGTGGCGTCGACTTCGCCCAGATCGGACGGGATCGGCGGCGAGGAGGAGAAGTGGGTTTGGGAGGGGGCGTCAAGGAGGAGTGAGGCCCCTTATCCATTCCCCTTCGATGCCAGCGAGGTGGTCGGGCGGGAGCCCATCTCTATAGCGACGCGGCTCAGGGAACAGGAGAAGACGACCGCGCGGGGACTGGACCGTTGAGCCGGTTCGGTGGCAAGGCCCGGGGGGCAGGGCGAATCCCCTTTTACATCATCCTTTTGTTTTTTCAATGTATTCTAATCTGTTTCTCCTTTTTAACACCGTTTTCTATTTATTCTTATCAACTAAATGATCTCTACTCTTACTGTCTCAGTTGGTAGTCTCCGTTTCGGGTTTATTTTCGTCCCACCTCCCGAGTGAGGGAGAGGGAGAGAGAGAGTGAGGAAGAGGGAGGGAGAGAGTGTGTGTGTGTGAGAATTTGATGGTAAAAAAGGTCGTCGATGTCACTTAATATGTATGACAATATTCAATGTAATATTAACATAATTGATATTAAACTTTTAAAGTTAATGTGGCCCCGTTGCAACGCATGGGCGTTCTTCTAGTATATATATAGAGAGAGATGTGTTGTAGGGGGCTTCGCCGTCTGAAATTGGAGCTTTGTAGCATAACAGATTCTTTAGATCCATCCAGGGGACAATTGGAGCCATGGAGCAGCGATGCAGGGAGTAAGGATACCACTCTTTTCTTGGTGAGAAGGTTGTGAGAGGTGGGTTAGTGGCACGAGGGGCTGGGGGAACGCCACGCTCCATATTAGCGTCCAAAACAAAGCCTACACGAGGAGAACAACACGTCTCAACTGTCTTGCCAGCAGTTTATTATGAATCTTCAAGAAAAACAAAGTACAAACTACTGACAACACTGTTAGCAACCAGGCTCACCAAAAAAGTAATCAGAGATAATTCAGACGACGCTGCGCATCACCAAGCCTCATCCCAGGCATACCATAATCTCATAAGGAAGTATGTAAGCAACTGAATGGAACAACCAACGGATTACATGCGTCGATCAAGGAGAGCACCGACGATCATTTTTTTTAGAACAAAGGCTCAAGAAGAGCCCGGCTTTGAATTAACAAAGCCATCAACCGGCCAGGATTACATCAACCGCCAACTTATAAGGACAGAACAAAGAAACAGCCAAAAGGATACATAGTGCTGTGCAAGCAACTAATAGGCTTCCTGCTATCTACAAGCAAAGATGAAAAAACTGAAGAACAAGGCCAGCTTGAAGATAAAGGAGCCCTCCACTGAGTGTAATCCATCCCGCCGAGACACCAGCAAGCCTTGCAGAGATCCAACTAGCACGTAAGGGAACGCTGACATCTCCATAGACTCCGACCGAACCGTTGACAACATCCTACATCTCCGAAGGGGCTCCCTAGCCCCTCGCCTGGCACGAGGCGCCGATCCGTCGGACGATGCAAACGCTCTCCCAAGAGCAAAGATGTACAACCATCGCCATTGCCGCCCGGCAAGCCTGACCAACGCACCACCAACTCGCGTCGCCGAGCTCCACAAAGGCAAACGTGGCACTGGGGGGGGGAGGGACCAACACTCAAGGAGAAGCAAAATGCACGGTGAGGCTGCTGATGACGGAGCAAACAATGGTGGGAAGCCACTGAACTTGGAGAAGAATCTCCAAGACCACCAACTCCAACCATGTCGCCGCCGGCCGCCCACCAACCAGATCGAACTTGCCACCGCCCCATGCTCAACCGAAGGCGGCACCTCCATGAAGGTGACGGCGCCGCGAGCGTCGCTACCGCCCAATCCAGAGGGATTTGGGTTTTCACCCCGGTGCACGAGCAGGGGAGAGAGGCAGAAGGGGGAAAGGGGGCACCTTGACGGCGCCTATAGGTAGGAGACGGCGCCCTCAGGCGCCGTCGTCGTGGCCGGCATAGCCAGCCGTGGATTTCTCCAGGCCCCCCATCTCCCCCACCCCTACCACAGACGCGGCACCGGTGACCTGGGTCAGCCGGAAACCAGATCTGACAAGGGACGAAAGGATTGTGGGCGGAGGCGCCCGCCCCGCGGCCACCGCGCCCCACAACCACCACCCGCCGCCGCCTTGCCACCGGCGTGGTCAAGGGGGACGGCCCGCACCAGCGACGCCGCGAGCTGAAGACGACGACGCACCACCGCCCGAGGCCGCCGCCCCGGCTACAGAGCCCCTGCGCGAAACAGGCGGACAGATCCTCGCCACCACCCTCCCCGGCGGCCGCGTGGCTTTCCGGCGACCCCCTCCGGTGGTGGCGAGGGAGAGGAGAAGGGGGGAGGAGGGCCGGCGGCGGCTAGGGTTAGCGCCGCCCGAGTCGCCCCTGCGGGAGCGACGCGGGGCCTTTTTTTTCCCGTTTTTCCCGTCAAGATAGAATGAATCTCTCCACTGATCAAGTCGTGGCCAGCACCGACGATCATGACCTCAAGATCCCACTGTATAGGCAACTGCTACCACAGCTTGTGCGCATGACTGCAACAGATCTGGAGCCAATTTGCACTAGAGAAAGGGCTCCGCGGAGCTGCGGAATTCGGCCTGGCTCCGGCCGTGAAATGCACAAAGCGTGGAGCCGGAGCAGTTTCGAACAATCCCTTACAACTCAGTTTAGAGGGTTGGAGGCTTGGAGCTAGTCGACCATATGATTAGAGTATCAAGCGGGCAAGCCCACTAACGTCAACTAGTACAAAATGCTGTTTGCTTCATCATATCATCGTGTAAATGTTTGTCAATCTAACAGTAAAGGGTGCTGCCTATCTCAGGGTGGACGACACGAGCGGTCTTTCGGACCGGCTCGTGGCCCGCTCGGTCCTGGCCACCTCGGGCCTAGCCCGCTAAAAAAATCGGCCGGTCCGAGCTCAGCATTCCGGCCCGACAAAGCTTTGGTCCAGTCCGGGCTTTAACCGAGCCGACCGAGCGGACCGAAGAACGTGACGGGGGCGTGGCCGGAGCGTGGCGGGGGCATGGAGGGAGCGTGGCGTGGGCGTGCCGGGGGCGTGCCAGAGGCGTGGCGAGGGCGTGGCGAGGGCGTGGCGGCCCAGGCACGGCGAGGGCTGAAGAAACCGTGGCCGTTTATGTCGACCGCCGCGGGGGCCGTCGTCTGCGCGGCCACTGGACTCGCTGGCCCTCGAAACTATGTCCATTAGACGCGCCCCACTCGGATCTATCGTATGCACCAATGAACACGATGTGGGAGGTCCTACATCGCCGCATCGGACATCGTCTTTTTCATCTCCGTCCACCGGCCGTCGTGCCAGGTTCATCGCTGATGAGCTCGCTCTGGTGATTTTGTTGGCTCCTCTAGCTCTCTCTGGATCTTCCAAAGCTGCCTGACATCTCCGCGACGAGCCCCGCTACCTCCAGCACCCTCCCCGCGTCGCCATGCTCCGGCACGTGCTCTGCGGTGAACTCCGGGCGGTCCAAACGAGCCGCTCGGTCCGGCTCGGGCTTCGTCCCTGCCGGTCCGGTCCCTGGAAACAGGACCACGACGCTGCTCGGTCCGGTCTGGTCCGGACCGCCGGCGGCCGGTCCAAAGGACGGCTCGGTCAGGGACCGGACCGGCCCGGATCGTGTCCACCCTGATGCCTATCCATGGTGAGACTTACCTATCCCTGCCTGGATCACATTAACGAAGTGCAAGGCTAGAATCCATCTTATTTCTTCAGATCAGAAGATAACTTTTATCTGGAAAAAGGAAAGTAGCACCAGGAAGGAAGGCCAGTTCAACATTCAACAAGAATCCAGTAAAAGTTAAACATGATTGATCAATTAATTCCTAATCCATTATGAATAAGCCATTTCCGCATATCTGGTACCTGCGAAGCAATAAATGCCATCAGTCAAACAAATTTCTTCTACTCATCCAGAAAAAAACTAAGTTGCATATCATCATTTTTGTATGACTTGAATAGTACTACTCTGTCCCATAATGTAAGACGTTTTTGCAAGCTTGTTTGGTTTGCAAAAATGTCTTATATTGTGGGACGGAGGGTGTAGATGTTAGCCGGAAACCGTACACCAACAAGTAAATACAAATGCTGACCTGTCTAGCTTATCAAATTATACAAATATTCATTGTTATCATGGTTCCACTTTCTTAGGGGAAACAGTCAGTGACCACATTATAAATTTCCTATCTAGAGAAAGGGGTCCAGTAGTAGCCAAGATCCTCAACCTATTGGCCAAGCCAGAAAGGTTAATTAACTTGTGGGGGTTGGCCGAAACAGATGCCCCTATGTTATTGAGTATTCTCTGGACAATAGCAGCTTTGACTTCATCATCATTGGTTGAAGAGACCTGCCATTCGGGAAGAAACGAAACAAGATTTCTTCTGTAGGCTCTAGTCTGTAGTGGCCAGCCCGCAAAAGAATTTTGGGTTTTCATCTCCGAGGTGGACCCATCTGATAGTGAATCTATTATTCCAGTACAGCTGCTTGTAGTGGAGGAGCATGTTAATGTGGTTTCTAATGATTAGCTTCAAGTTCCTTTCTACAATGGACATAGGCCTTTATTCTTCAAGTCAATCGATAGGGTCAACGACTAAGTTCCAATTTGCAATCAACATATTTCTTCTCCCGAGTTTAAATGCTCTTCTAATATTTTTCTAAAATTTAGAAGAGACATGTCACTGTGATTTATGTTTTGCATGGGAGACTGCAAGCTTGTTGTAACACCTATATGAAGATCTCAGAGCGGAAGATCTTTGCTTTAGAGACTTCGATGTGAGCAGAAAGAGCACAAGGATGAATCCAAGGCAGATCCTGAAAGAGGATCAACAATGGTATTATGGTAGACTCTGGTCCAGGAAGCATGTACTGGTATTTCGGTTTTATCAATTTTTTTGGTGTGAAAACTGAAAATATTGAACCTTCACGTACAATAGGCAGGGATATAAACCGTGTTCATGGAAATATAAACCGTGTCAATGGAAATGTTCTCTATGGCCACTTGGAGTAATACGGAAAGGGAGGAACAACAAATGTCTTTGAGGGATCATTCCAACTCACCTGCCTGGCTGATTAGATTGAAGGATCGATGATTTTTCCATGCTTAGTCATATGACTAAGGAATGTCTAGGGCCTTTCATTTCCTCCTTTGTACAGTCCCCTGTTGTATCTGACTCCTCCCCCACCCCCAAATACTGGTTTGCTACAATTAATCTAAGTAACGGAAAGCCAATAGTTTCATAATAAAATAAAATAGGGTAATCAATCCTCATTTCTCACTTTGCATTCAAATTTCAAATCTCATATGAGGTAAGATGAATGTGGACCCTTAGATCATAGAATCGAAGGTCCATAACTGCTAGACATCTAAAACCCAGGAGGCTAATGGCTGATTACTTATGTGAGTTAGTGTAACAGATAATGACATGCTGTGAACATAATTAAGCAAACTTCCTAAAAGAATAAGATTGTGCAATAACGCAAGCTAGCATTAGGTGTTATGATGATCCCAAATGGACAACAATGTGAAATGACAACAGCTATAAGCAACCAGTGTTCATGAACGATGTCTGAAGCCAAATGCTCCAATATTGTTGGTTATGAATTACTAGAGTAGAGGGAACCACATTCAAATCACACTCACACTTGACAGGTCCTCAGCGAGAAAAATATCAAATGCCGTTTAGCAACCAGCAAAAGGTAAAACAGAAAAAAAATCTACCAAGGACAGGAAAGAGAAAATATTTCATTCTGCTACCACGTAAAGATAAGCATACCTGCTAATTAATACATCACGATGGCATATCTATCGGACCAATCATCTTATGTATCGTGCAAAAGTTGAGCTCCAACATGTCCACCACCTATGCCCATGCCTACAAGCATATGAAGTCAGAGAACCAACAAGATTCCAACAAGAAATCAAATAGATATGATGGGGCCTCAGTGAAATATTTGGGTAAACTCTGGGACAAACTCGAATATATGATTTGAGGAAAACAGCCCGTATAAATTTTGTAGATGTACACACAGGTTTGATACAACATTAAGAGTCTACCACTCCCTCCGGTCGGTTTTAAGGTACACGGTGGGGTATATGGGGTTTTCAATTCTGGTAAGAGCCAACGAACGCAAGCACTTTGCTGGGAAGTAAATCTGCTAACTTTCCTTGGTGATGGCCCAATTAGCTCGTTGAATGTTCGGATTCTATATCAGCTAATGCTGAAAACTCAGCCCGTTTCTATCACACGCACTTGCATGTACACTGACTCTTTGCTGCAGCTCACTCCGGCATGGCAGACGCGTGCCAAACCAGAGAGTTACCGACGCTAATCTTACATGCACTGGCTGCTGATCTAAACAGCTGACAGGGCAAAATTTGGTAGCTAAATATGCGTTTTAGATTTAGAGATGGCGCTATGATTCTAAATTTCCTTCCCTCACTGGTTGTAAGTTTAGGGAGCTTCTTCATCATTCAGTTTTAGAGTATCAGATAAAGAGGATATTCTCAAAACAGTATATCCTCACGAGAGTCATAAAAATGAAGAATATGCACAGTCAGATTTAGCTGATCAGAAGGGGGACATTACCTAAATTATTCTTAAGCTCACTTAAAGCAGACAATATAAAATATACCCGTACCACTAAATTCAGCAATACAAGTGATCAAGACTATTCACATCTTTAAATAAATTTAGCCAACAAAATAGGAAATCAACTTGATCTGTGAATTTTCTCTGGCACAAATGGACTCGGCTCTTGCTGCAAGACTAGTTTAAAAGTGGTAAAAAAATAATAATTATTTCGATAATATCAACCGAAGCCATTACTGTGGAATTAAGATTATTATCAAGGTCAGCGGTAATAAAAGATCTCTTACGGCAAAACTGGCTATACAATATTTTTCTGTATCATAGACATCACGCAGAACGCTAATACACTGACATCAAAGAAAGATACACAACAACATCGCTACATGTTGAAGAGATATCAAGCAAAAAGAAAAGAAATGACAAGTAATTTGAGTGTAAGTTTACCACTAGAGAATGTGAAACACAATCTATGGACCAAATTATCAAGTAATAACTTGGTTTAGGTATGCTATTACCTGCATTGTAGACACTTTCAAATGCATGATAAGGAGACAGCTCGAGGAATTCAGAAAGTTTCTTAAACTTCGATGACTCAAACTGGATCACAAAGAGGCCGTCATAATAAGTATCCAGGAGTAGCACATTATTGTACTCAGCAAACCCTAGTATCCCTACGAGATCCTTATAATTCACAGGGAGTAGCTTGTCAAGCTCATAAGTTTTGTCAGCACCCATGAAGCAACACCGTCACAATCTGTCTTCATGCTCCGTAATTGGATGCTGTTGCCTGACATAAAGAGGAAACCAAGCCCACCACCATCTGCGCACAAAACCAAGTTATTCAACTGGATGATCATATGCACCGGCAGTGGCCTAGGTATCACAGCTAGTCTCTGCCTATTCAAATCCAACTCGAGGATCCTTGACGAAGCCCCGATAAGCAACCAGTAAAGCGAATTTCCAACCAGCACAGCAGGTTTTGAGTAAATATCCAGCCAGTCAGAACTCAAGGATGGAAGCAATGTTGCGATGGGATCACCCCACACGCCGGTGTCCGACGAGTAAACCCAAGCGAGTATTCGTCCATCTCCTCTGTCCTTGTCAGCCGCTACCAAGACTACCTGGAATTGGACTAATCCAGCACCGCGAAGCACCGCCCGCTGGTCAACGAGATCTTGTCCACATCAAACGCGGCTGGAACAGCAATGCAGTGCTGGTCGCCGGCGACGGGGTCCCACACCACCAGGACCGGGTGCGTCGTACTGCATCTGTCGAAAATGAGTACGAGACCATGACGACATCCAACGATCAATGGTCGTCCTCTTCGCGGTCGAGCGGCAAGGAGAAGCGGCCGTACGGGAGACGATTAGGGGCCTCCATGTTAGGTACGAAGTCGTCCTCGTTGAAGAACCCGAGGAGGGGAGGGCTGTGGCGGTGGCGGAGGCGGAAGCGGCGGAAGAAGCCGGTGTCGGAGACGAGGCTGCACCAACGCTTGCAAACGAGGGAGGCGCGCGGGAGGGAGGAAGGCTGCGGGGGGAGGCGAAGGAGGATCTCGGTGAGGAGATCGTCGTCCTCCAGCGGCGACGCCGCCGCCGGCGATATCTCTCCCTCACGGCTCATGCGGGATTCGTTAGGGTCGAAGCAGCCGGCGCAATGGGGCGACACAGCAGAAATCACGCCACGAGGGATATTCAGGTCCAAACTCGCTTTTTTCTTCTAGGGGTGAGAAAAAGCCCACGGGAGCGTTAAAGTGGCAGAAGGCCCACTACATTGTGGCCTTTAGTTTTTTTCTGTCCGTATTTCGCTTATTTTCGTTGTCTCTACTCCTAATGTTTGAGTTTGTAGGATTGCGTTCACGGCTTTTTTTCGTCTGGTTAATTTTTGTCCTGTTTATTTTCGTCTCACCTCTCACCACCCCTTCCACTTTAATTTTTTCTTCTTTGCACTTAAAACCAAATCACGTCTGATACTCCATCCATTTATTCATGCTTGCTTTGGCAGGTGTCGATTCAATTCAATCATGTAAATATTTGGTAATTAAGTATTCAAAAATAATACCATATACATGATACCATATACATGAGATCACGTTCCAAACAGATCACCCCCCTCTCCGACTTATTTCTCCCACCGATCCCCTTCCATACTTAGCTCCATTAGGAAAAAAAATACAATCGTGGAAGCCACGTACGAAAATCCCCTGAGCCGGTCCCCTCCTTCGCATCGCGCAAGCCACTATTTCACCCGATAGCCCTCACACGCGCTAGGGTTCCTTGTTGCCGTCGCCGCCGCACCGGAGCTCCTCGACCAGCCACACCTCCTGCCGCTCCACCCCTTGCTTCTCTCTCCCATCGCTGCACTCACACCCTTTCCTCCCCGCCATCTTCCACGAAGGTCGCCGCCTTCCCCGTCAATTATTCTCCAATAGGCGCCTTGTTGTTGGGGAACTCGGGAGTGCTGGTTTGAAGGACGTGGGGAAGATGAACCAACGTTGGCAGGACGGCCGACCGATATGTGGCAGCTGGCAGCGTGGAACGAGAGCTCGGCAGCGGCTCGGCATAGTGCTGCACGTATAGGTGCGTACTATCCTGACCGCTCACTCCCCTCGGATACGATGAGTTCACAGTTCGGCCAACTGTAGCGGCGCGGCAGGCTGATATGCCGCCTCCACACTAGTAGTCACGAGATTTGTGCATCGCATTCAAAACTCGTCACTCCGTGATTAGGGCTTCACATATTTAGCACTAGGGTCCATCGCCATTCTAGGGCCTTGAGTCTTTTCATTCCTTGCGAGAACGGTTCTCCCCATGAACGACGAGGTTATCTCTGTGGCCCTCGTCCAAAGGCTAAAATAGTGAACAAGATGCGTCTTGTCATTTGCAGTATTGCGTACGTATCTTTTGCACTTGCTCCCTAAAGAAACAACCAGCTAAATTAAGGACAACCCAAAAGCAGCAGCCTGTTACTATTTTATATCATCTATTGTTGATTTGATTTTAAAGAATTGCATTGGCAAATGATAAAAAGGTGTAATGTTCACATATTTTTGTTAGATGATCTGTTGGTCTGGTTTAATTTGAGCAGGCATGAGGCATCTGAGTACTATTTATGAATTGATGGCGCACCTTGCTTAAATCCTACTAACAATCTTCTCAAGAATTCATGCTAACATGTGTCTTTGCTTTTTGTTAGATGAATTTAACACGTTCAGGAAGCACGTTTCAAAGGCCTTGTTCACTATTTGGACCCCACTGTTAGTAGATTATGAAGGTAAATCATAGTTAGTTTCCTCATCTATCCTTCATCATGGCCTCATAGGTACTACTCCCTCCGTTCCTAAATATTTGTCTTTCTAGACATTTTAAATGGACTACTACATACTAATGTATGTAGACATATTTTAGAGTGTAGATTCACTCATTTTGCTTCCTATGTAGTCACTTGTTGAAATATCTAGAAAGACAAATATTTAGGAACGGAGGGAGTATTATATGACGGTTGCATTTCAACCTTTTTGCAGATAGTTCCATGTTGGACGTCGGCGGGCGGGCGGAGGGCATGTCCGCAGTCGACCTGGAGGTCGTGTTCGGCTCCATCGGACGCGTCGCTTTTATCATAGGGCTCTTGACCAAGCCGAGTGAATTAATGTTCACAGTTCACCAATATTTTAATTCTATGATGCGAGTGTCTCCCCAGAAATGCGAGCCCCAAAGGTAACCGCTTTTTTGTCCATGCTTATGATTCTCCTAACTTCCTGATTCATTATTTGTAAAAACCACTAATGATGTTATTGGGCATCTGAACAGTTGTCACTTTACAGTCCTAGAAGTTCTGCTTGAAATCTTAGAATGTCAGAATTCGAGCATTTTAAAATCTGAACAACACAATGTTCCTAAAAAGATGTTGTTTTGCTTGCAAAATACGGATAAATACTTATGAATTATTTTGTAGTGAAAATGTGAGTAGACAAGGTTTGTTGTGTATTCTACAGTTACTTCCATTGATTGTATCGTTATTGACTTACCTTCTACAACATTTATGAGTAAATGAAAATCTGCAAAATCTTTGTTTATGGTTACATAGGTGAGTTTCAACGCACAAGCTCTCTAAGCCCCTATAAGCAATGAGTTGAATTCTAACAAGTTTTGCTTTCATTCTTTTTTTCTAGGGCAATTGGTGACGAAACCCACAGCTTATCAAACATGGAGCAGTGGAGGGAATTAAAACCATGTGTATGGATCCTTGTGGAAGGCGCGAAGTCTTTTGGGCAGAAAGACATTTGGGAGACCTTTATGGAGGGAGCCTGGCAAAAACAGGTTGAATGCTTATCCATTTCTCCTTTCTTTATACTAAAGGTGATGTATCATTTGTAGTTCTTAATTTTCTAATACGTCATTCTATGCAACTCAAATAGGACACTCCATTGTATTTCTGGATCATCCTCTAGGTTCTGGTTTGACACCTACTTCTGCAAAGGCAAGCAAACTAGTTTTGCGGTTCATTTAAAGTCACCCAATTTAAGTTGTTAAGGCAAATCCAAGAATGCTGGCTATGTAGATCTTTTTCTTTATGGATTATGCGACACCAATAATGGTATGTCAGTTTTAATTAGAATATAGAGGTGTGAGCGCACATCACGGAGGCCATGCCTCAAAACATGGGTCGGTTGGGCATGCACTTGCATTTCTATAGCCAATTATAACACAAAGATCTCATAACAATTCAACCAGACTTCTTCTCCTGTCATGAATCTCAACCGGCATTTATGTAAAATTAGCATGCCCTTGACATATACATCATCCTTTTCACTCTGGGTGATTCAAATAGAATCTATTGTGCCAACTTTTACGCCATGTTATTATAAGTATTTATGCCATCTTCTTTTTTAGAAAACAGGTTAGTAGTAGTTCTCATTTCTCGCCATTGTTATTAGAACTTAGCTAACAATGTGGCAACTGGTTCTATCACTCGGGTAAAGAGCGCACATACTGGAGGGTGTTTGTTCCTTTAATCTAGGTAACCTACAACTTGGTCAAACTTCCAGTTTCTTTAACTGAAAGTTTCTTTTTGAAAAATAAAAATATTGTTACCTTATTTGTTGCAACTTACCTACCCTTTAATGTGTGTTTCCCCTCCGCCAGAGCGCGTGGGGGCGTTGTTGGACCGATCACGCGCACGGTTGCTAGGTGTGGTGAGTGTAATTTGTGTGTGTGTGCGATGTGATTGTGCTGTATGTAGTGTGTTGGGCGTGTGTGTCCCGTGGAGGCCATGTGCACCTTCAGGGTCAAGATAGCCATCTGCCGTCGAGCTCCGCCGCCCCACGCTGCAGGACTGACTCTGATAATCTGATCAGAGCAGGTTTGATCCAATCTACCTTTTATTTCCATGGCCTTCCCACCTCCACCCCTATCATTGATATTCTGCTTAGTGCATGTTTTGGGAAGATCAGGCTGCATGTTGTTCTATACTTCTTTACCTTTGAAAAGTTCTTACCCTGGTTTTGATACAGAATTTAGCATGGGTAAACTAATAAAATTTAATCTGGTTTAGATGACATAATCAGCTGGAGAAGGACATGAGCTTGCATAGAGTTTTTAGTAGAAGACGACATAAATTGTGGCGTTGGTCACAATCTAGAAGTTTTTCAGGTGAGTGACATGGTTTAATTTGGAGAAGCACTAGCTAGGATGCAATCACACATTTTTTTACTAGTTCCTGCCTATTCCTTGTGGTATTATCAATATTTTCTAATTGAACTGAATTTATATGTGATAACCTTCCAGATCCCAATCCTACTTTAAAAAGTGTATATGAGCAAAGGTCTGCACCTAAATGTTATCATAAGTGAGGTCTTAGACAAGGTAATGTTTTTTTATTTGATGAACTAGACACGGTAATGTTCGAACTTGGAAGTGATCAAGTCATATGCTTTGGTATGAAAGAGTGTAAACTAACTATTGCATGTACATCTTAGCTCTAGATTTTTAGTTTGTGCTTGTCTAATGTAGAAATTGTTGTCCATGAAGCATGCCCTGAAGGTCGGAAAATATCATTCATCCTTGTGTTGCAGTAAAATATATCTCTTCATTACAAAAAATACTCCCTTTAGATTTGGGAGCAGTATATGCCGAGTATCTATACTCACCAGAGTCAACTTTTCCTTTAAGATAATTTTAAGAGATACTGCTTAAATTCGGCGTGCAATGTGTCATAGCACAATTATTGTGGTATAAACAATACTCTTTGGGATACTCCATGGATATATTGGTCGGATTCCTTTGTTAGTTGCTCTGATAGGAATTCTCATCTCGTCAAAGTTTATTACTCCCTCTGATTCATATTACTTGTCGCAACTTTATTACAATGTGTCATGGCCTAATTATTGGGTCAAAATCAGACTCAACCCAAAATATCCTCTGATGCATCACCCAAGAAGCAAAATATTTGGGACTAACCTGAGGAAAAATGGGGGATGTAGTCCCAAATATTCATTACATGCTTCCCGGTTTCTTTTAAGCGCAAGAGATGAACTACATTCCCCCTTTTTTCTCAGCATATTATGCTTAACAAATGAATTAGCTAGACAGATGATGCACCTGGTGCTGTCTAGCTTATCCAGCACCTATTGATAATGTCAACAAGATACAATATTGTTATGAAAAATCCTTAACAAACTAATTCCCCCATTATGCAATTTGGTGACACATCTCATGGTGTCGATATTAGCAAAGGTTTTCTGTTAGTTATAAGTTTTACTATGAGACTAGACATCTATTGTTTTGAAAACAATAAACTGAAGCATAGTTAATTTGTCTTGAATGAAGCAGGATTTTTGATTTCATCTGATTATCTGCATTCATGCACAGAGCCCACTTGATCTTGGTAAGCTTCGGGTGATTGCTGTAAAAACTGTACGAGTATGTGAACGTGAGAAATCAAGCTCTCCCATGGGAACATTCCTTGTACAGTTGGATATGACCCAAGCAAGCAATAGGATTACCATGCGAATAAATATCTCAAACGCATCAAGTATGTCTTAGTTTGTAACAGATAATTATCATCGATCTCTTTGTATGCATTGTTGAATTACATTGCAAGTGGACTGGATTTCAAGTTTTATATACATGTGGAATTTGGGTAGTGAGTTATATATTTATTATTTGGACGGGGTACTATGGCGGGCTTCCACCTGCCTGAGCTATATACATTATATTTATATATGTAAAATTAGGAAACGAAAAGGCCTGTGACAACGCACGGGCATTTTACTAGTTATACCTGATTACTCTCACACAAGAGACAAGAGGGAAAAAAAACCTATTTTACGTTGAAGGAGAACATGCAGAAACCAGCCAGCGGTGTTTGGCCCCGATGACATGCGTTACGAACAATGAAAAAAATAGCGTGCTACAGCAAAATAGCACCGACCTCAAAATATGCTATTAGCAATGCTATATCGCGCTATAGCGTGCTATTAGCGAGACGTTGTACACTGATATATTTAGCGAGACAATTCTCAATATGCTATAGCGTGCTATTAGCAAGGTTATAGCGTGCTATTTTTATAATGGTTACGCCTGCTATGGAGCGTAAAAGGAGGGCGGTAGAAATGCTGGAGCCTGGAGCAGAGTACCGGAAAACATGCCGAGGAACTCACACGGTCTAAGCAAGCATGCCGCCGAGCTATACGTTTCAGTGGCCTGGAGTGGACTACTTGGTCTGTAGGTTGACTGTGTAGCGTGTAGTGCCAGCCGGTGCTTCGTCCACAACTGCCCTGGCCTCAACAATCAGAGGCTTCACCTTTCTACTAAGTATCTTTGATTTAGTACAGAGTTATTACAAAGTTGTATCAAATCAGCGACACTTGTTTTAAGATGAAGGGAGTCCTTAAGACAGATTTGTTTGGGTCAGGGTTGCTTTTTGCCATTTGGGAATTCTGAACCCGTATCTCCCTTCTTCTCTCCTTCCCAGAAACCCTGAACCTGCTGCCCTCTTTCTTCTCTGCATTCTATACTCTGTCGTCACTTGAACTCTATATCCTGTGAAGATAGAAATACAAATCGGGTGGGCACGTACAGCGCCGTACCCGAGAAAACGGGGGCCCTGCTCAACATCCAAATTACACCCTTGATATAACCATTGGTTAGGAAAACAAAAATTTATACTCAACAAGCTATCCATTCTAAAAACTCAAAGTTAGTACATTATTCAGCGTAAATATGCATCCTTCTAGCATTCCTTGAAACGAAATCTTCAATTTGTTTTCCATAAGCAATCTTCTCCAAAATGCCACTTCATCATTTTGGTAAAAACTTATCAAGGGCACATTTTTTAGGTCGAATGATTAGTATATGATGTGTCAGAAATACTAGAACATATGAACAGAAGGGAATGAATCAAACTTCAGTTTATTTGGGAAGAAGATCATGGTGCGGGCAACGGCAATGCTTCTAGAGTTATGGTAGTCTGGTTAAAGCTCTAGTCGGGCAGCCTAGGTAGAAGCAGCAAAAGAATCTAAGAAACATGGGAGACATGAGAAATCGAAGACGAAAACACGTGATAAAAAGATGTTGGATTGAGGGTGGAGCGTACCTATACTTGGGTTTATTTCAGAGAAACCTTGAAGGAATTAAGCTATGAGACCTGCGATGGAGCAAGGGATTTGCATGGGTCGCTGGAAGTGAAATAGAATACAGAGAAAGAGAATAGGAAGCAGGAGAGGCGTGCGTGAGATGGAGTGCTGGGAGTTATTACGGTGCATGTTCCCAAGGAATACTAGTACTTCGTACAGTAAAAAATGCATTGATTGGTAATTACTAAGAAGCATATTTCCATAAAGTGTTCAGAAAAAATAGTACTGTCGGTGTACAAAAGTAGGGTTTTTTGGTACCCCTTTACTTTTGCATAGGCAGTTGCAGCCCCACCAACCGCCACGCTTGGCGGGGCAGAGGAAGCAAAGACACAAGACGGACAGAGCAACGTCAAGACAAAAGCATGAAGAGCAGAAGGGCAAGGTGACCCCCTCCCCCTTGCCGGGGCGGCCTCCACAGCCTCGGCAAGAACCTTGCCGGGGCGACTTGCCCAACACCAGCAGGGCTGCCACCCTTGAGCCCAGCAGTTCAAACACCAACAACCACATTGGAACCAAGGCTCGGGAGGCGCCTGCATGGTGTCATGCAGACCTTTGTGAAGACCAGAAGCATACAAGACTAGATGATAACCAGAAGACGAAGATCCTCGGCAAGATCCTTGCCGAGGATACCCACGAGACCCCCGGCAAGACCCTTGCCGGGGACGACCACGATGTCGCGGCAAGACCCTTACCGGGGCCCCGACAAGACTCTTGCCGAAGAGATCCGCGGGGACGCAACACGTCCCGCACTTGCCAAAGCTCCACCACCGTTCCAACACAGCAGTCAACCCGCCAACAAGGCAGGCACCTGCGTGACGACGTGCAGCTTCCAGGCCAACTCAGCAAGCACCTGTGTGGTGGCATGCAGATCTTTGTGAAGACTCTGCCACCGCACCAACCCAGCAGCCAGCCAGCCAGCGTGACACTACACGCCTCGTCAGCTCGGACGCGTGTTGAAGCAAGGCGAGGCGGCGGCAGGGGGGACGAGCTCCTTGCCGTCCCCAATAAAGCAAGAAGGGCACGTCAGTGCATTAAATGCTTTTGTCCTACGGTGCCAGGAGATAGACCCGACCACTGTACAAGTTTTGACCTCCTGTGTGCCACTGTGACAGCCCCTTTGTCTATAAAAGGAGGCCTGCGGCGTACTGGGGTGGTGCGGGGGGGGGGGGGGATTCAGACTTTTTGGAGCCTGGACGCTTTGTAGCTAGTCCAAGAACACCAGATAAACATAAATCAGTAGGAGTAGGGTATTACGCATCACTTGTTCCTCTCGTTCCTCTCATCCTTATCCAGCACTGACACTTCTCGTCCACTCATTCACCCCGCTTCTCATCCCTACCTCCAGCGAGTGGCCAAATCAAACCGCCGGAGAAATCACCTCCGCTCTCATGCCCCCATGCGCTGCTCCTCATTCTTGAATCGAGCCCTCTCGATTTCTCATCTTGCCATGTCTCCTAACTCTATTCATCAGCCACGCCGACCGGAATCCCCTACAAGCACCGGCGGGCCGGCGCCACCGCACCGAAAACTCCCTGCCACACTGCAACCTGAGTTGGCGGAAGTTGGAACCTCCATCTCGTCGAGCTGCAACCGGGCAACGAAAGAGTTGCAATGGGGCGAGTGGCTTACGAGTCGCGTAAAGGATGCTGGAACCGGCGACGCGAGGTGCTACCACAGGCGTTTGGTTTTGCTGGAGCCAATATTCTTTTTTGCTACCACAGGTGTTTGGTTTTGCTGGAACCACCGCCAAATTTGCAAGTTTGCTACCACTGACTTTCTGGTTTGCTGGAGCGAGCTTGATTTTTTGCTACATTGGTGTTTTTATACTTTTGCTGGGGCACAGTTTCTAGTTTTTATTTCACTAGTTTTGCTGCCTCCGTCTTCTTGTTTTGCTGGATCCAATGCATTTTTTTGCTACAATCGGGTGGAAGGGAGCTGCATCGTCAGCTCCTGGCTGGAACCGGCAACGCGAATAGCTGCTACCAGCGATTTTTGCTTCAAAGGCGATGGGACCTAGAGATGCTGGAACCAAATTTCTTCATGAGGTGCGGCGGCGAGGCACTTTTTTTGATCTTTTGCTGCCATTGTGTTTTTTGCTGGAACCATCGGTTGATTTTGCTACAACGAGCATTTGATTTTGCTGGAACCGCCTGAAGCAGAGTTGATTTTTGTTGCAACCATCCAGTCCGCAGCGGGCCTGGCGAGCGGCGACGGCTAGCCGGTAAACGGGCGAGCCGGCGAGCGGTGGCCACAGAGCTACAACCATCGCCACGGGGAGCTGCAACTGTCGCCACGGGAGCTGCAACCGCTTGCTCACGTTGCTGGCGGGAAACGCAGGCGGCGACGGCGGTGACCAGTGACGACGACGGTAGAAGACGTCCGAGGGAAGGAAGAAGGGAATCGTACGGCTCTTGTTATTTTATCATATGGTGCTGATACGACCGGCCCAATTTGGGCCGGTGCGCCGGTGCCTAGCACTTGCCCCTAACATGTAGGCCCAGATTTGTGTCAATTGTTTGCATGCTACCACGCTTACATTACTCCTAGACCTGCTAATCAAATTAGTGCTACAGGAGCTCGCCCAGATCTCCATGCTCCGTTCTCTTGACGGGTAGTTGTGATAACAGGGTGCCTAGACATCCGGGTGCTAAAAATCCTATCTCCATGCATAATTTGTGTGTATTAATCTTTACATTCCCGCAAATGTAGGCGTTTTCTCCAGGCAATGCCAACCCCCACGAGCTGCATCTATTTTTATGGAGAAACCCTTATATATACTAGTAAACGTGTACGTGCAACGCACGTATACACTTGAAAGATATATTTCCTCATTCATCCTAGTTAAGACACACTTATTCAAATAAAAAATTTACAAGAATATTTTGCATGGCATGAAACGACAAATGTTCTGGTCTCATTCGGAAAACGGTTGTTTTGCGCCTATTGTGATGTATAGGAAAAATTAATATGGCATGAAACAATGAATGTTCATGTCTCTGGCACACAAACATACATGAAACTGGACAACTCCCTAACTAACATGGAACTGTCATTAGCCCTATATTACGAAGTCACTAAATAAGCTAATATATGTTCAAGAAACCTTTCTATCCCATATTTCATAGAACTCACAACCTCCTAACTAATATGATTGCCATTAGCCACAAATTACAGTCACTAAATAAGCTAATGTTAGTATACAATCCTATTGAGCTACCTTAATTTTAGAATGATGAAATAGCCAATGTTCTACAAAATAAATGGATTTGGAACTACCTAGTGGGCTATAATCCTAGTAATTGAGCAATCCATGCACACTTTTTTTATAAATGGATTTTGCTTGAATAACAAACTAACTTGCCGTACAGTTCTACAATAGAAAATTCAGAACCATAGAAGTATAGGGAGATTGAAAAAGCATGCCTGACGTGTTCTTCGCAGCAGATAATTTTGGTATTTTCTTGTAAATCAAACTTACTATATGCCCTGAACTAAACCAAACTGAAGTATACTGATTAAATCTAGACTAACCACACTCTTCTAATACATCAATCAGGAAACAGTTTCAAAATATATACAAATAAGAGCATCCTGAGCAGGTTACTTATTAGTCACAACGGACACAAATTTCAAAATGGAAATACCATCATTGGTACTATGGCTTATGGTCAGTAGTGTCGCTAATGGTCGAATACATTACACTTCACCGAAAAACTTTAGAACACCGGAGCAAATGCTTTTATGATAGCAGTTTGAACTTCAGAAATAATTGTCTTGAACAAATATCCAACTGTAGCACTCTGCACACGAGGAAAAACCCACGGTTAGATACTATGCACTGGAAAAAATAAGTTTGAAATACAAAGGTATAAGATTTCAGAGTATTGCGTCATCTCATATGAAACAAATAATTTGGGAACAATTCCTACATGCCTAGCACGAAGAGCAAAGACATGTGTACGAGCATAATGAGTAGAATTCAATTCTGAATATAAAGAAAAGCGACAAAGATGACTTTGTTTTTCATCACCATGTGAGAATCAAGGCTTGAATCTTTCATCATTCATCTCCGATGACATACAATATACTGATACAGCTCCTTACATTAGTGTTTTCATAATTAACAAAATGAATAAAAAGGCTAGAAATAGAGACTTATGTATGATCAATGCAGCATACTACTAAACAATGGATCCAGAATGCACCAGAGCCAGTCTGGAAGGCAGAAAACAAAAGGCCTCTTTAAAGACCTTAGAGAGAAAATACCAGGAAAGTGAAGGTTAAATATCGGACCAAAATCATTATCCTTGGGGCCGATCATGTATTATTATGCTGCTGCTGCTACTATTATTAGTAATACAGATGGTCTAAAATGTTCTGCGGGGTCTAGCTCCAGACCTTTGCACGGCCGGAAGAGATGACCTCATGGAGGGTGGCGCCATGGAGGTTGCACCTGTACATCAGAATAGTAGACCAACTCATATTTTAGAATGAAGATGGTCCATTTGTATCTCCTATTTGGAGTTCGTCTTACCAACTGGAAAAGAGGAACTCTGAGTGACATCGACATTATCTTTGTTTGAGGCCTGTTTTCTTTTTAGCCGTGCAATCCGTTGCTTATTTAAGCACTCTGCCCTCTGTTCATTGGATAGGCCGGCATACCAACTGGTGCCACTTCTTAATTTTCGGTCACCATTTACTTCTTCGAGACGATGACTCGCGGATCTTGTAGATGTACACCCTACAATAAAATAGGAGATGAATTTATAAACAATAGTAATAGGTGCAACAATACAATCTTATATGAAGTGGATGAATATACCATCTGTATGTGTGTTGGTTATGTTGCTAAAAGCAGTACATTGCACAAACCCTAGTGAAGAAGCATGTGTGCGTGCCACCGGATCATGGGTAACACTATCTCCCCAGCTGAAGGAATCTTCTGTTGGAGGTTTACACGACGCCAGTGCAGGGATGCTGATTCTTTCTCAACAGATATTTGGGCATAGGCAGACTGACTGCTATTTTGTTGCGGGTCCTGATTTTCATTCCCAATAGTAGATGTGTTGGTTAGGTCCGTAAACGGAGAATGATTCCTAACATGAACGTATGTGCATCTGGATTGTGCTTGCCCATCTGCGTTTCATCGGCAGAAATTGTTAAACAAAACAGAGGAAGGAACAGAAGCCCCCAGCATTAGCAGTACAGGACCAAAGTAATGAATAACTTATGCTAAATTGGGAAGGGTCATTTGAAACCCAAGCATTGCACCTGATCTACTTGCGAAGAATATCACAGAATCATGAAAGCTCCTCAGCAGCACCATAAACCAATTGATAGAGAAGCAAAGGAGATGGTCAATGGCTTAGGAGCCTGGTAGCAATGATGGCTGAGATGGATTTGTATTTTCTAATTCGCTTATCACCATAGTTGAGGGCAGTATCGGATGATCATGAGTTATGTTTTCAAGAGGTGAGCTTTCTAAGTGCCGCCTGATGACAACATTCCCTTCTTTGTGTACAATTTAATGTTTGTTAGTCCAAAAATATCCATACTATCATCAGTCAGTTTTTCTCCCTCTTCTTCTCTGCCACCTCATTAAACATCCACAATTCAGATCCTGGAGCAAGAAATGCTTCTAGAACCTACACAACAACACCAACATTAATACCCAGAATTTGTAGAAGCGTACATCAATCCTGGCAAAATGTCAAGGTTAACTTACCATTATCATACCATAGATAGCACATCGCCAACCACAGAACAAAATTATACCTGGATACTTAGGAAGGGTGAGAAGGTTAGGTAGAAAACCCTTATGCCTCTGGTGAGAAATAACTTTGATCAAATTTAAATCTAGGTGAATAGGAATTTTTTATCTGGGCCATATGACTTTCTTGAAGATAGTTGGTACAAAGAGAGTAAATATTAGACATCATGAAGCATGACTCAGAAAATTCACCTCTGATAGAAGGACCGTATTACTCAGAAAATTCACCTCTGTTGGGGCATTTATACGTCTTACTGGAGAAGCTTCTCAATCCCTTTGGTTGAAACACACAAACACTGGCAAATGTGAAACAAAGTCTAAGAGGGCCAACATTCGGAACGCAAAACGGTAGGTAGTGTGTAGTCTGCAAATTAGGAATAGTTGAGCTTACTTGCTTGCTTCTACGCTCACACTTGGTCGCCGGGAAGCAGAAGAGGACCGGGGCGACGGGGCGGACTGGGGCGCGGTGAAAGGAGCGGGAGGAACGGCGGCCCGCGACCAAGGGCGCGGCTCCGGCGGCGCGAGGCGGCAGTGAAGGTGCGGCGGGCGGGCTCCAGCGGCTGGGAGGCTCCGGCGACCAGCGGCCGTTCCGTGGCTCGGCGGCGCGAGGCGGCGCTGAAAGCGCTGGCGGGCGGGCTCCAGCGGCTGGGAGGCTCCCGGCGACCCGCGGCCTCTTCCCGTGGCTCCGGCGGCGCGAGGCGGCGGTGAAGGGCACGACGGCGTGAGGCGAACGGCGCGGGAGGATGAGGAGGTCGTGCGGGAGAAGGAGGAGGTCGTGCGGGCGGGCGGTTTTCTCTCCTTTTTACTGCGGGTAGATTAGCGATTGATCGAGCGTGGCTTGTTGCGTGGTTGATAGCGTTAAACACAGAATGATTAAAAGCCATTAGATTTTGATGATGGATGGATGCGATTGTTTGGATCTGCCCCTCTTTTCCTTTTATAGTGGTAGTAGATATAGAGAGAGATGTGTTGTAGGGGGCTTCGCGGTCCGAAATTGGAGCTTTGTAGCATAACAGATTCTTTAGATCCATCCAGGGGACAATTGGAGCCATGGAGCAGCGATGCAGGGAGTAAGGATACCACTCTTTTCTTGGTGAGAAGGTTGTGAGAGGTGGGTTAGTGGCACGAGGGGCTGGGGGAACGCCACGCTCCATATTAGCGTCCAAAACAAAGCCTACACGAGGAGAACAACACGTCTCAACTGTCTTGCCAGCAGTTTATTATGAATCTTCAAGAAAAACAAAGTACAAACTACTGACAACACTGTTAGCAACCAGGCTCACCAAAAAAGTAATCAGAGATAATTCAGACGACGCTGCGCATCACCAAGCCTCATCCCAAGCATACCATAATCTCATAAGGAAGTATGTAAGCAACTGAATGGAACAACCAACGGATTACATGCGTCGATCAAGGAGAGCACCGACGATCATTTTTTTTAGAACAAAGGCTCAAGAAGAGCCCGGCTTTGAATTAACAAAGCCATCAACCGGCCAGGATTACATCAACCGCCAACTTATAAGGACAGAACAAAGAAACAGCCAAAAGGATACATAGTGCTGTGCAAGCAACTAATAGGCTTCCTGCCATCTACAAGCAAAGATGAAAAAACTGAAGAACAAGGCCAGCTTGAAGATAAAGGAGCCATCCACTGAGTGTAATCCATCCCGCCGAGACACCAGCAAGCCTTGCAGAGATCCAACTAGCACGTAAGGGAACGCTGACATCTCCATAGACTCCGACCGAACCGTTGACAACATCCTACATCTCCGAAGGGGCTCCCTAGCCCCTCGCCTGGCACGAGGCGCCGATCCGTCGGACGATGCAAACGCTCTCCCAAGAGCAAAGATGTACAACCGTCGCCATTGCCGCCCGGCAAGCCTGACCAACGCACCACCAACTCGCGTCGCCGAGCTCCACAAAGGCAAACGTGGCACTGGGGGGGGGGACCAACACTCAAGGAGAAGCAAAATGCACGGTGAGGCTGCTGATGACGGAGCAAACAATGGTGGGAAGCCACTGAACTTGGAGAAGAACCTCCAAGACCACCAACTCCAACCATGTCGCCGCCGGCCGCCCACCAACCAGATCGAACTTGCCACCGCCCCATGCTCAACCGAAGGCGGCACCTCCATGAAGGTGACGGCGCCGCGAGCGTCGCTACCGCCCAATCCAGAGGGATTTGGGTTTTCACCCCGGTGCACGAGCAGGGGAGAGAGGCAGAAGGGGGAAAGGGGGCACCTTGACGGCGCCTATAGGTAGGAGACGGCGCCCTCAGGCGCCGTCGTCGTGGCCGGCATAACCAGCCGTGGATTTCTCCAGGCCCCCCATCTCCCCCACCCCTACCACAGACGCGGCACCGGCAACCTGGGTCAGCCGGAAACCAGATCTGACAAGGGACGAAAGGATTGGGGGCGGAGGCGCCCCCCCCCTCCCCGGCCACCGCGCCCCACAGCCACCACCCGCCGCCGCCTTGCCACCGGCGTGGCCAAGGGGGACGGCCAGCACCAGCGACGCCGCGAGCTGAAGACGACGACGCACCACCGCCCGAGGCCGCCGCCCCGGCTACAGAGCCCCTGCGCGAAACAGGCGGACAGATCCTCGCCACCACCCTCCCCGGCGGCCGCGTGGCTTTCCGGCGACCCCCTCCGGTGGTGGCGAGGGAGAGGAGAAGGGGGGAGGAGGGCCGGCGGCGGCTAGGGTTAGCGCCGCCCGAGTCGCCCCTGCGGGAGCGACGCGGGGGCCTTTTTTTTCCCGTTTTTCCCGTCAAGATAGAATGAATCTCTCCATTGATCAAGACGTGGCCAGCACCGACGATCATGACCTCAAGATCCCACTGTATAGGCAACTGCTACCACAGCTTGTGCGCATGACTGCAACAGATCTGGAGCCAATTTGCACTAGAGAAAGGGCTCCGCGGAGCTGCGGAATTCGGCCTGGCTCCGGCCGTGAAATGCACAAAGCGTGGAGCCGGAGCAGTTTCGAACAATCCCTTACTACTCAGTTTAGAGGGTTGGAGGCTTGGAGCTAGTCGACCATATGATTAGAGTGTCAAGCGGGCAAGCCCACTAACGTCAACTAGTACAAAATGCTGTTTGCTTCATCATATCATCGTGTAAATGTTTGTCAATCTAACAGTAAAGGGTGCTGCCTATCTCAGGGTGGGACGACACGGCGGTCTTCGGACGGCTCGTGGCCCTTCGTCCTGGCCACCTCGGGCCTAGCCCGCTAAAAAATCAGCCGGTTCGAGCTCAGCATTCGGCCCGACAAAGCTTTGGTCCAGTCCGGCTTTAACCGAGCCGACCGAGCGGACCGAAGAACGTGATGGGGGCGTGGCCGGAGCGTGGCGGGGGCATGGTGGGAGCGTGGCGTGGGCGTGCCGAGGGCGTGCCAGAGGCGTGGCGGGGGCGTGGCGAGGGCGTGGCGGCCCAGGCACGGCGAGGGCTGAAGAAACCATCGCCGTTTATGTCGACCGCCGCGGGAGCCGTCGTCTGCGCGGCCACTGGACTCGCTGGCCCTGGAAACTATGTCCATTAGACGCGCCCCACTCGGATCTATCGTATGCACCAATGAACACGATGTGGGAGGTCCTACATCGCCGCATCGGACATCGTCTTTTTCATCTCCCTCCACCGGCCGTCGTGCCTGGTTCATCGCTGATGAGCTCGCTCTGGTGATTTTGTTGGCTCCTCTAGCTCTCTTTGGATCTTCCAAAGCTGCCTGACATCTCCGCGACGAGCCCCGCTACCTCCAGCACCCTCCCCGCGTCGCCATGCTCCGGCACGTGCTCTGCGGTGAACTCCGGCCGGTCCAAACGAGCCGCTCGGTCCGGCTCAGGCTTCGTCCCTGCCGGTCCGGTCCCTGGAAACAGGACCGCGACGCTGCTCGGTCCGGTCTGGTCCGGACCGCCGGCGGCCGGTCCAAAGGACGGCTCGGTCAGGGACCGGACCGGCCCGGATCGTGTCCACCCTGATGCCTATCCATGGTGAGACTTACCTATCCCTGCCTGGATCACATTAACGAAGTGCAAGGCTAGAATCCATCTTATTTCTTCAGATCAGAAGATAACTTTTATCTGGAAAAAGGAAAGTAGCACCAGGAAGGAAGGCCAGTTCAACATTCAACAAGAATCCAGTAAAAGTTAAACATGATTGATCAATTAATTCCTAATCCATTATGAATAAGCCATTTCCGCATATCTGGTACATGCGAAGCAATAAATGCCATCAGTCAAACAAATTTCTTCTACTCATCCAGAAAAAAACTAAGTTGCATATCATCATTTTTGTATGACTTGAATAGTACTACTCTGTCCCATAATGTAAGACGTTTTTGCAAGCTTGTTTGGTTTGCAAAAATGTCTTATATTGTGGGACGGAGGGAGTAGATGTTAGCCGGAAACCGTACACCAACAAGTAAATACAAATGCTGACTTGTCTAGCTTATCAAATTATACAAATATTCATTGTTATCATGGTTCCACTTTCTCAGGGGAAACAGTCAGTGACCACATTATAAATTTCCTATCTAGAGAAAGGGGTCCAGTAGTAGCCAAGATCCTCAACCTATTGGCCAAGCCAGAAAGGTTAATTAACTTGTGGGGGTTGGCCGAAACAGATGCCCCTATGTTATTGAGTATTCTCTGCACAATAGCAGCTTTGACTTCATCATCATTGGTTGAAGAGACCTGCCATTCGGGAAGAAACGAAACAAGATTTCTTCTGTAGGCTCTAGTCTGTAGTGGCCATCCCGCAAAAGAATTTTGGGTTTTCTTCTCCGAGGTGGACCCATCTGATAGTGAATCTATTATTCCAGTACAGCTGCTTGTAGTGGAGGAGCATGTTAATGTGGTTTCTAATGATTAGCTTCAAGTTCCTTTCTACAATGGACATAGGCCTTTATTCTTCAAGTCAATCGATAGGGTCAACGACTAAGTTCCAATTTGCAATCAACATATTTCTTCTCCCGAGTTTAAATGCTCTTCTAATATTTTTCTAAAATTTAGAAGAGACATGTCACCGCGGTTTATGTTTTGCATGGGAGACTGCAAGCTTGTTGTAACACCTATATGAAGATCTCAGAGCGGAAGATCTTTGCTTTAGAGACTTCGATGTGAGCAGAAAGAGCACAAGGGATGAATCCAAGGCAGATCCTGAAAGAGGATCAACAATGGTATTATGGTAGACTCTGGTCCAGGAAGCATGTACTGGTATTTCGGTTTTATCAATTTTTTTGGTGTGAAAACTGAAAATATTGAACCTTCACGTACAATAGGCAGGGATATAAACCGTGTTCATGGAAATATAAACCGTGTCAATGGAAATGTTCTCTATGGCCACTTGGAGTAATACGGAAAGGGAGGAACAACAAATGTCTTTGAGGGATCATTCCAACTCACCTGCCTGGCTGATTAGATTGAAGGATCGATGATTTTTCCATGCTTAGTCATATGACTAAGGAATGTCTAGGGCCTTTCATTTCCTCCTTTGTACAGTCCCCTGTTGTATCTGACTCCTCCCCCACCCCCAAATACTGGTTTGCTACAATTAATCTAAGTAACGGAAAGCCAATAGTTTCATAATAAAATAAAATAGGGTAATCAATCCTCATTTCTCACTTTGCATTCAAATTTCAAATCTCATATGAGGTAAGATGAATGTGGACCCTTAGATCATAGAATCGAAGGTCCATAACTGCTAGACATCTAAAACCCAGGAGGCTAATGGCTGATTACTTATGTGAGTTAGTGTAACAGATAATGACATGCTGTGAACATAATTAAGCAAACTTCCTAAAAGAATAAGATTGTGCAATAACGCAAGCTAGCATTAGGTGTTATGATGATCCCAAATGGACAACAATGTGAAATGACAACAGCTATAAGCAACCAGTGTTCATGAACGATGTCTGAAGCCAAATGCTCCAATATTGTTGGTTATGAATTACTAGAGTAGAGGGAACCACATTCAAATCACACTCACACTTGACAGGTCCTCAGCGAGAAAAATATCAAATGCCATTTAGCAACCAGCAAAAGGTAAAACAGAAAAAAATCTACCAAGGACAGGAAAGAGAAAATATTTCATTCTGCTACCACGTAAAGATAAGCATACCTGCTAATTAATACATCACGATGGCATATCTATCGGACCAATCATCTTATGTATCGTGCAAAAGTTGAGCTCCAACATGTCCACCACCTATGCCCATGCCTACAAGCATATGAAGTCAGAGAACCAACAAGATTCCAACAAGAAATCAAATAGATATGATGGGGCCTCAGTGAAATATTTGGATAAACTCTGGGACAAACTCGAATATATGATTTGAGGAAAACAGCCCGTATAAATTTTGTAGATGTACACACAGGTTTGATACAACATTAAGAGTCTACCACTCCCTCCGGTCTGTTTTAAGGTAGACGGTGGGGTATATGGGGTTTTCAATTCTGGTAAGAGCCAACGAACGCAAGCACTTTGCTGGGAAGTAAATCTGCTAACTTTCCTTGGTGATGGCCCAATTAGCTCGTTGAATGTTCGGATTCTATATCAGCTAATGCTGAAAACTCAGCCCGTTTCTATCACACGCACTTGCATGTACACTGACTCTTTGCTGCTGCTCACTCCGGCATGGCAGACGCGTGCCAAACCAGAGAGTTACCGACGCTAATCTTACATGCACTGGCTGCTGATCTAAACAGCTGACAGGGCAAAATTTGGTAGCTAAATATGCGTTTTAGATTTAGAGATGGCGCTATGATTCTAAATTTCCTTTCCTCACTGGTTGTAAGTTTAGGGAGCTTCTTCATCATTCAGTTTTAGAGTATCAGATAAAGAGGATATTCTCAAAACAGTATATCCTCACGAGAGTCATAAAAATGAAGAATATGCACAGTCAGATTTAGCTGATCAGAAGGGGGACATTACCTAAATTATTCTTAAGCTCACTTAAAGCAGACAATATAAAATATACCCGTACCACTAAATTCAGCAATACAAGTGATCAAGACTATTCACATCTTTAAATAAATTTAGCCAACAAAATAGGAAATCAACTTGATCTGTGAATTTTCTGTGGCACAAATGGACTCGGCTCTTGCTGCAAGAGTAGTTTAAAAGTGGTAAAAAAATAATAATTATTTCGATAATATCAACCGAAGCCATTACTGTGGAATTAAGATTATTATCAAGGTCAGCGGTAATAAAAGATCTCTTACGGCAAAACTGGCTATACAATATTTTTCTGTATCATAGACATCACGCAGAACGCTAATACACTGACATCAAAGAAAAATACACTACAAAACAACATCGCTACATGTTGAAGAGATATCAAGCAAAAAGAAAAGAAATAACAAGTAATTTGAGTGTAAGTTTACCACTAGAGAATGTGAAACACAATCTATGGACCAAATTATCAAGTAATAACTTGGTTTAGGTATGCTATTACCTGCATTGTAGACACTTTCAAATGCATGATAAGGAGACAGCTCGAGGAATTCAGAAAGTTTCTTAAACTTCGATGACTCAAGCTGGATCACAAAGAGGCCGTCATAATAAGTATCCAGGAGTAGCACATTATTGTACTCAGCAAACCCTAGTATCCCTACGAGATCCTTATAATTCACAGGGAGTAGCTTGTCAAGCTCATAAGTTTTGTCAGCACCCATGAAGCAACACCGTCACAATCTGTCTTCATGCTCCGTAATTGGATGCTGTTGCCTGACATAAAGAGGAAACCAAGCCCACCACCATCTGCGCACAAAACCAAGTTATTCAACTGGATGATCATATGCACCGGCAGTGGCCTAGGTATCACAGCTAGTCTCTGCCTATTCAAATCCAACTCGAGGATCCTTGACGAAGCCCCGATAAGCAACCAGTAAAGCGAATTTCCAACCAGCACAGCAGGTTTTGAGTAAATATCCAGCCAGTCAGAACTCAAGGATGGAAGCAATGTTGCGATGGGATCACCCCACACGCCGGTGTCCGACGAGTAAACCCAAGCGAGTATTCGTCCATCTCCTCTGTCCTTGTCAGCCGCTACCAAGACTACCTGGAATTGGACTAATCCAGCACCGCGAAGCACCGCCCGCTGGTCAACGAGATCTTGTCCACATCAAACGCGGCTGGAACAGCAATGCGGTGCTGGTCGCCGGCGACGGGGTCCCACACCACCAGGACCGGGTGCGTCGTACTGCATCTGTCGAAAATGAGTACGAGACCATGACGACATCCAACGATCCAATGGTCGTCCTCTTCGCGGTCGAGCGGCAAGGAGAAGCGGCCGTACGGGAGACGATTAGGGGCCTCCATGTTAGGTACGAAGTCGTCCTCGTTGAAGAACCCGAGGAGGGGAGGGCTGTGGCGGTGGCGGAGGCGGAAGCGGCGGAAGAAGCCGGTGTCGGAGACGAGGCTGCACCAACGCTTGCAAACGAGGGAGGCGCGCGGGAGGGAGGAAGGCTGCGGGGGGAGGCGAAGGAGGATCTCGGTGAGGAGATCGTCGTCCTCCAGCGGCGACGCCGCCGCCGGCGATATCTCTCCCTCACGGCTCATGCGGGATTCGTTAGGGTCGAAGCAGCCGGCGCAATGGGGCGACACAGCAGAAATCACGCCACGAGGGATATTCAGGTCCAAACTCGCTTTTTTCTTCTAGGGGTGAGAAAAAGCCCACGGGAGCGTTAAAGTGGCAGAAGGCCCACTACATTGTGGCCTTTAGTTTTTTTCTGTCCGTATTTCGCTTATTTTCGTTGTCTCTACTCCTAATGTTTGAGTTTGTAGGATTGCGTTCACGGCTTTTTTTCGTCTGGTTAATTTTTGTCCTGTTTATTTTCGTCTCACCTCTCACCACCCCTTCCACTTTAATTTTTTCTTCTTTGCACTTAAAACCAAATCACGTCTGATACTCCATCCATTTATTCATGCTTGCTTTGGCAGGTGTCGATTCAATTCAATCATATAAATATTTGGTAATTAAGTATTCAAAAATAATACCATATACATGATACCATATACATGAGATCACGTTCCAAACAGATCACCCCCCTCTCCGATTTATTTCTCCCACCGATCCCCTTCCATACTTAGCTCCATTAGGAAAAAAAAACACAATCGTGGAAGCCACGTACAAAAATCCCCTGAGCCGGTCCCCTCCTTCGCATCGCGCAAGCCACTATTTCACCCGATAGCCCTCACACGCGCTAGGGTTCCTTGTTGCCGTCGCCGCCGCACCGGTACCGGAGCTCCTCGACCAGCCACACCTCCTGCCGCTCCACCCCCTGCTTCTCTCTCCCATCGCTGCACTCACACCCTTTCCTCCCGCCATCTTCCACGAAGGTCGCCGCCTTCCCGTCAATTATTCTCCAATAGGCGCCTTGTTGTTGGGGAACTCGGGAGTGGTGGTTTGAAGGGCGTGGGAAGATGAACCAACGATGGCAGGACGGCCGACCGATATGTGGCAGCTGGCAGCGTGGAGCGAGAGCTCGGCAGCGGCTCGGCATAGTGCTGCACGATATCGCGCGTACTATCTTGACCGCTCACTCCCCTCGGATACGATGAGTTCATAGTTCGGCCAACTGTAGCGGCGCGGCAGGCTGATATGCCGCCTCCACACTAGTAGTCACGAGATTTGTGCATCGCATTCAAAACTCGTCACTCCGTGATTAGGGCTTCACATATTTAGCACTAGGGTCCATCGCCATTCTAGGGCCTTGAGTCTTCTCATTCCTTGCGAGAACGGTTCTCCCCATGGACGACGAGGTTATCTCTGTGGCCCTCGTCCAAAGGCTAAAATAGTGAACAAGATGCGTCTTGTCATTTGCAGTATTGCGTACGTATCTTTTGCACTTGCTCCCTAAAGAAACAATCAGCTAAATTAAGGACAACCCAAAAGCAGCAGCCTGTTACTATTTTATATCATCTATTGTTGATTTGATTTTAAAGAATTGCATTGGCAAATGATAAAAAGGTGTAATGTTCGCATATTTTTGTTAGATGATCTGTTGGTCTGGTTTAATTTGAGCAGGCATGAGGAATCTGAGTACTATTTATGAATTGATGGCGCACCTTGCTTAAATCCTACTAACAATCTTCTCAAGAATTCATGCTAACATGTGTCTTTGCTTTTTGTTAGATGAATTTAACACGTTCAGGAAGCACGTTTCAAAGGCCTTGTTCACTATTTGGACCCCACTGTTAGTAGATTATGAAGGTAAATCATAGTTAGTTTCCTCATCTATCCTTCATCATGGCCTCATAGGTACTACTCCCTCCGTTCCTAAATATTTGTCTTTCTAGACATTTTAAATGGACTACTACATACTAATGTATGTAGACATATTTTATAGTGTAGATTCACTCATTTTGCTTCCTATGTAGTCACTTGTTGAAATATCTAGAAAGACAAATATTTAGGAATGGAGGGAGTATTATATGACGGTTGCATTTCAACTTTTTTGCAGATAGTTCCATGTTGGACGTCGGCGGGCGGGCGGAGGGCATGTCCGCAGTCGACCTGGAGGTCGTGTTCGGCTCCATCGGACGCGTCGCTTTTATCATAGGGCTCTTGACCAAGCCGAGTGAATTAATGTTCACAGTTCACCAATATTTTAATTCTATGATGCGAGTGTCTCCCCAGAAATGCGAGCCCCAAAGGTAACCGCTTTTTTCTCCATGCTTATGATTCTCCTAACTTCCTGATTCATTATTTGTAAAAACCACTAATGATGTTATTGGGCATCTGAACAGTTGTCACTTTACAGTCCTAGAAGTTCTGCTTGAAATCTTAGAATGTCGAATTGAGCATTTTAAAATCTGAACAACACAATGTTCCTAAAAGATGTTGTTTTGCTTGCAAAATACGGATAAATACTTATGAATTATTTTGTAGTGAAAATGTGAGTAGACAAGGTTTGTTGTGTATTCTACAGTTACTTCCATTGATTGTATCGTTATTGACTTACCTTCTACAACATTTATGAGTAAATGAAAATCTGCAAAATCTTTGTTTATGGTTACATAGGTGAGTTTCAACGCACAAGCTCTCTAAGCCCCTATAAGCAATGAGTTGAATTCTAACAAGTTTTGCTTTCATTCTTTTTTTCTAGGGCAATTGGTGACGAAACCCACAGCTTATCAAACATGGAGCAGTGGAGGGAATTAAAACCATGTGTATGGATCCTTGTGGAAGGCTCGAAGTCTTTTGGGCAGAAAGACATTTGGGAGACCTTTATGGAGGGAGCCTGGCAAAAACAGGTTGAATGCTTATCCATTTCTCCTTTCTTTATACTAAAGGTGATGTATCATTTGTAGTTCTTAATTTTCTAATACGTCATTCTATGCAACTCAAATAGGACACTCCATTGTATTTCTGGATCATCCTCTAGGTTCTGGTTTGACACCTACTTCTGCAAAGGCAAGCAAATTAGTTTTGCGGTTCATTTAAAGTCACCCAATTTAAGTTGTTAAGGCAAATCCAAGAATGCTGGCTATGTAGATCTTTTTTCTTTATGGATTATGCGACACCAATAATGGTATGTCAGTTTTAATTAGAATATAGAGGTGTGAGCGCACATCACGGAGGCCATGCCTCAAAACATGGGTCGGTTGGGCATGCACTTGCATTTCTATAGCCAATTATAACACAAAGATCTCATAACAGTTCAACCAGACTTCTTCTCCTGTCATGAATCTCAACCGGCATTTATGTAAAATTAACATGCCCTTGACATATACATCATCCTTTTCACTCTGGGTGATTCAAATAGAATCTATTGTGCCAACTTTTACGCCATGTTATTATAAGTATTTATGCCATCTTCTTTTTTAGAAAACAGGTTAGTAGTAGTTCTCATTTCTCGCCATTGTTATTAGAACTTAGCTAACAATGTGGCAACTGGTTCTATCACTCGGGTAAAGAGCGCACATACTGGAGGGTGTTTGTTCCTTTAATCTAGGTAACCTACAACTTGGTCAAACTTCCAGTTTCTTTAACCGAAAGTTTCTTTTTGAAAAATAAAAATATTGTTACCTTATTTGTTGCAACTTAACTACCCTTTAATGTGTGTTTCCCCTCCGCCAGAGCGCGTGGGGGCGTTGTTGGACCGATCACGCGCACGGTTGCTAGGTGTGGTGAGTGTACTTTGTGTGTGTGTGCGATGTGATTGTGCAGTATGTAGTGTGTTGGGCGTGTGTGTCCCGTGGAGGCCATGTGCACCTTCAGGGTCAAGATAGCCATCTGCCGTCGATAATCTGCAGGACTGACTCTGATAATCTGATCAGAGCAGGTTTGATCCAATCTACCTTTTATTTCCATGGCCTTCCCACCTCCACCCCTATCATTGATATTCTGCTTAGTGCATGTTTTGGGAAGATCAGGCTGCATGTTGTTCTATACTTCTTTACCTTTGAAAAGTTCTTACCCTGGTTTTGATACAGAATTTAGCATGGGTAAACTAATAAAATTTAATCTGGTTTAGATGACATAATCAGCTGGAGAAGGACATGAGCTTGCATAGAGTTTTTAGTAGAAGATGACATAAATTGTGGCGTTGGTCACAATCCAGAAGTTTTTCAGGTGAGTGACATGGTTTAATTTGGAGAAGCACTAGCTAGGATGCAATCACACATTTTTTTACTAGTTCCTGCCTATTCCTTGTGGTATTATCAATATTTTCTAATTGAACTGAATTTATATGTGATAACCTTCCAGATCCCAATCCTACTTTAGAAAGTGTATATGAGCAAAGGTCTGCACCTAAATGTTATCATAAGTGAGGTCTTAGACAAGGTAATGTTTTTTTATTTGATGAACTAGACACGGTAATGTTCGAACTTGGAAGTGATCAAATCATATGCTTTGGTATGAAAGAGTGTAAACTAACTATTGCATGTACATCTTAGCTCTAGATTTTTAGTTTGTGCTTGTCTAATGTAGAAATTGTTGTCCATGAAGCATGCCCTGAAGGTCGGAAAATATCATTCATCCTTGTGTTGTAGTAAAATATATCTCTTCATTACAAAAAATACTCCCTTTAGATTTGGGAGCAGTATATGCCGAGTATCTATACTCACCAGAGTCAACTTTTCCTTTAAGATAATTTTAAGAATCTGCTTAAATTCGGCGTGCAATGTGTCATAGCACAATTATTGTGGTATAAACAATACTCTTTGGGATACTCCATGGATATATTGGTCGGATTCCTTTGTTAGTTGCTCGATAGGAATTCTCATCTCGTCAAAGTTTATTACTCCCTCTGATTCATATTACTTGTCGCAACTTTATTACAATGTGTCATGGCCTAATTATTGGGTCAAAATCAGACTCAACCCAAAATATCCTCTGATGCATAACCCAAGAAGCAAAATATTTGGGACTAACCTGAGGAAAAATGGGGGATGTAGTCCCAAATATTCATTACATGCTTCGGTTTCTTTTAAGCGCAAGAGATGAACTACATTCCCCCTTTTTTCTCAGCATATTATGCTTAACAAATGAATTAGCTAGACAGATGATGCACCTGGTGCTGTCTAGCTTATCCAGCACCTATTGATAATGTCAACAAGATACAATATTGTTATGAAAAATCCTTAACAAACTAATTCCCCCATTATGCAATTTGGTGACACATCTCATGGGGTCGATATTAGCAAAGGTTTTCTGTTAGTTATAAGTTTTACTATGAGACTAGACATCTATTGTTTTGAAAACAATAAACTGAAGCATAGTTAATTTGTCTTGAATGAAGCAGGATTTTTGATTTCATCTGATTATCTGCATTCATGCACAGAGCCCACTTGATCTTGGTAAGCTTCGGGTGATTGCTGTAAAAACTGTACCAGTATGCGAACGTGAGCAATCAAGCTCTCCCATGGGAACATTCCTTGTACCGTTGGATATGACCCAAGCAAGCAATAGGATTACCATGCGAATAAATATCTCAAACGCATCAAGTATGTCTTAGTTTGTAACAGATAATTATCATCGATCTCTTTGTATACATTGTTGAATTACATTGCAAGTGGACTGGATTTCAAGTTTTATATACATGTGGAATTTGGGTAGTGAGTTATATATTTATTATTTGGACGGGGTACTATGGCGGGCTTCCACCTGCCTAAGCTATATACATTATATTTATATATGTAAAATTAGGAAACGAAAAGGCCTGTGACAACGCACGGGCATTTTACTAGTTATACCTGATTACTCTCACACAAGAGACAAGAGGGAAAAAAAAACCTATTTTACGTTGAAGGAGAACATGCAGAAACCAGCCAGCGGTGTTTGGCCCCGATGACATGCGTTACGAAATACGCCTGCTATGGAGCGTAAAAGGAGGGCGGTAGAAATGCTGGAGCCTGGAGCAGAGTACCGGAAAACAAGCCGAGGAACTCACACGGTCTAAGCAAGCATGCCGCCGAGCTATACGTTTCAGTGGCCTGGAGTGGACTACTTGGTCTGTAGGTTGACTGTGTAGCGTGTAGTGCCAGCCGGTGCTTCGTCCACAACTGCCCTGGCCTCAACAATCAGAGGCTTCACCTTTCTACTAAGTATCTTTGATTTAGTACAGAGTTATTACAAAGTTGTATCAAATCAGCGACACTTGTTTTAAGATGAAGGGAGTCCTTAAGACAGATTTGTTTGGGTCAGGGTTGCTTTTTGCCATTTGGGAATTCTGAACCCGTATCTCCCTTCTTCTCTCCTTCCCAGAAACCCTGAACCTGCTGCCCTCTTTCTTCTCTGCATTCTATACTCTGTCGTCACTTGAACTTTATATCCTTTGAAGATAGAAATACAAATCGGGTGGGCACGTACAGCGCCGTACCCGAGAAAACGGGGGCCCTGCTCAACATCCAAATTACACCCTTGATATAACCATTGGTTAGGAAAACAAAAATTTATACTCAACAAGCTATCCATTCTAAAAACTCAAAGTTAGTACATTATTCAGCGTAAATATGCATCCTTCTAGCATTCCTTGAAACGAAATCTTCAATTTGTTTTCCATAAGCAATCTTCTCCAAAATGCCACTTCATCATTTCGGTAAAAACATATCAAGGGCACATTTTTTAGGTCGAATGATTAGTATATGATGTGTCAGAAATACTAGAACATATGAACAGAAGGGAATGAATCAAACTTCGGTTTATTTGGGAAGAAGATCATGGTGCGGGCAACAGCAATGCTTCTAGAGTTATGGTAGTCTGGTTAAAGCACTAGTCGGGCAGCCTAGGTAGAAGCAGCAAAAGAATCTAAGAAACATGGGAGACATGAGAAATCGAAGACGAAAACACGTGATAAAAAGATGTTGGATTGAGGGTGGAGCGTACCTATACTTGGGTTTATTTCAGAGAAACCTTGAAGGAATTAAGCTATGAGACCTGCGATGATGGAGCAAGGGATTTGCATGGGTCGCTGGAAGTGAAATAGAATATAGAGAAAGAGAATAGGAAGCAGGAGAGGCGTGCGTGAGATGGAGTGCTGGGAGTTATTACGGTGCATGTTCCCAAGGAATACTAGTACTTCGTACAGTAAAAAATGCATTGATTGGTAATTACTAAGAAGCATATTTCCATAAAGTGTTCAGAAAAAATAGTACCGTCGGTGTACAAAAGTAGGGGTTTTTTGGTACCCCTTTACTTGTGCACAGGCAGTTGCAGCCCCACCTACCGCCACGCTTGGCGGGGCAGAGGAAGCAAAGACACAAGACGGACAGAGCAACGTCAAGACAAAAGCATGAAGAGCAGAAGGGCAAGGTGACCCCCTCCCCCTTGCCGGGGCGGCCTCCACAGCCCCGGCAAGAACCTTGCCGGGGCGACTTGCCCAACACCAGCAGGGCTGCCACCCTTGAGCCCAGCAGTTCAAACACCAAAAACCACATTGGAACCAAGGCTCGGGAGGCGCCTGCATGGTGTCATGCAGACCTTTGTGATGACCAGAAGCATACAAGACTAGATGATAACCAGAAGACGAAGATCCTCGGCAAGATCCTTGCCGAGGATACCTGAGACCCCGGCAAGACCCTTGCGGGGCGACCACGATGTCGCGGCAAGACCCTTACGGGGCCCGACAAGACTCTTGCCGAAGACATCCGCGGGGACGCAACACGCCCCGCACCTGCCAAAGCTCCACCACCGTTCCAACACAGCAGTCAACCCGCCAACAAGGCGGGCACCTGCGTGACGACGTGCAGCTTCCAGCCAACTCAGCAAGCACCTGTGGTGGCATGCAGATCTTTGTGAAGACTCGCCACCGCACCAACCCAGCCAGCCAGCCAGCCAGCGTGACACTACACGCCTCGTCGGCTCGGACGCGTGTCGAAGCAAGGCGCGGCGGCGGCAGGTGGGACGAGCTCCTTGCCGTCCCCAATAAAGCAAGAAGGGCACGTCGATGCATTAAATGCTTTGTCCCACGGTGCCGGAGATAGACTCGACCATCTGTACAAGTTTTCACCTCTGTGTGCCCTTTGTGGCAGGCCCTTTGTCTATAAAAGGAGGCTGCGGCGTCTTTGGGGTGGGGGGGGATTCAGACTTTTTGGAGCCTGGACGCTTTGTAGCTAGTCCAAGAACACCAGATAAACATAAACTAGCAGGAGTAGGGTATTACACATCACTTGTGGCCCGAACCTAGATAATCCCTCTGCGTTGATCTTCTAATCCCGCTCTTTCCACAGCCTCGCGCCCACCAACCATACCAAAAGGGATTCTTCACGATCCTATAGGTGTCGTTTCCCCCGACTTCTTTGGTGCACCAGGTAGGGGGCGCATGCTATGAGAATCCGGTTTTTGGAGCCGATGCATCGACTCTTTCATGGGGATGGCTCGAAAGGAGAAGGCGACGTCGATCAGCCGCCTTCTGGTGCCATCCGCAGCCGCGACAGCTATCCGCGTGGCCACGAAAAGCTAAGTCACACAAAATTTTGGGTAATTTTATCTATATAAGTCTGTCTTCCTCGATCTCGTTCATTGTATGGGAAACCTGCACGCAATGAGACCCTTCCGCTATTGGCAATGCCCTTGTCTCTGTCTCGAGTCCGCTCGATAGTCCAAGCGGCCGCGCTGAGAACGGCAAGGTGGCCTACCCGCTATTAGCAATGCCCTTGTCTCTTTCTCGAGTCCGCTCGATAGTTCAAGCGGCCGCACTGAGAATGGCAAGGTGGTTTGCCGGAAGCAAGCGCTCTCCCGGCAGGGTGCTAAGGATCCGTCCTCAAAGCACCACGGCATGGGTTTATGCGCAGGCAGCCTTATCTCACCAAGCGTAGGGTGCAAACATACAAAGAAAGATCTAACAGGAAGATAGCATGCTTGATATTAAAGTACTGCAGAGTTATGTTACATCAAATAATCGCCGCGGTTCTAACTTAAGATGAAACGGGGTGCCTAGTTCCGGTGCTGGCCCTCCACCCTCTGGAATCCGTCGACGTAGTCGATGATGGGCTTGATACGCTCCTTGAGCGCCGCAAGGTCCGTCCCCTCCGGCAAGCTCTCCAGCGCGTCGGCGAAGTTGACGGTGGGGTTCTAGAATGCCACCTTGGTGAGCACCTTGGTTAGGGCACCCCGGCCGAGCCTCCGAGCCTTGTTGGCCAGATAAGTCGCCTGGTTGGAGCGGAGTTGCTCCAGGGCATCGAGGATGCGCTTGAAGAACAAGGTCAACCTGACGTTGAGGCTTGTGTTCCTGTCCTCGGAGAGCATGACGTCCGGCATGCCCATGACGTCTAGCTGAGCGGTGAGCTTCCCTGCGATGTCGGCAAGACAGCTGATCCAGAGATTCACGCCCTTCGCGTACTCCTCGTGCTCGGCAGCGTCGTCGCTCCGCAGCCGTTTCTCCTGCTCCAGGTCCTTGTTTAGGGTGTCCTCGCGAGCCCCGGCCTCCGAAAGCTTCCCCTCCAAGCCTTCCAGCTTCAACTTCAGATCCTTGATGGAGTCGTTGGCCTTGGAGAGTAGCTCGGCCTTGTCGAGGATTGTGGCATGCGCGTCAGCCAAAGTGCCGTTGGCCGCGTCCCTCTCCCCCATGTGGTACGTACTGTTTTGTACGGATGCCTTTTGGGTTGAAGAGCGCTGGTTCGACGTTTGCCCAAGCGGTCCAAAATGGTTTTGAGCCCCAGCAACATAGAAATGTGGAAGCCTATATGGATGATATAGTCGTCAAAACCAAGGACAAGGCCATGCTCGTGCAAGATCTAGAAGAAACATTCATAAACCTGCGCAAGATCAACCTCAAGCTCAACCCAGAGAAGTGTGTGTTCGGTGTCCCATCCGGTAAACTTCTTGGGTTCTTTGTGTCTCAGCCCGGAATCGAAGCAAACCCCGACAAGATCAAGGCGATCGAACAGATTGAAGCACCAAAATGGGTCAAAGACGTCTATAGGCTCGCCGGCTGTGTTGTTGCCCTGAGTAGGTTCATCTCCAAATCTGCTGAGCGCGACCTCCTCTTTTTCAAAGTTTTGAAAAAGGAGGGTGCAGTAAAGTGGACTCCGGAGGCAGAGGCTGTAGTGCAAGATTTGAAGAGGTAACTCTCCTCCACGCCAATACTAGTCGCGCCCAAACCACGAGAGCCATTGCTGCTATACTTAGCGGCAACGAATCAAGTGGTCAGTGTTGCGTTGGTGGCGTAGAGGGAACTTGAGGAAGAAGCAGCGGTAGCAGCGGAGCCATCGGATGGCGGGTCGGGGCCCTCCCCGGTAGAGCCTGACACCGGCAAGATGGAACCCCGACAAGACCCCATCCCAGCAAGGCAGAGTCTGAGCAGATAGTGAAGTAGGACAAAAGAAGAAGATGGTGCAGCATCCAGTTTATTTTGTCAGTTCCCTCTTGCAGGGGGCTAGGTCAAGATATTATGGTATTCACAAGCTACTTTTCAGCCTCCTCATGGCCTCGAGAAAGCTGCGCCACAATTTCCAAGCACATGAGATCACCGTCGTCACCTGCCTCGCGTTGCAACAAATCTTGCACAACCCAGATGCAACTGGGAGGATTGTGGAGTGGGCGTTGGAGCTGTCGAGCTTTGGCCTCAAGTTTGAAAGTACCTCAACAATCAAGAGCCGAGCCCTGGCAGAGTTCATAGCAGAATGGACCACAACGCCTGATGAGGAGATTCAAGAGACCACCCTTCCCGGCAAGGAGATGAGCAGTGAGTGGATTATGTACTTTGATGGAGCCTTTTCACTCCGAGGTGCTAGTGCTGGCGTATATTACTCGTCGCACCCACCGGAGAGCGCCTCAAGTACGTAATCCAGATGCACTTTCCCTGGGAAAAATCAACGAACAACACGACGGAGTACGAGGGGTTGTTGGCCGGTCTCAGGATCGCGGCAGACCTCAGAATCAGAAAGCTCATCATCATAGGTGATTCATAGCTCGTCGTCAAGCAAGTGAACAAGGATTACCAGAGCCCGTTGATGGAGGCCTATGTGGATGAAGTGAGGAAGTTAGAAGAGCGCTTTGACGAATTGCAAGTAGAGCATGTTCCCCGAGCGGAGAACGGCATTGCTGACGACCTGTCAAAGCACGCTGCCCTCAAGTTGCCTGTGGAACCAGGTACCTTTGTGCTTCAATTAACTCGACCCCGGCAAGTACTTTCCCGCTGAGCACCCAGGAGCCGCTGACAAGGACGTTGCCGGGAGTCCCAAGTTTGCCGAAGAGCAGCAACCCTCGGCGGGGCCTCATGTCCTGGCCGTAGAAGCAGCTGCCCTTACAGCCAAAAATGAGCCTTTAGTCCTTGCCGTCGAGCCCCAGGCTCCGGCATGGGCGCAACCCACCGTCTGTTCCTCCAAACGGGAGAGCTCCCCGAGGAGTAGGAAGAAGCAGAGAAAGTATCCCGTCGGTCCAGCATGTACCAGTTTGTGGATGATGCCCTCTATAGAAGAAGATCGAACGGTGTGAAATTGAAGTGCATTCCTCGGGAGGACGGACTGAGGCTGTTGGCATTGATACACGGAGGCATGTGTGGATCCCACATAGGGTCGAGGGCTTTGCCGGCAAAGCATTCCGACGAAGTTTCTTCCGGCCCACCACCCTCTAGGATGCAACTGCACTAGTAACCAAGTGTGAAGCGTGCCAGTTCCATTCAAAGAAGCTTCATCAACTAGCCCAAGCTCTTCAGACAATCCCTCTTTCCTGGCCATTTTCGTTTTGGGGGCTCGACATACTAGGCCCCTTTCCCCGTGTGTCGGGGGCTTTGAGTACTTGTACGTCGCGATCGACAAGTTCACAAAGTGTCCGGAAGTGGAGCCAGTGAGAAAGGTGACATCACAGCCAGCCGTCAAGTTCTTCAAGGGACTAGTATGCCGTCTCGGTGTGCCAAACAGAGTCATCACCGATAACGGCACACAGTTCACGAGCCGCGCCTTCATGCAGTACATTCAAGACCTCGGCATCAAGGTCTGTTTCGCTTATGTTGCCCATCCCAGATGTAACGGCCAAGCTGAGAGGGCGAATGCGGAAGTGCTGCGGGGCCTTAAGACCAGAACTTTCGACAAGCTGCACAAATGGGGAAGGCGCTGGACTGATGAGTTGCCAATGGTTCATTGGTCAATCAGGACGACACCAAATCGAGCCACTGGACAGACACCCTTTGCCCTGGTATACGGGGCAGAAGCAGTTCTCCCTACTGAACTCATATACGGGTCACCTCGAGTGCTCGCTTATGATGATCTTGAGCAAGAGCAGTTGCACTAGGTGATGTGACGCTCCTTGGGGAAGATCGTCTTCTGGCTGCTGTGCGAGCCGCTCGCTACCAGCAAGCCTTGCACCGCTATCATAGCCGCAAGGTTCACGCCCAAAGCCTTGAGGAAGACGACCTTGTTCTTCGGCGGATCCAATCCGCCAAGAATTCAAACAAGTTGACCCCAAAGTGGGAAGGCCCTTATAGGGTAATACGAGTCACCAGGCCGGGCGCAGTCCTCCTGGAGACCAAAGATGGCATTCCGGTGAGCAATTCCTGGAATATCGAACATCTTCGCAAGTTTTACCCCTAAGGCGCGGTTGCCGGGAGCCGCGGCAACCCCCGTTTTGTACTAGCCTTGCCGACAAGGCATGTAACCCTATGTACGGAGCCAGTCGCAGACCCTGTGCACAGTCAGGGAAAGGAATCCCTTAGTATGTATAGTTTCCTGTCGATTTCCATGTTTATGTGTATACGTATATGCATGCTTGTCCAGGGTACTGTACTACTTTTTGATTCCAGTAAATGTTAGTGAACTACCGAGGTTCTATGCTCTTGCCCTCTCTTCTTTCCAGCCACAACAAGGACGCGCGATCCCGCCAAGAACCCGGCTCTGGCAAGAGGTTGAAAAGACCACCGGGCACAGCGAACCCCGACAAACCAAACAGATAAAGTTTACCTCTTGCCCATTCGTTTTCGTAACCATTGACTTGTGCATTAGAAAACCTCGCCACTCTTCTTTAAGGACTCGGGGGCTCCCATTTCTGACCCGAACGCTGGTTTTGTCAGAGCGCTCGTGGTGGCCCTTGTCAAAAGGAGGTGGGCAGGGGGCTAGGCCCTTTGTCTGTAACCCAGCAGATGTGACTCTCCGGCAGGCGCAAGGGGCGCCGGCAAGGTGGCTTGCCGGGAGGACTCATTTATTTACACTAAGGAGGCATCTCGGCTCCGCAGTAACGTACACGTGCATGAGTTCCTGGCAGGGCTAGACTTTTTCATTAATATGCTGATGCGAGTACAAAGGTTACAGGACACAAGCATGGGCTCGAGAGATTACATTATCTAGAAATTAAGATTTGGCAAGTGCCTTGATACGTCTCCAACGTATCTACTTTTCCAAAAACTTTTGCCCTTATTTTGGACTCTAACTTGCATGATTGAATGAAACTACCCGGACTGACGCTGTTTTCAGCAGAACTGCCATGATGTTTTATGTGTAGAAAACAAATGTTCTCGGAATGTCCTGAAAATCCACGGAGGCACTTTTTAGAAAATATAAAAAATACTGGCAAAAGAATCTAGACCAGGGGGCCCACACCCTGTCCACGAGGGTGGGCGGCGTGCCCCCCTGTCTCGTGGGCCCCCTGAGGCTCCGTCGACCTCAACTCCAACTCCATATATTCTGTCTCGTGGAGAAAAAATCAGAGAGAAAGTTTCATCGCGTTTTACGATACAGTGCCATCGCCAAGCCCTAATCTCTCTCGGGAGGGCTAATCTGGAATCCGTTCGGGGCTCCGGAGAGGGGGATTCGTCACCGTCATCATCATCAACCATCCTCCATCACCAATTTCATGATGCTCACCGCCGTGCGTGAGTAATTCCATCGTAGGCTTGCTGGACGGTGATGGGTTGGAATAGATTTACCATGTAATCAAGTTAGTTTTGTTAGGGTTTGATCCCTAGTATCCACTATGTTCTGAGATTGTTGTTGCTATGACTTTGCTATGCTTAATGCTTGTCACTAGGGCCCGAGTGCCATGATTTTAGATCTGAACCTATTATGTTTTCATGAATATATGTGTGTTCTTGATCCTATCTTGCAAGTCTATAGTCACCTATTATGCGTTATGATCCGACAACCCCGAAGTGACAATAATCGGGATACTTCTCGGTGATGACCGTAGTTCGAAGAGTTCATGTATTCACTATGTGCTAATGCTTTGTTCCGGTTCTCTATTAAAAGGAGGCCTTAATATCCCTTAGTTTCCGTTAGGACCCCGTTGACACGGGAGGGTAGGACAAAAGATGTCATGCAAGTTCTTTTCCATAAGAATGTATGACTATTTACGGGATACATGCCTACATTACATTGATGAATTGGAGCTAGTTCTGTGTCACCCTATGTTATAACTATTACATGAGGAATCGCATCTGGCATAATTATCCATCACTGATCCATTACCTACGAGCTTTTCACATCTTGTGTTTCACTTATTTACTTTTCCGTTGCTATTGTTACAATCATTACAAAACCCAAAAATATTACTTTTGCTATTGTTACCTTTATTATCATACTACTTTGCTACTAAGTACTTTGCTGCAGATACTAAGTTATCAAGGTGTGGTTGAATTGACAACTCAACTGCTAATACTCAAGAATATTCTTTGGCTCCCCTTGTGTCGAATCAATAAATTTGAGTTGAATACTTTGCCCTCGAAAGTTGTTGCTATCCCCTACACTTGTAGGTTATGAAGACTAATTTCTGGCGCCGTTGCCGGGGAGCATAGCTCTATTCTCTGAGTCACTTGGGATTTATATCTGTTGATCACTATGAAGAACTTGAAAGACGACAGAACCAAGATTTTGCCCTCAACTACGAGGGGAGGTAAGGAACTGCCATCTAGCTCTGCACTAGATTCTCCTTCTGTTATTAGTAAGCTTGCGAAACCTAAACCTGCTACTACTATGAACTCTGATATGTCACATGTTATTGATGATGCCACTTCTGCTATGCATGATACTTATGATGAAACTATTTCTGTGCATGATACTACTTTACCATTAGGTGAATTTCTTGATGGTTATGTTATGTTATGTGCGTGATACTACTTTACCTGCATGTTGTTCCTGAGGGTTATGTTATGGAAGAGGAAGCTGCTAGAGCTATCTTTGCCTGTAAAGATAGATATGATCTGAAGAAATTATTAGCTAAATGGAAGCAGCACTCTCTTAATGCTAGAATGAAACCTGACCCTACTTTTGCTACCTCACCTATCTGTGTTACTGATAAGGATTATGAATTCTCTGTTGATCCTGAAATTATTACTTTAGTTGAATCTGATCCTTTTTATGGCCTTGAATCTGAAACTGTTGTGGCACATCTTACCAAGTTGAATGATATAGCTATCATGTTTACTCATGATGATAAATCTCGCTATTATTATATCCTTAAAGGGTGATGCTAAGACTTGGTATAGTTCTCTTGCTCCTGGTTGTGTGCATAGTCCCCAGGATATGATTTGTTACTTCTCTGCTAAATATTTCCCTGCTCATAAGAAAAAAGCTGCCTTGCGGGAAATATATAATTTTGTGCAAATCAAAGAAGAGAGTCTCTTACAAGCTTGGTGGAGGCTTCTCCGGTTACTTAATGCTTTGCCTGATCATCCTCTTAAGAAAAATGAATTACTTGATATCTTTTAGAATGATCTAACCGATGCTCCCAAGGACTACTTGGATAGTTGTGCTGGTTTTGTTTTCAGGGAAAGAACAGTCGACAAAGCTGAATTGCTATTGAATAATATGTTTACTAATGAAAATAATTGGACTATTCCCATGCCAATTCCTGAGGCAATTCCTGAACCAATTAAGCTAACTCCTGAGCCTGTTCCTAAACCCACTCTGAAGAAGAGAGGTGTTCTATTTCTCATTCCTGAAGATATGAAAGAGGCAAAGAAATCAATGAAAGAAAAAGGTATTAAAGCTGAAGATGTTAAGAATTTACCACCTATCGAAGAAATACATGGTCTTAATATACCACCTGTTGAAGAACCACATTGTCTTGATAACCCGACATAGGTAGTAAAGGTAAATTCTCTCTATAGATATGATAAAGTTGAAATCCCCTCTACTAAATTTCATATCCCATGCTTAGATGAATTTGATGACTTTATGGATAGACAATAAAGTTTTAATGCTTATGTCGGTAGAGAGTTAAAGAATAATGCTTTCGAGATAGGACGTGTGAGCGATAATATGGCTAGAGTTAAAGGTGAAGGAAATATGCCCTAGAGGCAATAATATAGTTATTATTTATTTCCTTATATCGTGATAAATGTTTATTATTCATGCTAGAATTGTATTAACCGGAAACATGATACATGTGTGAATACATAGACAAGCTTAATGTCATTAGTATGCCTCTACTTGACTAGCTCATTAATCAAAGATGGTTATGTTTCCTAACCATAGACATGAGCTGTCATTTGATTAACGGGATCACATCATTAGGAGAATGATGTGATCGACATGACCCATTCCGTTAGCTTAGCACTTGATCATTTAGTATGTTGCTATTGCTTTCTTCATGACTTATACATGTTCCTACAACTATGAGATTATGCAACTTTCGTTTACTGGAGGAACACTTTGTGTGCTACCAAACGTCACAACGTAACTGGGTGATTATAAAGGAGCTCTACAGGTGTCTCCAAAGGTACATGTTGAGTTGGCATATTTCGAGATTAGGTTTTGTCACTCCGATTGTCGGAGAGGTATCTCTGGGCCCTCTCGGTAATGCACATCACTATAAGCCTTGCAAGCAATGTAACTAATGAGTTAGTTAGGGAATGGTGCATTACATAACGAGTAAGAGACTTGCCAGTAATGAGATTGAACAAGGTATTGAGATACCGACGATCGAATCTCGGGCAAGTAACATACCGATGACAAAGGGAACAACGTATGTTGTTATGCAGTTTGACCGGTAAAGATCTTCGTAGAATATGTAGGAGCCAATATGAGCATCCAGGTTCCGCTATTAGTTATTGACCGGAAACGTGTCTCGGTCATGTCTACAAAGTTCTCGAACCTGTAGGGTCCGCACGCTTAATGTTTCGATGACAGTTATATTATGAGTTTATGAGTTTTGATATACCGAAGGTTGTTCGGAGTCCCGGATGTGATCACGGACATGACAAGGTGTCTCGAAATGGTCGTGACATAAAGATCGATATATTGGACGACTATATTTGGACACCGGAAAGGTTCCGGGTGAGATTGGGACAATACCAGAGCTCCGGGAGGTTATCGGAACCCCCTGGGAGGTATATGGGCCTTATTGGGCCTTAGTGGAAAGGAGTGGAAAGGAGCAAGGGAGGGGGCGCACCCCCCAAGCCCAATCCTAATTGGGAGGGGGCCGGCCCCCCTTTCCTTCCTCCCTCCTTCCTCTTCCTTCCCTCTCCCTTACCTAATAGGAAAGGGGGGAGTCCTACTCCCGGTGGGAGTTGGACTCCCCCATAGGGCGCGCCACCACCCTTGGCCGGCCCCCTCCTCCACTCCCTCTCCTAATAGAAAAGGGGGGAATCCTACTCCCAGTGGGAGTTGGACTCCCCCCTAGGGCGCGCCACCCGCCTTGGCCGGCCCCCTCCTCCACTCCTTTATATACGGGGGAGGGGGAACCCCATAGACACAACAATAGATCTATTGATCTCTTAGCCGTGTGCGGTGCCCCCCTCCACCATAGTTCTCCTCGATAATATTGTAGCGGTGCTTAGGCGAAGCCCTGCGACGGTAGAACATCAAGATCGTCACCACACCGTCGTGCTGACGGAACTCTCCCTCGACACACGGCTAGATCGGAGTTCGAGGGACGTCATCAAGCTGAACATGTGCTAGAACTCGGAGGTGCCGTAGTTTCGGTGCTTGATCGGTCAGGCCGTGAAGACGTACGACTACATCAACCGCATTGTTCTAACGCTTCCGCTTTTGGTCTACTAGGGTACGTGGACAACACTCTCCCCTCTCGTTGCTATGCATCACCATGATCTTGCGTGTGCGTAGGAATTTTTTTGAAATTACTATGTTCCCCAACAGTGGCATCAGAGCCAGGTTTTATGCGTAGATGTTATATTGACGAGTAGAACACAAGTGAGTTGTGGGCGATAGAAGTCATATTGCTTACCAGCATGTCATACTTTGGTTCAGCGGTATTGTTGGATGAAGCGGCCCGGACCGACATTACGCCTACGCTTACGCGAGACTGGTTCTACCGACGTGCTTTGCACACAGGTGGCTGGCGGGTGTCAGTTTCTCCAACTTTAGTTCAACCGAGTGTGGATACGCCCGGTCCTTGCGAAGGTTAAAACATCACTAAGTTGACGAACTATCGTTGGGGTTTTGATGCGTAGGTAAGAACGGTTCTTGCTCAGCCCATAGCAGCCACGTAAAATTTGCAACAACAAAGTAGAGGACGTCTAACTTGTTTTTGCATGGCATGTTGTGATGTGATATGATCAAGACGTGATGCTATATTTTATTGTATGAGATGATCATGTTTTGTAACCGAGTTATCGGTAACTGGCAAGAGCCATATGGTTGTCGCTTTATTGTATGAAATGCAAGAGCCCTGTAATTGCTTTACTTTATCACTAAGCGGTAGCGATAGTCGTAGAAGCAATAGATGGCGAAACGACAACGATGCTACGATGGAGATCAAGGTGTCGCGCCGGTGACGATGGTGATCACGACGGTGCTTCGGAGATGGAGATCACAAGCACAAGATGATGATGGCCATATCATATCACTTATATTGATTGCATGTGATGTTTATCCTTTATGCATCTTATTTTGTTTTGATTGACGGTAGCATTATAAGATGATCTCTCACTAATTATCAAGAAGTGTTCTCCCTGAGTATGCACCATTGCGAAAGTTCTTCGTGCTGAGACACCACGTGATGATCGGGTGTGATAGGCTCTACTTTCAAATACAACGGGTGCAAAATAGTTGCACACGCGGAATACTCAGGTTAAACTTGATGAGCCTAGCATATACAGATATGGCCTCGGAACACGGTGACCGAAAGGTCGAACGTGAATCATATAGTAGATATGATCAACATAGTGATGTTAACCATTGAGAACTACTCCATCTCACGTGATGATCGGACATGGTTTACTTGATTTGGATCACGTGATCACTTAGATGACTAGAGAGATGTCTGTCTAAGTGGGAGTTCTTTAGTAATATGATTAATTGAACTTAAATTTACCATGAACTTAGTACCTGATAGAATTTTGCTTGTCTATGTTTGTTGTAGATAGATGGCTCATGCTGTTGTTCCGTTGAATTTTAATGCGTTCCTTGAGAAAGCTAAGTTGAAAGATGATGGTAGCAATTACGGATCGGGTCCGTAATTTGAGATTATCCTCATTGCTGCACGTAAGAATTACGTCCTCGAAGCACCGCTGGGTGCCGTGCCTGCTGCAGATGCAACCGACGGCGTTAAGAATGTGTCCGCGAGCAAAGCTGATGACTACTCGATAGTTCAGTGTGCCATGCTTTACGGCTTAGAACCGGGACTTCAACGACGTTTTGAACGTCATGGAGCATATGAGATGTTCGAGGAGTTGAAGTTAATATTTCAAGCAAATGACCGGATTGAGAGATATGAAGTCTCCAATAAGTTCTATAGCTGCAAGATGGAGGAGAATAGTTCTGTCAGTGAACATATACTCAAAATGTCTGGGTATAATAATAAATTGATTCAACTGGGAGTTAATCTTCCTGATGATAGTGTCATTGACAAAATTCTTCAATCACTGCCACCAAGCTACAAGAGCTTCGTGATGAACTATAATATGCAAGGGATGGACAAGACTATTCCCGAGCTCTTCGCAATGCTAAAGGCTGTGGAGGTAGAAATCAAGAAGGAGCATCAAGTGTTGATGGTCAATAAGACCACCAGTTTCAAGAAAAAGGGTAAAGGGAAGAAGAAGGGGAACTTCAAGAAGAACAACAAACAAGTTGCTGCTCAAGAGAAGAAACCCAAATCTGGACCTAAGCACGAGGCGAGTGCTTCTCTGCAAGCGGTAGTCTTTGGAAGCGGAACTGCCCCAAGTATTTGGCGGATAAGAAGGATGGCAAAGTGAACAAAGGTATATGTGTTATACATGTTATTGATGTGTACCTTACTAATGCTTGCAGTAGCACCTGAGTATTTGATACTGGTTACATTGCTAATATTTGCAACTCAAAGCAGGAACTACGGATTAAGCGGAGATTGGCTAAGGGCGAGGTGACGATGCACGGAAATGGTTCCAAAGTCGATGTGATCGCGGTCGGCATGCTACCTCTACATCTACCTTCGGGATTAGTTTTAGACCTGAATAATTGTTATTTGGTGCCAGCGTTAAGCATGAACATTATATCTGGATCTTGTTTGATGCGAGACAGTTATTCATTTAAATCAGAGAATAATGGTTGTTCTATTTATATGAGTAATATCTTTTATGGTCATTCACCCTTGAAGAGTGGTCTATTTTTATTAAATCTCAATAGTAGTGATACACATATACATAATGTTGAAGCCAAAAGATGCTGAGTTGAAAATTATAGTGCAACTTATTTGTGGCACTGCCCTTTGGGTCAGATTGGTGTAAAACGCATGAAGAAAATCCATACTGATGGACTTCTGGAATCACTTGATTATGAATGACTTGGTACTTGCGAACCGTGCCTCATGGGCAAGATGACTAAAACGCCGTTCTCCGGAACTATGGAGCAAGTAACAGACTTGTTGGAAATCATACATACTGATGTATGTGGTCCAATGAATGTTGAGGATCGTGGCGGATATCGTTATTTTCTCACCTTCACAGATGATTTGAGCAGATATGGGTATATCTACTTAATGAAACATAAGTCTGAAACATTTGAAAAGTTCAAAGAATTTTAGAGTGAAGTGGAAAATCATGGTAACAATAAAATAAAGTTTCTACGATCTGATCGTGGAGGAGAATATTTGAGTTGCGAGTTTGGTTTACATTTGAAACAATGCAGAATAGTTTCGCAACTCACGCCACCCGGAACACCACAATGAAATGGTGTGTCCGAACGTCGTAATCGTACTTTACTAGATATGGTGCGATCTATGATGTCTCTTACCGATTTACCTCTATTGTTTTGGGGTTATGCTTTAGAGACGGCCACATTCACGTTAAATAGGGCACTATCAAAATCCGTTGAAACGATGCCTTATGAACTGTGGTTTGGCAAGAAACCAAAGTTGTCGTTTCTTAAAGTTTGGGGCTGGGATGCTTATGTGAAGAAACTTCAACCAGATAAGCTCGAACCCAAATCGGAGAAATGTGTCTTCATAGGATACCCAAAAGAGACTATTGGGTACACCTTCTATCACAGATCTGAAGGCAAGACTCTTGTTGCTAAATTCGGATCCTTTCTAGAAAAAGAGTTTCTCTCGAAAGAAGTGAGTGGGAGGAAAGTAGAACTTGATGAGGTAACTATACCTGCTCCCTTATTGGAAAGTAGTTCATCACAGAAACCGGTTCCTGTGACAACTACACCAATCAGTGAGGAAGCTAATGATATTGATCATGAAACTTCAGATCAAGTTACTCCAGAACCTCGTAGATCATCCAGAGTAAGATCCGCTCCAGAGTGGTACGGTAATCCTATTCTGTAAGTCATGTTACTTGACCATGGTGAACCTACGAACTATGATTAAGCGATGATGAGCCCAGATTCTGCAAAATGGCTTGAGGCTATGAAATCTGAGATGGGATCCATGTATGAGAACAAAGTATGGACTTTGGTTAACTTGCTCGATGATCGGCAAGCCATTGAGAATAAATTGATTTTCAAGAAGAAGACTGATGCTGATGGTAATGTAACTGTCTACAAAGCTCGACTTGTTGCGAAAGGTTTTCGACAAGTTCAAGGAGTTGACTACGATGAGACTTTCTCACCCGTAGCGATGCTTAAGTCTGTCCGAATCTTGTTAGAAATTGCCGCATTTTATGATTATGAAATATGGCAAATGGATGTCAAAATTGCATTCCTGAATGGATTTCTAGAAGAAGAGTTGTATATGATGCAACCAGAAGGTTTTGTCAATTCAAAAGGTGCTAACAAGGTGTGCAAGCTCCAGCGATCCATTTATGGACTGGTGCAAGCCTCTCGGAGTTGGAATAAACACTTTGATAGTGTGATCAAAGCATATGGTTTTATACAGATTTTTGGAGAAGCCTGTATTTACGAGAAAGTGAGTGGGAGCCCTGTAGCATTTCTGATATTATATGTAGATGACATATTGTTAATTGGAAATGATATAGTATTTCTGGATAGCATAAAGGGATACTTGAATAAAAGTTTTTCGATGAAAGACCTCGGTGAAGCTGCTTACATATTGGGCATCAAGATCTATAGAGATAGATCAAGACACTTAAATGGACTTTCACAAAGCACATACATTGATAAAGTTTTGAAAAAGTTCAAAATGCATCAGGCAAAGAAAGGGTTCTTGCCTGTATTACAAGGTGTGAAGTTGAGTCAGACTCAATGCCCGACCACAGCAGAAGATAGAGAGAAAATGAAAGATGTTCCCTATGCTTTAGCCATAGGCTCTATCATGTATGCAATGCTGTGTACCAGACCTGACGTATGCTTAGCAATAAGTTTAGCAGGGATGTACCAAAGTAATCCAGGAGTGGATCACTGGACAGCGGTCAAGAATATCCTAAAATACCTGAAAAGGACTAAGGATATGTTTCTCGTTTATGGAGGTGACAAAGAGCTAGTCATAAATGGTTACGTCGATGCAAGCTTTGACACTGATCCGGATGATTCTAAATCGCAAACCGGATACGTGTTTATATTGAACGGTAGAGCTGTCAGTTGGTGCAGTTCTGAACAAAGCGTCGTGGCGGGATCTACATGCGAAGCGGAGTACATAGCTGCTTCGGAAGCAGCAAATGAAGGAGTCCAGATGAAGGAGTTCATTTTTGATATAGGTGTCATACCTAGTGCATCGGGACCAATGAAGATCCTCTGTGACAATACTGGTGCAGTTGCCTTGGCAAAGGAATCCAGATTTCACAAGAGGACCAAGCACATCAAGAGACGCTTCAATTCCATCCGGGACCAAGTCCAAGTGGGAGACATAGAGATTTGCATGATACATATGGATCTGAATATTGCAGACCCGTTGACTAAGCCTCTTCCACGAGCAAAACAAGATCAGCACCAAGGCTCCATGGGTGTTAGAATCATTACTGTGTAATCTAGATTATTGACTCTAGTGCAATTGGGAGATTGATGAAAATATGCCGTAGAGGCAATAATAAAGTTATTATTTATTTCCTTATATCACGATAAATGTTTATTATTCACGCTAGAATTGTATTAACCAGAAACATGATACATGTGTGAATACATAGACAAACTTAATGTCACTAGTATGCCTCTACTTGACTAGCTCATTAATCAAAGATGGTTATGTTTCCTAACCATAGACATGAGCTGTCATTTGATTAATGGGATCACATCATTAGGAGAATGATGTGATTGACATGATCCATTCCGTTAGCTTAGCACTTGATTGTTTAGTATGTTGCTATTGCTTTCTTCATGACTTATACATGTTCCTACAACTATGAGATTATGCAACTCCCGTTTACCAGAGGAACACTTTGTGTGCTACCAAACGTGACAACATAACTGGGTGATTATAAAGGAGCTCTACAGGTGTCTCCAAAGGTACATGTTGAGTTGGCGTATTTCGAGATTAGGTTTTGTCACTCCGATTGTCGGAGATGTATCTCTGGGCCCTCTCGGTAATGCACATCACTACAAGCCTTGCAAGAAATGTAACTAATGAGTTAGTTACGGAATGATGCATTACATAATGAGTAAAGAGACTTGCCGGTAACGAGATTGAACTAGGTGTTGAGATACCAACGATCGAATCTAGGGCAAGTAACATACCGATGACAAAGGGAACAACGTATGTTGTTATGCGGTTTGACCGATAAAGATCTTCGTAGAATATGTAGGAGCCAATATGAGCATCCAGGTTCCGCTATTGGTTATTAACCGGAAACGTGTCTTGGTCATGTCGACATAGTTCTCGAACCCGTAGGGTCCGCACGCTTAAGGTTTCGATGACAGTTATATTATGAGTTTATGAGTTTTGATGTACCGAAGGTTGTTCGGAGTCCCAGATGTGATCACAGACATGACGAGGAGTCTCGAAATGGTCGAGACATGAAGATCGATCTATTGGACGACTATATTTGGACACCGGAAAGGTTCCGGGTGAGATTGGGACAATACTGGAGCTCCGGGAGGTTATCGGAACCCCCGGGAGGTATATGGGCTTTATTGGGCCTTAGTGGAAAGGAGGGGAAAGAAGCAAGGGAGGGGGCGCGCCCCCCAAGCCCAATCCGAATTGGGAGGGGGGCTGGCCCCCCCTTTCCTTCCTCCCTCCTTCCTCTTCCTTCCCTCTCCCTTACCTAATAGGAAAGGGGGGAGTCCTACTCCCGGTGGGAGTTGGACTCCCCCATAGGGCGCGCCACCACCCTTGGCCGGCCCCCTCCTCCACTCCTTTATATACGGGGGAGGGGGGCACCCCATAGACACAAGAATAGATCTCTTGATCTCTTAGCCGTGTGCGGTGCCCCCCTCCACCATAGTCCTCCTCGATAATATTGTAGCGGTGCTTAGGTGAAGCCCTGCGATGGTAGAACATCAAGATCATCACCACACTGTCGTGCTGACGGAACTCTCCCTTGACACTCGGCTGGATCGGAGTTCGAGGGACGTCATCGAGCTGAATGTGTGCTAGAAATCGGAGGTGCCGTAGTTTCGGTGCTTGATCGGTCGGGTCATGAAGACGTACGACTACATCAACCGCGTTGTTCGAACGCTTCCGCTTTTGGTCTACAAGGGTACGTGGACAACACTCTCCCCTCTCATTGCTATGCATCACCATGATCTTGCGTGTGCGTAGGATTTTTTTTGAAATTACTATGTTCCCCAACCAAAGGTGAACTCAATCTCGTTAGCAAATATGCTTCTATGGTTGCTACTCAAGCTGAGCAAGTACTTAAAGCTCAAAATGAATTGCTAGATGAGTTAAATAATAAACATGACTTTGCTGTTAGAGTGGCTACTAGAACTGGTAGAATGACTCAGGAACCTTTGTATCCCGAAGGCCACCCTAAGAGAATCGAGCAAGATTCTCAAAGAAATAATTTAGAGGCACCTAGTTCTTCTAAAAAGAAGAAAAAGAAAAATGATAGGACTTTGCATGCTTCTAGTGAACCTGTTGTAGGCACACCTGAGAATCCCAATGATATTTCTATTTCTGATGCTGAAACGCAATCAGGTGATGAACATGAACCTAGTGATAATGTTAATGATAACGTTCATGTTGATGCTCAACCTAGCAAAAATAATGAAGTAGAGATTGAACCTGCTGTTGATCTTGATAACCCACAATCAAAGAATCAATGTTATCATAAGAGAGATTTTGTTGCTAGGAAGCACGGTAGAGAAAGAGAACCATGGGTTCAGAAACCCATGCCCTTTCCTCCTAAACCATCCAAGACAAAGGATGATGAGGATTTTGAGCGCTTTGCTGAAATGATTAGACCTATTTTCTTACGTATGCGCTTAACTGATATTCTCAAAGTAAATCCCTATGCTAAGTGTATGAAGGATATCATCACAAACAAAAGAAAGATACCAAAAGCTGAAATTTCCACCATGCTTGCTAATTACACTTTTAAGGGTGGAATACCAAAGAAACTTGGAGATCCAGGGGTACCAACTATACCATGCTCCATTAAAAGAAATTATGTTAGAACTGCTTTATGTGATCTTGGAGCCGGTGTTAGTGTTATGCCTGTCTCTTTATATCGTAGACTTGAATTGAATAAGTTGACACCTACTGAAATATCTTTGCAAATGGCCGATAAATCAACTACCATACCTGTCGGCATTTGTGAGGATATGCCTGTTGTGGTTGCAAATGTCACTATCCTAACGGACTTTGTTATTCTTGATATTCCCAAGGACGATAGTATGTCGATTATCCTTGGTAGACCCTTTTTGAATACTGCAGGGGCCGTTATTGATTGCAACAAAGGCAATGTCACTTTTCATGTTAATGGTAATGAGCATATGGTACACTTTCCGAGGAAACAATCTCAAGTTCATAGCATCAATTCTATTGGAAAAATTCTAACTATCATTATTGGAGGTTTTGAATTTCCTCCCTACTGTCAAGAAAAAGTATGATATTCTTATTGTTGGGGATTTTCATATCCCCGTTGAGGTAACTTAGTGTTATTCAAAATTTCTCCGGTTCCGTGGTATTCGGAATGAGTTTGATAACAAGACTTGATCAACCTTGTTAGTCGATTCATTTTGATGATCATGAGATGGATGAAACTAGAAGGCACAACCTTCTGTACCCTCTTTTTACTTTCTGTTATTTAGATTTAATAAAGCAAAAATAGTATTATCTGTCTATTTTCTGAATTATCCGTGCAATAAAAAAATATCCCGAAAATAAAAGTGCTCCAAATGCCCTGCAAATTTAGTATGATTTTTTATGGAATATTTGAGGATTTTAGGCACTAAAATCACTGCAGGAGGGGCAAGCACCAGGCCACGAGAGTGGAGGGCGCGCCCACCTACCCTAGGCGCGCCCCCCTATCTCGTGGGCCCCTAGTGGCTTTATGCCAGCCCCCGCACACTCCATCTTCTTCCCAAAAAAAATCCCCATCCAGCTCAAGAACGAGCTCTAGCTCATTTTGCTGCGATTTTCGATCTCCTTGCTCAAAGCTCCATTCACAAAACTGCTTTGGGAGATTGTTGCTTGGTATGTGACTCCTCCAATTGTCCAATTAGTTTTTGTTCTAGTGCTTTATTCATTGCAAATTTTTTCTGCATATTTGACCATGTTCTTTAGCTTGAATGTTGAATTTATGAGGTCCCAAGCAATTCTAATGCATGATATAGGCTCTAGGCACTTGTAGGAGTAGTTGCTATCAATCTTGTTTAGTTTTATTCACTTTTATTTTGAAGCTACTAAAATTTCAGAAATTTTCAGAAAATGTCAAGGAGACTTTTGAGGGGCTCTTCTAGCCAAGGCTCTCAGGAAAAACAAGCTAAAGAGAAGGAAAAAGCCAAGTATAATCTTCCTCGCGTAGCGGAAGTACGACCGTGTGAATGGGCATGCGATAATTTCTTGAAAGAAGCTGGAATTCATGAAGATTTTTATTCTTTGATCGAGAATGCAGATCTCACCTATTTCCTCCATGATTGGATCGATCAGTATCTCTTACTTACCAATATCTCGTGCAAATTTTTTATTATTATCCTAAGAAGTCACCGCCTTCAATATCATTTATATGATGAATTCAGAGAAATGTCTTTATGTAATTTTTGCGTGGTATGTAGGATGCCCTTTGAGGGAGAATTAGAGGAACCCCATCGTAAAGATGTGGATGGCTTTGTTAACATTATCACTGTAGAGAATCCAAAGAAGGGTTCCGGTGCGAAAATCTCTAGCATACACTTTCTTGTTTTACGCTACTTTGCCATATTTGCTAGTAGATGCTTGATTGGTCGTGGAAATAGTGGAAACTTTAGTGTTCCTGATATTATCATTCTTCAACATGCCTTGTTTGGAGATAATAGTTTTAGTATGGGTGCCGTCATTGCTAAACGGCTAAGCTTGAATCGTACAAAAGGCCCCATATTTGGCGGTATCTATGCTTCACATCTTGCTAGACATTTTGAGATACCTATTAGGCACCATGAGAAAGAGGAGACAAAATTGCCTCCTTACATTTTAGATTACAAGAGCATGGTAGCACACGCGTTTATTGTTGACAACAAAGAGAAGATGCTCTTGTATAACCTTAGATTAATAAGAAACGCAATGAGACTATTATTTTGCCTGCGCCTCTGTTGTTTGATTTGATTGCAGATAATTTTCTTATTACACCGGAAGCGGTGTACGCTCATCGAGGACAAGCAAAGGTTTAAGCCCGGGGGAGTTGATACGTCTCCAACGTATCTACTTTTCCGAACACTTTTGCCCTTGTTTTGGACTCTAACTTGCATGATTTGAATGAAACAAACCCGGACTGACGCTGTTTTCTGTAGAACTGCCATGATGTTGTTTTATGTGTAGAAAACAAAAGTTCTCGGAATGTACTGAAAATCCACGGAGGCACTTTTGGGAAAATAAAAAAATAACTGGCGAAAGAATCAAGATCAGGGGGCCCACACCCTGTCCATGAGGGTGGGGGGCGCGCCCACCCCAGGCAAGACTTCGATCGTCTCCAACGTATCTATAATTTTTGATTGTTCCATGCTATTATATTACCCCTTTTAGATGTTTATGGGCTTTATTTTGCACATTTATATCATTTTTCGGACTAACCTACTAACCGGAGGCCCAGCCCATATTGCTGTTTTTTTGCCTATTTCAGTATTTCAAAGAAATAGAATATCAAACGGAGTCCAAACGGAATGAAACCTTCGGGAGCGTGATTTTTGGAACGAACGTGATCCAGAGGACTTGGAGTGCAAGTCAAGAAGTGTCACATCCCTAGCTTCTGGTGCTGCCTAGTGTTTGCATCTTGCTTGCATCATGTTTAAATCTTTGAAACCTGAGTTGAGGAAATTTGAAAGCCTCAAAATATTTAAATAAAAGAAGGGCAAATAACCCTGGAAAATGCATCCAATGTTTCCAAAATGCTCTTCAATGATGTTTAATATCTTTGGCAAGGGTTTTGGTCCAAACCAAAAATATGGAACATTTTTGAGGAATTATTTTGGCTATTTGGATTTAAATCAATAAATATTTGAGGTGGATTTAAATCTTCTATAAAAGAATTGCAAGTCCAACAATTCTGAAAAAAACCTGTGAGTGGCTTTGAATATATTGTAGCAAGCCACATAAATATTTTCAGAAGCTACTAAATGATTTGGGCTATGAATCAAACGAAAACAGAGTTGAAATATTAGAAAACAGAAACAGAAATGTAAAGAAAAGGGAACTAACCTGGCCCAGCTTACCTGTACCTGGCAGCCCACACGGCCCAAACCTACCTGGCTGGCCAGTTGGCCAGCCCAGCCCACCAGCGCCACCGTCCTCAAGCTCCTGCCAGAGGACGCAGCGATGTGGTCGCTTCTTGTGAGCAGCGCATACAGCCACCTCCTCTCTGCCTGCTTGCCCGGACACCTCTGGGAGATGCCACGCGCCAGCCCCGACTCTCTCTCGCTCTCTCTTGTCCCCATTGCCTCCCCTGGCTCTCTTGCTCGCACGCACCGAACGAAGCCGTCGCCGCTGCTAGTTGCTGTCGCGCCCACCGCCGATGCCTTGCCTCCCTGATCAGTCCAGCACCTCCGCCACCTCGGACCACGCTTCTCCATCGAAGAAAGCTAACGCGGAGGCCCTATGGAGCCGCCATCGTCGTCATCTTCCTCGTCCCTGTCCGAAGATCGTCGTCGTCGATTCGCCGCCTCGAGCGCCTCCCCGAGCCCACGGAGCTGCTCTTCGACCTCCCTGTGAGCTCCTGTTGCTTCCCCCTCGCTCTCTCCCTCCGTTCCCGTCCCCTAGTCCCGTTTTCCGATCGAGCCCGAGAGCTCACCGCCGCCGGCCATGGCGCCATCATAGCTAGAGCGCATCCACGACGCATTAGAGCCCACCCCCGTGCTCAGCGAGTCCGCAGGACTCCGTAGCAACCCGCAGCTCGTCCTCCCGTGCACCAAAACGCCGTGTCCAAGCGTGCCCGTACTCCGGCCGCCGCGGAAGTGCTCGCCGCCGTTAACTCCGGCCATCCCAGCAGCTGCCACTTGCACCACCCGACGCGCCTCCCTGCGGGCTTTCGAAAGAGCGTAGCCGCGCTTCGTACGGCCGCCGGAATCGGTCGACCGGAGTATCTCCGCCGTCGGCTATGGTCACCGGCGGCTAACCGCCGACGTACCTGGCCATTAGGGCCTAAGCACCCTACTAACAACCCCCTGGAGTCAATGATAGCGGGGCCCCACTGCCTAACTAACCAGCTAACTAAAACAGTTTAAGGTTAATCTAATTGTAGTGGGCCCACGCGTCAGTTTTGACTACACTGACGTGTCTGTTGACCAGACCCCACCTGTCTGTGACACTAACCTGTCCTGAGTCACTGACCAGTGGGCCCTACTGATCAGGTTTGACCTGGACCGTATCTGTTGACCTGCTGAGGTCAGCATGACGCGAAGCTGACGCAGTAATTGATTTTCTGGATTTAATCTTATCCAGGAAATTTCAGAAAATAGTCAAAACTTCTAGAATTCATATAAAATCAACCGTAACTCCAAATGCAAAGATTTATATATGAAAAATGATTAGAAAAATCCAATCTATCCATCTGCACTAGTTTCATGCATGTTAGGGCAACTTAACCCTGCTGTTTAGATGAAATAAGTTAATGCACCTTTATGACTTCATATAATGGGTTCGCATTTGAATCTTTGGTTCAAATGAACTCATTTCAATCTGTTCTAGCTTGCATTAGCCCAAAACACATTCATATAGACATGTCATGATCATGCATCATATTGTGCATTGCATTGATTGTGTTCTTCCTTGTTTACCGGTATTTGTTCCCTCTCGATAGACGTGTACCGACGACGAGATCGATGACACGGATGAAGAACTATACTATCTTCAGAAGTGCCAGGCAAGCAAAACCCCCTTGTTCATTCCGATACAATCCCACTCTCTCGCTCCTGCTCTCTTTTGCCGCATTAGGACAACAACGATACATCTGCTACTTGCTGTGGTAGTTGAACCCCTTTATCCTTTGCATGACTTGTCATTGCCACAGTAAATAGATGAAACCCACTAGCATGAGTAGGAGTTGTTTGAGCCCTGATGTGCCTACTCATTCTTGCTTGTTTGTCATGCCTGCTACTGCTTAGAGTTGAGTCAGGTCTGATTCATCGGAGATGAATCAGAGGTGTGTGAACCTGTCCTACTGTTGAGAGCTAAGTGTGTGAACACGATTTGGTAAAGGTAGCGGTGAGAGGCCATGTAGGAGTACATGGTGGGTTGTCTCATTGCAGCCGTCCTCAGGAACTGAGTTCTGTGTTTGTGATCCATGAACAGCTACTACCACACATTGGGCTCCGGGCGCTCCAAGCTCTCTCGACTTATTAATCAACTTGATCTCTGTCCAGGAGTCGCAACTAGTTTCTGGTGTTTGTAGGTAGTGCTATTTTTCTACCAAGTGGCACCCGCAGAGGTGGGCTTAGGACAGACTAGGCACACGTGGCCTGGTGTGCAGTGGCACCGGATGGTGGGCTCGGGAACCCTGCACATATCGTTTGGGGCCGTGAGCGACACCCCGGCCGGATCTCCTTGCGGATGGAACCCGAATAGGCGATAAACCTGGGCTAGAGTCTTGTGTGGTTAGTCAGGTCGTGGCCGACACCCTTGCCAGGCTTCCGCTTGAAGGTTGCCGAGATACATGACGTGTACATGACGGTAAGTGGCGAGAGCGTGTGTGAAGAAGTACACCCCTACAGGGTTATCATTATCTATTCGAATAGCCGGATTCCTCGGATATGGAAACTTGGACCCCTTGCAAAGTTCATAGACAAGTGAAAGTGGATACTCTAAAATACGCAAGATAAGCGTGAGTGCTATGGATGGTGTTCTCGTAGGGAGACGGGAGCGGATCCATAGTGGAGTATTGATATGGTGAATATGTGGACTCGTGTGCGCCACCTCAAAAGAGTTACTTGCAGTCGTAGTTTAGGATAGCCACCGAGTCAAAGCTGGCTTGTTGCAGTCAAACTCCACCATTCCCTTTGTTGAAAATGATGCATATGTAGTTAGATCTGATGTAAGTCTTGCTGGGTACATTTGTACTCACGTTTGCCTACTTACGTTTTTGCAGAGACTTCCGTCTCACTAGTAGCTACACGTGGACTTCGACGTTTAGCTTGCTACCTCAGCTACGATCTTGTGCCCTCGGCAGGATCTGGTAGTTAGTCAGGCTTCTCAGCCTTTTTCATTTGTAGATGTCTGTACTCAGACATGTTAAGCTTCCGCACGTGCTTTGACTTGTATGCTCTGAATGTTGGGTCGTGAGACCCTTGTTTGTAATATCTCGCTCCTCGGAGCCTATTGAATAAATACTTGAGTTGTAGAGTCATGTTGTGATGCCATGTTGTATTTGCATATATCGAGCATATTGTGTGTATGTTATTGAAATGCTTGGTATATGTGGGATCTGACTATCTAGTTGTTTATCCTTAGTAGCCTCTCTTACCGGGAAATGTCTCCTAGTGTTTCCAGCGAGCCATGGTAGCTTTCTACTGCTCTGGAACACTTAGGCTGGCCGGCATGTGTCCTTCTTTGTTCCTGTGTCTGTCCCCTCGGGAAAATGTCACGCGATGAATACCGGAGTCTGTTAGCCGCTACAGCCGGTTCACGAGTCTGCTAGCCCAGTGCTATAGCCTGGATTCACTCGTGATGACCGACACGTTCGATCTTTGGGTCATGGATGCTGTCCTGTAAGTTTGTGCCACTTTGGGTTTACGACTAGCCATGTCAGCCCGGGCTCATTATCATATGGATGCTAGCGACACTATCATATACGTGTGCCAAAAGGCGCAAACGGTACCGGGCAAAGGTAAGACGACACCCGTGGGAATACCGTGCGTGAGGCCGCAAAGTGATATGAGGTGTTACATGCTAGATCGATGTGGCATTGAGTCGGGGTCTTGACAGCTTTGGTATCAGAGACTTACTGCCTGTAGGATTACCAAGCCAAACTGGTCGAAGTTGAGTCTAGAAATGCTTTAGTTATATGTAGGGGAATTGATTGTGGGATGGAACGTAAGGCTCTTTTTTTACTCCTTATACCTCATGGCCTTCTGATCTGAGTCCTCCTCTTCTCTTCTACGGGGATTAAGCACTAGGCCTTCTCATCTATCTATCAGGATGACGTGTTACTAAACCATGGACTTATAGAATTGATAGTTCAAATCTCAGTTTAGTTTGTACTACTTCCGTGTGTTCATAGTTGGTCTCGGAACCTTGATATTGTGCTTCTGAGTGGTTATGCCACCATTTTTGCAGGATTGCCCAAATCATTTTGAGAATTTATAGCCGTTATGCTGTCCGAGTCATCCTAGGTCTCTAAATAGTCTGATGCATTTGCAAATCCCTTCCTACCGTTTCAAAGTTCCTTTGTGCCAGATTAACCACACTAATCGGTGAGTTGAGGTACTTTGTTGCCTCGACATATATGTTGGAGCTATTATTATGACCCTAGATGTCTAGAGTATCACCTAGTAATCTAGCCATGTTTTGTGATCCCAGTGTGATGACTCTGGCCATCATTCCCGAAAGCATCCCGTGATGCCATTTAGTTAGTAGGCTTTCTAATCCTAGGTTTTTGAACCCGAGATTCACCCTACTTACCTTGTGTTGATAGTGTTTGCTAGTTCCTTTAGGATATTAGTAACCTTAACGTTAGTCCTCGAGGTCCGTGGTATTTCATTCTTCAAATACTATGAACCGTTTATGGCAGAAGTTCTTTGAACCAAAAGATCACAACCAGAGCTCTTGATGAGTTCTCGATTCTATGTTGTGACTCTGCCAGTTCTACTTTTCTGCATGGGTTATCCGGAAGAAATATGTTGAACTTGGTTCGACATGCTAATCCATGCATCCACAACTCAGAAATCATATGTTCTTTTGAGTTGTCCCATTTTAGTTGTCTTCTGACCTCGTCTATCAATTGACAGTCAGGAGTGGTTGTGCATTCGTGTTCATCGGTGCCTTTTACTCCTATGGTCCGTCAAGCCGTTCTATTCGGAATGACTAGGAGAAATAAACTCCAGTACCTCATCCATATCTAGGATTGGGTCAAAGTAGTCGTACTCCGCAGATTAAATGCTAATCCAGCTCTTGTTCTGCTCTACCTTGGAGTATTACCATCTTTATATCAAGAATGTCATGGTAATTGCACACCATCCTATGAACTCTTGATACAGTGATACTTCTCACTCTCATTATTCATTTCTCGGTCCCGTGTTGTCGCAACCGGAATGCCGGCAAGTGAACTATGATGTGTGAAATCAATACTCCTAGTAACTCGTTGCCTGGTAGTAAATGGACAATATTCTCATTCTTAGCATGTTGGTTATTAAATCATCATTCTAAGATAGATTGTGCTACCTAGTCCTTACTTTTGGTGCACTCTTCGATCAATGAGTTAGGATTGTGTCAATCCCTCGCTCTGTTGATCATATCGTCTTGCCCTGAAAAGCAAGATTGTTCTCGAGCTTAGTAACATATCGGTGGTTCATGATTTTCCGTATATCTTCTCGGAAGTATTACCAGGTGCCACCTGACCGCTATGCTGAGCTCGTGATCAAGTTGGTTTCCTGTAAACCACCCCTTCTCCAAGAATCCGTGTTGGATACCCCTGAGCTAGTTGGTTAAGCTAAACGACAACTTGGAGAGTTGGAAGATAAAAGCTTGTCTGACCTAGATCATGTTAAGGGATATCTTTTTGTGTCTGTGTGTGTTGAAGAAAGATGATATCTTCATCAACTGGTCCATGTGATCAGTTGTTGGACCTATTGTCTTACCCCATTTTTGATTTGAGTATGGGCTATCATCAAATCAATTCAGAACCAACGATGTTCGTAATGTTGTCTTACTCGTGGTTGTTTCCTCGAGCATACACCATTATATCTTTTGGTCTGACCAATACTATCACATTGTTCACATAATGGTGGAAATCCAGTGATATGGAAATTCCGATGAGTTGCTGTTGAGCCCATCAGCAGTATTTTGTCTCCCCCATGATTCATATTGAACATCAACCTAGTGTTGGAAACTTGGTAAGCAATGCCTTCGTGTTTCGTTGATGAAGCTTATGCTTGGATGGAAGAAGTGACTTCTCCGAATTCATGTGCATTTGGTGCAAGTTGCCGCCGTGAGTTCGAGAAAGATTGTTTTTGTTTCCTCTGGTACCATCCCAAATCAATTATGCATGTGCGAATGTATTCTACGGTTTGGTAGATTAATTACCTCCACTCCATATGTATTCCCTAGCAAACCAAGCCACTGATTGACTTGTTCAAGGAAAAGAAGTCCAGCGCGCGTAAAGAATTCGAAATCCTTGATGATGGTTCCCCACCTGAACTCGGTAGTGTTTTATTATAAGACTACTACGTGGTCATTCTTGTCTTGGACAACGTGTTCACATGTTGTAGCAGAACCAGCTCATGTTTTGGAGCTTGCTATCATAGTTCATCCCCCGAGAATCTCGCAACGTCATCTCGTCGATTTGTGTTGCAAACTTTCGTTTTTCCTTCTAGACTTGATGAGTCTGGATTATTCTGACACCAACCAGATCTGAATCTCAGGCAGATATGATGGTTGGAACGTTTCCCAAGAACTATAATATTGGTCTCTCTGTAACCCGGTAAAGTGGATGTCGTGGCCAACACACCCAGCCGGAAGATCTCTTGTTGTAGTATCTTGATTTGAGGAAGTTGGCCACCTCCCCATAAGGATTTCGTAGGGTTTTACTCCAATAAGTTACTCCTTATGGATTCTTGAGCTCCCGAAGTCCGACCTTTTACTTGATGTTCTAGTTATCAAACCATATCTATAAATGGGTTGTGCTAGCACATCAAGGAGAACATTAAAAGCGGAGTGCTAAATGTCTCTCGGTCGATCATCCAGATTTTGTTTCCTTGGCCTCGCTAAGGCGAAATCTGAGAAGGTGTTATCTTCCTTTGCATCTGCATCCTCCACCATGATTCATCATGGTAGTATGTGGTGTTGCCAGGATCCTTGACGCGGACATTGGTAAAACCTTGATGAATATGGAAATGCTCAAGTTCTTGAGAGCACGCACAAGCGCTAGGTGTTGTCATCGGCACTAACTGGGATTGCTCTCAGTTTCCTCGGTTATGCTATAACTTTCAAACAGTGGACTCACTCTCTACTGTTGAGTTCTCCCTAGTTACTAAAATCATCCCTTGTGTTGTTTTCAACAAGGTAATCCACATCATCCATTCTAATCCGGGTATGCCATTCTACCGAACCCCTCCAAATGGTCGCTCGGGAATTGCCTTAGGTTGGTATAAAGAGTTTCAATGATCTCTGAGTCAAAGGTAATTCTTTTTGCCACTTAAGGGGATATTTCTACGAGTCGCCCTCCTCTAAGGTATCTCGTTATGGTATCATGGCAACTCAAATCCTTACTACGTTGACAACTGTTCACCACCCTCTTAAGTGTGGAATTGTTGTCTACCTAATGAACCTTTGTCATCTATTTCACTCCATCCCTCTGGATGTATACCTCGTGTCTCACCTTGAGAGATGTCGCTATGTCTCATCCCATGAGTTGATCTGAGTTGCTCGATCTTGAGGAGATCGTTTTCTATAGAGTCTCCTACATGTCGTCATCGTGTTGGATGAAGACCTCATAAGCAAAGACGTGAAGATCCATTTGAATCAATGAATCAACATCTTCGAGAAGGACAGTTGGATCTTGGAAATCATGTTATTAGCTCGTGTCCCTCTGTCTTCCTACCTCACGTCTTGAATCTCGGGTCGAGATTCTTGTTTAGTGGGGGGTGAGTTGTCACATCCCTAGCTTCTGGTGCTGCCTAGTGTTTGCATCTTGCTTGCATCATGTTTAAATCTCTGAAACCTGAATTGAGGAAATTTGAAAGCCTCAAAATATTTAAATAAAAGAAGGGCAAATAACCCTGGAAAATGCATCCAATGTTTCCGAAATGCTCTTCAATGATGTTTAATATATTTGGCAAGGGTTTTGGTCCAAACCAAAAATATGGAACATTTTTGAGGAATTATTTTGGCTATTTGGATTTAAATCAATAAATATTTGAGTTGAATTTAAATCTTCTATAAAAGAATTGCAAGTCCAACAATTCTGAAAAAACCTGTGAGTGGCTTTGAATATATTGTAGCAAGCCAAATAAATATTTTCAGAAGCTACTAAATGATTTGGGCTATGAATCAAATCAAAACAGAGTTGAAATATTAGAAAACAGAAACAGAAATGTGAAAAAAAGGGAACTAACCTGGCCCGGCTTACCTATACCTGGCAGCCCACCCGGCCCAAACCTACCTGGCTGGCCAGTTGGCCAGCCCAGCCCACCAGCGCCACCGTCCTGAAGCTCCTGCCAGGAGGACGCGCGCGTGTGGTTGCTGCGCGCAGGCACGCGCCCTGGCCACCTCCTCTCTGCCTGCTTGCCCGGACACCTCTAGGAGATGCCACGCGCCAGCCCCGACTCTCTCTCGCTCTCTCTCGTCCCCATCCCCTCCCCTGGCTCTCTTCCTCGCACGCACCAAACGCAGCCGTCGCCGCCGCTCGTTGCTGTCGCGCCCACCACCGATGCCTTGCCTCCCTGATCAGTCCAGCACCTCCGCCACCTCGCACCACGCCTCTCCATCGAAGAAAGCTAACGCGGAGACCCTATGGAGCCGCCATCGTCGTCATCTTCCTCGTCCCTGTCCGAAGATCGTCGTCGTCGGTTCGCCGCCTCGAGCGCCTCCCCGAGCCCACGGAGCTGCTCTTCGACCTCCCTGTGAGCTTCTGTTGCTTCCCCCTCGCTCTCCCCCTCCGTTCCCGTCCCCTAGTCCCGTTTTCCGATCGAGCCCGAGAGCTCACTGCCGCCGGCCATGGCACCGCCATATCTAGAGCGCATCCACGACGCATTAGAGCCCACCCCCGTGCTCAGCGAGTCTGCAGGACTCCGTAGCAACCCGCAGCTCGTCCTCCCGTGCACCAAAACGCCGTGTCCGAGCGTGCCCGTACTCCGGCCGCCGCGGAAGTGCTCGCCGCCGTTAACTCCGGCCATCCCAGCAGCTGCCACTTGCACCACCCGATGCGCCTCCCTGTGGGCTTTCGAAAGAGCCTAGCCGCGCTTCGAATGGCCGCCGGAATCGGCCGGCCGGAGTATCTCCGCCATCGACTATGGTCGCCGGCGGCTAACCGCCGACGTACCCGGCCATTAGGGCCTAAGCACCCTACTAACAACCCCCTGGAGTTAATGATAGCGGGGCCCACCGCCTAACTAACTAGCTAACTAAAATAGTTTAAGGTTAATCTAATTGCAGTGGGCCCACGCGTCAGTTTTGACTACGCTGACGTGTCTGTTGACCGGACCCCACCTGTCTGTGACACTAACCTGTCCTGAGTCACTGACCAGTGGGCCCTACTGGTCAGGTTTGACCTGGACCGTATCTGTTGACCTGCTGAGGTCAGCATGACGCGAAGCTGGCGCAGTAATTGATTTTCTGGATTTAATCTTATCCAGGAAATTTCATAAAATAGTCAAAACTTCTAAAATTCATATAAAATCAACCGTAACTCCAAATGCAAAGATTTATATATGAAAAATGATTAGAAAAATCCAATCTATCCATCTGCACTAGTTTCATGCATGTTAGAGCAACTTAACCCTGCTGTTTAGATGAAATAAGTTAATGCACCTTTATGACTTCATATAATGGGTTTGCATTTGAATCTTTGGTTCAAATGAACTCATTTCAATCTGTTCTAGCTTGCATTAGCCCAAAACACATTCATATAGACATGTCATGATCATGCATCATATTGTGCATTGCATTGATTGTGTTCTTCCTTGTTTGCCGGTATTTGTTCCCTCTCGATAGACGTGTACCGACGACGAGATCGATGACATGGATGAAGAACTATACTATCTTCAGAAGTGCCAGGCAAGCAAAACCCCCTTGTTCATTCCGATACAATCCCACTCTCTCGCTCCTGCTCTCTTTTACTGCATTAGGACAACAACGATACATCTGCTACTTGCTGCGGTAGTTGAACCCCTTTATCCTTTGCATGACTTGTCATTGCCACAGTAAATAGATGAAACCCACTAGCATGAGTAGGAGTTGTTTGAGCCCTGATGTGCCTACTCATTCTAGCTTGTTTGTTATGCCTGCTACTGCTTAGAGTTGAGTCAGGTCTGATTCATCAGAGATGAATCGGAGGTGTGTGAACCTGTCAAACTGTTGAGAGCTAAGTGTGTGGACACGATTTGGTAAAGGTAGCGGTGAGAGGCCATGTAGGAGTACATGGTGGGTTGTCTCATTGCAGCCGTCCTCAGGAACTGAGTTCTGTGTTTGTGATCCATGAACAGCTACTACCACACATTGGGCTCCGGACGCTCCAAGCTCTCTCGACTTATTAATCAACTTGATCTCTGTCCAGGAGTCGCAACTAGTTTCTGGTGTTTGTAGGTAGTGCTATTTTTCTACCAAGTGGCACCCGGCAGGGTGGGCTTGGGACAGACTAGGCACACGTGGCCTAGTGTACCGAGTGGCACCCGGATGGTGGGCTCGGGAACCCTGCACACATCGTTTGGCGCCGTGAGCGACACCCCGGCCGGATCTCCTTGCGGATGGAACCCGAATAGGCGATAAACCTGGGCTAGAGTCTTGTGTGGTTAGTCAAGTCATGGCCGACACCCTCGCCAGGCTTCCGCTTGAAGGTTGCCGAGATACATGACGTGTACATGGCGGTAAGTGGCGAGAGCGTGTGTGAAGAAGTACACCCCTACAGGGTTATCATTATCTATTCGAATAGCCGGATTCCTCGGATATGGAACTTGGACCCCTTGCAAAGTTCATAGACAAGTGAAAGTGGATACTCTAAAATACGCAAGATAAGCGTGAGTGCTATGGATGGTGTTCTCGTAGGGAGACGGGAGCGGATCCATAGTGGAGTATTGATATGGTGAATATGTGGACTCGTGTGCGCCACCTCAAAAGAGTTACTTGCAGTCGTAGTTTAGGATAGCCACCGAGTCAAAGCTGGCTTGTTGCAGTCAAACTCCACCATTCCCTTTGTTGAAAATGATGCATATGTAGTTAGATCTGATGTAAGTCTTGCTGGGTACATTTGTACTCATGTTTGCCTATTTTACGTTTTTGCAGAGACTTCCGTCTCACTAGTAGCTACATGTGGACTTCGATGTTTAGCTTGCTACCTCAGCTACGATCTTGTGCCCTCGGCAGGATCTGGTAGTTAGTCAGGCTTCTCAGCCTTTTTCATTTGTAGATGTCTGTACTCAGACATGTTAAGCTTCCACATGTGCTTTGACTTGTATGCTCTGAATGTTGGGTCGTGAGACCCTTGTTTGTAATATCTCGCTCCTCGGAGCCTATTGAATAAATACTTGAGTTGTAGAGTCATGTTGTGATGCCATGTTGTATTTGCACATATCGAGCATATTGTGTGTATGTTATTGAAATGCTTGGTATGTGTGGGATCTGACTATCTAGTTGTTTATCCTTAGTAGCCTCTCTTACCGGGAAATGTCTCCTAGTGTTTCCACTGAGCCATGGTAGCTTGCTACTGCTCCGGAACACTTAGGCTGGCCGGCATGTGTCCTTGTTCGTTCTCGTGCATCCCTTCGGGAAATGTCACGCGATGAATACCGGAGTCTGTTAGCCCGCTACAGCCGGTTCACCGAGTCTGCTAGCCCAGTGCTACAGCCTAGATTCACTCGCTGATGGACCGACACGTTCGATCTTTGGGACATGGATGCTGTCCTGTAAGTTTGTGCCACTTTGGGTTTACGACTAGCCATGTCAGCCGGGCTCATTATCATATGGATGCTAGCGACACTATCATATCGTGTGCCAACAAAGCATAAGCGGTCCCGGCAAAGGTAAGACGACACCCGTGGGAATACCGTGCGTGAGGCCGCAAAGTGATATGAGGTGTTACATGCTAGATCGATGTGGCATTGAGTCAGGGTCCTGACAAGAAGCAGCCGAGTCTCCCACGAGATAGGAGGCCCCCCTATAGGGCGCCCCCCTGTCTTGTGGGCCCGTCGGGCATCCACTGACATACTTCTTCCTCCTATATATACCTACGTACCCCGAAAACATCCAGGGGCAGACGAAACACAATTTCCACCACGGTAACCTTCTGTATCCGCGAGATCTCATCTTGGGGCCTTCACCGGCACTCTGCCGGAGGGGGAATCGACCATGGGGGGCTTCTACATCAACATCCTTGCCCCTCTGATGAGTGTGAGTAGTTTACCACATACCTACGGGTCCATAGTTATTAGCTAGATGGCTTCTTCTCTCTTTTTGGATCTCAATACAATGTTCTCCCCCTCTCTTGTGGAGATCTATTCGATGTAAACTCTTTTTGCAGTGTGTTTGTCGAGATCCGATTAATTGTGGGTTTATAATCAAGTTTATTTGTGAATAATATTAGAATCTTCTCTGAATTCTTTTATGTATGATTGAGTTATCTTTGCAAGTCTCTTCGTATTATCAGTTTGGTTTGGCCTACTAGATTGATCTTTCTTGCCACTCGAGAAGTGTTTAGCTTTGGGTTCAATCTTGCGGTGTCCTTACCTAGTGACAGAAAGGGTTGCAAGGCACGTATTGTATTGTTGCCATCGAGGATAACTATTGGGGAACATAGTAATTTCAAAAAATTTCCTACGCACACGAAAGGGGAGGGGAGAGTGTTGTCTACGTACCCTCGTAAACCGAAGCGGAAGTAGTCGTATGTCTTCCCGGTCCGACCGATCCAAGCGCCGTTACTCCGGCACCTCCGAGTTCTTGACACACGTACAGCTCGATGACGCACCCCGATCTCCCATCCAGCAGAGGTACGGGGAGGAGTTCCGTCAGCACGACGGCGTGGTGACGATCTTGATGTTCAACCGTTGCAGGGCTTCGCCTAAGCACCGCTACAATATGACCGAGGTGTAATATCGTGGAGGGGGGCACTGCACACGGCTAAGGAACGATCACGATGATCAACTTGTGTGTCTATGGGGTGCCCCCTGCCCCCGTATATAAAGGAGTAGAGGAGGGGAGGGCCGACCCTCTCTATGGCGCGCCCTAGGGGAGTCCTACTCCCACCGGGAGTAGGATTCCCCCTTTCCTAGTCCAACTAGGAATACTTCCAAGTATTAGGAGTAGGAGACAAGGAAGGGGGAAGGAGAAGGGAAGGAAGGAGCGGGTGCGGCCCCTCCCCCTAGTCCAATTCGGACTAGGCCATGGGGGGGCGCGCGGCCTGCCCTAGGCAGCCCCTCTCTCTTTCCCATATGGCCCAATAAGGCCCAATACTTCTCCCCGGCGAATTCCCGTAACTCTCCGGTACTCCGATAAATACCCGAATCACTCGGAACCTTTCCGAACTCCTAATATAGTCGTCCAATATATCGATCTTTATGTCTCGACCATTTCGAGAATCCTCGTCATGTCCCCGATCTCATCCGGGACTCCGAACTCCTTCGGTACATCAAAACTCATAAACTCATAATAAAACTGTCATCGAAACCTTAAGCGTGCAAATCCTACGGTTCGAGAACAATGTAGACATGACCGAGACACGTCTCCGGTCAATAACCAATAGCGGGACCTGGATGCCCATATTGGTTCCTACATATTCTACGAAGATCTTTATCGGTCAGACCGCATAACAACATACGTTGTTCCCTTTGTCATCGGTATGTTACTTGCCCGAGATTCGATCGTCGGTATCCAATACCTAGTTCAATCTCGTTACCGGCAAGTCTCTTTACTCGTTCCGTAATACATCATCTCGCAACTAACTCATTAGTTGCAATGCTTGCAAGGCTTAAATGACGTGCATTACCGAGAGGGCCCAGAGATACCTCTCCGACATTCAGAGTGACAAATCCTAATCTCGAAATACGCCAACCCAACAAGTACCTTTGGAGACACCTGTAGAGCACCTTTATAATCACCCAGTTACGTTGTGACGTTTGGTAGAACACAAAGTGTTCCTCCGGTAAACGGGAGTTGCATAATCTCATAGTCATAGGAACATGTATAAGTCATGAAGAAAGCAATAGCAACATACTAAACGATCGAGTGCTAAGCTAACGGATTGGGTCATGTCAATCAGATCATTCAACTAATGATGTGATCCCGTTAATCAAATAACAATTCTTTGTCCATGGTTAGGAAACATAACCATCTTTGATTAACAAGCTAGTCAAGTAGAGGCATACTAGTGACACTCTGTTTGTCTATATATTCACACACGTATTATGTTTCCGGTTAATACAATTATAGCATGAATAATAAACATTTATCATGATATAAGGAAATAAATAATAACTTTATTATTGCCTCTAGGGCATATTTCCTTCAGTCTCCCACTTGCACTAGAGTCAATAATCTAGATCACATCACAATGTGATTAACATCGATAGTTCACATCATCATGTGATTAACACCCATAGTTCACATCGCCATGTGACAAACACCCAAAGGGTTTACTAGATTCAGTAATCTAGTTCACATCGCTATGTGATTAACACCCAAAGAGTACTAAGGTGTGATCATGTTTTGCTTGTGAGAGAATCTTAGTCAACGGGTCTTTCACATTTAGATCCATTATGTATTTTGCAATTTTCTATGTCTACAATGCTCTGCACGGAGCTACTCTAGCTAATTGCTCCCACTTTCAATATGTATCTAGATCGAGACTTAGAGTCATCCAGATCGGTGTCAAAACTTGCATCGACGTAACCCTTTACGACGAACCTTTTGTCACTTCCATAATCGAGAAACATATCCTTATTCCACTAAGAATAATTTTGACCGCTGTCCGGTGATCTACTCCTAGATCACTATTGTACTCCTTCCCAAACTCAGTGTAGGGTATACAATAGATCAGGTACACAGCATGGCATACTTTATAGAACCTATGGCCAAGGCATAGGGAATGACTTTCATTCTCTTTCTATCTTCTACATTGGTCGGGTTTTGAGTCTTACTCAATTTCACACCTTGTAACACAGGCAAGAACTCTTTCTTTGACTGTTCCATTTTGAACTACTTCAAAATCTTGTCAAGGTATGTACTCATTGAAAAAACTAATCAAGCGTCTTGATCTATCTCTATAGATCTTGATGCTCAATATGTAAGCAGCTTCACCGAGGTCTTTCTTTGAAAAACTCCTTTCAAACACTCCTTTATGCTTTGCAGAATAATTCTACATTATTTCCGATCTACAATATGTCATTCACATATACTTATCAGAAATGCTGTAGTGCTCCCACTCACTTTCTAGTAAATACAGGCTTCACCGCAAGTCTGTATAAAACTATATGCTTTGATCAACTTATCAAGGCGTATATTCCAACTCTGAGATGCTTGCACCAGTCCATAGATGGATCGCTGGAGCTTGCATATTTTGTCAGCACCTTTAGGATTGACAAAACCTTCTGGTTGCATCATATACAACTCTTCTTTAAATCCATTAAGGAATGTAGTTTTGTTTATCCATTTGCCAGATTTCATAAAAATGCGGCAATTGCTAACATGATTCGGACAGACTTAAGCATCACTACAGTTGAGAAAATCTCATTGTAGTCAACACCTTGAACTTGTCAAAAAACTTTTTTTTGCGACAAGTCGAGCTTTGTAGATAGTAACACTACTATCAACGTCCGTCTTCCTCTTGAAGATCCATTTATACAATATGGCTTGCCAATCATCGGGCAACTCCACCAAAGTCCACACTTTGTTCTCATACATGGATCCCATCTCAGATTTCATGGCCTTAAGCCATTTTGCGGAATCTGGACTCATCATCGCTTCCTCATAGTTCGTAGGTTCATCATGGTCTCGTAACAAGACTTCCAGAACAGGATTACCGTACCACTCTGGTGTGGACCGTACTCTGGAAGACATACGAGGTTCTGTAGTAACTTGATCTGAAGTTTCATGATCATCATCATTAGCTTCCCCACTAATTGGTGTAAAAATCACTGGAACTGATTTCTGTGATGAACTACTTTCCAATTGGGGAGAAGGTACAAATTACCTTATCAAGCTCTACTTTCCTCCTGCTCACTTCTTTCGAGAGAAACTCCTTCTCTAGAAAGGATCCATTATTAGCAACGAATGTTTTGCCTTCGGATCTGTGATAGAAGGTGTACCCAACAATTTCCTTTGGGTATTCTATGAAGACGCACTTCTCCGATTTGGGTTTGAGCTTATCAGGATGAAACTTTTTCACATAAGCATTGCAGCCCCAAACTTTAAGAAACGACAACTTGGGTTTCTTGCTAAACCACAGTTCATATGGTGTCGTCTCAACGGATTTAGATGGTGCCCTATTTAATGTGAATGCAGCTGTGTCTAATGCATGATCCCAAAACGATATTGGTAAATCGGTAAGAAACATCATAGATTGTACTATATCCAATAAAGTACGGTTATGACGTTCGGACACACCATTATGATGTGGTGTTCCACGTGGCATGAATTTGTGAAACTATTCCACATTGTTTTAATTGAAGACCAAACTCGTAACTCAAATATTTGTCTCCGCGATCAGATCGTAGAAACCTTATTTTCTTGTCACGATGATTTTCCACTTCACTCTGAAATTTTTGAACTTTTCAAATGTTTCAGACTTATGTTTCATCAAGTAGATATAGTCATATCTGCTCAAATCATCTGTGAAGGTCAGAAAATAACGATACCCGCCGCGAGCCTTAACACTCATCAGATCGCATACATCAGTATGTATTATTTCCAATAAGTCAGTTGCTCGCTCCACTGTTCCGGATAACGGCGTCTTAGTCATCTTGCCCATGAGGCATGGTTCGCAAGCATCAAGTGATTCATAATCAAGTGATTCCAAAATCCCATCAGCATGGAGTTTCTTCATGCGCTTTACACCAATATGACCTAAACGGCAGTGCCACAAATAAGTTGCACTATCACTATTAACTTTGCATCTTTTGGTTTCAAGATTATGAATATGTGTATCACTACGATCAAGATCCAATGAACCACTTTCATTGGGTGTGTAACCATATAAGGTTTTATTCATGTAAACAGACCAACAGTTTATTATCTTTACTTAAATGAATAACCGTATTGCAATAAACACGATCAAATCATATTCATGCTCAACGCAAACACCAAATAACATTTATTTAGGTTCAACACTAATCCCGAAAGTATAGGGAGTGTGCGATGATGATCATATCAATCTTGAAACTACTTTCAACACACATCGTCACTTCACCCTTGACTAGTTTCTGTTTATTCTGCAACTCCCGTTTCGAGTTACTACTCTTAGCAACTGAACCAATACCAAATACCGAGGGGTTGCTATAAACACTAGTAAATTACACATCAATAACCTGTATATCAAATATACCCTTGTTCACTTTGCCATCTTTCTTATCCACCAAATATTCAGGGCATTTCCGCTTCAAGTGACCATTTCATTTGCAGTGTAAGCACTCAGTTTCAGGCTTTGGTCCAGCTTTGGTCTTCTTCACGGGAGTGACAACTTGTTTGCCATTCTACTTGAAGTTTCCCTTTCTTTCCCTTTGCCCTTTTCTTGAAACTAGTGGTCTTGTCAATCATCAACACTTGATGCTCTTTCTTGATTTCTAACTCCGTCGATTTCAACATCACGAAGAGCTCGGGAATCGTTTTCTTCATCCCTTGCATACTATAGTTCATCACGAAGTTCTAGTAACTTAGTGATGGTGACTAGAGAATTCTGTCAATCACTATCTTATCTGGAAGATTAACTCCCACTTGATTCAAGCGATTGAAGTACCCAGACAATCTGAGCACATGCTCACTAGTTGAGCGATTCTCCTCCATCTTTTAGCTATAGAACTTGTTGGAGATTTCCTATCTCTCAACTCGGGTATTTGCTTGAAATATTAACTTCAATTCCTGGAACATCTCATATGGTCCATGATGTTCAAAACATCTTTGAAGTCCCGATTCTAAGCCATAAAGCATGGTGCACAAAACTATCAAGTAGTCATCATATTGAGCTAGCCAAACGTTCATAACGTCTGAATCTGCTCCTGCAATAGGTCTGTCACCTAGCGGTGCATTAAGGACACAATTCTTCTGTGCAGCAATGAGGATAAACCTCAGATCGCGGATCCAATCCGCATCATTGCTACTAACATTTTTCAACACAATTTTCTCTAGGAACATATCAAAATAAACATATGAAAGCAACAACGCAAGCTATTGATCTTACAACATAATTTGCAAAATACTACCAGGACTAAGTTCATGATAAATTTAAGTTCAATTAATCATATTACTTAAGAACTCCCACTTAGACAGACATCTCTCTAGTCATCTAAGTGATCACGTGATCCAAATCAACTAAACCATAACCGATCATCACGTGAGATGGAGTAGTTTTCAATGGTGAACATCACTATGTTGATCATATCTACTATATGATTCACGCCGACCTTCGGTCTCCGTGCTCGAGGCCATATCTGTATATGCTAGGCTCGTCAAGTTTAACTGAGTATTCGCGTGTGCAAAACTGGCTTGCACCCGTTGTAGATGGACGAGAGCTTATCACACCCGATCATCACGTGGTGTGCAGGCACGACGAACTTTGGCAACGGTGCATACTCAGGGAGAACACTTCTTGATAATTAGTGAGAGATCATCTTAAAATGCTACCGTCAATCAAAGCAAGAATAAGATGTATAATAGATAAACATCATATGCAATCAAAATATGTGACATGATATGGCCATGATCATCTTGCGCCTTTGATCTCCATCTCCAAAGTACTATCATGTTCTCTATCGTCACTGGCATGACACCATGATCTTCATCATCTTGATCTATATCAATGTGTCATCACATGGTTGTCTCATCAACTATTGCTCTTGCAACTATTGCTATTGTATAGCGATAAAGTAAAGCAATTATTTGGCACTTGCATCTTATGCAACAAAGAGACATCCATAGGGCTTCTGTATCCGCGAGATCTCATCTTGGGGCCTTCGCTGGCACTCTGCCGGAGGGGGAATCGACCATGGAGGGCTTCTACATCAACATCCTTGCCCCTTCGATGAGTGTGAGTAGTTTACCACAGACCTACGGGTCCGTAGTTATTAGCAAGATGGCTTCTTCTCTCTTTTTGGATCTCAATACAATGTTCTCCCCCTCTCTTGTGGAGATCTATTCGATGTAAACCCTTTTTGCAGTGTGTTTGTCGAGATCCGATGAATTGTGGGTTTATAATCAAGTTTATTTATGAATAATATTTGAATCTTCTCTGAATTCTTTTATGTATGATTGAGTTATCTTTGCAAGTCTCTTCGTATTATCAGTTTGGTTTGGCCTACTAGATTGACCTTTCTTGCCATTGGAGAAGTGTTTAGCTTTGGGTTCAATCTTGCGGTGTCCTTACCTAGTGACAGAAAGGGTTGCAAGGCACGTATTGTATTGTTGCCATCCAGGATAACAAGATGGGGTTTATATCATATTGCTTGAGTTTATCCCTCTACATCATGTCATCTTGCTTAATGCGTTACTCTGTTCTTATGAACTTAATACTCTAGATGCAGGCAGGAGTCGGTCGATGTGTGGAGTAATAGTAGTAGATGCAGGCAGGAGTCGTCTACTTGTTGCGGAAGTGATGCCTATATACATGATCATGCCTAGATAATCTCATAATTATTCGCTTTTATATCAATTGCTCGACAGTAATTTGTTCACCCACCGTAATACTTATGCTATCTTGAGAGAAGCCACTAGTGAAACCTATGGCCCCGGGGTCTATCTCTTATCATATTTGCTTTCAATCTACTTTTATTTGCATCTTTACTTTTTGCATCTATATTATAAAATACCAAAAATATATTTATCTTATCTTACTATCTTTATTAGATCTCACTTTCGCAAGTGGCCGTGAAGGGATTGACAACCCCTTTATTGCGTTGGTTGCGAGTTCTTTGTTTGTTTGTGTAGGTGCGTGGAACTTTTGAGGAGCCTCCTACTAGATTGATACCTTGGTTCTCAAAAACCAAGGGAAATACTTACGCTACTATTGCTGCATCACCCTCTGCTCTTCAAGGAAAACCAACGCAAGCTCAAGACGTAGCAAGAAGGATTTCTGGCGCCGTTGCCGGGGACGTCTTCGCTCAAGTCAAGACACACCAAGTACCCATTAGAAACCCATATCCCTCGCATTTACATTATTTGCCATTTGCCTCTCGTTTTCCTCTCCCGCACTTCACCCTTGCCGTTTTATTCGCCCTCTCTTTCCCAATCTCCTCCACTCTTTTCGCTTGCCCTTTTTCTGCTTGCTTGTGTGCCTGTTTGTCCTTATGGCTTCGCCTAAGGGTCCTGACCACCTTCTCAGAAGTATGGAAGATATTGAATCAAATAATAGAAGCTTTATGAATTTGCAATTTGAGCATAATAATTTCTTTAGAAAACAGCTTAAGGAACAAAAAGGTTTTTTGGAGTTTATGAACAAAGAGCTTGATGATATGAATAAATAATTTTATGGTGTTAATGCCCAAATTACCCGTCTTGAAAATGCCATAGCCAAAATTTCTGATAAGCAAGCCACCCTAGTCAATAAGATGGCCGCTAAACCAGAAAAGTAAGATGAAAATAATGATGAGGATCTTAAAGTTATTGATGCATCTCCTATTAGATCTATGTTTTGCAATATGAATCTTGATAATTATGGGACTGATGATGAATCAACTTTGCCTAGAAGGCGTCCCAAGAATTTGGAGTTTTTAGACCTTGATGCTAAATTTGGTAAAAGCGAGATTGGTGAAGCCAAACTTTAAATAACATTGAACCTACTATCTCGGATTTCAAGGAATTTGATTATGACAATTGTACTTTAAAAGGTTGTATTTCCTTGTTGCAATCTGTTGTTAATTCTCCTCATGGTTATAGTCAAAATAAAGCTTTTCCCAAACATATCGTTGATGCCTTGATGCAATCTTATGATGAAAAACTTAATTTGGAAGTTTCTATACCTAGAAAATTTAATGATGAGTGGGAACCTAATATAAAGATTATAATTAAAGATCATGAGTGTTTTGCTTTGTGTGATTTGGTTGCTAGTATTTCCATGATTCCGAAAAGTTTATGTGATATTCTAGGTTTCCATGATGATTGCTCTTTAAATTTGCACCTTGCGGATTCCACCATTAAAAGGCCTATGGGAAGGATCAATGATGTTCTCATTGTTGCAAATAAAAATTTGGTGCCCGTAGATTTTATCGTTCTTGATATATATTGCAATTTTTCTTGCCCTATTATTCTTGGTAGACCTTTCCTTAGAACGATTGGCGCGATTATTGATATGAAGGAAGGCAATATTAGATTCCAATTTCCATTAAAGAAAGGCATGGAGCACTTTCCAAGAAAGAAAGTCAAATTACCTTATGAATCTATCATGCGGGCTACTTATGAATTTAGTGCCAAAGATGGCACTCGTTAGATCTATCTTTGCTTTTATGCCTAGCTAGGGGCGTTAAACGATAGCGCTAGTTGGGAGGCAACCCATTTTTCTTTATGTTTTTTGTTTTTGCTCCTGTTTAGTAATAAATCTTGCATCTACCTTCTATTTAGATATGTTTTTATCTTTTAATTAGTGTTTGTGCCAGGTAGAACCTATAGGATAACCTATGATGATAGTTGATTTGATTCTGCTGAAAAACAGAAACTTTGTGCGTACGAATATAATTTTGTTAAAACACAGGAACGTGCTTTCGCGTTGATTCTTTTTGCTGCTGATCAATAAACACATTGTCCAGGACATCCTATTTTAGTAGGAGTTTTAGAGTTCCAGAAGTTTGCGTTAGTTATATATTTCTACAGACTTTTCTGTTTTTGACAGATTCTGTTTTTCGTGTGTTGTTTGCTTATTTTGATGCATCTATGGCTAGTAAAATAATTTATAAACCATAGAGAAGTTGGAATACAGTAGGTTTAACACCAAAATAAATAAAGAATGAGTTAATTACAGTACCTTATGTGGTGGTTTTGTTTGCTTTCACTAACAGAGCTTATAATATTTCCTGTTGAGTTTTGTGTTGTGAAGTTTTGAAGTTTTGGGTAAAGCTTTTGTGGACTATGGAATAAAGGGTGGCAAGAGCCTAAGCTTTGGGATGACCATGGCACCCGAAGATATTCAAGGATAGCCAAAAGCCTAAGCTTGGGGATGCCCCGGAAAGGCATCCCCTCTTTCGTCTTCGTTCATTGGTAACTTTACTTGGAGCTATATTTTTATTTGCCACATGGTATGTGTTTTGCTTGGAGCGTCGTGTATTATATTAGTGTTTGCTTTTTAGTTTACCACAATCATCCTTGCTGTACACACCTTTTGGGGAGAAGCCTATTTTATTAGAATTTGCTAGAATACTCTATGTGCTTCACTTATATCTTTTGAGCTTGATAGTTTTTGCTCTAGTGCTTCACCTATATCTTTTAGAGCGCGGTGGTGTCTTAATTTTGAAGAAATTTCTAGTCTCTCATGCTTCACTTATATTATTTTGAGAATCTTTTAGAACAGCATGGTATTTGCTATGGTTATAAAGTTGGTCCTAGAATGATGAGCATCCAAGTTGGGTATAATAAAAACTATCATAGAAAAAGAATTGGATGCTATGATCAATATGATGCTTGATAATTGTTTTGAGATATGGAGGTAGTGATATTAAAGTCATGCTAGTTGGGTGATTATGAATTTAAAGAATGCATGTGTTGAAGTTTGTGATTCCCGTAGCATGCACGTATGGTGAACCGCTTTGTGATGAAGTTGGAGCACAATTTCATTTATTGATTGTCTTCCTTATGAGTGGCGGTCGGGGACGAGCGATGGTATTTTCATACCAATCTATCCCCCTAGGAGCATGCTCGTAGTACTTTGGTTTTTGATGACTTCTAAATTTTTGCAACAAGTATATGAGTTCTTTTGACTAATGTAGAGTCCATGGATTATACGCACCCTTTCACCCTTCCACCATTGCTAGCCTTTCTTGTGTTGTGCAACTTTTGTCGGTACCATACACCCACCATATACCTTCCTCAAAACAGCCACTATACCTACCTATTATGGAATTTCCATAGCCATTCCGAGATATATTGCCATGCAACTTTCCACCTTTCCGTTCATATGACAAGCATTACTTTTGTCATATTACTCTTTGCATGATCATGTAGTTGACATTGTATTTGTGGCAAGGCCACCTTCATAATTTTCATACATGTCGCTCTTGATTCATTGCGTATCCCGGTACACCGCCGGAGGCATTCACATAGAGTCATATCTTGTTCTAGCTTTGAGTTGTAATTCTTGAGTTATAAATCCATAAAAGTGTGATGATCTTCATTATTAGAGCATTGTCCTAGTGAGGAAAGGATGATGAATACTATGATTCCCCCACAAGTCGGGATGAGACTTCGGACTTTACAAAAAGAAAAAAAAAGAAAAAAAAGAAGGAAAAAAAAGAACAAGGCCAAAAGAAAAAAAGAAGGCCAAAGAAAAAAAATAAAGAAAAAAAGAAAAAAAAATAAAATGAGAGAAAAAGAGAGAAGGGACAATGCTACTATCTCTTTTTCCACACTTGTGCTTCAAAATAGCACCATGATCTTCATGATAGAGAGTCTCATATGTTGTCACTTTCATATACTAGTGGGAATTTTTCATTATAGAACTTGGCTTATATATTCCAATGATGGGCTTCCTCAAAAATGCCCTAGGTCTTCACGAGCAAGCAAGTTGGATGCACACCCACTTAGTTTCTTTTGTTGAGCTTTCATATATTTATAGCTCTAGTGCATCCGTTGCATGGCAATCCCTACTCACTCACATTGATATCTATCAATGGGCATCTCCATAGCCCGTTGATACGCCTAGTTGATGTGAGACTATCTTCTCCTTTTTGTCTTCTCCACAACCACCATTCTATTCCACATATATTGCTATGTCCATTGCTCACGCTCATGTATTGCGTGAAAGTTGAAAAAGTTTGAGATTATTAAAGTATGAAAAAATTTCTTGGCTTGTCATCGGGGTTGTGCATGATTAAATACTTTGTGTGATGAAGATAGAGCAACACCCAGACTATATGATTTTGTAGGGATAACTTTCTTTGGCCATGTCATTTTGAGAAGACATGATTACTTTGATTAGTATGCTTGAAGTATCACCATTTTCATGTCAATATGAACTTTTATTTTGTATCAGTTGGATCTGAACATTCATGCCACAATAAAGAAAATTACATTATGAATTATGCTAGGTAGCATTCTACATCAAAAAGTCTTTTTTTCATTTACCTACTCGAGGACGAGCAGGAATTAAGCTTGGGGATGCTTGATACGTCTCCAACATATCTATAATTTTTGATTGTTCCATTGTATTATATTAACCCTTTTGGATGTTTATGGGCCTTATTTTACACATTTATATCATTTTTGGGCCTAACCTACTAACCGGAGGCCCAGCCCATATTGTTGTTTTTTGCCTATTTCAGTATTTCGAAGAAAAGGAATATCAAACGGAGTCCAAACGGAATGAAACCTTCGGGAGCGTGATTTTTGGAATGAACATGATCCAGAGGACTTGGAGTGCAAGTCAAGAAGCAGCCGAGGCTCCCACGAGATAGGAGGGCCCCCCTATAGGGCGCGCCCCCTGTCTCGTGGGCCCCTCGGGCGTCCACCGATGTTCTTCTTCCTCCAATATATACCTACGTACCCCGAAAACATCCAGGGGGCAGACGAAACACAATTTCCACCACCGTAACCTTCTGTATCTGCGAGATCTCATCTTGGAGCCTTTGTCAGCACTCTGTCGGAGGTGGAATCGACCATGGCGGGCTTCTACATCAACATCCTTGCCCCTCCGATGAGTTGTTAGTAGTTTACCACAGACCTACGGCTCCATAGTTATTAGCTAGATGGCTTCTTCTCTCTTTTTGGATCTCAATACAATGTTCTCCCCCTCTCGTGTGGAGATCTATTCGATGTAAAGTCTTTTTGTGGTGTGTTTGTCGAGATCCGATGAATTGTGGGTTTATGATCAAGTTTATCTATGAATAATATTTGAATCTTCTCTGAATTTTTTTATGTATGATAGTTATCTTTGCAAGCACTACTAGGGAAAACCCTATACACAGAATCTTAGCAGCAGCGCGGCTCAAAAAGGAGCGCTGCTGCTAATTAGCAGGAGCGCGGGTGTGGAAAACCCGCTACTGACAAGTGTTTAGCAGTAGCGCGCTCGATGTAACCCGCGCTGCTACAAATATCGACCGACAGTGCCCACCCAACTCCATTTAGCAACAGAGCGGTGCCGCGAGCCGCGCTATTGCTATAGCTGTAGCAGTAGCGCGGTTTTTCTGAGGTTGCTACTGCTAATTTTCAAATAGGGCACACTTTCAGTCCCGGTTAGCAGTAGCGCTTGTACCAAAAGCGCGTTGCTGCTACTTTCTTAGCAGTAGCGCGTTTTACGTCCCGCGCTACTGCTAATCCGCACCCACCACCTTTCCCCCACCCGTCCTCCCCCTCCCCCTCCTCTCCCTTTCCCCTACCTCTCCCACTCTCACTCTTCTTCTTCCTCAATACTTCTCCCCCATTACTCTCCCTCTTCTACCTACCTTTCTCTCTCTTCATTACTCCTACCTAACTACACCGCCTCAATTAATGCATCTCCTTTCTCTTTTTCCTTCCCCCTCCACTAGTTGAAGTTGTCTCCTCCCAAATTAGGTAGCTAGGTAGATGTAGCATTTAGTTAAGTGACCTATTTGCCCCCTAAATAGATCTATCTTTGTCAATAAGAGCTTTGTGCACTTTTGATCTCCCTACATCATCATCTCCACCATGTGCTTGATCTCGAGATAGAGGTGATTAAAATTTCATACTTTTGCAAAATGGAAATATGTTTATGTGTGTCTGATATGTTTATGGAAATTGTGTGTGGCATGAGTTGATGCCAAATTGTGCTTTTGAGTTGCCTATGTTTTGCCGAAATGTCGATTTATTGCCGTTTCGGTGAATTCCAGGCAAACTCTAGATCTATATATGTCCTATTTTTAAGGAAGGTCATGCCAAATTTTTGTATGACTTTGATGCATGCACGCATTTTTATAATCAATTTGCTTATTATTACTGTGCAGAGTTGACAATGGTCAGTGGAACGATGGTGGACAGGTGGTTGCGGTTGGCGGTGCAGGACATGAAAGAAAATAACCGGACAGAAGTTTTATGTCCGTGACGAAAATGCAAAGGAATAGTTTGGCTCAACCCCCATGACGATGGTCGTGTCGAAGCGCACCTGCTCATGACTGGTTTCATGGATGGCTATACTCGGTGGATAATTGAAGATGAGGATGACGATGTTGAGGATGCCGACAGGGCAGGCAATGATGACACGGGGCAAGACGAAGAGATGATCGATAATGGAGGCGGAGAAGAGGTCGGACATGGTGGCGGAGAAGGGGCCGGATATGGTGGAGGAGAAGGGGCCGGACATGGCGGCGGAGAGAACGACATGGACTCCACGCAGCAGAGTTCGTCGGTTGTAAGTTCAATCGTGCGGGACCCTCATGTTCAAGCATTTCTTCGCAAGGAGATGAGTATTGAGAGAGTTGCTTCTAGAGAGGAGGCTAAGCCGAAGCAACTGGTGGTAGACTCGAATACTCCATTGTATGATGGTTGCAATCATGAGGTGACCCGCTTGAGTTTCGTGCTCCAACTCCTGAATACGAAGGCTAAAAACAAATGGACCAGCCCTAGCCTCGATGAGCATCTCAAGTACCTAAAGGATGTTCTTCCCGCGGGTAATCTATGTCCTAGTAGTGTTGATGAGGCCAAGAAGATCGTGTGCCCTCTTGATCGGCCACACGTTAGATACCATGCATGCATCAACGATTGCATAATTTATCGGAAGGAGCACGCGGAAAAAACAAGTTGTCCGGTGTGCAATGCTTCTCGATACAAGAAGGCCCGGAAGAAATGTCCCCAGAAAGTGGTATGGTACTTACCGATCACTCCCCGTCTCCAAAGGTATTTTGTAGATCCCAAGGAAGCAAAGCTAATGCGCTGGCATGCGGAGAGGAAGAAGCCCGACGATGGAGATGATCCGAAGCTGAGACACATCAAGGATGGAAGCCAGTGGAGAGCGTTGAACAACCTCTATCGATATTTTGAATGTGATGCAAGGAACATCGTGCTCGGAGCGTGTATCGATGGCATGAATCTGTTTGGAAACCAGAACACCAACCATAGCACATGGCCCATGTTTGTATGGATGTACATCCTCCCCCTGGTTGTGCATGAAATCGAAGTACATTCACATGAGCATGCTTATTCAAGGGCCGAAACAAGCAGGAAATAATATTAATTTGTATCTGGGGCTACTTCAAGAGGAGTTAGACACGTTATGGAAAACACCGGCCAAGACATGGGACGCCAGCAAAGGCGAGTATTTCAACATGAGAGCCGCGCTGATCACGACAGTGCAGGACTATCTGGTTATGGATATGTGCCAGGCCAGGTGTGCCATGGATATTGCGGATGCACGCGGTGCATGGATGATACGACGTCTCAGCAGCTAACGTCAAGGAAAGATGGCGGGTCTGGGAAAATCATGTACATGGGGCATCGAAGATGGCTCGAACAGGACGACCCGTGGAGAAACCATGGAGATCTATTCAATGGTCACGCTGAGCATCGAGGACCTCCACGTAAGCGGAGCGGTGCCAAAATCGATGAGCTGTTGAAAAACTGGAAGGAGTGCCCCGCACTGGGAAAGATGATGAGAAAGGCACCGGAGCCGCTGCTGAAAGAAGGTATGGAAGACGAGGACTGTGTTCTGGGACTTGGAGTACTGGCACAAACTCGATACACCTCATTGCCTTGATCAAATGCATATCTGTAAGAATGTCCTTGAGAGCTTGCTCGCAGCATTGATGAACATGCCGGATAAGACCAAGGATGGGCCGAAGGCAAGAAAAGACTTGCAAGATTTGAAAATCAGGGAAGATCGCACATGCATACTGTAAAATGTAAGACGAGACAGAGAGACGGAGATGAGGCACGGAGAAGAAGGGCAAGAAAATAAAGAAAGAGGATTATTGCCCCCCTTCTTGCTTCACCTTAAGTCAGGCTGAGATCGATCAATTCTTTAAGTGCCTTACCGAAGTCAAAGTTAGTTCCAATTACTGTGGCAAGATAAATAGATGTCTAGACACAGACAAGAAAAGGTTCAGCGGGATGAAGTCCCATGACTGTCATGTGATGATGACGCAGATACTACCTATTGCCCTTAGAGGGATAATGGACAAGCATGTCCGTGACACGCTTATTGGTCTCTACAACTTTTTCGACGTCCTCTCGAAAGCCGATCAGTGTGAAGTAGCTCCGAAGGCTACAGGAAGAGATCGTTGTGATACTGAATGAGCTTGAGATGTACTTCCCGCCTGCGTTCTTTGACGTGATGGTGCATTGTCCATATTGTGGATGACATAATAGACCTGGGGCCGTCATTCCTGCACAACATGATGCCGTTTGAGAGGATGAATGGGATCATCAAATGATTCGTTCGTAACATGTCCTGTCCAGATGGAAGCATCGTCCAGGGCTATGTGACACAAGAGTGCATCTCTTTTTGTGAGAATTTTCTATATGGCGCAGACCAGCCACCTGGTGTTAGTGTTGGTTTGCCCGTTAACAAGCATGATGGGAGGCTCGAAGGAGAAGGTCACTACAACGGTCGCAGGGAACTGCACGTGGCATACTCAGATCGACGCAGCGACTTTGTGAGCAAACTTGGTAGTGCTACAACACATAGACGAGGTAGATCCTTTCGTGGAACTGCACAAAGAAATTATCGCAAAGAAGTATCGTGACCGGGGGGTATGCAGCATGGACGCCGAAGTTGCTAGAGAGCGCAACTCCACTTTCCTGCATTGGTTCAAAGAGCATATTATTGCTAATCCCCCCACTACTAGGAAAAGGGCTATAGATAGGATCAGATACTAATGGCGCACTACGTGGTGCGCCATTAGAACACCAGATACTAATGGCGCACCAGTAGTGCGCCATTAGAAGGCAGATTCGGTGCGCCACTAGCATGCCTTTTCCTAGTAGTGCCCGGAGGAGGGCTCTAAGGACGGATTACTCATATACGCCTTAGCACATGGCCCCTCGCCCAACCTCGTAACCTATCAGGCATATGATATCAACGGATACATGTTCTACATGAAGGCCAAAGATATGGACAGTGATGATCAAAACTCAGGGGTGACGATGGAATGCATGACCGACAACGATAACGGCGCAACTGAACGATTTTATGGAAGGGTCGAGGAGATCTGGGAGCTTGCCTACTCTGGACTGCACAACACGACGATGTTCCGTGTCAGATGGGCTAAGAATGTCGAAAGAGAAAACCGGATTTTTACTACCATGACTATACCCGGCGCCAAGAGTGCTATCGTGAACGCTATCGCCAAAAACGAGCCATGGGTACACACTAAGCACGTGACACAATGCTTCTTCATAACCGAGCCATGCAATCCCAGTCGTGTTGTCGTGAGGAGAGGCAAAAGGAACATCATTGGAATGGATGGAGTCGCCAACGAGGAAGACTATGATCAGTACGGCAACCCAATGAGGGAAGATGACAATGATGATGAAGTATACATCAAAAAAAGAATCAATAATACATTACCTAAGAAAAATCGTACTCGATGGAAAAGGCAAAGTCACAATGAGGGGCTCAATTATTCTTCGACCAACAAGAAGGGAAAGAAGCTGACTCAAAAACGAAAACGTCAGCGCTGAGGAACTGTGTGTTATCAGTCAAATGATGTAATATATATATATATATATATATATATATATATATATATATATATATGTTCCTATTTTGTATACACACTTAGCCATTATTATGCATGGGTCCAATGATGTAATATATATGTTCCTATTTTGTATACATATTTAACCGTCAAATGATGCAATATATATCGCCTTCCCTTCGTTCACTGCTCTCGGGAAATAAAAGTGGGAGAAAATAAAGGAAAAGAAAAAGGAAAACTGGCAGTAGCGATTTCCTTATAAAACAGCTACAGTCAAGCTAGCAGTAGCGATTTCCTTATAAAACCGCTACAGCTAGTGAAGGTAGTAGCAGCACGTTCGGTCTAAACCACTACAGCTAGTGAATGTAGTAGCAGTGCGTTTTGTCTAAACGCGCTACTACTACGTCCACTTAACCCAAAATTCTTAATCTCCCTGCTTCATCCCGCCTCTTTTCCCCCAAATCCCCACTCTCTCTTCCCCCGTCGCACCGCCGCGCTCTGGCGCTCGCCCACGACCCAGCCCTCGCCCCCGACCCCGGCGCTCGCCCCTGACCCGGTGCTCTCCCCTGACCCCGGCGCTCGCCCCCGACCCATCGGCCCTCGCCTCCCTCCTCTGCTTCCTCCCCTCCCAACCTCGGCCGTCGTCGGGCCTGCCTCCTCGCCCCTGCACCCTCTGTAAACCCCCCCTCTCTCTGCTAGCTAGGGTTCTTCGGTTAATTTACTTAGGTTTTAGTTAGGGTAGTAGGTTAATTAGGTTATCTATTTAGTTATGAATTTAGCTAGGTTTAATATAGGACAGAAATTTAGGGTTAAGCAATTGTAGTTAAAAGAAAAGGCAGCATTTAAGCAATTGTCCAAATCAACATCCCTTGTTAAAGCAAATTTAGGTAGGCTAAATTTATATGCAAATTTGAACTGGACATGTGATATGTGGATATGTCATTTTTTGGACATGTCATGTTTGGAATTTGAACATGTCATGTTTGGAATTTGAACATGTCATTTGGACATGTGATGTTTTGGTTCAATTTTGGTAAATGATCCGAGTGGCCTATGTTATGCCGAAATGTTGATTCATTTCCGTTCCGGTGAATTTCAGGCGCTCGATATGTCCATTTTTTAGCAAAGGTCATGCCGAAATTTGCCGTGAATAAAGCATGATTTGTGCTACATAGGTGGCATATTGAGTGCTGGTACATAGATTTCTTTTTTCTGTCATTTCTCATTTATTCATACTTTTAGAAATAAACAAGGACACTAAATCATAGGAAGCATGTCGAACAACGAAGAAACTGGGCCTTCTAACCAAGATGCAGACTAGATGGATTATGAGGGTGAACAAGAGTACCTCGACTATTTGATTGCTAAGCAAGGTTTGCAGGTCGGCCTCGATGATGGTACTGATGCCGACATCGACACCGACGGTGCCGGCACCAATGGTGGAGCCGAGACCGGCAGGGAAGGTACCGGCGGGGAAGATACCGACGGGGAAGGTACCGGCGCCGACGCCGCTACCGAAAAGAGGAAGCATAAGAAGTAGAGGATACGAAAACCTAACAAACTAGGGATTGGACAACTTGTGATCACAAAGATGGCACCTGGCAAGTTTGAGCCATTAGAGCCGGAAGAACCTCGCAGGTGCTATGGGAACCAAGTGGGATGCATCCTACGGGAATGCGCGAGCATCAACGATGATGACTTAAGGAGTAAAGAACATTTGACGTAGTTGCTCCTAACGAAGTTGCACAAGAGATTCAAGTTCCCCGACCAGGATGATAACATAGAACAACCGTGGGATGATCCGAAGATGAAAAAGGTTAACAATCATGCCATGGGCATGTTTAGCAATGATTTGGCCTCCTGGAAAGGGAGGGTGAAACGAGCTATTGAGGCTGAGGAACCCCTATCCAAGATTCTGGAGGAAAATTCGACACTTATAGAAGAGGAGTTCGAAAAGTTCAAGGACACTTGCGCTATCGAGGCAGCGAAGGCTAAGGCTGTGAAATTCAAGAGCCTTCAGCAAAGGAACATGGGGAAGCATCACCTCAGAAGCCGTGGCTACCTCGGTAAAAGGCCCATATGGGATAAGGAGGACGCGGAACGTGAAGCCGCGGGTCTCCCAGACCCCTTCACGAGGTTCACCAACCCCTTGGAGCGTGACTTCATCAGGGCCCGCTACAAGTGGGACAAGGAGAAGAAGGTTTTTTACACGGACCAGATCATGAGGAAATTGATTAGACTACTGGAGAAGCATCACCAGCTTGCAGCCAAAAGCCCTACTTCTCCGACAAGTCCCAAGTGGGACACCCCTCTCAATCGGGCTTTGAACAAACTTAAGGGACTCCCTTTGGGCCAGCGACCGCAATATGGTCATGTGCACGGTGCTGGAGACGGCGCCGCGTGGAAGGTGTTTTACAACGAGGGCCCGGAGGCCAAGAAGCAGAAAAAGAAGTTTAGTCAGGTGGACATCGACGCAAAAGTGAAGATTCCGGTCGAGAAAAAAGCAGCTGAGGACACGGAAAAACAGCCGAGGAGAAAAATGAGTTGCTACAGCAGGCAATCAATGCAGCTGTAACTGCCTGCAGAAATGATTTTGCTACTAACTTGGTTCGCTATCATCAACTAGACGAAGCAAAATCCAGACAAGACGGTACATGATTTCCCGATGCCCAGTTTCGTCGGGAGCAACACCATGAACAACAACAACACCGCACCATCACTTGCTCACGCAACCGGGCCTCCTCTCACGGTCGCTCCTGCTCATAGCAGCCTATCCTCAGTCTCTGGCGCCCTAGGTGGGCCTTCGTCTTTGGCTGAGCTCGACGCCGTCACGGTAATTACATGTCGCACCAACATATATATATATATATAGAATATTCCATTTTCGTTGCCTTTCGGATGTTTTACGCCACAAACATATGTGTTTGCAGGGCGAAGATACCCCGTGCACCATACTCTACTTGATAAAAGGCCAAAAGGTCGACGTGGGAAGGGGGATGATATTGAACCCCTTGAAACCCACGTTCCACAACTAGTCGTTCCCCGCTGGGCACTTCAGGGTTAGCTTGTCCAGTGTGAAATCGGGGTACGAGGCGTTGCCTCCTCCAGTATAGCATGTGGGAGAGGACGACGAGACCCCGCCGTGGATCGGAAGCTACAAGGGTTGGGTGCTGCTATGGCCGAAGAATCTTATTCGTCTAGAGCCGGCCGAGAGCACACCAATAACCACACATCAACAAGCATGTGCCGAGACCACCACCCCGCCTACGCAATTACCAGCTCCTGTAGTGCCGAGTGAGAGCGGCGGACGACGTGATGAAGGGGGTGCAATAGTACTGGCTGATGTCATCGGTCCTGTAGAACAGAGAATGGATGATGAGACAGAGGTCAACCCTATGGGTTTCCTCAATACAAACGCGTATGACTGTGACATAGATATGATGAGTCAACCATATGACGAATCGGGCTATCAGCATGCTAATGAGGATATGGATGATATGCCCGGGCAGGAAGGTCATTGGAAGGATTGCAAAAAGTATCTCTTCATGAATTCCTCACAGGACACGCCTGAAGATGTCGCCTCAACACAGGCTCAACTAGCCGGGGGTCGTACAGTGCTTAGCCCAGGAACCCTGGGGCAGGGGTTAAGGAAGGGTCTGGAAGGTGTGCCCAAGAAAAAGGACAGGAAGAGATCGGGGAAGATAACTGCCTCCAAACAAGCCAGAGCACAAAGCAGTCAGACGATGCATTCTGAAGAGCATGTACCCGTGAAAGGTGCGGCCATGTTCCATCTCACGGGTGAGCCGATGCTACCACCAAAACCGCTGGAGGCACTATCAGGGGATCTCAGGAGACTGCACGACCATGTGCTGTCGACTGAGAAAAGCCTACTAGCCTCAAAGGATCCAGGATATCCGACATACGCGGCTCGTGTGCCTGAGGGGAAGTGCTACGTCGAGACACGGCCCGCGGAGGTGTTCTTCCTGCGGTTTGACCATATCTTTGAGATGTTTCTGACAAGGCGTCTCGATTTTACAATTTTCCACCTTTTTGCGCTACATATGAGCTCCGTCATCAAGAGTGAAGAAGTCTCGCAAATCTGTGTGGCGGATCCGTACTACATGCATGAGTCTTTCTTGAGTCTCGGCGACTTTGAGCGTGAAACTACCAGGGAGTACCTACAAAACTTCATGGTACAGAATAAGGACAAACCTTTTGGAAATTGTCCTCGTGCCTTATCATCCAAAGTAAGTCAGTTCCGGACAACCCTTTCGTACATTTCAATCATTCCTTCTCTCCCATATGGGGAATAATTTGAGGTGTCTTTTCCCCGCAGCAACGGGCGTGCCGTCCCCGAAACAAAGGAACAAGAAGATGGGTTTCGCGCATAAAACTAACTTCTCCTGCATCCATGTCCCAAAACCAAGCAAGAAGGATGGATTCTACATCGTCCATCTCATGATTCAGTTCAACACGAATCACCAAAAGCTTTGCATGAGAAGCAGAAATGATGATCATATCCACAAGTGGCTAGAATCTCATGGAGAAGCGGATTATAAACTTAGAGATAACTTCTTTCACATCGAAAGCGACATTGCGACGATCATCATGAAAGAAGTCATCGATGAGAAGGGGATGTTCCACCACGGCCCTATATCGCGAGCTGACGTCCGAACTTGCATAGGCATGCAATGTCTAGACCTCACGCCATTCAAGAACTAGGGTCCATCCTCGATGATATGGAAGGATGGAACTTCTAGTGATATATGATGCCGATGATGATGATATGTGTCGGTTGAACTTGTATACTTTTTGTAGCAATGAAACTTTGTGATGTCCATGGTCCCTGCCGAACTTGTGTAACGCTACTTTGTTAGTTTGCGTACGATGACCTGCGTACCTCTAGTTAATTAGTTTGCGTACTATATGTTGCATCTAGTTGCTAACCCTTTCTTTTTTGATGTTGCTCTAGTATATTTTGTTGCATATATATGATTGTACATCCTCTTCATGAACATGCATCTCTAACAGGTACCTAGTTTCTTGATGGCGAGATGGAAGTGCTATGTCATGTACAAAGGGAAGTGTCGGTGTCAAAACCGGCGGATCTCGGGTAGGGGGTCCCGAACTGTGCGTCTAGGCGGATGGTAACAGGAGACAAGGGACACAATGTGTTTACCCAGGTTCGGGCCCTCTCGATGGAGGTAAAACCCTACTCCTGCTTGATTGATATTGATGATATGGGTAGTACAAGAGTGGATCTACCACGAGATCAAGGAGGATAAACCCTAGAAGCTAGCCTACGGTATGATTGTTGTAATGGTTGTTCGTCCTACGGACTAAAACCCTCCGGTTTATATAGACACCGGAGAGGGCTAGGGTTACACAAAGTCGGTTACAATGGTAGGAGATCTACATATCCGTAGTGCCAAGCTTGCCTTCCACGCCAAGGAAAATCCCATCTGGACACGGGACGAAGTCTTCAATCTTGTATCTTCATAGTCTTGGAGTCCGGCCGATGATGATAGTCCGGCTATCCGGACACCCCCTAGTCCAGACTCCTCAAGAGCCCCGAACCAGGCTTCAATGACGACGAGTCCAGCGCATATATTGTCTTCGGCGTTGCAAGGCGGGTTCTCCTTCAAATTCCATGTGCCTACCGAATAGTGTCCGGCACCCTTACAAATGTTGCGCTCCTTGGCTTCTACGCCCAATAATGGCCCTCTTCCATGCGTCGCACAAATGCGAAATGCCAGGGTATCTTTTATATTTTACCCCCTAGCTGCGCAAATAACCTGCCTATAAGAGAGGCAAGAATCCAGATCCAAATCACACCATCTTCCTTCCGTGAGTACTCATCGGAGCGCTTCTGACCAAAAATCCATTCCATCATGGACCGTCGACGTGGCTCCTCCTCTCGCGCTCCCAGCCCTCCGCCAGGAGATTGGAGGAGATGTTCTGTTCCGCACAACGAGCTGGTGACGCTCCAAGCGGAGGGATACCTTCCTCCGGCCTTTATGGTCCCGGTCCGAGCCGGGCTGGCCACTTACATAGGTGGAAAGCAAGCGGAGGCCACCCCTAGTCCCTCCAAAGGGGAGCGGGTGTGCTTCGTCCCTTATCTAATAAGGGGAGCGGGTATAATAATAAATTGATTCAACTGGGAGTTAATCTTCCTGATGATAGTGTCATTGACAAAATTCTTCAATCACTACCACCAAGCTACAAGAGCTTCGTGATGAACTATAATATGCAAGGGATGGACAAGACTATTCCCGAGCTCTTCGCAATGCTAAAGGCTATGGAGGTAGAAATCAAGAAGGAGCATCAAGTGTTGATGGTCAATAAGACCACCAGTTTTAAGAAAAAGGGTGAAGGGAAGAAGAAGGGGAACTTCAAGAAGAACAACAAACAAGTTGCTGCTCAAGAGAAGAAACCCAAATCTGGACCTAAGCCTGAGACTGAGTGCTTCTACTGCAAGCAGGCTGGTCACTGGAAGCGGAACTGCCCCAAGTATTTGGCGGATAAGAAGGATGGCAAGGTGAACAAAGGTATATGTGTTATACATGTTATTGATGTGTACCTTACTAATGCTTGCAGTAGCACCTGAGTATTTGATACTGGTTCTGTTGCTAATATTTGCAACTCGAAACAGGGACTACGGATTAAGCGGAGATTGGCTAAGGACGAGGTGACGATGCGCGTGGGAAATGGTTCCAAAGTCGATGTGATCGCGGTTGGCATGCTACCTCTACATCTACCTTCGGGATTAGTTTTAGACCTGAGTAATTGTTATTTGGTGCCAGCGTTAAGCATGAACATTATATCTGGATCTTGTTTGATGCGAGACAGTTATTCATTTAAATCAGAGAATAATGGTTGTTCTATTTATATGAGTAATATCTTTTATGGTCATGCACCCTTGAAGAGTGGTCTATTTTTATTAAATCTCAATAGTAGTGATACACATATTCATAATGTTGAAGCCAAAAGATGCTGAGTTGATAATGATAGTGCAACTTATTTGTGGCACTGCCCTTTGGGTCAGAATGGTGTAAAACACATGAAGAAAATCCATACTGATGGACTTCTGGAATCACTTGATTATGAATCACTTGGTACTTGCGAACCGTGCCTCATGGGCAAGATGACTAAAACGCCGTTCTCCCAAACTATGGAGCAAGTAACAGACTTGTTGGAAATCATACATACTGATGTATGTGGTCCAATGAATGTTGAGGATCGTGGCAGATATCGTTATTTTCTCACCTTCACAGATGATTTGAGCAGATATGGGTATATCTACTTAATGAAACATAAGTCTGAAACATTTGAAAAGTTCAAAGAATTTTAGAGTGGATTGGAAAATCATGGTAACAATAAAATAAAGTTTCTACGATCTGATCGTGGAGGAGAATATTTGAGTTACGAGTTTGGTTTACATTTGAAACAATGCAGAATAGTTTCGCAACTCACGCCACCCGGAACACCACAATGAAATGGTCTGTCCGAACGTCGTAATCGTACTTTACTAGATATGGTGCGATCTATGATGTCTCTTACTGATTTACCTCTATCGTTTTGGGGTTATGCTTTAGAGACGGACGCATTCACGTTAAATAGGGCACCATCAAAATCCGTTGAAACGATGCCTTATGAACTGTGGTTTGGCAAGAAACCAAAGTTGTCGTTTCTTAATGTTTGGGGCTGGGATGCTTATGTGAAGAAACTTCAACCAGATAAGCTCAAACCCAAATTGGAGAAATGTGTATTCATAGGATACCCGAAAGAGACTATTGGGTACACCTTCTATCACAGATCTGAAGGCAAGACTCTTGTTGCTAAATTCGGTTCCTTTCTAGAAAAAGAGTTTCTCTCGAAAGAAGTGAGTGGGAGGAAAGTAGAACTTGATGAGGTAACTATACCTGCTCCCTTATTGGAAAGTAGTTCATCACAGAAACAGGTTCCTGTGACAACTACACCAATCAGTGAGGAAGCTAATGATATTGATCATGAAACTTCAGATCAAGTTACTCCAAAACCTCGTAGGTCATCCGGAGTAAGATCCGCTCCAGAGTGGTACGGTAATCCTATTCTGGAAGTCATGTTACTTGACCATGGTGAACCTACGAACTATGATTAAGCGATGATGAGCCCAGATTCTGCAAAATGGCTTGAGGCTACGAAATCTGAGAAGGGATCCATGTATGAGAACAAAGTATGGACTTTGGTTGACTTGCCCGATGATCGGCAAGCCATTGAGAATAAATTGATTTTCAAGAAGAAGACTGACGCTGATGGTAATGTAACTGTCTACAAAGCTCGACTTGTTGCGAAAGGTTTTCGACAAGTTCAAGGAGTTGACTACGATGAGACTTTCTCACTTGTAGCGATGCTTAAGTCTGTCCGAATCATGTTAGAAATTGCCGCATTTTATGATTATGAAATATGGCAAATGGATGTCAAAATTGCATTCCTGAATGGATTTCTGGAAGAAGAGTTGTATATGATGCAACCAGAAGGTTTTGTCAATTCAAAAGGTGCTAACAAGGTGTGCAAGCTCCAGCGATCCATTTATGGACTGGTGCAAGCCTCTCGGAGTTGGAATAAACGCTTTGATAGTGTGATCAAAGCATATGGTTTTATACAGATTTTTGGAGAAGCCTGTATTTACAAGAAAGTGAGTGGGAGCCTTGTAGCATTTCTGATATTATATGTAGATGACATATTGTTAATTGGAAATGATATAGTATTTTTGGATAGCATAAAGGGATACTTGAATAAAAGTTTTTCGATGAAAGACCTCGGTGAAGCTGCTTACATATTGGGCATCAAGATCTATAGAGATAGATCAAGACACTTAAATGGACTTTCACAAAGCACATACATTGATAAAGTTTTGAAAAAGTTCAAAATGCATCATGCAAAGAAAGGGTTCTTGCCTGTATTACAAGGTGTGAAGTTGAGTTAGACTCAATGCCCGACCACAGCAGAAGATAGAGAGAAAATGAAAGATGTTCCCTATGCTTCAGCCATAGGCTCTATCATGTATGCAATGCTGTGTACCAGACCTGATGTATGCTTAACAATAAGTTTAGCAGGGATGTACCAAAGTAATCCAGGAGTGGATCACTGGACAGCGGTCAAGAATACCCTAAAATACCTGAAAAGGACTAAGGATATGTTTCTCATTTATGGAGGTGACAAAGAGCTAGTCATAAATGGTTACGTCGATGCAAGCTTTGACACCGATCCGGACGATTCTAAATCGCAAACCGGATACGTGTTTATATTGAACGGTAGAGCTGTCAGTTGGTGCAGTTCTGAACAAAGCGTCGTGGCGGGATCTACATGCGAAGTGGAGTACATAGCTGCTTCGGAAGCAGCAAATGAAGGAGTCTGGATGAAGGAGTTCATTTTTGATCTAGGTGTCATACCTAGTGCATCGGGACCAATGAAGATCCTCTGTGACAATACTGGTGCAATTGCCTTGGCAAAGGAATCTAGATTTCACAAGAGGACCAAGCACATCAAGAGACGCTTCAATTCCATCCGGGACCAAGTCCAAGTGGGAGACATAGAGATTTGCAAGATACATATGGATCTGAATATTGCAGACCCGTTGACTAAGCCTCTTCCACGAGCAAAACAAGATCAGCACCACGGCTCCATGGGTGTTAGAATCATTACTGTGTAATCTAGATTATTGACTCTAGTGCAATTGGGAGATTGACGAAAATATGCCCTAGAGGCAGTAATAAAGTTATTATTTATTTCCTTATATCATGATAAATGTTTATTATTCATGCTAGAATTGTATTAACCAGAAACATGATACATGTGTGAATACATAGACAAACTTAATGTCACTAGTATGCCTCTACTTGACTAGCTCATTAATCAAAGATGGTTATGTTTCCTAACCATAGACATGAGCTGTCATTTGATTAACAGGATCACATCATTAGGAGAATGATGTGATTGACATGATCCATTCTGTTAGCTTAGCACTTGATCGTTTAGTATGTTGCTATTGCTTTCTTCATGACTTATACATGTTCCTACAACTATGAGATTATGCAACTCCCGTTTACCAGAGGAACACTTTGTGTGCTACCAAACGTGACAACATAACTGGGTGATTATAAAGGAGCTCTACAGGTGTCTCCAAAGGTACATGTTGAGTTGGCGTATTTCGAGATTAGGTTTTGTCACTCCGATTGTCGGAGAGGTATCTCAGGGCCCTCTCGGTAATGCACATCACTATAAGCCTTGCAAGAAATGTAACTAATGAGTTAGTTACGGAATGATGCATTACATAATGAGTAAAGGGACTTGCCGGTAACGAGATTGAACTAGGTGTTGAGATACCAACGATCGGATCTAGGGCAAGTAACATACCGATGACAAAGGGAACAACATATGTTGTTATGCGGTTTGACCGATAAAGATCTTCGTAGAATATGTAGGAGCCAATATGAGCATTCAGGTTCCTCTATTGGTTATTGACCGGAAACGTGTCTCGGTCATGTCGACATAGTTCTCAAACCTGTAGGGTCCGCACGCTTAAGGTTTCGATGACAGTTATATTATGAGTTTATGAGTTTTGATGTACCGAAGGTTGTTCGGAGTCCCTGATGTGATCACAGACATGACGAGGAGTCTCAAAATGGTCGAGACATGAAGATCGATCTATTGGACGACTATATTTGGACACCGGAAATGTTCCGGGTGAGATTGGGACAATACTGGAGCTCCAGGAGGTTATCGGAACCCCCCGGGAGGTATATGGGCCTTATTGGGCCTTAGTGGAAAGGAGGGGAAAGGAGCAAGGAGGGGCGCGCTCAAGCCCAATCTGGTGGGAGGGGGGCCGGCCCCCCCTTTCCTTCCTCCCTCCTTCCTCTTCCTTCCCTCTACCTCACCTAATAGGAAAGGGGGAGTCCTACTCCCGGTGGGAGTTGGACTCCCACATAGGGCGCGCCGCCCCCCTTGGCCGGCCCCCTCCTCCAGTCCTTTATATACAGGGGAGGGGGGAACCCCATAGACCCAACAATAGATCTCTTGATCTCTTAGCCGTGTGCGGTGCCCCGCTCCACCATAGTCCTCCTCGATAATATTGTAGCGGTGCTTAGGTGAAGCCCTGCGATGGTAGAACATCAAGATCATCACCACACTGTCATGCTGACGGAACTCTCCCTCGACACTCGGCTGGATCGGAGTTCGAGGGACGTCATCGAGCTGAACGTGTGCTAGAAATCGGAGGTGCCGTAGTTTCGGTGCTTGATCGGTCGGGTCATGAAGACGTACGACTACATCAACCGCGTTGTTCGAACGCTTCCGCTTTCGGTCTACAAGGGTACGTGGACAACACTCTCCCCTCTCATTGCTATGCATCACCATGATCTTGTGTGTGCGTAGGAATTTTTTTTGAAATTACTACATTCCCCAACCAAAGGTGAACTCAATCTCGTTAGCAAATATGCTTCTATGGTTGCTACTCAAGCTGAGCAAGTACTTAAAGCTCAAAATGATTTGCTAGATGAGTTAAATAATAAACATGACTTTGCTGTTAGAGTGGCTACTAGAACTGGTAGAATGACTCAGGAACCTTTGTATCCCGAAGGCCACCCTAAGAGAATCAAGCAAGATTCTCAAAGAAATAATTTAGAGGCACCTAGTTCTTCTAAAAAGAAGAAAAAGAAAAATGATAGGACTTTGCATGCTTCTAGTGAACCTGTTGTAGGCACACCTCAGAATCCCAATGATATTTCTATTTCTGATGCTGAAACGCAATCAGGTGATGAACATGAACCTAGTGATAATGTTAATGATAACGTTCATGTTGATGCTCAACCTAGCAAAAATAATGAAGTAGAGATTGAACCTGCTGTTGATCTTGATAACCCACAATCAAAGAATCAACGTTATGATAAGAGAGATTTTGTTGCTAGGAAGCACGGTAGAGATAGAGAACCATGGGTTCAGAAACCCATGCCCTTTCCTCCTAAACCATCCAAGACAAAGGATGATGAGGATTTTGACCTATTTTCTTACGTATGCGCTTAACTGATATGCTCAAAGTAAATCCCTATGCTAAGTGTATGAAGGATATCATCACAAACAAAAGAAAGATACCAAAAGCTGAAATTTCCACCATGCTTGCTAATTACACTTTTAAGGGTGGAATACCAAAGAAACTTGGAGATCCAGGGGTACCAACTATACCATGCTCCATTAAAAGAAATTATGTTAGAACTGCTTTATGTGATCTTGGAGCCGGTGTTAGTGTTATGCCTCTCTCTTTATATCGTAGACTTGATTTGAATAAGTTGACACCTACTGAAATATCTTTGCAAATGGCCGATAAATCAACTACCATACCTGTCGGTATTTGTGAGGATGTGCCTGTTGTGGTTGCAAATGTCACTATCCTAACGGACTTTGTTATTCTTGATATTCCCGAGGACAATAGTATGTCGATTATCCTTGGTAGACCCTTTTTGAATACTGCAGGGGCTGTTATTGATTGCAACAAAGGCAATGTCACTTTTCATGTTAATGGTAATGAGCATACGGTACACTTTCCGAGGAAACAATCTCAAGTTCATAGCATCAATTCTATTGGAAAAATTCTAACTATCATTATTGGAGGTTTTGAATTTCCTCTCCCTACTGTAAAGAAAAAGTAATATATTCTTATTGTTGGGGATTTTCATATCCCCGTTGAGGTAACTTAGTGTTATTCAAAATGTCTCCGATTCCGTCGTATTTGGAATGAGTTTGATAACAAGACTTGATCAACCTTGTTAGTGGATTCATTTTGATGATCATGAGATGGATGAAACTAGAAGGCACAACCTTCTGTACCCTCTTGTTACTTTCTGTTATTTAGATTTAATAAAGCAAAAATAGTATTATCTGTCCGTTTTCTGAATTATCGGTGCAATAAAAAAATATCCCGAAAATAAAAGTGCTCCAAATGCCCTGCAAATTTAGTATGATTCTTTATGGAATATTTGAGGATTTTAGGCACTGAAATCACTGCAGGAGGGGCAAGCACCAGGCCACGAGAGTGGAGGGCGCGCCCACCTACCCTAGGCGCGTCCCCCTATCTCGTGGGCCCTGGTGGCTTTATGCCAGCACCCGCACACTCCATCTTCTTCCCAAAAAAAATCCCCATCCAGCTCAAAAACGAGCTCTAGGTCATTTTGCTGCGATTTTCGATCTCCTTGCTCAAAGCTCCATTCACAAAACTGCTTTGGGAGATTGTTGCTTGGTATGTGACTCCTCCAATTGTCCAATTAGTTTTTGTTCTAGTGCTTTATTCATTGCAAATTTTTTCTGCATATTTGACCATGTTCTTGAGCTTGAATGTTGAATTTATGAGGTCCCAAGCAATTCTAATGCATGATATAGGCACTAGGCACTTGTAGGTGTAGTTGCTATCAATCTTGTTTAGTTTTATTCACTTTTATTTTGAAGCTACTAAAATTTCAGAAATTTTCCGAAAATGTTAAGGAGTCGTTTGAGGGGCTCTTCTAGCGAGGGCTCTCAGGAAAAACAAGCTAAAGAGAAGGAAAAAGCCAAGTATAATCTTCCTCGCATAGAGGAAGTACGACCATGTGAATGGGCATGCGATAATTTCTTGAAAGAAGCTGGAATTCATGAAGATTTTTATTCTTTGATCGAGAATGCAGATCTCACCGATTTCCTCCACGACCGGATCGATCAGTATCTCTTACTTACCAATACTTTCGTGCAAAAGTTTTATTATTATCCTAAGAAGTCACCGCCTTCAATATCATTTCATTTATATGATGAATTCAGAGAAATGTCTTTATGTAATTTTTGCGCAGTATGTAGGATGGCCTTTGAGGGAGAATTAAAGGAACCCCATCGTAAAGATGTGGATGGCTTTGTTAACATTATCACTGTAGAGAATCCAAAGAAGGGTTCCAATGCGAAAATCTCTAGCATACACTTTCTTGTTTTATGCTACTTTGCCATATTTGCTAGTAGATGCTTGATTGGTCGTGGAAATAGTGGAAACTTTAGTGTTCCTGATATTATCATTCTTCAACATGCCTTGTTTGGAGATAATAGTTTTAGTATGGGTGCCGTCATTGCTAAACGGCTAAGCCTGAATCGTACAAAAGGCCCCATATTTGGAGGTATCTATGCTTCACATCTTGCTAGACATTGTGAGATACCTATTAGGCACCATGAGAAAGAGGAGACAAAATTGCCTCCTTACATTTTAGATTACAAGAGCATGGTAGCACACACGTTTATTGTCGACAACAAAGAGAAGATGCTCTTGTATAACCTTAGATTAATAAGAAACACAATGAGACTATTATTTTGCCTCCGCCTCTGTTGTTTGATATGATTGCAGATAATTTTCTTATTACACCGGAAGCGGTGTACGCTCATCGAGGACAAGCAAAGGTTTAAGCCTGGGGGAGTTGATACGTCTCCAACGTATCTACTTTTCCGAACACTTTTGCCATTGTTTTGGACTCTAACTTGCATGATTTGAATGAAACTAACCCGGATTGACGCTGTTTTCTGTAGAACTGCCATGATGTTGTTTTATGTGTAGAAAACAAAAGTTCACGGAATGTACTGAAAATCCACGGAGGCACTTTTGGGAAAATAAAAAAATAACTGGCGAAAGAATCAAGACCTGGGGGCCCACACCCTGTCCATGAGGGTGGGGGCGCGCACACCCCCCGGGCGCACCCCCTGACACGTCTCCAACGTATCTATAATTTTTGATTGTTCCATTCTATTATATTACCCCTTTTAGATGTTAATGGGCTTTATTTTACACATTTATATCATTTTTGGGACTAACCTACTAACCGGAGGCCCAGCCCATATTGCTGTTTTTTTTGCCTATTTCAGTATTTCAAAGAAATGGAATATCAAACGGAGTCCAAACGGAATGAAACCTTTGGGAGCGTGATTTTTGGAACGAACGTGATCCAGAGGACTTGGAGTGCAAGTAAAGAAGCAGCCGAGGCTCCCACGAGATAGGAGCCCCCCCCTATAGGGCGCGCCCCCTGTCTTGTGGGCCCCTCGGGCATCCACCGACGTACTTCTTCCTCCTATATATACCTACGTACCCCAAAAACATCCAAGGGCAGACGAAACACAATTTCCACCACCGGAACCTTCTGTATCCGCGAGATCTCATCTTGGGGCCTTCGCCGGCACTCTGCCAGAGGGGGAATCGACCATGGAGGGCTTCTACATCAACATCCTTGCCCCTCCGATGAGTGTGAGTAGTTTACCACAGACCTACGGGTCCGTAGTTATTAGCTAGATGGCTTCTTCTCTCTTTTTGGATCTCAATACAATGTTCTCCCCCTCTCTTGTGGAGATCTATTCGATGTAAACTCTTTTTGCTGTGTGTTTGTCGAGATCCGATGAATTGTGGGTTTATAATCAAGTTTATTTATGAATAATATTTGAATCTACTCTGAATTCTTTTATGTATGATTGAGTTATCTTTGCAAGTCTCTTCGTATTATCAGTTTGGTTTGGCCTACTAGATTGTTCTTTCTTGCCATTGGAGAAGTGTTTAGCTTTGGGTTCAATCTTGCGGTGTCCTTACCTAGTGACAGAAAGGGTTGCAAGGCACGTATTGTATTGTTGCCATCGAGGATAACAAGATGGGGTTTATATCATATTGCTTGAGTTTATCCCTCTACATCATGTCATCTTGCTTAATGCGTTACTCTGTTCTTATGAACTTAATACTCTAGATGCAGGCAGGAGTCGGTCGATGTGTGGACTAATAGTAGTAGATGCAGGCAGGAGTCGTCTACTTGTTGCGGACGTGATGCCTATATACATGATCATGCCTAGATAATCTCATAATTATTCGCTTTTCTATCAATTGCTCGACAGTAATTTGTTCACCCACCGTAATACTTATGCTATCTTGAGAGAAGCCACTAGTGAAACCTATGGCCCCGGGGTCTATCTCTTATCATATTTGCTTTCAATCTACTTTTATTTGCATCTTTACTTTTTGCATCTATATTGTAAAATACCAAAAATATATTTATCTTATCTTACTATCTTTATTAGATCTCACTTTCGCAAGTGGCCCTGAAGGGATTGATAACCCCTTTATTGCATTGGTTGCGAGTTCTTTGTTTGTCTGTGTAGGTGCGTGCAACTTTTGAGGAGCCTCCTACTAGATTGATACCTTGGTTCTCAAAAACCAAGGGAAATACTTACGCTACTATTGCTGCATCACCCTCTCCTCTTCAAGGAAAACCAACGCAAGCTCAAGACGTAGCAAGAAGGATTTCTGGCGCCGTTGCCGGGGACGTCTTCGCTCAAGTCAATACACACCAAGTACCCATCACAAACCCATATCCCTCGCATTTACATTATTTGCCATTTGCCTCTCGTTTTCCTCTCCCTCACTTCACCCTTGCCGTTTTATTCGCCCTCTCTTTCCCAATCTCCTCCACTCTTTTCGCTTGCCCTTTTTCTGCTTGCTTGTGTGCCTGTTTGTCCTTATGGCTTCGCCTAAGGGTCCTGACCACGTTCTCAGAAGGATGGAGGATATTGAATCAAATAATAGAAGCTTTATGAATTTGCAATTTGAGCATAATAATTTCTTTAGAAAACAACTTAAGGAACAAAAAGGTTTTTTGGAGTTTATGAACAAAGAGCTTGATGATATGAATAAAGAAATTTATGGTGTTAATGCCCAAATTACCCGTCTTGAAAATGCCATAGCCAAAATTTCTGATAAGCAAGCCACCCTAGTCAATAAGATGGCCGCTAAACCAGAAAAGTTAGATGAAAATAATGATGAGGATCTTAAAGTTATTGATGCGTCTCCTATTAGATCTATGTTTTGCAATATGAATCTTGATAATTATGGGACTGATGACGAACCAACTTTGCCTAGAAGGCGTCCCAAGAATTTGGAGCTTTTAGATCTTGATGCTAAATTTGGTAAAAGCGAGATTGGTGAAGCCACAACTTTAAATAACATTGAACCTACTATCTCGGATTTCAAGGAATTTGATTATGACAATTGATCTTTAAAAGGTTGTATTTCCTTGTTGCAATCCGTTGTTAATTCTCCTCATGCTTATAGTCAAAATAAAGCTTTTCCCAAACATATCATTGATGCCTTGATGCAATCTTATGATGAAAAACTTAATTTGGAAGTTTCTATACCTAGAAAATTTAATGATGAGTGGGAACCTACTATAAAGATTAGAATTAAATATCATGAGTGTTTTGCTTTGTGTGATTTGGTTGCTAGTGTTTCCACGATTCCGAAAAGTTTATGTGATATTCTAGGTTTCCATGATGATTGCTCTTTAAATTTGCACCTTGCGGATTCCACCATTAAAAAGCCTATGGGAAGGATCAATGATGTTCTCATTGTTGCAAATAAAAATTTGGTGCCCGTAGATTTTATCGTTCTTGATATATATTGCAATCTTTCTTGCCCTATTATTCTTGGTAGACCTTTCCTTAGAACGATTGGCGCGATTATTGATATGAAGGAAGGGAATATTAGATTCCAATTTCCATTAAATAAAGGCATGGAGCACTTTCCAAGAAAGAAAGTCAAATTACCTTATGAATCTATCATGCGGGCTACTTATGAATTTAGTGCCAAAGATGGCACTCGTTAGATCTATCTTTGCTTTTATGCCTAGCTAGGGGCGTTAATCGATAGCGCTAGTTGGGAGGCAACCCATTTTTCTTTATGTTTTTTGTTTTTGCTCCTGTTTAGTAATAAATCTTGCATCTACCTTCTATTTAGATATGTTTTTATCTTTTAATTAGTGTTTGTGCCAAGTAGAACCTATAGGATAACCTATGATGATAGTTGATTTGATTCTGCTGAAAAACAGAAACTTTGCGCGTACGAATATAATTTTGTTAAATCACAGGAACGTTCTTTCGCGTTGATTCTTTTTGCTGCTGATCAATAAACAAATTGTCCAGGACATCCTATTTTAGTAGGAGTTTTAGAGTTCCAGAAGTTTGCGTTAGTTACATATTTCTACAGACTTTTCTGTTTTTGACAGATTCAGTTTTTCGTGTGTTGTTTGTTTATTTTGATGCATATATGGCTAGTAAAATAATTTATAAACCATAGAGAAGTTGGAATACAGTAGGTTTAACACCAAAATAAATAAATAATGAGTTCATTACAGTACCTTATGTGGTGGTTTTGTTTGCTTTCACTAACGGAGCTTATAATATTTCCTGTTGAGTTTTGTGTTGTGAAGTTTTCAAGTTTTGGGTAAAGCTTTTGTGGACTATGGAATAAAGGGTGGCAAGAGCCTAAGCTTGGGGATGACCATGGCACCCCGGAAAGGCATCCCCTCTTTCGTCTTCGTTCATTGGTAACTTTACTTGGAGCTATATTTTTATTTGCCACATGATATGTGTTTTGCTTGGAGCGTCGTGTATTATATTAGTGTTTGCTTTTTAGTTTACCACAATCATCCTTGCTGTACACACCTTTTGGGGAGAAGCCTATTTGATTAGAATTTTCTAGAATACTCTATGTGCTTCACTTATATCTTTTGAGCTTGATAGTTTTTGCTCTAGTGCTTCACTTATATCTTTTAGAGCGCGGTGGTGTCTTAATTTTGAAGAAATTTCTAGTCTCTCATGCTTCACTTATATTATTTTGAGAATATTTTAGAACAGCATGGTATTTGCTATGGTTATAAAGTTGGTCCTAGAATGATGAGCATCCAAGTTGGGTATAATAAAACTATCATAGAAAAGAATTGGATGCTATGATCAATATGATGCTTGATAATTGTTTTGAGATATGGAGGTAGTGATATTAAAGTCATGCTAGTTGGGTGATTATGAATTTAAAGAATGCATGTGTTGAAGTTTGTGATTCCCGTAGCATGCACGTATGGTGAACCGCTTTGTGATGAAGTTGGAGCACAATTTTATTTATTGATTGTCTTCCTTATGAGTGGCGGTCGGGGACGAGCGATGGTATTTTCCTACCAATCTATCCCCCTAGGAGCATGCGCGTAGTACTTTGGTTTTTGATGACTTCTAAATTTTTGCAACAAGTATATGAGTTCTTTTGACTAATGTAAAGTCCATGGATTATACGCACCCTTTCACCCTTCCACCATTGCTAGCCTTTCTTGTGCCGTGCAATTTCGTCGGTACCATACACCCACCATATACCTTCCTCAAAACAGCCACTATACCTACCTATTATGGCATTTCCATAGCCATTCCGAGATATATTGCCATGCAACTTTCCACCTTTCCGTTCATATGACACGCATTGCTTTTGTCATATTACTCTTTGCATGATCATGTAGTTGACATTGTATTTGTGGCAAGGCCACCTTCAAAATTTTTATACATGTCGCTCTTGATTCATTGCGTATCCCGGTACACAGCCGGAGGCATTCACATAGAGTCATATCTTGTTCTAGCTTTGAGTTGTAATTATTGAGTTATAAATCCAGAAAAGTGTGATGATCTTCATTATTAGAGCATTGTCCTAGTGAGGAAAGGATGATGAATACTATGATTCCCCCACAAGTCGGGATGAGACTTCGGACTTTACAAAAAGAAAAAAAAGAAAAAAAAGAAGGAAAAAAAGAACAAGGCCAAAAGAAAAAAAGAAGGCCAAAGAAAAAAAAAGAAAGAAAAAAAGAAAAAAAAAGAAAATGAGAGAAAAAGAGAGAAGGGACAATGCTACTATCTCTTTTTCCACACTTGTGCTTCAAAATAGCACCATGATCTTCATGATAGAGAGTCTCATATGTTGTCACTTTCATATACTAGTGGGAATTTTTCATTATAGAACTTGGCTTATATATTCCAATGATAGGCTTCCTCAAAAATGCCCTAGGTCTTCATGAGCAAGCAAGTTGGATGCACACCCACTTAGTTTCTTTTGTTGAGCTTTCATTTATTTATAGCTCTAGTGCATCCGTTGCATGGCAATCCCTACTCACTCACATTGATATCTATCAATGGGCATCTCCATAGCCCGTTGATATGCCTAGTTGATGTGAGACTATCTTCTCCTTTTTGTCTTCTCCACAACCACCATTCTATTCCACATATAGTGCTATCTCCATGGCTCACGCTCATGTATTACGTGAAAGTTGAAAAAGTTTGAGATTATTAACCTATGAAACAATTGCTTGGCTTGTCATCGGGGTTGTGCATGATTAAATACTTTGTGTGATGAAGATAGAGCAACAGCCAGAATATATGATTTTGTAGGGATAAATTTCTTTGGCCATGTCATTTTGAGAAGACATGATTACTTTGATTAGTATGCTTGAAGTATCACCATTTTCATGTTAATATGAACTTTTATTTTGTATCATTTGGATCTGAACATTCATGCCACAATAAATAAAATTACATTATGAATTATGCTAGGTAGCATTCCACATCAAAAATTCTTTTTTTTTTCATTTACCTACTCGAGGACGAGCAGGAATTAAGCTTGGGGATGCTTGATACGTCTCCAACATATCTATAATTTTTGATTGTTCCATTGTATTATATTACCCCTTTTGGATGTTTATGGGCTTTATTTTACACATTTATATCATTTTTGGGACTAACCTACTAACCGGAGGCCTAGCCCATATTCTTGTTTTTTGCCTATTTCAGTATTTTGAAGAAAAGGAATATCAAACGGAGTCCAAACGGAATGAAACCTTCGGGAGCATGATCTTCGGAATGAACGTGATCCAGAGGACTTGGAGTGCAAGTCAAGAAGCAGCCGAGGCTCCCACGAGATAGGAGGGCCCCCCCTATAGGGCGCGCCCCTTGTCTCGTGGGCCCCTCGGGCGTCCATCGACGTTCTTCTTCCTCCAATATATACCTACGTACCCCGAAAACATCCAGGGGGCAGACGAAACACAATTTCCACCACCGTAACCTTCTGTATCCGCGAGATCTCATCTTGGAGCCTTCGTCGGCACTCTGCCGGAGGGGGAATCGGCCATGGCGGGCTTCTACATCAACATCCTTGCCCCTCCGATGAGTTGTTAGTAGTTTACCACAGACCTACGGCTCCATAGTTATTAGCTAGATGGCTTCTTCTCTCTTTTTGGATCTCACAATGTTCTCCCCCTCTCGTGTGGAGATCTATTCGATGTAAACTCTTTTTGCGGTGTGTTTGTCGAGATCCGATGAATTGTGGGTTTATGATCAAGTTTATCTATGAATAATATTTGAATCTTCTCTGAATTTTTTTATGTATGATTGAGTTATCTTTGCAAGCACTACTAGGGAAAACCCTATACACAGAATCTTAGCAGCAGCGCGGCTCAAAAAGGAGCGCTGCTGCTAATTAGCAGGAGCGCGGGTGTGGAAAACCCGCTACTGACAAGTGTTTAGCGCTAGCGCGCTCGGTGTAACCCGTGCTGCTACAAATATCGACCGACAGTGCCCACCCAACTCCATTTAGCAACAGCGCGGTGCCGCGAGCCGCGCTACTGCTATAGTTGTAGCAGTAGTGCCGTTTTTCTGAGGTCGCTACTGCTAATTTTCAAATAGGGCACACTTTCGGTCCTGGTTAGCAGTAGTGCTTGTACCAAAAGCGCGTTGCTGCTACTTTCTTAGCAGCAGCTCGTTTTACGTCCCGCGCTACTGCTAATCCGCACCCACCACCTTTTCCCCCACCCGTCCTCCCCCTCCCCCTCCTCTCCCTTTCCCCTACCTCTCCCACTCTCACTCTTCTTCGTCCTCAATACTTCTCCCCCATTACTCTCCCTCTTCTACCTACCTTTCTCTCTCTTCATTACTCCTACCTAACTACACCGCCTCAATTAATGCATCTCCTTATTCTTTTTCCTTCCCCTCCACTAGTTGAAGTTGTCTCCTCCCAAATTAGGTAGCTAGGTAGATGTAGCATTTAGTTAAGTGACCTATTTGCCCCCTAAATAGATCTATTTTGTCAATAAGAGCTTTGTGCACTTTTGATCTCCCTACATCATCATCTCCACCGTGTGCTCGATCTCGAGATAGAGGTGATTTAAATTTCATACTTTTGCAAAATGGAAATATGTTTATGTGTGTGTGATATGTTTATGGAAATTGTGTGTGGCATGAGTTGATGCCAAATTGTGCTTTTGAGTTGCCTATGTTTTGCCGAAATGTCGATTTATTGCTGTTTCGGTGAATTCCAGAAAAACTCTAGATCTATATATGTCCTATTTTTAAGGAAGGTCATGCCGAATTTTTGTATGACTTTGATGCATGCACGCATTTTTATAATCAATTTGCTTATTATTACCGTGCATAGTTGACGATGGTCAGTGGAACTATGGTGGACAGGTGGTTGTGGTCGGCGGTGCAGGACATGAAAGAAAATAACCGGATAGAGGTTTTATGTTCGTGTCGAAAATGCAAAGGAATAGTTTGGCTCAACCCCCATGACGATGGTCGTGTCGAAGCGCACCTGCTCATGACTGGTTTCATGGATGGCTATACTCGGTGGATAATTGAAGATGAGGATAACGATGTTGAGGATGCCGACAGGGCAGGCAATGATGACACGGGGCAAGACGAAGAGATGATCGATAATGGAGGCGGAGAAGAGGTCGGACATGGTGGCGGAGAAGGGGCCGGATATGGTGGAGGAGAAGGGGCCGGACATGGCGGCGGAGAGAACGACATGGACTCCACGCAGCAGAGTTCGTCGGTTGTAAGTTCAATCGTGCGGGACCCTCATGTTCAAGCATTTCTTCGCAAGGAGATGAGTATTGAGAGAGTTGCTTCTAGAGAGGAGGCTAAGCCGAAGCAACTGGTGGTAGACTCGAATACTCCATTGTATGATGGTTGCAATCATGAGGTGACCCGCTTGAGTTTCGTGCTCCAACTCCTGAATACGAAGGCTAAAAACAAATGGACCAGCCCTAGCCTCGATGAGCATCTCAAGTACCTAAAGGATGTTCTTCCCGCGGGTAATCTATGTCCTAGTAGTGTTGATGAGGCCAAGAAGATCGTGTGCCCTCTTGATCGGCCACACGTTAGATACCATGCATGCATCAACGATTGCATAATTTATCGGAAGGAGCACGCGGAAAAAACAAGTTGTCCGGTGTGCAATGCTTCTCGATACAAGAAGGCCCGGAAGAAATGTCCCGTAAAGTGGTATGGTACTTACCGATCACTCCCGTCTCCAAAGGTATTTTGTAGATCCCAAGGAAGCAAAGCTAATGCGCTGGCATGCGGAGAGGAAGAAGCCCGACGATGGAGATGATCCGGTTGAGACACATCAAGGATGGAAGCCGGTGGAGAGCGTTGAACAACCTCTATCGATATTTTGAATGTGATGCAAGGAACATCGTGCTCGGGCGCGTATCGATGGCATGAATCTGTTTGGAAACCGAACACCAACCATAGCACATGGCCCATGTTTGTATGGATGTACATCCTCCCCTGGTTGTGCATGAAATCAAGTACATTCACATGAGCATGCTTATTCAAGGGCGAAACAACCAGGAAATAATATTAATTTGTATCTGGGGCTACTTCAAGAGGAGTTAGACACGTTATGGAAAACACCGCCAAGACATGGGACGCCAAGCAAAGGCGTAGTATTTCAACATGAGAGCGCTGATCACGGCAAAGGCAGGACTATCTGGTTATGGATATGTGCCGGGCCGGTGTGCCATGGATATTGCGGATGCACGCGGTGCATGGATGATACGACGTCTCAGCAGCTAACGTCAAGGAAAGATGGCGGTGCGGGAAAATCATGTACATGGGGCATCGAAGATGGCTCGAACAGGACGACCCGTGGAGAAACCATGGAGATCTATTCAATGGTCACGCTGAGCATCGAGGACCTCCACGTAAGCGGAGCGGTGCCAAAATCGATGAGCTGTTGAAAAACTGGAAGGAGTGCCCCGCACTGGGAAAGATGATGAGAAAGGCACCGGAGCCGCTGCTGAAAGAAGGTATGGAAGACGAGGACTGTGTTCTGGGACTTGGAGTACTGGCACAAACTCGATACACCTCATTGCCTTGATCAAATGCATATCTGTAAGAATGTCCTTGAGAGCTTGCTCGCAACACTGATGAACATGCCGGATAAGACCAAGGATGGGCCGAAGGCAAGAAAAGACTTGCAAGATTTGAAAATCAGGGAAGATCTGCACATGCCGCCCCGTAAAATGTAAGACGAGACAGAGACGGAGACAGAGGCACGGGAGAAGAAGGGCAAGAAAATAAAGAAAGAGGATTATTGCCCCCCTTCTTGCTTCACCTTAAGTCAGGCTGAGATCGATCAATTCTTTAAGTGCCTTACCGAAGTCAAAGTTAGTTCCAATTACTGTGGCAAGATAAATAGATATCTAGACACAGACAAGAAAAGGTTCAGCGGGATGAAGTCCCATGACTGTCATGTGATGATGACGCAGATACTACCTATTGCCCTTAGAGGGATAATGGACAAGCATGTCCGTGACACGCTTATTGGTCTCTACAACTTTTTCGACGTCCTCTCGAAAGCCGATTAGTGTGAAGTAGCTCCGAAGGCTACAGGAAGAGATCGTTGTGATACTGAATGAGCTTGAGATGTACTTCCCGCCTGCGTTCTTTGACGTGATGGTGCATTGTCCATATTGTGGATGACATAATAGACCTGGGGCCGTCATTCCTGCACAACATGATGCCGTTTGAGAGGATGAATGGGATCATCAAATGATTCGTTCATAACATGTCCTGTCTAGATGGAAGCATCGTCCAGGGCTATGTGACACAAGAGTGCATCTCTTTTTGTGAGAATTTTCTATATGGCGCAGACCAGCCACCTGGTGTTAGTGTTGGTTTGCCCGTTAACAAGCATGATGGGAGGCTCGAAGGAGAAGGTCACTACAACGGTCGCAGGGAACTGCACGTGGCATACTCAGATCGACGCAGCGACTTTGACAGAGCAAACTTGGTAGTGCTACAACACATAGACGAGGTAGATCCTTTCGTGGAACTGCACAAAGAAATTATCGCAAAGAAGTATCGTGACCGGGGGGTATGCAGCATGGACGCCGAAGTTGCTAGAGAGCGCAACTCCACTTTCCTGCATTGGTTCAAAGAGCATATTATTGCTAATCCCCCCACTACTAGGAAAAGGGCTATAGATAGGATCAGATACTAATGGCGCACTACGTGGTGCGCCATTAGAACACCAGATACTAATGGCGCACCAGTAGTGCGCCATTAGAACTGAATTCTAATGGCGTGATGCCAGTGGCGCACCAGTAGTGCGCCATTAGAAGGCAAATTCGGTGCGCCACTAGCATGCCTTTTCCTAGTAGTGCCCGGAGGAGGGCTCTAAGGACGGATTACTCATATACGCCTTAGCACATGGCCCCTCGCCCAACCTCGTAACCTATCAGGCATATGATATCAACGGATACATGTTCTACATGAAGGCCAAAGATATGGACAGTGATGATCAAAACTCAGGGGTGACGATGGAATGCATGACCGACAACGATAACGGCGCAACTGAACGATTTTATGGAAGGGTCGAGGAGATCTGGGAGCTTGCCTACTCTAGACTGCACAACACGACGATGTTCCGTGTCAGATGGGCTAAGAATGTCGAAAGAGAAAACCGGATTTTTACTACCATGACTATACCCGGCGCCAAGAGTGCTATCGTGAACGCTATCGCCAAAAACGAGCCATGGGTACACACTAAGCACGTGACACAATGCTTCTTCATAACCGAGCCATGCAATCCCAGTCGTGTTGTCGTGAGGAGAGGCAAAAGGAACATCATTCGAATGGATGGAGTCGCCAACGAGGAAGACTATGATCAGTACGGCAACCCAATGAGGGAAGATGACGATGATAATGAAGTATACGTCCAAAAAAGAATCAATAATACATTACCTAAGAAAAATCGTACTCCATGGAAAAGGCAAAGTCACAATGAGGGGCTCAATTATTCTTCGACCAACAAGAAGGGAAAGAAGCTGACTCAAAAACGAAAATGTCAGCACTGAGGAACTGTGTGTTATCAGTCAAATGATGTAATATATATATATATATATATATTTTGTATACACACTTAGCCATTATTATGCATGGGTCCAATGATGTAATATATATGTTCCTATTTTGTATACATATTTGACCGTCAAATGATGCAATATATATCGCTTTCCCTTCGTTCACTGCTCTCGGGAAATAAAAGTGGGAGAAAATAAAGGAAAAGAAAAGGAAAACTGGCAGAGCGATTTCCTTATAAAACAGTTCTGATCAAGCTAGCGAGAGCGATTTCCTTATAAAACCGCTACAGCTAGTGAAGGTAGTAGCAGCACGTTCTGTCTAAACCGCTACAGCTAGTGAATGTAGTAGCAGCGCGTTTTGTCTAAACGCGCTACTGCTACGTCCACTTAACCCTGCTTCATCCCGCCTCTTTTCCCCCAAATCCCCACTCACCTTTGCTGCGCTCCGGCCGCCACGACCCCTGCCTCGCCCCGACCCGCGCCGCCTCGACCAGTGCTCTCCTCGACCCGGCGCTCGCCCCGACCCGTCGGCCCTCGCCTCCCTCCTCTGCTTCCTCCCCTCCCAACCTCGGCCGTCGTCGGGCCTGCCTCCTCGCCCCTGCACCCTCTATAAACCCCCCCTTCTCTCTGCTAGCTAGGGTTCTTCGGTTAATTTACTTAGGTTTTAGTTAGGGTAGTAGGTTAATTAGGTTATCTATTTAGTTATGAATTTAGCTAGGTTTAAAATAGGATAGAAATTTAGGGTTAAGCAATTGTAGTTAAAAGAAAAGGTAGCATTTAAGCAATTGTCCAAATCAACATCCCTTGTTAAAGCAAATTTAGGTAGGCTAAATTTATATGCAAATTTGAACTGGACATGTGATATGTGGATATGTCATTTTTTGGACATGTCATGTTTGGAATTTGAACATGTCATGTTTGGAATTTGAACATGTCATTTGGACATGTGATGTTTTGGTTCAATTTTGGTAAATGATCCGAGTGGCCTATGTTACACCGAAATGTTGATTCATGTCCGTTCCGGTGAATTTCAGGCGCTCGATATGTCCATTTTTTAGCAAAGGTCATGCCGAAATTTGCCGTGAATAAAGGCATGATTTGTGCTACATAGGTGGCATATTGAGTGCTGGTACATAGATTTCTTTTTTATGTCATTTCTCATTTATTCATACTTTTAGAAATAAACAAGGACACTTAATCATAAGAAGCATGTCGAACAACGAAGAAACTGGGCCTTCTAATCAAGATGCAGACTAGATGGATTATGAGGGTGAACAAGAGTACCTCGACTATTTGATTGCTAAGCAAGGTTTGCAGGTCGGCCTCGATGATGGTACTGATGCCGACATCGACACCGACGTGCCAGCACCGATGGCGGAGCCGAGACCGGCAGGGAAGGTACCGGCGGGAAAGATACCGGCGGGGAAGGTACCGGCGCCGACGCTGCTACCGAAAAGAGGAAGCATAAGAAGCAGAGGATATGAAAACCTAAAAATCTAGGGATTGGACAACTTGTGATCACAAAGATGGCACCTGGCAAGTTTGAGCCATTAGAGCCGGAAGAACCTCGCAAGTGCTATGGGAACCAAGTAGGATGCATCCTACGGGAATGCACGAGCATCAACGACGATGACTTAAGGAGTAAAGAACATTTGACGTAGTTGCTCCTAACGAAGTTGCACAAGAGATTCAAGTTCCCCGACAAGGATGATAACATAGAACAACCATGGGATGATCCGAAGATGAAAAATATTAACAATCATGCCATGGGCATGCTTAGCAATGATTTGGCCTCCTGGAAAGGGAGGTTGAAACGAGCTATTGAGGCTGAGGAACCCCTGTCCAAGATTCTGGAGGAAAATCCGACACTTACGGAAGAGGAGTTCGAAAAGTTCAAGGACACTTGCGCTATCGAGGCAGCGAAGGCTAAGGCTGTGAAATTCAAGAGCCTTCAGCAAAGGAACACGGGGAAGCATCGCCTCAGAAGCCGTGGCAACCTCGGTAAAAGGCCCATATGGGATAAGGAGGATGCGGAACGTGAAGCCGCGGGTCTCCCAGACCCCTTCACGAAGTTCACCAACCCCTTGGAGCGTGACTTCATCAGGGCCTGCTACAAGTGGGACAAGGAGAAAAAGGTTTTTTACACGGACCAGATCACGAGGAAATTGATTAGACTACTGGAGAAGCATCACCAGCTTGTAGCCGAAAGCCCTACTTCTCCGATGAGGCCCAAGTGGGACACCCCTCTCAACCGGGCTTTGAACGAACTTAAGGGACTCCCTTTGGGCCAGCGACCGCAATATGGTCATGTGCAAGGTGCTGGAGACGGCGCCACGTGGAAGGTGTTTTACAACGAGGGCCCGGAGGCCAAGAAGCAGAAAAAGAAGTTTAGTGAGGCGGACATCGACGCAAAAGTGAAGCTTTCGGTCGAGAAAAAAGCAGCCGAGGACACAGAAAAAACAGCCGAGGAGAAAAATGAGTTGCTACAGCAGGCAATCAATGCAGCTGTAACTGCCTGCAGAAATGATTTTGCTACTAACTTGGTTCCGCTATCATCAACTAGACGAAGCAAAATCCGCACAAGATGGTACATGATTTCCGATGCCCAGTTTAAATCGGGAGCAACACCATGAACAACAACAACACCAAGACCATCACTTGCTCACGCAACCGGCCTCCTCTCACGGTCGCTCCTGCTCATAGCAGCCTATCCTCAGTCTCTGGCGCCCTAGGTGGGCCTTCGTCTTTGGCTGAGCTCGACGCCGTCACGGTAATTACATGTCGCACCAATATATATATATATATATATATATATATATATAGAATATTCCATTTTCGTTGCCTTTCGGATGTTTTACGCCACAAACATATGTGTTTGCAGGGCGAAGAAACCCCGTGCACCATACTCTACTTGATAAAAGGCCAAAAGGTCGACGTGGGAAGGGGGATGACATTGAACCCCTTGAAACCCACGTTCACTAGTCGATCCCCGCTGGGCACTTCAGGGTTAGCTTGTCCAGTGTGAAATCGGGGTACGAGGCATTGCCTCCTCCAGTATAGCATGTGGGAGAGGACGACGAGACCCCGCCGTGGATTGGAAGCAACAAGGGTTGGGTGCTGCTATGGCCGAAGAATCTTATTCGTCTAGAGCCGGCCGAGAGCACACCAATAACGACACATCAACAAGCATGTGCGGAGACCACCACCCCGCCTATGCAATTACCAGCTCCTGTAGTGCCGAGTGAGAGCGGCGGACGACGTGATGAAGGGGGTGCAATAGTACTGGCTGATGTCATCGGTCCTGTAGAACAGAGAATGGATGATGAGATGGAGGTCGACCCTATGGGTTTCCTCAATACAAACGCGTATGACTGTGACATAGATATGATGAGTCAACCATATGACAAATTGGGCTATCAGCATGCTAATGAGGATATGGATGATATGCCCGGGCAGGAAGGTCATTGGAAGGATTGCAAAAAATCTCTCTTCATGAATTCCTCACAGGACACGCCTGAAGATGTCGCCTCAACACAGGCTCAACTAGCCGGGGGTCGTATAGTGCTTAGCCCGGGAACCCTGGGGCAGGGGTTAAGGAAGGGTCTGGAAGGTGTGCCCAAGAAAAAGGACATGAAGAGATCGGGGAAGATAATTGTATCCAAACAAGCCAGAGCACAAAGCAGCCAGACGATGCATTCTGAAGAGCGTGTACCCATGAAAGGTGCGGCCATGTTCCATCTAACGGGTGAGCCGATGCTACTGCCGAAACCGCTGGAGGCACTATCAGGGGATCTCAGGAGACTGCACGACCATGTGCTGTCGACTGAGAAAAGCCTACTAGCCTCAAAGGATCCAGGATATCCGACATACGTGGCTCGTGTGCCTGAGGGGAAGTGCTACGTCGAGACAGGACCCGCGGAGGTGTTCTTCCTGCGGTTTGACCATATCTTTGAGATGTTTCTGACAAGGCGGCTCGATTTTACAATTTTCCGCCTTTTTGCGCTACATATGAGCTCCATCATCAAGGGTGAAGAAGTCTCGCAAATCTGTGTGGCGGATCCGTACTACATGCACGAGTCTTTCTTGAGTCTCGGCGACTTTGAGCGTGAAACTGCTAGGGAGTACCTACAAAACTTCATGGTACAGAATAAGGACAACCCTTTTGGAAATTGTCCTCGTGCCTTATTGAAAGTGCGTTATATCGACTAGAGGGGGGGGGGGTGAATAGGCGATTTTTATGAATTCTTCACTGAGGAATTTGCTGGTGAGGAAATTCCTTAGCGAAGAACTACTTGCAGCGGAATAAGTACTCAGAAGTAAACATAACAGGATACAAGCATGGTCATCATGAGGAAATGAAGACAAGCACAGAGTACAGAAAGCGTAATCACAGGATAACAAGATGAAGACAAACAGACTGAAGAAATTGAACTGAGGAATTTGAGAAAGTCTTCAGTCAAAGTCTTCAAGCACAGATATGAACAACATTCAACACAGTAATGAGGAAATGGAAGGGTTGAGGAAATAGAACCAGTTAGTTGGTGAAGACAATGATTTGGTAAACCAGTTCCAACTGCTGTCTCAGTTGTACGTCTGGTTGGAGCGGCTGAGTATTTAAACTCGAGGACACGCAGTCCGGACACCCGATCTCGAGCCGCAACTCAGGACACCCAGTCCTCACCGTATTCTCCTTGAACTAAGACCACGCAGGTCTCGTCCAATCACTCGTGGTAAGTCTTCAGGTGACTTCCAAACCTTCACAGACTTGGTCACTCGGCAATCCACAATTCCTCTTGGATGCTCTAGACCTTGACGCCTAACCGTCTGGAAGAAGCACAGTCTTTAAAGGTAACAAGTGTCGGATCCACGCGGGATCAATTACTTCAGTGATGCTCTATCACTTTGGTTTGTGGGGGTTTGGTTTTGGGATTTTCCTCACTTGATGATTTGCGCTCAAAGTCCTCGGAGGATGGGTTGCTCTCAAATGACAAGTGTCAAGTTCTCTTGGAGCAGCCAACCAACTAGTGGTTGTAGGGGGCGGCTATTTATAGCCTAGGGAGCAGCCCGACATGATAAGACATAAATGCCCTTCAATGATATGACCGTTAGGTGGATAAGATATTTTGGACAGCGGTAGCAACAAGACAAAGAACGGTCGGAAATTTACTCTCAAATTCCTCGGGCTATCATGTTCTCATCGTAGGCAATTCAGACTGGCGAATTCCTAACTCCTCGCCGAGAAAAGTCATCGATGACTGAAGAACTGCGCTCTCACATCAAGAAATTGACTGAATCAGTATGAGATTTCCAATGGCTTCACTCAAGGGATTGGTAGGTGTAGGATTTTGAGTTGAGCATCACATGGAAATTTTTCCTTAGTATTTCTCGACCCCTTTAACAAAGACGGTGTTTCCTATGACTCAAGAAAGAGAAAACGAAACTACGAAAACAAAAGTCTTCACGCTTCATGTTCCTCGAATGAATACCAAGTCTTCAAGGTCACACCAATTTCCTCACTTTCAAAGTCTTCGTAAAGTCTTCGAATATCAAAGTCTTCAACAAGAACTTCATTTTAGGGTCGACTTTCTCTCAGTAAATATCAAACTCCTCATGGACTTATAGACCTGTGTATACTCACAAATGCATCAGTCACTTAACCTATAAGTCTTCAATACACCAAAATCACTACACTACTAGGGAAAAGCCTATACACAGAATCTTGTCAGCAGCGCGTCTCAAAATAACTCGCTGCTGCTAACTAGCGAGAGCGCTGGCCATCAAACTCGCTGCTGATACAAATATAGCGAAGAGCGCCCACCCAAAGACGCGCTGCTGCTATAATTCCTACAAGGCCGCTGCGAGGCTAGTTATAGCAGCAACGCGTTAACACGACGCGCGCTACTGCTACGTAGTATAGTAGTAGCGCATTTCCCAGACAAGCGCCACTGCTAAGTTTCCTACACAAATTTAGTCCCACCTCGCTCCGTGAAGAGAGTTTATACCACCTTAAATATGTTACTTCTCACACTTTGACAAGCTCTTGATCTTCATTGAACTCTATGTGTAGAATTTGTGGCTGCAATATGAGTCTTCACCTGTTCCTAAACCGGTGAGGACTCATATTATCGAATCAGATTGTACACAAAAAGATCGTGGATGATCAATGTGTATTTTTGCATGCTGACATATAGCAGTAGCGCTTTATCGTGAAAAGCGCTGCTGCTAGATAGCTTAGCTTGAGAGTGCTTTTGTCAAGAGCGCCACTGCTAAGCCATCCATCTCCCTGATCTCCTCCCTTCGGATCCACTCACACACACAGCCACAAATTCTGCGCTGCGCGCCCCCGACCGTCGCCTCTCTCCTCCGCGCGTCTGTGCCGCGCGCCCCCGTCGCCATTCCTCCGTCTGCGCCACGCGCCGTCACCTCCTCCTCCTTGCTGGACTCGGTACCGGCCTCCCCCTCCGTCCTCCCTCTCCACTCGCCACTGGCCGGCCCCTCCTCGCTTCGACTTCCTCCTCCGTCCTCCTCAACCGGCCGCGCGCGCCGGCCCTCCACGCTCCGCCTTCCTCCTCCATCCTACTCTCTTCTCCTCCTCGAGTCGCCTCCTTCTCCCTCCTGCTCATATGCAACATTTTGATTTAGTTGATATAATTTAGTTGACTTAGTAGGCTAGTTGATTTAGTTGACTTAAAACATTTTGATTTAGTTGATTTAGTAGGCTAGTTGATTTAGTTGACTTAGAACATTTTGATTTAGTTGATTTAGTAGGCTAGTTGATTTAGTTGCCTTAGAATATTTTGATTTAGTTGACTTAGTAGGTTAGTTGATTTAGTTGACTTAGAACATTTTGATTTAGTTGATTTAGTAGGCTAATTCATTTAGTTAATTTAGTTGACTTAGAACATTTTGATTTAGTTGATTTAGTTGACTTAGAACATTTTGATTTAGTTGATTTAGTTGATTTAGTAGGCTAGTTGATTTAGTTGCCTTAGAATATTTTGATTTAGTTGACTTAGTAGGTTAGTTGATTTAGTTGACTTAGAACATTTTGATTTAGTTGATTTAGTAGGCTAATTCATTTAGTTGACTTAGGAACATTTTGATTTAGTTGATTTAGTAATCCTTTGCTCATATTGCTTTAGGAAGAATGGCGCCACCACCACCACCACTATGTCAATTGGTAAGTCAAGATGCGCCAAGAGCCTTGCAACCGGCAAGCTGTTCGGCATCTACTTCCGCCGAAGTTTTTATGCGGCGGTAAGAAATTACATGAAATGTAATAACTATTTCATTTTTAGTGTTGTCATTACTTCATTGTGTCATTTTGCTTAGTTTACACAGATCGTCCCATCCAATGTGAGGTTGAAATTCAACAAGCTGACAGGAGACACTATGACATTTGAGGCTCCTGGGGGGCCGTACACTATGGAGGTCGAGAAAGGACGCAATATGTCACAGATTGGAGGAGATGGATGGGCCCGTTTATCGCTACAAGATGCATCTTATCGGTGGTGAGTTGATCAGCTTCAACTTGCAGCGTAAAGACCCAAGCTAGCTGTCATGTATCTCCACCGTGGAAGATGATGAAGATGACGAAGATGATGAAGATGATGAAGATAATGAGGACCCACTCGATGAAGATGATGAGGACCCACTTTCAAGCCATCGTAGCTCAAAGAACAAGGCTGAGTGAGGAGGAGGTGTCCAACCTGTGGGACATAATTCCGCCACGCGGTTGACTTTGTCGGGTGCCATTCGTGACCCGCTTGACAAATACCATGGTTGATCGACATGATATGGTATGTTATACTTACAAATGCAAATTAATAGTGTGCATTACTTAGTGTACAGTCCAATGATATATGGTATATGTTGTGTGGAATCTAGTCGATGATATATATGTTTTAGTGTAGAGTTCGATCACATGCTTATTAATTGATATGTTTTTCTTATTCAGAAATTGGCAAAGAGCATATCTGTGAGTTATGGTATCGAGCCTGATGAAGAAGGCTCAGCTGGACTACGCCTTACTGCAAGGGGCTCCGTCACAACCTGTACTTACCGTGTGGACACGGACGGTCGCACACACTTAAGCTCGGTTGGGTGGAAGAAATTCCTCGATGGCAAGAATCTTTGTGTTGGACAGGCCATCCTAATTACTATCAGGAACACCAACCGCCCAGGCTTGAGGATGATGATTGTCTTCGATATCATCTAGAACTACATATGTGTGTGTGGCTATACCATCTAGAACTATATATGTGTGTGTGGCTATATCATCTAGAACTACATATGATGATCGTCGTCGATATCATCTAGAACTACATATGATGATGGCCGTTGATATGACCATATACTGCTTGAGGATGCATGTTGGCTATGCATGAAATTGTTATCTTAGTACTTTTTCGTTTCAAATTACTCGCCGTGGTTTGAACTAAAACCATGACGAGTAATTTGAACGGCGAGTACTACCGCATCTAGTAATGATTTATGAATTTGATATGTACTAGTAGTACCTAGTTTCTAGCATCCTAAAGGAGAACCGAAAGGAAAATGATGAAAGATATAGCAGTAGCGTGGGATGAAGAAATCGCTACAGCTAGTTAATAGTAGCGCGTTCCTAAAAAGCGCTGCTGATATCGTTCAACAGTAGTAGCGCTGGTTGGGGCCGCGCTACTACTATGAGTTAGATGTAGTGCCTTATTAGTAGCGCGGCCACCCGCACTGCTGCTGGCCTGAAAACCCGCGCTGCTGCTAGCCTTTTCCCTAGTAGTGCTAAGGGGCACTAGATGCACTTACAATCTCCCCCTTTTTGGTGATTGATGGCAACATAGGTTAAGTTTTCAACGGGGATAAACATATGAAGTGTAAATACTGATATTGAGGAATTTGATTGCAAGATATAGAAGAACTCCCCCTGAATATGTGCATAGTGAGGAATTTGCTTTTGAAGGCAATGCACATTTGAAGAGTTGAATCATGGAGAACTCCCCCTATATCTTGTAATTCATACAAGCATTTGATATATAGTATGAAGAATTTGAAATGCATGATGAAATATGGTGCCTGATGTAATTCAGCATGCGTGCAATAGTATTAATGAGGAATAAGCATGCAGAATATCACATCAAAAGTATCAGAGCACAGTGCATCAAAAACACCATGCACCGTCCAAAAGTATCAGGACACCATCGGGTTTAAGATTACAACTCGATCCAGTAAAAAGTTTCAGAAGAACGAGAGTTGTAACTTAACAAAACGCCCATAATATGAACCCGCTTGAAGACTAACTCAGATTTCTCCCCCTTTGTCATCAAATGACCAAAGAGATTCAAACTGAGGACTAACGCCCCTGAAGAATTTCAAGTCGATGGAGGAGCGCCAGCGTTGTCGGGGTTGTTTGTTGAAGTAGGGCCTGCCGCAGTGTCGTCCAAATCTTCATGCTCATCGGGCCACGCGATGAAGAATAAGAGCTGGCCACCGATCAGGAACTTTGACCCTCTTGAATTTCTTCGGAGGAGGTGCAGACCAGTCAAATGCTTCCTGGAGACCCATAGTCTTCAGTTCTTCCGCGCTATATACACGAGTGAGAACAGCCTAGGTGCGGTTGAGGGTTTCATGAAGGTGATACTGATTTTTCTTCACTGCATTATGGGTAGAGGTCATGTTGTGAAGAATTGCAGCAAACTGACGCTTCACCCATTTGTGATTGCGATCATCCTTCTGATGAAGACTGAGGAGTAACTCACAATCAGTCATCATGCTGGGTGCTGTGGCTTGAGGCTTTTGCTTGGCTGAGGTGTTTGCGGCAGTGTCATGTGTGGCAGAATCGTCATTGGTAGAATAAGATGTAGCCAGACGAAATTGACCATCCAATGGATGAGTGCCTTCATCAATCACAGAAGCTGCCTTGCCTTGATCATCAGATGATGAAACTGATTGCTTGAGGACTTCAATGGGAGGCAGGTAGCTACCATGGTTCAGAGTGTCAGCCTTGTAATTCAGTGAAGATCTTGCCCTTATGAATCTCATAATCCAAGGCGCATAGGGCTTCAGCTCGAAAGGTGACATAACAACATTTGCCAGAGTCCTCATGAAGAAATCATGAAAGTTGACGGGAACGCCATGAATGATGTTGAAAAGCATGTTCTTCATGATGCCAACGACATCTTCATCATTTGAGTCGTGGCCTTTGATTGGACTGATTGTCTTCGTCAGGATGTGATAGACAGTCCGAGGCACATAAAGCAATTCCTTGACGAGGAATTTGGTTCGAGGGGCCTGCCCTGGCTTCAAAGGCTTCATGAGCACTTGCATATAATGATCTGTCAGTTCGCGGTGCAACGTGCACTGTCATGGGGAGGATCAAGAGGAAGGACATGAAGCAATTCAGTTGCTGGTGCCTTATAGTGAGTGTTTTCGGTCATCTAATCCAGCACCCATGAATTGATATCTTCAGCGTCTCAAGTGATATGCAATGTGGCGTAGAACTAAAGAATGAGTTCTTCATTCCAATCATAGATATCAGTGCAGAAGTTCAGTAGTCCTGCATCGTGAATAACTCTGAGGACTGGCTCGAAGCACGGCAGAGATTCCATGTCCACATGAGGAATATGTTCATGATCGAAGATTTTGTCCTTGTCAAATAGCACAGAGGAATAGAAGTTGGCTTGAGTAGTAGTCCAGAAATGCCTCTTCCTTATGCAAGCAGAGTCATATGGATTATAATCAGTGAAGAACACATGCTCAGAGAAGAAGTCTTCAGCCTTGAATTTTTGCTTGCTTGAGAACGGATTCTTCGGCTTGGGCAGAGGAGTGTCAGTGATTTGCAGCACAACCTCAGGAATCACGAGCTCAGGCACTTCAGGCTGAGGAATTTCTGGTTCATCCTCTTGTGCAACTTGTGGATCAGTAGCAGCAGGTTCTTCGGCACTAGCGGCTGGAATTTCTTCATGAACAGATGATGTGGGATGAGTTTCTTCAGAGCCCATTTGAACAGTGGTTGCCGGGGACTAAGGAATCTGTTGGATCGGTGTGAAGAGAGGAGTATTGGGATGCTGACTTTCCCAAAAGTCATCATTCATCACTGGTGTAGTGCATCCAACGTCCACATCTTCATCTTCGTTTTCGATTTCCTCAACACCTGCCTCTTCAGCTGTGAACTGAGGCATAGGTGAGGAAATGACTGGCGGTGAAGGGATTGCTTCCACTTCAATTTCTTCATCAAACTGCTCTAAAGTAGCAGCAGAATGATTTTCTTCATCAGATCCGCTTGGGATCTTGTAGTCTTCTCCATAAGGAACAATCTCCTTTGAAGACATGGAGGAAATTGGAACGACATCAATAGGATTTTCAAGAGAGCTGGTCATTGGCTACATTTTCTTCGTAGCCGAAGAATTTGACGCAGCTGATGCCTTCCTTTTCTTCACTGCAGCTCGCTCTGCAGCCTTGGTATTCTTCACTTCATAAGCAGAAGGAAGAATTGGAGTTGGTGTTGGCGCGGGAGGAGCTGAGGACTGTGGTTGATTTTCTTCAGGCGCAACTGGTGCAGTTGCCCTGGTCTCTTCAGTTTCTTTAGGCGCACCACTAGTGGATGCCCTAGGAATTTCTTCAGTGGCTGGGATGGAGTCATCAGCCCTGGAACTTACATTTTCATCAGCAGGCTGAAAGTCATCAGCGGTGCTGGCATGTTCTTCACAGCTGAGCAGAGTCTGCAGCTCGAGGATTTTCTTGTTGCGATGGGGCTGCAATAGTTGACATTTTCTTCGTCAAAGTTGACGAATCTCACTTTGGCTCCTTGCCAATCAGCATTGTATGCATCAAGTCCTTGCCGAGGGCTTGATTTCAGATTGAGCCTTGAGAAGTTCTTGGTGTCACCGACAACGTTCTTCTTCAGAAGCTTCTCCTTTCTAGCTTGAGCTCTCTTTATCTCACGAGCCTTTTCAAACTTCCATTTCTCTTGAGAGATGAAATGGGTCAGTATATGACTTTGACCAGGAGTCAGAGGCAGATCAGGCATTGGAGTGTTTGGATCCTTGTGCCAGAGGTCAATGTAGTCAAGGATTTTCTTCGGATCCAACAGCAGTGGCACAGATGTGCCCTTGGCTCTAGCGGCCTTTGCTTGTCTGTCTCTGATGATTTCAGCAAGTTCTTCATCAGAGGCCTCATCATCAGAGGGCACTTGGAATGCAACCTGTTTCTTCCTTGGACTTGGCCGAGGACCGCGTCCAGCTGTTGTTTTTGTCTTCAACAGTGAGGGGCCTGATGAGGACATTGGTGCAGCTGAGGAACTTGCTGAGACACCAGGACCAATTGAGAAACCCTGAGTCCTTTGGCATGTAGCCAGATGCATAGGAGTTGAGGACTTTGAGGGAGCTGCAGAGGACTTTGGTGGAGCAGTAGCTATCTGAGGAATTTGCCGTGAGGGCGCTGATGGTGAAGCACTTGGCTTGCAAGCAGGCTTCTTCGGCATTGATTTCCTCGGTTTGACCGAGGTCTCAGCGGCAGCAGCAGCGGTAGAATCCTCATTGAATTTCCTCACTGCCTCCTTGCCTTGTCTTGCCAATTTTGCTTGACGCCTAGCCCATTCTTCAGGAAAGTCCTCACCACGCTTGATGCTGGTGGGATAAGCTACTTGGCCAGGTGCCAGTGGAGCTCTTGGGCATGGAGGACTTAAGGCGAATTTCTTCATGTACTTTGGAGTAACATATCAATATTCCCTCCATTCTCGTGCCCATCTTTGTTCAATCCTCTGAATGCGCACTTTGCGCTGATTTTTGTTCTCTTTGCCAAATTTGGCTTCATCAGGTGTGCAATAATCCTTGTATATTTCATCAGGGATCTCGAAAGCAGTCATGACCTCCGGTTTCTTTCCTCCTTTCTGCGGTCTCTTTCCTTCAGCCATTTTCTTCAGATGAGGAATTTGAACAATTGAACACTCTGAAGAAGTATGCAGTTTTTCTTCGAGGAACGCTGCAAATGAGTTAAGTTGATGAGAACCTAGTGATTCAGCGGCGGACAGGAGTACCTGTGAACAGAGTATAGGTGCGAGGAATTTGGAGAGGTCATATGCATTCTCAGAAGGTTTTTTGAAAAGACAAGTTTTGAGGAATTTGACCAGATGAGCCTTGAGGAATTTCACTAAGCGTTCTTGTCTTAGGTTCCAGAGTTGTACACATTGAAAATCCGCACAATTGAGGAATCTTGAAGAAAATGAGTGCTTAGAGAAATGGATCAAGAGCATACAGTAAGTGAGGTGTTCAGATGCGTGAAGATTTGAAGAATAAAACACCTTTGAAGATTTTCAGGAAAACTTGAGAATCAAAGTGAGAAATAAAAGTAACTTTTAATTACCCGAACCGAAGAACACGACGAACAGAGATGGACAGCGGTGAAGTTCGTCACGTTAGATCTCCCACGCCCTAACTTGGCAGAGGGAGACAGCTACGGCGGCGGCGGAGTGAAGATTTCCGCAGCCGGCGCGAGTACGACGGCGACGAGGTCGAGGCAGTGAAGCTCTTCCTCACCGGCGGCGATGGAGTAGCGGCGGCGCTAGGGTTTGAGGAGAGCTCGAGCGAGAGACAGTGACCGAGCGGAGTAAATGAACTGAGGAAGGGGAGAGGGGTATTTATAGCCACGGTAAAAACTGTTCGCCCGAAGATTTTGGGACGAACATGCCCCTGCCCTTTCTCCTTCATGCGACATGTGTCACCCACGTACTATGCAGATGAGATCATGTAAGATCGTGGGTGATTATAATAATGCATCGTGGGATGCGTAACGGTTTGAGCGGTAAAACCGCAAATCTGGATAAGATTTGTTTTAAAGTTTCGTTCGCAATTTCTTCAGCTGACAGGACACAGTGAAGACTTTGAACGAGTTTCAAATAGAACGCACATGAAGAATTTGTGAATAGATTGGGTTAAGTATAGCATAGAGGGGGAAGGGTCCGATCACATTCACTTAGCAGAAATCACAACTTGAAGAAATAGCAATAAGTGAATGCTGTAGAGGACATAAACCCATATATATATATATAGCAAATGAAGAAAAACGAGCGAAACAGTGAAGATTTTGCAAAGTTGAAGAATTTGAAAAACTGAAGAATTTCAAAAATGAGGAAAAACTCAAATTCAAGATTTTCAACTTTTGTGGTGGCGTGACCCACCGTATAAGAATGATGATTTCAGACACCGCGCATAATTGTCGAGGGTTCGAGAATCAAATTCTTCATTAATTTCTTCACACTTAGAGTGTTATTCTTCATTGATTGAAGAAAAACGTTTCTTCATGTGTTGCACATCTAAGTCATCAATTTTGCATAAGTGTTAGGATGTGTGTCCTTTTCAAAGAACATTCGAAGATTCTAAGATATTTATCTCACACCGCAACTTGCTAAATCACTTCTCATCCAAGGGCTTAGTGAAGATATCAGCTAGCTGTTCTTCAGTCTTCACATGCTCGATGGAGATATCGCCCTTCAACACATGATCACGAAGAAAATGATGACGAATCTGGATGTGCTTTGTCTTCGAGTGCTGAACTGGGTTGTGAGCAATTTTGATGGCACTCTCATTGTCGCAGAGGAGAGGCACATTCTTCACGTTGATGCCATAGTCCTTGAGGGTTTGCTTCATCAAAAGCAATTGAGCACAGCACGAGCCAGCAGCAATGTATTCAGCTTCAGCAGTAGACAGTGATACTCAGTTCTGTTTCTTCGAGGACCAACAGACCAAAGATCGTCCGAGGAAATGACAAGTGCCAGATGTTGACTTGCGGTCCACACGATCACCAAAGATAGTCGAGTCGTAATATCCAATGAGATCAAAAGCAGAGCCCTTGGGGTACCATAATCCTAGTGTTGGTGTGTGAGCTAGATATCGAAGAATATGCTTCACAGCCTTAGGGCATGTACAATGGTGCTATCTTAGAAGTGCCACGTAGGATAGATGATGAGGTGGATGACAGAGAACTCATAAAAAAGGCTTGTCTTCTCTTATTTAAGAGAAGACAAGAGGTGATCTCTTAGCACAATATGTCTCACCACATTTTTAGGAATAACTAGTTATTGAAGATAAGGCCAAGAGATGACCCATTGTAGACAATTTTTTTGTCACCTCTAAATCACATGCAACACTTAAGATAAGACTATCTTATCAACCATTGTACATGCCCTTATGGTGTGATTCCTTCGGTGCAGCTTGAAATCGGGCACACATGCAAACACTAAGCATTATATCTGGCCTAGATGCACATAAGTACAATAAAGAACCAATCATGGAGCGGTATACCTTGTGATCAAAGTCAATACCATTTTCATCAGTGCATAGATGGCCATTTGTGGGCATAGGAATTTTGACGCCTTTGCAATCTTGCATGCCGAATTTTCTCAGTACATCTTTGAGGTATTTCTCCTGAGATATGAATATGCCATTGCGCCGATTTAATTTGAAGACCTAAGAAGAATTTCAACTCTCCCATCATAGGCATTTGATATTCTTCACTCATCATATGGCAAATTCATCACTATAACGTTGGTCAGTACAGCCAAAGATAATATCATCAACATATATTTCGCACACAAACAGTTCACCATCATAAAATTTAGTAAAGAGAGTAGGGTCGAGTGAACCGGGTGTGAAGCCATTCTTCACGAAGAATTCCTTCAATGTATCGTACCACGCCCGAGGGGCTTGCTTGAGGCCATAGAGAGCCTTATTAAGTCTGAAGACTTTGTCAGGATTCTTTGGATCTTCAAAACCTGGGGGTTGAGCAACATATACTTCTTCCTCAAGCTTACCATTGAGGAATGCACTTTTCACATCCATTTGATATAAGATTATATCATGATGGTTAGCATAGGCAAGTAATATGCGAATAGCCTCAAGTCTAGCAACAGGTGCAAAAGTTTGATCGAAATCAATTCCTTCAACCTGTGTGTAGCCTTGAGCTACTAGTCGTGGCTTATTCCTCACCACTAGGCCATTTTCATCTTGCTTGTTGCGGTAGATCCACTTTGTGCCAATGATATTATGCTTGCGAGGATCTGGGCGATTGACCAATTCCCAGACATTGTTCAGCTCGAACTGATGCAATTCTTCTTGCATAGCCTGAATCCACTCCAACTCCTGAAATGCTTCATCTACCTTAGTGGGCTCTCTGATAGAGACAAAAGCATTGTGCCCACAAAAGTTAGATAAATGTGAAGCTTTTGAGCGTGTGAGAGGACCTGGTGCGCTAATGTCATCGATGATCTTCTCCACTTGCACTTCTTTTGTAACGCGTGGATGAGTTGGTTGTCACTGAGGATTTTGATCAGCATTTTCTTCAGCACCATTTTCCTCATCATGTTCTTCAGGTGCATCAGCTCGACGTTCTTCATGAACAGGAATAAATTCTTCAGCAGATTCTTCAAGAGGAATGACATCCTCGCTGCCTTGAGCTTGATAGCATCCACAGTGCTGGTTCATCTAACACATAAGGTAGGTGCTCTCTTTGCGAGCCATTAGTTTTATCGAATCAAGACATCTACAAAGGTCAACAATGTTGTGAAGAACAATGTTGAAGACTCTGTAGGTGTGCGAGTCCTTTCCGTAACCAAGCATAAAACCTTCATGTGCTTTCGGTGCAAATTTAGAGTTGTGGTGAGGATCTCTAATCTAGCATTTAGCACCGAAGACTTTGAAATAACTCACGTTGGGTTTGTTGTCAGTGAGGAGTTCATAGGCCGTCTTCTTGAAGAATTTGTGAAGATATACTCTATTGATGATGTGGCACACAGTATCAATTGCATCAATCCAGAAACGCTGATGCGTTTTGTATTCATCAAGCATAGTGCGGGCCATCTCAACAAGAGTTCTGTTCTTGCGCTCCATGACGCCATTTTGCTGAGGAGTATAAGGAGCAGATAACTCATGAGTAATACCAAGTTCATCAAGATAGGCATCAAGACCGGAATTCTTGAACTCAGTTCGATTGTCACTTCTGATATGCTTGATCTTCACTCCAAAGTTGGTTGAAGCCCTCGAGGAAAATCGTTTGAGGACTTCCTGCAATTCATGTTTGTAAGTAACAATGTGGACCCACGTATATCGAGAATAATCATCAACAATGACAAAACCATATAGAGATGCATCATTAGTGACTACTGAGTAATGATTAGGTCCGAAGAGGTCCATGTGAAGCAATTTGAATGGACGGGTAGTGGTCATGATAGTCTTCGCTGGATGCTTGGCCTTGGTCATTTTTCCAACTTCAAAGGCTCCGCATAAGTGATCCTTGAGGAATTTGACGTTCTCAATGCCAATGACATGCTTCTTCTTCGCAAGTGTGTTCAAATTCCTCATGCCTGCGTGACCAAGTCGTCGATGCCATAGCCAGCCTTCTGAAGCTTTTGCAAGTAAACACACGGCTAGTTGTGGTCCTGTAGAGAAATCAACAATATACAAATCTCCTCTCCTAAAGCCTTCGAAGACTTTGGAATTGTCAGCTTCCATAATCACAACACAACGATACTTGCCAAAGACAACAACCATATCAAGATCACAAAGCATTGAGACTGACATTAGATTGTATCCTAAGGACTCAACAAGCATGACTTTGTCCATGTGCTTATCCTTAGAGATAGCAACCTTACCAAGACCCAATACCTGAATTTTGCCTTTGTCTGCAAAGATGATATGCTTCAGAGGTGACGGTGATAAGGGAGCATCCATTAATAGATTCTTGTCACCAGTCATGTGATTTGTACATCCACTATCGAGGACCCATTCAGTAGTTTTGGGTTGATCATCCTGCAGATGAATTAGTGTAGCTTACAATCTCATATGCTTCATCAGTGAAGAATATGATATCAAGTTCATTAGATGAATTTCATCAAGCAGTAAACAGATATAGCAGTATGAGGACGTGTGAAATGAAAGTTCATTTCATCATGATTCGCCTGCGTCCTTTCAGCATTTTGTCGTCCCCAAGAAATTCTTCAGACGTTAAAGCACGCCCGAGACCTGACCCTGCAGAAGAGATTAGTTCTTTTTCTTCACCACCCACATCTGAAGGGGTGGCAAAGAGTTCATCATTCTGCGAACACCATACGAAAAAGGTGGCAAAGATGCCAAACCGTTTTGTTTCACATAAGAGGGGTTAGGGTAAGCATATGAATAAGCAGAGTAATTCTTCGAGGACTTATGAACATAATGGTTTGAAGAATAATGCACATATTCATAGCCCTTAGCTTTACCCTGCGAGACAGAATTGTTAGCATGAAGATAATCATATGAGGACTTTGATCCTTTTGAGGAATTTGATCCATGTGAGGAATTTGGTCCGTATGAGGACTTGGATCCATATGAAGAATTTGGTCCATATGAAGAATTTGATCTGGAGTTCCTGTTCTTCACAAGTGGTGTCATGAGGACATTCACCTGAAGACTTTCAACGTAACTTTTGGGAACCCAGATTTTCTTCATAGGGGAACCGTTCCTGCAGTTAGTGCCAACATATCTAGCAAATACTTCACCATTCTGATTTTTGGACAGTTTATAGTTGGAGTCAAATGACTCATCAGAAGAATGAGGAGATTCACATGTAAAGCTAGATAAGTTAGATGGATCAACTCGAGGTCCCTTTGCAGCAACCCATGAGGTTTTGGGGTACTGCTCAGGCTTCCAATATGTTCCATCAGCATTGAGTTTCCTCTCAAAGGCAATACCCTCTTTCCTAGGGTTTCTGTTGAGGATCTGCTTTTTAAGCACATCACATAGTGTCTGATGCCCTTTGAGGCTTTTGTACATGCCTGTCATGTACAATTCCTTCAGCCCTGCATTGTCAGTGATACTAGCAATGTCCTCAGATGAGGAATTAGTGATAGCAGAGGCAGATAAAGAATTTGTAACAGTTGAAGCATTTGAACATTCAGGTGAAGAATTAGCAGTTTCACGTTCAATGCACTTTAAGCATGGAGGAACAAATTCTTCCTGAGAAGCGCTGATTTGTTGGGGTAGTAATGAATCGCGCTCCTTCTGAAGATCCTCATAGCACACTCTTAACTTTTCAAGATCTTCCTTTCTTTGAAGAGATTCAGAAGAAAGCTTCTCGTGATCTTGCTTTTCTTGAAGAAATTCATAAGAAAGTTTCTCATGATCAGATAAGAGAGTGTTATGATGACGTTGAAGGTTATCAAACCTAGATCAAGTCTCAAGATTTTCATCGGGGCTTTAGTGCGATCCATTTCTTCACCCAACATATCATCACTTTTGTCTAGCATGTTTTGAACCTTTTCAAAATCCCGTTGTTGTTTTACAGCAATCTTAGCAAGTTTAGAGTAGGTGGGCTTGAGATCCTCATCAGATTCATTTTCACTAGATTCAAAGGAGTTGTATTTGAGTACCTTAGCACCTTTCGCCATGAAGCAATAGGTGGGAGCGTAGCCATCATTATCTTCATCAGGCTTGTCGGTGGGGTCAGTTTCTTCAGTGTTGAAGATGGATTTGCTGACGAAGGCAGTAGCTACGGCCAGACTCGCCACACCAGATTCAGAATCTTCAGATGCCTCCTCTTCATCATTTTCCTTAGATTCAGCTTCAGAGTCCATTTCCTTGCCAATGAATGCCCGAGCCTTCTTGGAGCTGCTCTTCTTGTGAGATGAAGACTTCGAGGATTTTGATGACGAAGATTTTGATGATTTCTTCTTCTTCTTCGCATCATCAGAACTGTAATCCTTGTATTTCTTCTTCTCATTTCCTTTTCCCACTGAGGACAATCTTGAATATAGTGACCAGGTTTCTTGCATTTGTGGCACAACCTTCTCTTATAGTCACTGGATGAAGAATCGCTGCTTCTTGAGGGTTTTCCAAAGAGACCACGTCTTGAGAACTTCTGGAATTTCTTCACGAGCAGTGCTAGCTCCTGGCTCAATTCTTCAGGGTCACCAAGGCTACTACCAGAGTCTTCATATTCAGAGTCAGACACAGCCTTGGCCTTCAGGGCACGTGGTTTGCCATAGCTTGAACCATAGAGATCTCTCTTTTCAGCAAGCTGGAACTCGTGAGTATTTAGACTTTCAAGGATATTGGCAGGATCAAGAGACTTGTAATCAGCATGTTCTTGTATCATCAGTCCTAGAGTATCAAATGAGGAATCAAGCGATCTCAACAGTTTCTTCACTACTTCATGATCAGTGATGTCAGTGGCACCGAGGGCTTGAAGTTCATTTGAGATGTCAGTGAGGCGATCAAAGGTTTGTTGGACATTTTCATTGTCGAGTCTTTTGAAGCGGTTGAAGAGATTCCGAAGAACATCAACTCGAGAGTCACGCTGAGTTGAGACTCCTTCATTTACTTTGGACAGCCTATCCCAGATAAGCTTAGCAGTTTCCAAAGCACTCACTCTTCCATACTGTCCTTTATTGAGATGGCCACATATGATATTCTTCGCTTGAGAATCGATTTGCTTGAATCTCTTCACATCGGTAGCGTTCAGTGAGGGAGTGACAGAGGGGACACCATTTTCCACAACATACCAGAGATCGTTATCAATTGCCTCAAGACGCATTCGCATCTTGTTTTTCCAGTAGGGGTAGTCCGTCCCATCAAAGGTAGGACACCCAGCCGAGACCTTGATCATACCTGCGGTCGACATAACTAAAACTCCAAAGGTTAAACCAAAATCACACGTAACAAGGAGTACCTTGCTCTGATACCAATTGAAAGTGCGTTATATCTACTAGAGGGGGGGTGAAAAATAGGCAATTTTTATGATTTCTTCACTGAGGAATTTGCTGGTGAGGAAATTCCTTAGCGAAGAACTACTTGCAGCGGAATAAGTACTCAGAAGTAAACATAACAGGATACAAGCATGGTCATCATGATGAAATGAAGACAAGCACAGAGTACAGAAAGCGTAATCACAGGATAACAAGATGAAGACAAACAGACTGAAGAAATTGAACTGAGGAATTTGAGAAAGTCTTCAGTCAAATTCTTCAAGCATAGATATGAACAACATTCAACACAGTAATGAGGAAATAGAAGAGTTGAGGAAATAGAACCAGTTAGTTGGTGAAGACAATGATTTGGTAAACCAGTTCCAACTGTTGTCTCAGTTGTACGTCTGGTTGGAGCGGCTGAGTATTTAAACTCGAGGACACGCAGTCCGGACACCCGTCTCGAGCCGCAACTCAGACACCCAGCCTCACCGTATTCTCCTTGAACTAAGACCACGCAGGTCTCGTCCAATCACTCGTGGTAAGTCTTCAGGTGACTTCCAAACCTTCACAGACTTGGTCACTCGGCAATCCACAATTCCTCTTGGATGCTCTAGACCTTGACGCCTAACCGTCTGGAAGAAGCACAGTCTTCAAAGGTAACAAGCGTCGGTTCCACGCGGGATCAATTTCTTCAGTGATGCTCTATCACTTTGGTTTGTGGGGGTTTGCTTTTGGGATTTTCCTCACTTGATGATTTGCGCTCAAAGTCCTCGGAGGATGGGTTGCTCTCAAATGACAAGTGTCAAGTTCTCTCGGAGCAGCCAACCAACTAGTGGTTGTAGGGGGCGGCTATTTATAGCCTAGGGAGCAGCCGGACATGATAAGACATAAATGCCCTTCAATGATATGACCGTTAATGGATAAGATATTTTGGACAGCCGGCGTGCAGCACAGCAACGGTCAGAAATTGACTCTCAAATTCCTCAGGGCTATCATGTTCCTCACTGTGTAGGCAATTCGCACTGGCAAATTCCTAACTCCTCAGTTAGAGCAAAGTCATCAATGACTGTAAGAATTGCGTCACATCGATTTAAATTGATCGAATCTGTATGAGATTTCCAATGGCTTCACTCGAAGGGATTGGTAGGTGTAGGATTTTGAGTTGAGCATCACATGTAAATTTTTCCTTAGTATTTCCTCGACCCCCTTTAACAGTACGGTGTTTCCTATGACTCAAGAAAGAGAAAACGAACTTCGAAAACAAAAGTCTTCACGCTTCATGTTCATCGAATGAATACCAAGTCTTCAAGGTCACACCAATTTTTTCACTTTCAAAGTCTTCAGAAAGTCTACGGAATATCAAAGTCTTCAGTCGAAGAACATCATTTTTAGGGGTCGACTTTCTCTGTAAATATCAAACTCCTCATGGACTTATAGACCTGTGTATACTCACAAACGCATCAGTCACTTAATCTATAAGTCTTCAATACACCAAAATCACTAAGGGGCACTAGATGCACTTACACTTATCATCCAAAGTAAGTCAGTTCCGGACAACCCTTTTGTACATTTCAATCATTCCTTCTCTCTTATATGGGGAATAATTTGAGGTGTCTTTTCCCCGCAGCAACGGGCGCGCCGTCCCCGAATCAAAGGAACAAGAAGATGGGTTTCGCGCATAAAACTAACTTCTCCTGCATCGATGTCCCAAAACCAAGCAAGAAGGATGGATTCTACATCATCCATCGATTCATTTCAACACGAATCACCAAAAGCTTTGCATGAGAAGCAGAAATGATGATCATATCCACAAGTGGCTAGAATCTCATGGAGAAGCGGATTATACACTTAGAGATAACTTCTTTCGTATCGAAAGCGACATTGCGATGATCATCATGAAAGAAGTCTTCGATGAGAAGGGGATGTTCCACCACGGCCCTATATCGCGAGCTGACGTCCGAACTTGCATAGGCATGCAATGTCTAGACCTCACGCCATTCAAGAACTAGGGTCCATCCTCGATGATATGGAAGGATGGAACTTCTAGTGATATATGATGCCGATGATGATGATATGTGTCGGTTGAACTTGTATACTTTTTGTAGCAATGAAACTTTGTGATGTCCACGGTCCTCGCCGAACTTGCGTAACGCTACTTTGTTAGTTTGCGCACGATGACCTCATGCCTCTAGTTAATTAGTTTGCGTACTATATGTTGCATCTAGTTGCAAACCCTTTCTTTTTTGGTGTTGCTCTAGTATATTTTGTTGCATATATATGATTGTACATCCTCTTCAAGAACATGCATCTCTAACAGGTACCTAGTTTCTTGATGGCGAGATGGAAGTGCTATGTCATGTACAAAGGGAAGTGTCGGTGTCAAAACCGGCGGATCTCGGGTAGGGGGTCCCGAACTGTGCGTCTAGGCGGATGGTAACAGGACACAAGGGACACGATATGTGTTTACCCAGGTTCGGGCCCTCTCGATGGAGGTAAAACCCTACTCCTGCTTGATTGATATTGATGATATGGGTAGTACAAGAGTGGATCTACCACGAGATCAATGAGGCTAAACCCTAGAAGCTAGCCTACGGTATGATTGTTGTAATGGTTGTTCGTCCTACGGACTAAAACCCTCCGGTTTATATAGACACCGGAGAGGGCTAGGGTTACACGAGTCGGTTACAATGGTAGGAGATCTACATATCCAGATTGCCAAGCTTGCCTTCCACGCCAAGGAAAGTCCCATCCGGACACGGGACGAAGTCTTCAATCTTGTATCTTCATTGTCTTGCAGTCCGCCGATGATGATAGTCCGCTATCCGGACACCCCTAGTCCAGACTCCTCAAGAGCTCCCCAAACCAGGCTTCAATGACGACCAGTCCAGCGCATATATTGTCTTCGGCGTTGCAAGGCGGGTTCTCCTTCAAATTCCATGTGCCTGCCGAATAGAGTCCGGCACCCTTACAAATGTTGCGCTCCTTGGCTTCCACGCCCAATAATGGCCCTCTTCCACGCGTCGCACAAATGCGAAAGGCCAGGATATCTTTTATATTTTACCCCTAGCTGTGCAAATAACCTGCCTATAAGAGAGGCAAGAATCCAGATCCAAATCACACCATCTTCCTTCCGTGAGTACTCATCAGAGCGCTTCTGACCAAAAATGCATTCCATCATGGACCATCGACGTGGCTCCTCCTCTCGCGCTCCCAGCCCTCCGCTAGGAGATTGGAGGAGATGTTCTGTTCCGCACAACGAGCTGGTGACGCTCCAAGCGGAGGGATACCTTCCTCCGGCCTTTATGGTCCCGGTCCGAGCCGGGCTGGCCACTTACAAAGGTGGAAAGCAAGCGGAGGCCACCCCTAGTCCCTCCAAAGCGGAGCGGGTGTGCTTAGTCCCTTATCTAATAAGGGGGCTCGGATTTCCCATTCATCCGTTTCTCCGGGGGCTTCTGGAGTTCTACGGACTCCAGCTTCATCACCTCATGCTCGCCTCCATTCTGCACATCGCGGGTTACGTAGCTCTTTGCGAGCTGTTCCTGGGCATCGAGCCCCATTTTGCGCTGTGGAAGAGGTTATTCTGCCTTGTACCCCGTTCTCATGAGGGGTCAATATATCAAGTGGGCGAAGCCAAAATATGGCGCATCGCCGGGACCGGATATCTATCCGGAACCCCAAAGAAGGCGTCCGAAGACTGGCCCTCGGAATGGTTTTATGTGGAAGACGCTCCACTGCCGGACCCAGTTCGGATCGGCCTCCCGGAGTTTAACAAGGCTCCTCTGAAGAAGCGCCTAAGTTGGCGCCCACGGAGCCCTCAATAGGAGGACGACAGGAGCGTCCATTACTTGATGGGCCGGATTAACCATGATTGGAGTCATGGTCGTATGCATCATGCGAGGGGTGCAGCCGCTCCAATATAGGGGCCACCCCATGTGGGATTTCAACGGGGAGAACGACGCCACCCGTCATGGCCAAAAGGGGTCGGGATCGGCCGCGGATCTGGTAAAGATCCTGTCCGGCCTGTACAAGGGGGAGAAAGAGGACTTCCTCCAGACGAGCACATTGAATGGGTTCTCCATGAATAACCCTCGGAGCTAGGTAAGCGGACGTTTATTTATCCGATCCGTGCTTTCAAAGTTAAGTGCCTTACTTTATGGTTTTGACGCAGGAACTGCGCCGGAACATGGAGAGCATACATAGTCCGGCCCCACAACCCGAGGATCCGGGAAGATCCCTTGATCCGGCCTCCGAAGAAGATCCGGACATAAAGGTGGAGCTAATTGACGGGGTGTTCCACCAACTCAGCATGGTCAATGCTCTAGTCGCCATCACGGAGGACTACCCCGGCCTAACTCCTGCTTCCCAGGTAATTATGACCGGAGTCCTGACACTATTACTTCATCCTTGCATATTTCTGACCACCGTATACAATGGTGTCTTGCAGGAGGTGCCTTCAAGGCGGGAAGCCGAACAAGTAGCGGCGGACCAACAAGGGTCAGTCCGGCCCCGCAGGCGGAAGAGGGGTGCGGTGCGAATCGAAACGTCACCGCAACGGTATAGCTCGCGACCGTTATTCAGGAAAAGGATTCCCAGGAGGTGTATTAACGCTCATGACTTTTCCAGGAGAAAGAGCACTTGCCGAACTATGCCCGGAGAGGTTGCCAACCAAGGCTCCGCCCGCCAGGCTCCAACACCTAGTCCGGAGGGGGAGGCTGTCCGCCACCAGGTCTGAGGTGGAGAGCGCCATGAATCATAGGCGTCGCCGGACAGTTCTGCGTGGCGCGTGTTTCTCCCCAGAGGCGTTGAATGCCTTTAACGCGGGATACGCGCACCTCCGTGCCGCTCAAGATGGTTTAACCAGAGCCACGGAGCAGTATGTAAAAGACATACGGGTAAGGGATTATAATAGTTGTATATGCCAGTAGCCCCCGAGACTTAAAGTAGTTAAAATAATTGATTTAAGGATCATATAATGTGCAGGATCTTACGGAGAAGAATACCCAATTGTCCCAGGAGCTACAAGAGTGCAAGGTCCAACTTGAGGCCTCACTAGCTGCCGCAGAAGGAGGCACAGAGACCCCTCCGGTAACACATTATTTCAAGAAGATAAGCGGTGTGCGGCGTACGTATAAATCCGATAATGGTATTGCAGATGTTGCCGGACTTGATCTGGACAAGCAACAGCTACCGCGCCAGCTGAAGTCCAGCGAGAGGGTGCTTACAAAGGTGCAGCAGGAGAGGAACAAACTCCAGGATGCCCACACCCAGCTGGGAGAAGAGCTAAAGGGTGTTCGGGTCGAGCTATCTGGCTCCGTGAAGGAGAATCAGCGGCTTCGTCGCGGCATCTATAGTAAGTGCTTGAGCGAACTCCTTTGAAAACAAGAGTTCGGCGAGGAAGTCAATTGACAAAAATATGTATGTAGGTGTGCTCACAGGTAGCCCTGCGGAGGAAATGCCCGGTTCAACGGGTGACCAACTTCCCGAGCTGGTGCAACTGCTCGAACGTGTTCGGCAGGCGATGAGCGGCGTCGTCCAGGCCTTATGGCCGTCCCTCTCCCTACCCGAGGTCCTTGGAGGGCTTGCGGACAAGCTTCAAGGAGCGCGACAGCGCTTCCGTTTATGGAAGATATACGCCTGCCGTCAAGGTGCCAGGGAGGCCTGGGCCATGGTGAAGACGTGGTACAAGAAGGCGGATCCAAACCACATGGCCGAGGTCGGACCTGTGGGGCCCGATGGGAAGGAGATCCCTGTGAGCTTAGTGTACGGCCAAGTAGAGTTGGCCGCTAAGTATTCCCAATGGGACTGTAAATTAGACAGCCTGTTAGATGGGATTGAGGAGGAGTACAGTCAGTCGATTTGACGATGTATTTAAAATGACATGTAAAATGCCTTCTAGCCGGATTGTAGATCGTTTGTCTTTGCCGACCTTTTCGCTTCAACCTCGGGACCCTAGAGTCCGGAGTGTGTCCGAATACCTTCTCGGTTATGAAAAAACCGGGGCATGCATGGAGACCAGGCGAAGGGGTCATTAGTGCTTTATTAGACAAGTGCCCAACTAGTTATGTTATATTACATGGTTAGTAAGAAACATCTTCCAGGGAGAATAGTTCCGTTAAGGGTTCCTTTCCCTGGGAGGCATGCCATAAAGTGCATGTCCGGACTGCAAAAAGAGTAGGAAAACATCTGGGGGTAGATAACTAAATGTGTAAAAAAATCATCTTTCAAGTCACCAACCGAATATTCCCTTAAGAGTGCTAGCTTTCGGCTTCACCCCATCTGAGGTACACATCCGGCTGACCCGGCAGTAACAATCGCAGAGGTGCTCCCTATACCTCCTAGCCGAACAATCGGGAACGTAGGGGTAAGAAGAGGAGCCAGGCAACCCAGCTTGGCCAAAACATAAGTCATATCGATGCATATAATGGTGAATAAAAGGTACATGTGGAAGTTGGACACATGTCTTTGGGCATGAAGCTCAGATAAGTAAGCTTCATTAAAGAAGCCCTGTGTATAATGAGTGCGGTAGCACATCAAGTGTAAAGTAACAATGCGCAAATAGGCCCTCAAGGGATTTTATGAAAAAGGTGGGAGAAAAGAGAGAAACAAAAGACAGCTGAAGTGTGAAAATGTGGAAGGAGGAAGGAGACGAACTCTTAGTCCGGCGCTAGGCGTAGAATCTTCGGAGGCGGGCTGCATTCTATGGGTTCGGCTCGACTCGGTTGTCCAATGCGTTTCGCAGACGGTATGCTCCGCTGGTCAGGACTTGGTCGATGATGAAGGGACCTTCCCATTTGGGCTTGAGTTTGTCCTTTTTCTTGTCCGGCAGGCGTAGAACTAGTTCGCCAACATTGTAAGTTTTAGCCTGTACTTCTCTGCTTTGATATCTTCGAGCCTGCTGTCGATAGAATGCGGAACGGGCCTTTACCACATCGCGTTCCTCCTCCAATGCGTCCAAGCTGTCCTGCCGATCCTGCCCGGCTTCTCTTTCTTCGTACATGCACACTCGAGGTGAGTCATGAATTATGTCGCAGGGCAAAACTGCCTCTGCACCGTATACCATAAAGAATGGTGTGAAACCGGTAGTACGGTTTGGCGTGGTCCGCAGCCCCCAGAGTACGGAGTCAAGCTCCTCTACCCAGTGCATGTTAGATTCCGTAAGGGACCGCACTAGTCTGGGCTTGATGCCGCTCATTATCAGACCATTTGCTCGCTCAACTTGACCGCTGGTTTGAGGATGATAGACTGAAGTATAATCGAGCTTAATGCCCATATTTTTGCACCAGAGTTTGACCTCGTCGGCCGTGAAGTTCGTGTCGTTATCGGTAATGATGCTATGGGGACGCCATAATGGTGTACTACCCGGATATGAAGTCTATCACTGGTCCGGACTCGCCGCTTTAACGGCTTGGCCTCTATCCATTTGGTGAATTTGTCCACCATGACCAATAGGTACTTTTGCTTGTGGGTTCCCCTTTAAGGGTCCAACCATGTCAAGCCCCTGCATCGCGAACGCCAGGTAATGGGTATAGTTTTGAGGGCGGTGGGTGGCATATGGCTCTGATTAGCAAAGATCTGACAACCGAAGCATCTTTGGACTAAGTCCTGAGCATCTGCCCGGGCCGTCGGCCAATAAAATCCTGTACGGAAGGCCTTACCTACAAGGGCCCGGGCTGCAGCGTGGTGTCCGCCTAGTCCGGCGTGAATTTCAGCCAGAAGATTTCGCCCTTCCTCTTCGGAGATGCACCTTTGAAGGACTCCGGTTGTGCTTTTCTTATAAAGTTCTCCCTCATGGACCTTGTAGGCTTTAGATCGCCGAACTATGCAGCGGGCCTCATTTTGGTCTTCGGGAAGTTCCTGCCTAATTAAGTAGGCTAGGAATGGTTCTGTCCATGGGGCAATTACCGCCATTATTTCGTGGGCTGAAGGTGTTATTTCATCGGCTGAACCGCCGATTATGTCAGATTGTTCTGTGTTGGGTGGTGCGGTTGTTTCCGGGTTGTTATTTCCGGACTCCTCTTCCCATAGTACGGATGGCTTAAAGAGCCGTTCCAAGAAGATGTTTGGAGGGACAGCGGTGCGTTTCGCGTTGATGCGTGCCAACACATCGGCTGCTTGGTTATTGTCCCGGGCTACGTGGTGGAATTCGAGTCCTTCAAACCGAGCTGACATTTTTAGGACAGCGTTACGATAGGCTGCTATTTTCAGATCCTTGGTGTCAAAGTCTCCATTTACTTGGGATATTGCAAGGTTTGAATCCCCGCGCACCTGTAGGCATTGAATACCCATGGAGAATGCCATCCGGAGACCATGTAGGAGGGCCTCGTATTCGGCTGCCTTGTTGGAGTCCGTGTACATTATCTGAAGTACGTATTGGACTGTGTCTCCGGTTGGGGACGTCAGTATGACACCAGCCCCCAAGCCGGCCAACATTTTTGAGCCGTCGAAATGCATAATCCAATTGGAGTATGCGCCGTACTCTTTAGGGAGTTTGGCTTCGGTCCATTCAGCGATGAAGTCAACCAAGACTTGCGACTTTATAGCTCGCCGAGGTTTATAAGTTATGTCGAATGGTAAGAGCTCAATGGCCCATTTTGCAATCCTGCCCGTCGCGTCGCGGTTGTTTACAATGTCGTTGAGGGGCACTTCGGAGGCCACTGTTATTGAACACTCTTGAGAGTAGTGTCGGAGCTTCCGGGATGCCATGAACACCGCGTACGCTATCTTTTGATAATGCGGGTACCGGGACATGTAGGGAGTTAAGACAGTGGATACGTAGTACACTGGTTTTTGAAGAGGGAATTTATGCCCTTCTGTTTCTTGTTCGACGACGAGCACCGCTCTTACAACTTGATGTGTTGCCGCGATATATAACAACATTGGTTCGCCCAGGTTAGGCGCAACCAAGACCGGATTTGTTAGCAATATGGCTTTATTTCTTCGAGTCCCAAGGCAGCATCCGCCACTGGTGAAGTGCGTACCGAGGAGGCGATAGAGGGGCAATGCCTTTTCTCCCAAATGGGAGATGAAGCGGCTTAGAGCCGCCACGCATCCAGTGAATTTTTGTATTTGTTTGAGGTCTTTTGGAATATCCAGCTGTGACAGAGCTCGGATCTTGGCTAGGTTTGCTTCAATTCCTCTACCGGATACAATGAAGCCTAGGAGCTTTCCGGTTGGTACGCCGAAAACGCATTTTTCCGGATTCAGCTTAATGTCATATGCTCGGAGGTTGTCGAATGTGAGCCTCAAATCGTCTACTCGGGTTTCGACATGTTTGGTCTTGACGACCACATCGTCTACGTATGCGTCTACTGTTTTGCCGATCTGGGTAGCTAGACATGTCTGAATCATGCGCTGATATGTTGCGCCGGCATTTTTGAGTCCGAAGGGCATTGTGTTGAAACAGAATGGTCCATATGGGGTAATGAATGCCGTTGCGGCTTGGTCCGCCTCCGCCGTCTTGATTTGATGGTAACCGGTGTATGCGTCGAGGAAGCAGAATGAATCGTGCCCTGCAGTAGCATCGATTATCTGATCGATACGGGGAAGGGGGAAAGGATCCTTTGGACAAGCCTTATTGAGGTCTTTAAAATCGACACATAAGCGCCAAGATTTGTCCTTCTTTGGTACCATTACAAGGTTTGCTAGCCAGTCCGGATGTTTGATGTCTCTGATGAATCCGGCTTCTAATAGTTTGGCTAGCTCTTCTCCCATTTCCTGTCTTTTGGGTTCAGAAAATCGCCGAAGAGCCTGTTTGACTGGCTTGAATCCTTTTAGGATGTTTAGGCTGTGTTCTGCCAATCTGCGTGGGATTCCTGGCATATCTGAAGGGTGCCAGGCAAAGATGTCCCAATTTTCCTGAAGGAATTCTCGCAGTGCGGCGTCTACATCAGGGTTTAACCGTGCCTCAATGGAGGCCGTCTTTGTTGGGTCCATTGGGTGGACTTGGAATTTGACTATTTCGTCCGCTGGTTTAAAAGAGGTGGACTTGGACCTCTTATCGAGTATCACATCGTCCCTGTTCACCATGGAGCGCAGCGCCGTGAGCTCCTCTGCTGCTAAGGCTTCGGATAGTGCCTCTAGGGCTAGTGCGGCTGTCTTGTTTTCGGCGCGGAGTGCTGTGTCCGGATCACTGACGAGAGTGATTATTCCGCCGGGCCCGGGCATCTTAAGCTTCATGTACCCGTAATGCGGTATGGCTTGAAAAATTGTGAATGCCTCTCGTCCTAATATAGCGTGATATCCGCTGCTGAACGGGGCCACTTGGAACGTGACCTCCTCGGACCTGTAATTGTCCGGAGAGCCGAACACCACATCAAGTGTGATTTTTCCTATGCAGCGTGCTTCCCGGCTAGGGATTATTCCTCTAAAGGTTGTGCTACTTCGCTCAATGCGGCTCCAGTCTATTTCCGTTTTTTGAAGAGTTTCCTCGTAGATGAGATTTAATCCGCTACCGCCATCCATGAGTACCTTGGTAAGACGAAAGCCGTCCACTATTGGACTGAGGACCAATGCGGCTGGTGCTCGGGCTGTTCGGAATTTAGGTTCGTCGCTGGCGTTGAAGGTGATGGCCGTGTCGCTCCATGGATTTGTTGTTGCTACTTGGTAGACTTTGGTGAGGCTGCGGATTGTTCGTTTCCACATATTATTTGATGCGAAAGTCTCGAAGACTGTTGACACCGTACTGGTACTGTTAGAGTGATTCTTTGGGGTTAGAAGCTCTTCGCCACTTTTGGCCACCTGCTGCAGTATCCAACATGCTCGAAAGCTATGTGTTGGAGTGGCGCCTTCTGTACTGTGAATTTTATAGGGTCCACTGAGCCACCCCTCCAGTACGGTTCCGTGCCCTTTATGTGGTTTTTGCTTTTTGGTTTTTGTACCTGGTGCCTGAGTATGATGCACCCTTTTGTTTCGGACTAGGGTTGTATTCGGAGCCGGATTGTCCCAAAACTTAGTTTCGGTTTTCCGGAAACTCTCCATCGCATAGTACTTGCGTACTATGGACGCCAGGTCGGCAAATCGTGTAATTTCACGATGACTTACGGCGTTCAAGATTCCCTTGTCCGTGCAATTATTGCAGAAAATTGAAGTTGCGTTTTCCTCACGGCAATCTTTTATCCTGTCCATAACTAGGATGAATCTGGCCCAGTAATGATGTACTGTTTCAGCGGGCTCTTGCCGGATTTGAGATAGATCGCATATGTTTGGGTGGGTGGGTGGAACTGAGTCCGGAACCCTACCCATCTCGAGGCTCAAGGGCCGGAAAGTTTCCGAATTTGGAAGCTTGGATTGCTGGACGTTGTCCAACGAGTCTGGTCCGATGCCTGACTTTAGGTTCAGTGCTTGATCGACGTCCGTCCCTCCGCGGAAATCCGGCATGGAGGGTTCAGGAGTCCAGACATAACTAGTTTTTAATACAGAAGAGGAGCCGCCGCTTTGTTCCTCTACCACCGCAACGTGGTGGGTAACCTGGGGAGAGTTAGTCTCTCTCAGATCGGTTTTAAGCCCAATCTGGTTGTATTCAGTAGCGACTCCCGGGCGGCAATGTGGTCCAAGAGCTCGTTTACGGAAGAGAGCTCCATTGGATCCAGCTGCTCGACGAATTCTGAGTTGACGTGAAGATTGCTTTCGATGACCCGAGAGGTCATCATCGAAGCGGTGGCCGAACGGGCGGTCATGAGAAAACTGCCTAGCCGGATAGTTTGGCCGGCGGCCAAAGCTCCTTCGGTGATGGTACCGTCTTTAAAGACGGGAAGAGGCATCCTTCCTGGTCGTGACGGCACAGAGGAACTCTCAATGAAAGCACCAATGTCGGTGTCAAAACCGGCAGATCTCGGGTAGGGGGTCCCGAACTGTGCGTCTAGGCGGATGGTAACATGAGACAAGGGACACGATGTTTTTACCCAGGTTTGGGCCCTCTTGATGGAGGTAAAACCCTACTCCTGCTTGATTGATATTGATGATATGGGTAGTACAAGAGTGGATCTACCACGAGATCAAGGAGGCTAAACCCTAGAAGCTAGCCTACGGTATGATTGTTGTAATGGTTGTTTGTCCTACGGACTAAAACCCTCCGGTTTATATAGACACCGGAGAGGGCTAGGGTTACACAGAGTCGGTTACAATGGTAGGAGATCTACATATCCGTATTGCCAAGCTTGCCTTCCATGCCAAGGAAAGTCCCATCCGGACACGGGACGAAGTCTTCAATCTTGTATCTTCATAGTCTTGGAGTCCGGCCGATGATGATAGTCCGGCTATCCGGACACCCCCTAGTCCAGGACTCCCTCAGGAAGGTTCCGGGGGTGTACAAGGAGTGGCATGAGTGTCAGGCGCAAGTGAATGGGTTCTCGGGCGCCAGCCATAAAGGCTTCAAAAGCAGACAAGAAGGAGAAGCTAGTTACTTGAGGTTCATGCTAGCGCGAGAGAGGACTCGTAACCGCCACCTCATGTACTGCATAGTTCCGCTCTCACTCATAGTGATAGCTCTTCTCGTGTATACCTTTATTTAGATGGATGACGTTGTAGTTGCAAGTATTTGAGACTTGCATGTATCGCTATTTTCGAGATGATGACAAGATACCACTTTGTGTTGGATGATGATTATGATGAGACTATTTGTATGTATATGCTATGATTACATTTGTGGTCTCGCAGGCATTTGTATGTGTATCATGATGACATTTGTATGTGCTAAAGATTCTTCTTTAAAGCCTGTTCAAATACAAAACAAATATGCCGAAAAAAACAAAAAACTACTAAAATTAGTAGTAGCGAGTGGAGAAAAGTTAGCAGCAGCGCGGTAGTAGCAGTAGCGCGCACCGGAGAAGCGCACTATAGCTATTACCAGTAGCGAGCTCCCTGTAAGAACGTTGTTGTATATCAGTAGTGCGGGAGCGCACGCGCTACTGCTGCAAGTTAGCTGTAGCGCCTTATTAGTAGCGCCGGTCCCCGCGCTACTCATACACCTAGAACACGTGCTGCTGCTAGGCTTTTCCCTACTAGTGAAGTCTCTTTGAATTATCAGTCTGGTTTGGCCTACTAGATTGATCTTTCTTGCCATGGGAGAAGTGTTTAGCTTTGGGTTCAATCTTGCAGTGTCCTTACCTAGTGACAGAAAGGGTTGCAAGGCACGTATTGTACTGTTGCCATCGAGGATAACAAGATGGGGTTTATATCATATTGCTTGAGTTTATCCCTCTATATCATGTCATCTTGCTTAATGTGTTACTCTGTTCTTATGAACTTAATACTCTAGATGCAGGAAGGAGTCGGTCGATGTGTGGAGTAATAGTAGTAGATGCAGGCAGGAGTTGGTCTACTTGTTGCGGACGTGATGCCTATATACATGATCATGCCTAGATAATCTCATAATTATTTGCTTTTCTATCAATTGCTCGGCAGTAATTTGTTCACCCACCGGAATACTTATGCTATCTTGAGAGAAGCCACTAGTGAAACCTATGGCCCCTGGGTCTATCTCTTATCATATTTGCTTTCAATCTACTTTTATTTGCATCTTTACTTTTTGCATCTATATTATAAAATACCAAAAATATATTTATCTTATCTTACTATCTTTATTAGATCTCACTTTCGCAAGTGGCCATGAAGGGATTGACAACCCCTTTATTGCGTTGGTTGCGAGTTCTTTGTTTGTTTGTGTAGGTGCGTGGGACTTTTGAGGAGCCTCCTACTTGATTGATACCTTGGTTCCCAAAAACTAAGGGAAATACTTACGCTACTATTGCTGCATCACCCTCTCCTCTTCGAGGAAAACCAACGCAAGGTCAAGATGTAGCACCCCCTGTCTCGTGGGCCCCCTGAGGCTCCACCGACCTCACAACTCCATATATTCCGTCTCGCGGAGAAAAAAATCAGAGAGAAAGTTTCATCACGTTTTACGATACAGAGCCGCCGCCAAGCCCTAATCTCTCTCAGGAGGGCAGATCTGGAGTCCGTTCGGGGCTCCGGAGAGGGGGATTCGTCACCGTCGTCATCATTAACTATCCTCCATCACCAATTTCATGATGCTCACCACCGTGCGTGAGTAATTCCATCATAGGCTTGCTGGACGGTGATGGGTTGGATCAGATTTACCATGTAATCAAGTTAGTTTTGTTAGGGTTTGATCCCTAGTATCCACTATGTTCTGAGATTGATGTTGCTATGACTTTGCTATGCTTAATGCTTGTCACTATGGCCCGAGTGCCATGATTTCTGATCTGAACCTATTATGTTTTCATGAATATATGTGTGTTCTTGATCCTATCTTGCAAGTCTATAGTCACCTATTATGTGTTATGATCCGACAACCCCGAAGTGACAAAAATCGGGATACTTCTCGGTGATGATCGTAGTTTGAGGAGTTCATGTATTCACTATGTGCTAATGCTTTGTTCCGGTTCTCTATTAAAAGGAGGCCTTAATATCCCTTAGTTTCCGTTAGGACCCCGCTGCCACGGGAGGGTAGGACAAAAGATGGCATGCAAGTTCTTTTCCATAATTAAGCACATATGACTATTTACAGAATACATGCCTACATTACATTGATGAAATGGAGCTAGTTCTGTGTCACCCTATGTTATATCTATTACATGAGGAATCGCATCCTACATAATTATCCATCATTGATCCATTGCCTACGAGCTTTTCACATCTTGTGTTTCGCGTATTTACTTTTCCGTTGCTATTGTTACAATCATTACAAAACCAAAAATATTACTTTTGCTATTGTTACCTTTATTATCATACTACTTTGCTACTAAATACTTTGCTACAGATACTAAGTTATCCAGGTGTGGTTGAATTGACAACTCAACTACTAAAACTCAAGAATATTCTTTGGCTCCCCTCGTGTCGAATCAATAAATTTGGGTTGAATACTTTACACTCGAAAGGTGTTGCGATCCCCTACACTTGTGGGTTATCATGCCTACAATTTAAAAAGAAAGATAGGTGCCCTGTGATATCCGTTCTTGCCCCTTTCATCCCAGGTGCGGTAGGTGAAGGCAAAAAGGAACCGGCGGGGAACGCACCAATGGAGAGCTTGAGGAGGAAGACCCTCGGCAGGGCATGGGGCCGAGGGAGGAGGGCGGCGCGATCAGTCAGAGTCGGACTCGGCGTCCTCCCGTTTGACGCCCTTGTCGTCGCTGTCGCTGTCTTCCTCGTCACTCCCGCTCGAAGAGGAGGTTTCATCGTCGGCGGAGCTCTCCACGCAACACCTTACACTACTGCAGGATGCCGCTAACGTGACACTATAATCAAAGACCCTTCGAGAAACTGTGTGCGATGCAATAATCGCAAACAGTGCTATATGAAAACTGTCAGAAATGCATAAAACGTTTGTGATGACGTATGCATCAAACACAGTTCAAGTTTTAGTTGTGTGTGCGATGAAGGGCATATAGTTCAGTTCAATTAACTATTTGCGATGAGGAGAAACAAAAGAAACGGGCAACCAGATGAAGGCGTGTGCGATACATAGCATACGGTTCACTTGGATGAACTGTTTGTGATTAGGCAACACAAAAGAAACGGGCAGCCAGACGAAGATGTGTGCGATATACAACATACGGTTCACTCGAATGAACTATTTGTGATTAGGCAACACAAAAGAAACGGTCAGCCAGATCAAGGTGTGTGCGACATACGCATGAGGTTCACTCGGCCAGACTCCGGGAACCTTACCCTTGTACACGACATACGACGGCATCTCTATGCACTAGCGAAACAAAACGTTAGTAGCAATTCACAGAAAATACATAGGCAATATATAAGTATGCAACAAAAGGATCAGAAGAGAAAAGAAACACATCAATAGCACGACTCATGGTCCTACTAATAAATAGCATCGATTACATATAAATTGAACGACTGTCCAAACCAAAGAGACATACAAGTTCATTAAAGTTTAATATTACAACATGAGCCAATCGGCATTTCAGAACTACATAGCATCACTACTTTCGACTCGACTCAGGGACCGGAGCGTGGATGAATCCGCCGTCTTTCGTGATGGTCATGAAATCGCGGGCGTTGTCAGCCTGCATTTGTAGCGTTATTTCTATCTCACTGTTGGACGGTTGAGATCTGAGGTAGAACTGCCCCGAGGTACGAAGGACATCTTGATGGATGATTTCCAGAAACTCCGACTGGATGCAAAAGAATTCTTGTCTGATGTTCGCATCCTGGATTGCCGACAAGCGTGTGGCCTAATCTTTGAGATTATTTGGTAGCAGAAGGTGATTATGGTCTTGTACGATCGCCCACATGTAATGGAGGGTGTAGTAGGCATCCTTCTGACCGCCAGGAGGCTGCTTGACCCAGGGGAACGTTATATTGTGGGTGAACACGTGCTTGCTGTATGCACTAATTGGCCTCTTGAAGGTGCCTCCAGATCTGGCGTAGCCGGGGAGAGCATCATCAAGAACTTTCTTGATATTTGTGTAGTCTATCTTTGATTCACGGTCCAGGTCGTAATACGTGGCCATGGAATATTTTGGGCTTAAGAGGATGAGTGTGCAATGTGTGTCACTACACAAAACACGGAATGTTAGAAAGAAAAAGAATGATTGAAATCTAAGAAATCATATGTTATGGGGCGGTGAGGGGATGACTTACTCGGGAAAGTAAGGCACAAGGAAATTATCCTTATCTGGGTTTGCCAGAATGACGCCTTCGAGGTGTGAACTCGTGACTTTCCGGTCCACAGCGCTGCCCAAGATCTTGGTACACATGTAGAAGGGGTCGACTATCACGATGTCCGGGGTCTTGTCTCTAATGATCCGCATCTCCATACTCAGTGAAAATAGCCGAACGAAGGTGTAGTGTAGCGGATGAAGGTTAAACATAGCGAAGATGCCATCAAACCGCAGGACGATCGTACCCCCGATGGCGCTATCCACAAAGCCCTTGCCCTCTGGCACCTTGGCCACAAAAACCGGGTATGCCACATCATTCTCGGAGAGGCGTCGCTTCTCCAAAGAAAGAACACTGTCATGCAGACTCCGCATAGCACCGGTTGCAGCATTGAGCAGATTAGTCGGTATCATCGCCCTACCCGCCACATGCACCCTCCTCGAGATATCCTTAGGTGAAGGTGGCCCGTCCTAAGCACGGATCGTACTCGGTGTCGGGTGGCTCACACCGCCCTTGTTATTCTTTTGTTTCCGTTTCTTCTTCTTCATCTGCTGTAATGGGATCGAGTTCTGCTCAGAGACCGCCTTCTTGAGTGTGTTGGGGCTTATAATATTTCGCACCTCGGCTATCTGAGGCTCGGTGAAGATGGCAGCTGGAGGCGTCTCCTGAGAATTGAATGCCAGACGACGCCTGTTGCAATTGGGTTTCTCCGTGGTACCAGCTAGATCGCGGTCGTCTTTTTCAGGGTTGGGTTCTTGAGAAGGAGGCCCGAAGAATCGTCACCGTACCCATGTTTGGCAAAGTACTTATCAACGTTGGTAAATGTACCATCGTCGTTATCGTCGTCATCCATATGTTGTGCCATATGCATGTCTAGATCCTATGCCATAGGGATGTCCGACATGTCCGGTAGCGTTGCGGCGGTCTTGCCATTGCTTGGCGCTGGCATGACTGGCGGTGTTGTCTCTGGGGTGGTGTCCCCCGCCCCCAAACGAATCTGGCTCTTCGGCCAAAGCAGGGGCCAGCTTACGCAGGCGCTGAGGGTCATCACATCATGTTCGTCGGCCCCAGAGGGTCGAATCAGAGGTAACAACTCGTCGCAGCCTGGCAGCACCTGAACCAGTTCAACCCTATACACGGTGGGTGGCATCGGATTACCGTGGAACATGGGTTTTCCCGGTTGAACGATTCTGCCCTTGGCGACATCGGTCAACTTGCCACCCACGAAGTGCAGGAGAGTGCATGGAACATCGGTGGCGCCCTGCGAAAACATGTAGGGCATCAAGGATGCCTAGTCAAAGGCAAGGAGATGAAGTCATCGGCTGAGAAGCTTAGTTACCGTGATGGCGTCGAGCTCGGCTAATGTCGAGGCACTGCCAACGGCGGGCGTGCAACAGACGGAGGGGCCGCTTGCTGCCGAGGTGCTGGCCGGCGTACACCCGGGTGCATTAAGCTCCAATGCCCATGCCGGTTCCGGAGACACAAATACCGCCTCCGCCGGAGACACCAATGGCATCGCCTGCGTGTTGTGCGAGTTGCTGGCCGTGAAGCTGGAAACCGGGAGCGACCCCTATTGGCCGCCCGCAATCCACGTCTGCAGCCCCTGAATAGGGGTAGGCGCAATGGCGGTGAGCGTCGTTCCCAGTTGTTGTTGCACTTGCTCTTGGAGAATCTCTGGAATCCGCGCCACTTGTGCCTTGATTTCTTGAACCTCGCGCGACTGGCTTTCCGAACTGGTCCTTCTCCCCTTTCGCCCACCAGCGTTATAGTATGACGACCATTTTATGGACAAGCATTTGCCGGCCACACGACCAGCTGATGACGGCTTACTGAGCTTATCCTTGTTTTTCATTACGTTCAACACCCTATTTAGAGTGTGGTCCCAAGGGGAGCTCTGAGACGACCCCGCACTACTGCTTTCAGTCTCCTGCGGAAGGAATGTGAACCATTTAGAAATTTGGCTTCATTAATTAGAATGCAACCATATTGAGCTAATTACGCGGGGGTGTATTCCTTACCAGAACACGCTCAAGCGCCTTCGTCTTCGGATCCGTGGTAAGCTCCTTTGTTACCGGGTCCTCCTTGTACCGGGCCCTGACATAGTTCCTGGTCTGCTTGTCACGGTATTTCTTGAAGCGGGGCAATAGGCCTTGCTCAGCACGCTCCGCGTCCTCCTTGTCCCATATAGGCTCCGCCACTCTGTAACTGCCGGGACCGAGTTGGTGGACCCGTAAGTTCAAGTCCCGCATTTCTTTCCCCCACTGACTTGATTCCACGGTTGCGCTGCTCTCGCACTTGATCTTGAACTCCTTGTAGTCATCTTCGCTAATCAAAGGATTTTTTGCCTTGATCTTCCCATAACTATCACCTTTGTCAATCATTCTCTTCACCGCGCTTCTCCAAGTAGACAGGGCCGTGCTCATCTTCATGAGGGCGGCACTGTTCAATTTATTCCCTGAGAGGCGTGTGTTTGCAAAGTCAGTGGGGAACTTGTATCGTTCGTGCAGCTTCGTGAAGAGGAGGCTGCACAAATTCCCTCGGTCCTTATGCCTTAGGTTCTTGGTGTTGATCGAGACGGTGCTCCGGAGAATGTACTCGAGCTGAATCGAGTACCCCTTGACTAATTCTTTGGGCGTCATTGGATGCTGTCGGAGTTCACTTCAGTAAATTCCTCCTTGACGGTGCCGAGCACGTTCGGGCGCCGGTCCTTCCGTTGCCTCTTCGGTTGGATGCCATCTGTGCGTGCACTGCCATCATCAGTGGTGGCATCCTCGGTGGCACCATAAGTGGTGTCATCCCCGACGCCACTAGGGGTTGTGTAGTCAGGATCGGTGTCTTTCGCGGCATCCACATAGCGGTGAGGTTCTTCCTCCATCTCCTGGGACAGCTCCCAGAATTGCTTGCCCGAACCGTCAGCCTCGTCGTTGTGGGCCATGCTTCGCTCTAATTAGGAAAAAAAATTGGTCAAAAAGTTGGTTATTGTCAAGGAACAAGATCATGGTCTCATCATTTAGGGTTTGTCGACACCGAGGAATCCTAAAAGCTAAGCTTTTATCATTTAGGGTTTGTCGACGCCGAGGCACCCTAAAAGCCTAAGCTTTCATCATTTAGGTTTTTATCGACATCGAGGCACCCTAAAAGCCAAGGTTTTATAATTTAGAGTTTGTCGACGCTGAGGCACCCTAAATGCTAAGTTAAGTTTTCATCATTTAGGGTTTATCGATGCCGAGGCACCCTAGGTTGACTGATATATATGGGTATCTTCTAATAATATATCCTATCAAGAAAAGGGAAGGAGAATTCTAAGTTGGGCCTAATCACTTGGCTCTACTGCCACCTATGGTTTAATGCAGCAAGAATAAAGGGGCAGTTAATCCTACTTAATTAAGTACTAAGATACCCTAGCCCAGCATTAGTCGCAAGTACCCCATATGTCCTATTTTTAGCAAAGTCATGCTAAAATTCACGGAAAATTTTAGCATGACCTTTGCTGAAAATTGGACATATGGAGTCCCCGAATTTGCCGGAATGGAAGTTAATCGACATTCCGGCAAACTCAAGGGACTCTCGGGGTACCTGCAAAATCATCACGACACGATGGTCGGAGACAAAACCCAGAAAACTAGCACCACAATGTGCCTCTACTTTCATATGGATGAAAAGGCCATAGACCATATGGTCCTCTGCTTTCATATGCACAAAAATCTGCTCAACTTATATGAGCTTCCATTCCAGAGATAATAGGTCACCCAACAAAAAATCATCAATAGTTTAGCAAGTCTATACCCTCAAGAATGAACATATAGCAATATCTGTTGTCCCCCCATAACATACGGAAATCAAAATCAGCTCAACTTAGATGACAATGTATATACTTTATCACATTATATAGGTGTTGCAACAACGTATGTACTTTATCACATTATAAGTCCTCACACCATCAACTATGACAAAATCTGAGAGTATAAGTCTGGTTACATTCACCCAAGTCCAAACATAAATTTTTGTCCAACATAGTATAGCCCACTTTGATAATTTCATAGGATTAAATATACAGAACGAAACCGGACAAGTGATATGTGTTTTAAGTATCTACAGAACAACCTCTCAAATTTTCATGTTGTAAGTTTATTTTAATACCACCTCTAATAGGGCCTAATCGCCCATATCAAAATACTGTACCCAGGAACATATATTTCGGGACAGCAAACTAAACTGATAGCTGTAATGACAATGAAGCATATATTTCTATGCATATATTTCTGTTGTGAGCATAACTATGGAGCTAAAATTCAATTAGATCACTTACATACTGTAAATTCAGTTAGCAACAAGACAGACAGATTGCACTTAGATTTCAAGGAAAAAAATGACTGCTCCACACTGTAAATCAGGAACATTGACACTGTAATAACTGTTTACACCACACTGTAAATAGAAAGAACAATTTTTTTTTGCCACAACTTGAATGTGCTCTGCAACCTATGAACTCTGTTGTTCTGCAGATTATCAAGAGCAGTGAAACTGTTTTTGATTTACAATCATAGTTAGTCCTACTACTTATCTGCGGTTGCCCAGATAATAACTGCATCATGCTTGCTTATCTGAGCCTTATGCAAAAAGATAAGAGCAGTTCATTCTTGAGGGTACAAACTTGCTCACAACAAAATTCTAGAGTTATGCTCACAACCGAGATATATGCGCAGGTGTGAATGACAAAATTCTTGAGTTATGCTATGCAATCTAGAATGTAGTCTAAGGGGAACTAACTAGCAGCAGCTCATCTAGAACACATGTGAATACTTCAATGGAAATAGCAACATCAGGAAGAAAAGAAGGAACATTGTCCCACAGTAGCAACAACAGGTGTTCAATTAGTCAAGCAGCAGGAACACACAAGCAAAGCAGCCCTATTGTTCATGCTATTATGCTCACAACCATCTACGACCGTAATCCAAATTGGGCGATACGGTTGGGCACGGCCCGAGCGTAGTGGAGGCGCAGTCACGGTGCGGTGAGTGCGCCTAGGCGGGGCCAGGGCGCGGCCAGGGGCTGAGGGGAGCACGGCCACGGGGGGCGGCAACCAGGAGCTGGGGCGCGGTGGTTCGACAGTCTACGGCGCGAAATCGAAGGGGGGAAAGGGGAACCGGTGCAGCTCACCGAGAGGAAGACGATGCGAACTCGTGTGGGGCCGGGGTTGACGAGGTGACGCGGATCGACGGTGAGGCCGCGGTGGCCGGAGGTGGAAGAAGACCTCGATCCGCAATATGCAGAGTCGTCGAGCTCGAACGGGTGGCCCTGGAGTCCTTGGTGGGTTGCGGGGATGATGGTGGTCGCGGGGACGATGCGGTGACGGCGACGACCTAGTCGGGTGAAGCAGCGCGAGAGGAGGGGAAGTAGGGAGGTGCTAGGGTTTGCACTGGGGTCTGGCTCGGCCGGAGCTGGTGTGGAGCGGGTGCGGGGGGTCGTCGGAGTGGGCGCGGGGGTCATCGGAGCAGATGTGGCGAGGGAGGGAAGGGGGATCTGGCGAGGGAGAGGGAAGGGGGATCAGGTGAAGGGGTATCCAGCTAGAGGGGGGAATGTTAGTAATGGCGCACCGTCTAGGGGTGCACCATAAACAAACTTATAGCAATGGCGCACCAGCCTCTGGTGCACCATTAGTATTTTTTTCTGATAGCAATGGCGCACCATCCTCTGGTGCGCTATTAGTAACTTTTTTTCATTATTTTTTGTTGCATCTAATAATTTGTTTTTTATCATATTTGTTATTTTCATGAGGACTAGAACAGAAGATATCATCAAATATTATCAAATTTGTTTTTTACTTTTAAATGAAATATCATCGAATTTTTTATTTGAAAATATCATCAAATTTTTTATTTAAAAATATCATCAATATTTTTTTGGATTTTTAGTTGCATTCATTTGTGAATTGGTAAAACATTTATGAATATGAAAAAACATCATCAAATTTGAAAAAATATTCATGAATTCAAAAAGTGCCCAGGAAATTTAAAAAAATTATGAGTTCATAAATATTAACAAATTCAGTATTCATGAGGACTAGAACAGAAGAAATATCATTTCAAAATGTCGAAATACAATGGAGAAATGAAGACCACGATTTAAATACAATCGATCTTAGTTAGCTATCTTTTCACAATCTTCTTGCCCTTCTTTTTCGCAAATGGAGTTCTTCTGTTGAACGGACGTCCTTTAGGTAGGGTGGTCCTGCTTCTTCTTGTGGTGTATGGCACTTCATCGTCGTCGTCATGTTCCATCTTCGGGTCGCCGTACTTGTTGAAGTCTTTCTCATTGGCGACTCCATCCATTCCGATGATCTTCCTTTTGCCTCTCCTCACGACAACACGACTTGGCTTTGACGGGTCGATAATGAAGAAGCATTGGTCCACCTGGGAAGCCAGTACCCATGGCTCATTTTTCGCGGTGACGTTTGCGCCCGCGGTCTTGGATTCGGCTTCGGGTATAACCATGGTGGTGAAATACCGGTCTTTTTTTTTATGACGCTCTTGGCCCATCTGAGACGGAACATCGGGACCTTCTCTCCAGCATAGCTCAGCTCCGAGATCTCCTCGATCCTTCCGTAGTATCTGTCCTTGTCGTTACCGGTGTAGGATTCCATCGTTACCCCGGAGTTCTGATAACCATCGCTCTTCATGTCCTTTCCCTCGGTGTAGAATGTGTAGCCGTTGATATCTTAGGCCTCATACGTGATAAGGTTGTGCTCGGCACCCTGTGACAAGGCTAAAATGAGTTGTTCTTCCGTGGAAGAATCCTCATGTAAAGGGTACGACAGAAGCTTCTGCTTGAACAAACGCGTGAAACATGAGTTGTGCTCTTTGATTATATCTCCGTCCATCCTCTGTTGGCCTCGGTCATTGTACGTCTTCTCAATAAAGGTTTTGTGCTCTACCACCCAAGGATCGACCACGTCTATGTGTTGTAGTGCGACTAGGTTTGCTCTTTCAAAGTCGGCGAGTCGACCCTCGAAGTCGACATGCATTTCGCAGGGACCCTCACGGTGACCCCATCCAGCGAGCCTGCCAAGGTGCCTGTTGACGGGCAGACCAACGGGGTTCTCGATGCCTAGATAATTCGTGCAGTAGGAGATGCACTCTTCGGTCAGAAAGCCCCTGGCTATGCTTCCCTCTGTACGTGAGATGTTGTGAACGTCTCCTTTGATGACACCATTCATCCTTTCGAACGGCATCATGCTGTGCAGGAACGTCGGCCTGAGTTGGATGATATCCTCGACGATATGGACCAGCAGATGCACCATAACGTCGAAGAATGCGGGAGGGAAGTACATCTCAAGCTCGCATAGTATCATCATTATCTCTTCCTGTAGTCTTCTGTGTTGCCTCATGCCAACCGACTTTTGAGAGATGATGTCGAAAAAGTTGCATAGGCCAACTAGCGTTTCACGGACGTGCGCGTCCATGATCCCACGGATTGCAACTGGAAGTATCTGCATCATCAGCACGTGACAGTCGTGAGACTTTATCCCGCTAAACTTCTGCTTCGCTGAGTCTAGGTATCTGCTTATCTTCCCCGCGTAACCGTAAAGAAGTTTTACTCGTACGAGGCAGGTGAAAAACTGATCGATCTCCTCCTGACTTAGAGTGAAGCACGCGGGAGGGAAGTCATTACCGGTCTTCTTGGCCTTTTTGCCTTTGCGACGACTTTCCGTGTCCTGCTTCGCCTCATCATCATCATCATTAGCGTGAAGCTCCTCCCTGATGCCCATTCATTTTAAGTCTTCCCTTGCTTTCGACCCATCTTTGGTCCCCTCTCGCATGTTGAGCAGGGTACCAAGCAAACTCTCGCACACCTTCTTCGTGATATGCATGACATCAAGGCTGTGCACACGGTGGATCTTCCAGTACGGCAAGTCCCAGAAAACAGACCTCGTTTTCCATACCTTCAGCAGTGGCTCTAGCGCCTTTCGCTTCTTTCCCGGCTCTGGCGCCTTTTGCTTCTTTCCCGGCAGTGGGCAATCTTTCCAATTTTTCAACAACTCGTCTATTTCCTCGCCGCTCCTCGTACACGGGCATCATCGGGGTTCGGCTTCACCATCGAACAGATCCTTGCGTTTCCTCCACGAGTCATCATCGCGAAGCTACCTTCGATGTCCCATGAACATGGTTTTCGAAGACCCAGGATCTCTATCTAGCTGGCGATTCGTTGTGTCATCCATGCACCTGATGCATCTAGAAAATCCGTGGACCACACGCCCCGCGACATATCCGTAACCGAGATAGTCCTACACCATCATGAGCAGTGCGACTCTCATAGGGAAATATTCTTTCTCTACGGCGTCCCACGTATTGGCTGGCGTTTTCCACAGCGTGTCTAGATCCTCTTTCAGCAGCCCCAGATACAGATTGATTTCGTTCCTTGGTTGTTTCGGCCCTTCAATTACCATACTCATGTGAATGTACTTCCTCTTCATGCACAACCAGGGGGGAAGGTTGTACATCCACACAAACACAGACAAGGTGCTATGTGTGCTTCTCTGGCTGCCAAACGGATTGACTCCATCGGTGCTCGCGCCCAGCACGATGTTCCTTGGATCCTTCCCAAATTCTGGGTGTTCGAAGTTCAACGCTTGCCACTAGCTCCCATCCTTAGGGTCACTCAGCATCTTGTCTTTTTTATTTATCTCCGGATCATTTGCGTCATCTTCTCGCTTCTTCTCCTCCCTATCCGCGTGCCAACGCAGGAGCTTTTCTACCTTAGGGTCCGTGAAATACCGCTGCAGACGAGGAGTGATCGGAAAGTACCACACCACTTTTCGAGGAGCTTTCTTCCTCTTCTTGTATCGACTGACGCCGAACACTGGACATATGGTAGACTTTGCGTGCTCGTCCCGATAAATGATGCAATTGTTCATGCACAGATGGTATTTCACGTGCGGTAAATCTAGAGAACACACGATTTTCTCCGCCTTCTCGAAACTGGTCGGGCACTTGTTCCCCTTGGGAAGACATTCGTGCCAGAATGACATGTTCTCGTCGAAGCATGCGTCATTCATTTTATGTTTTACCTTCATCTCCAGAGCCATGAGCGTTACTTTCAGGCGGGTATCCTCGGGCCTGCATCCTTCATACAATGGAGTAACTGCGTCTATCTCCAGTTGATCCAGCTTGGTTTTCTCTCGGGCGGCACATCTTGCGTTATCCGTCTGCTTGAGAAGCAGCTCTTGAATATGAGGGTCCTGCACCCAGCCCATCGATGGTCCATCATCGGCTGTTCCGGCATCTTCATCTTCATGATCATGCCCTTCGTCTGCTCCGGCATCTTCCTCATCATCATGTCCAACATCTTCTACATGCTGACTGTGTACTGCATCTACTTCGTGATCATGTCCTGGAGATTCTTCGTCTTCTCGCCCGCCCTCACCGCGATTGTCTTGCTGCCGTTCCTCATTCTTGCCCCGCCCCCATGGATGACTTCATAATCATCTTCATCACCTTGCCACCGATGGCCATCCATGAAACCACGCAAGAGCAGGTCGTCCCGCACCTGTACGGAATCCGGGTCCATAAGGCTCCTCAGCTTGCATCTTCGACACGGACATCTTATCTCCGTCTCGTTCTTTTGAAGCATCTCGGCCTTTGCGGAGCTCAAAAACCTATTCACGATGCCTTCGGTCATCGTGCGGACCATGGTCGCCTGCGGGGTAGAGCAAAACGATATTTTAGAACCAAGAAAAATTTGGCATGACTTTGCCTAAAAATAGGACCAAAAAGAATGCATAGTGCCAAATTCTCGCCGAAACGGAAATGAATGAATATTCCGGCAAAATATTGGCAACTATCGCATTTCAAATACCGGTACCTGCAAACACAAACATATATGCAACACCACAAACATACATAGATCTAGCTAGGCCATAAAAAGTGCATGTGCACGTTGTTGGAGGGAGAAAAAAGTAGATCTACAACATAAAGAAAACTTTCCCCTTACTTACCTCTCAAAAAAAGGTAATTTAACCACTTAATTTGGATGAATCTATGGTGCAAATGAGGTGAGGAGGAGGAGGCAGCAGAGACAATCTATGGTGCAAATGAGTGTGTAGGTGGCTGTCCAAAATATCTAGCTAGTTCCAGGTTACTAATGGCGCACCACCTACAAATGCGCCATTAGTAACCCTGGTTACTAATGGCGCACCAGCTGGCGGTGCGTCATTAGTAGTTTTGCAAAAAGAAATGATAGTAGTGGCGGTGCGCCATTACTAGTTAAAATGGCACACTGTGCCCTGGTGCGCCATTAGTATTAACTAGTAATGGCACACTGTGCCTTGGTACGCCATTAGTATTTTTGGAAAAAAAATTGTTAGTATTGGCGCACCATGGGTGTGGTGCGCCATTAGTGTCTATCTTATATCTTATCTATCTATCTATCTATCTATCTATCTATCTATCTATACCTATACTAATTACAAACTTTCTACAAATTCCTATGGTAATCAGTAATTAAGAGCGGTTAATCTGGTGGGACCAAATTATTACGGTATAGATCTCACTTGAATCTCTCCCAAAAAGAAAAAAAAATCTCATGGACACCTAACCTGTCCTTCGTTCACGTAATCCCCAGAAATTACCCGACTAATCGGAGGCACCAAAGGAGGGTCCATGTTAATCCTTACGTTAAAGGTGTTTGACCTTTCCAAAAAAATGTATCGTGTTTAACCTGTACACGCACGCCTCTGGTCTGTCCGTAATCAAAGGAACACACCCAAATTAAAAAACATCAACCCAGCCACCTACTCCCATGGATTCCGATCTCGCTGGAGGATGGCCGTGCTCACCACGGGAAGCCCTACCCCACATCCTCCCATGGATTATACTCTCGCCGGACGATGGCCACGCTCAACAAGGGAAGCCCAACCCCCCATCCTGCGCAAGGAAGCATCATGCATCCAGGTTTGGCGAGACCTATCAATCTCTCTCCCGACTGCTCTTTGTCTTACGATTTCCATGCCATCTGTTTCCATCTTCTCAATCTCTCTCCCGATTGCTCTTTCTCTTGAATTTCCATGCCGCTGCCCTACCTGATCGAGCTCCTGTTTCCCACATGCAGCGCATTGTCCCTCAAACTACCAATCTGACTGGGATGATCGTATTGGTCGCCATGCTTGCCTACCTCTCAGATTGATTCATGCTGGGCCGGTGCAAGGGGGCAGCTCTCGCCGGTAGCAGTAATCAATATCTGTTCAAGCCAGACATCTCTTGCGGCATGGGACAACAGTACTCTGCCCTCAACTCGGACGCAGCGATATGTACTTACGTATTCTCCTCTCTCCGTTCAGGTACGCGAGAACTCAACCACTGCTGATTGATGGCAACACCGGCAGCTTCAATCCATGGTTTCCGGAGCAGTAGTCAGTCATCTTGATATACATGTGTTAATCACGATCATCAGTACTAGAACAATGTTAACATGGTTTCCCGATCAGGTATGTTAGCACTCGACCATTGTTGATTGATGCCATAGAGCAGTAGTCAGTAATCTTGATATATATGTGTTAATCACGATCATCCATATTAGAGCAATAGTACGATGCGAACAAGTATCAGCGCAAACAATGGTTTTGGTATGGTATTTTCATCAACTATTTTTATGGTTATTTCAGCTTCAACAAAAACAGATGTTCACTTGAGCTGCTAATCTTCGTGTGTAAGTATGCCATAAAAGGAGGAGGAATTTAACAATACCAGTTCAAGCTCACATTTGACCAGTCAGGTTCAACTTTTCTACAGCCACCATTATTGAACATTGCGTGCAGTACGCATGCAATACGTGCATTAAACCTCAGACTACTGCCCATTCTTCTCCCCATTCGAAGTTTTATCTAAAATCACAACGTTTTAGTCTTGCCTCGAATTGAAGGTGTTGAGCAATGGCTTTCAGCAGTTTTGTGCTAAGAACATGTTCTAAATTCATGATTTCTATATGTTTTGTTACGGTCTGCGAGCCGTGCTCACCTTTGTCTCTCCACGTTTCCCTCGGAAAAGAAAGGATATGAATCTGAGCATTGTCTCCTACTTCGAACCCCTCCTGAGTTATTGGATGCTAGATCCAGTGTAAAGAAATAGTTATTTTATTGTATATCCAACATGGTGTAAATTTTGTTTCCTGATCTTCTATGTCAGCTGTTCACTACTTGCAGGAAAAGGTGTCGGACGCCAGGGTAATGACGCTTCAGCAAAGGTCACAACAGGTGTGCACCATGATCAACGAACGTACAGGTTCGTTCATATTGTATACGGGCATGACATTAGTTGTATATTTCCTAGGAAGAAAACTGACGGGGTTCACTTACATTTGCAGTGTGGCTGTCTGCCCATCTCGCCAAAAGTGCCAGTCTTGGGAGAAAGTTCTCCTCTGTACATGATGCAGTATACAGGCATGCTGCAGCTCAATCAACTTTTTTTTTGTTGGGAAGTCAACGTTATTTAGCATCTCCAGATTATAAAATGATGTTTGTGACCCAAACACTACTGCAACCCAGACATATATACCTGGTGTTGTAGCATAAAACAAAGAAAATTAGCCATTAACAATATATTAACGTTCCTCACGACAATTGAAATTGTCGTCAGTACCACAGAAAGACTAGCTTAGATAGTACTAATTCCACCTTGGGCATGGGCTTTTGACGTCCAATAGCACTCAGTTCTTCAATCTACGTTTCAAGAAAGGCGATAAAAAGGGAGGCACTTACATGGAAGTAGGATTGCAAACTTCAGCTTATAATTTGGCAGATTGTTTTTCCTTGGAGTTTCAAACCAAGGAGACATTTATCTATACAGGAACATTTTCTGCACCTACGAAACTTTTGTTTCTCCTTCTAACTAAAAACAGCACGTAATTTTTGCATGTTCAAAAGGTTCTCGGTTCAACTATATAGTCCAGTTTTGTTTTACATTTCATGAAGTTATATATTTATTTTTGTTTTATATTTTTTACAGTGGTGTGCATCACATGGCATCAGTGATCCATAGTCATGTGTCTCATCTATTTACCCATTTGGATATTCAATATCACTTCCACATGATTTATGGCATTATTAGATAAATAATACGCGGCGCCTGGGGAATTAACAAAAGGATGAACTTCTTTGCAAGTTAAAGAATTTTTCAATATTTGTTTGGGAGCATTTTGCACACGTCGAAGAAAAAATATTAACATTTCCCGGGGTAAGAAGAACAAACTATTATGATTTTATATGACATATAAATGTTACTTAAATGATAAATCTATAAGGAATGGCATACTTTAAAGAATAAAATTTTAAAAGATTAATACAAAATCTATGAATTCATAATTAGTTTTCCTTTTTAGTATAAACAATATTTTTAAAAATTGTTCCACTAAGCTATCGTTTAAAAAACTAGCCCGTGCAATCGCACGGGTTGACGACTAGTATTTACAAATTGAAGACTTTGTTTCTCTTTGAGATAAAGTTATCCTCCTAGACATGTGAATTAGAAGCTGGCTGCTGAGGTAGACCTAACTTCATTGGCACACGGCCAGCCGTGACGATGTACAGCGGTAAGCATATGCAACTAAGGGGAAAAGGAAACATCAAGCAGTGGCAAGGTTGTAGTCACAGAGTAGTCATGTTGCATATATGAGAAGTCAATTGGGTTAATGCCGGACTTGCCCATGAAGAAAATCACACTTTGACATGGTTTCAGTTGAATCCAAAGCAGTGATTCGATATTTCAATTTGAACTACGTAATAAGGATGCATGCAAGCAGGAGAGGAGCATCTCGTGTTTAATGAGCCTCCACGTTAATCCTCAAATACTAAGAAAAATTACCGTTTGATCTTCAAGTTAATTATTTTCCACCGTCGGATGCAGTGCCTCAAGAGTCCTTGGTAGCCGTCCCACGTTAAGGCATCTTTAGATAAAAAGAAAGAATGCATCTCCCGATCAGGTCTCCTTCCTAGGCCGATCCAATTCCTCCACTCAAGATATCTAGCGCTGCTCCTCCTAATCCTTTTCTCTTTCTCCTCCCATCCAATACAACTAGCCTCTTCCCAATCCCCTTCAACGGCCTTTACAATCTCCACTACTCCAACTATGCAGCAGCCCATCTGAGGAAAGGTTCCTTTCAATCCCCCTTGGCTGCCATGTCCCGACCAAACTGCAATCCCAGATGTCCCGTTCAATCTGAATTGTAGAAGGAGGTGCATCAAAGTCGCTTGAATCAAATCAGAAGGAAGATTGATGCGCCACGGTTTGTCACTCCTATCCTCAGAACGCAGGCAAGTAATCCACAATCCTTGATTATGTGTTCTGTTCTACAGCCCGTTCAATTAGTCACAGAACATGTTGTAGATTCCCATCTATTAACACAGTTCAAGACTAAATCATGCACTCTAGGGAATTAGGGGGAACCAGCTGGGTGTTCTGCATCTTCTCAAGTGGGAACACACAATTATTGATGTAGCTTTTTATCCGTTCAATCTCCCTACCTTCCAAGATCGGAACATGCATTAGTCAAACGTCTTTAGTTAATGAATTATTCCATGGTGGTAGATGCAGTGCAGGAGGTGTCCCAACATACGTTTGTAGTAGATCAGGTGGTTGCCTCTGTTGGTCACGCTGCTAAGCGAAAAAACTGCAGCCAACTGTCGACCGGCGGCAAGGTTGTTCACGTCCTGGACACCATTAGATTTTGTTGCAGGTCACACCTTTATACAATAGATCAGGTGGTTACCACTATCAATCTGAAGTGTAGGAGGTGCGTCAAAGTCGTTTGAATCAAATCAGATGGAATATTGATATGTCAGGAAAGTAGCTCTGTATCCTTGACGTAGATGCTTTAGATAATTTTTATGTATATAATTTGTCTCCAAGTCGTTCATGTTAAGTCTGTTACTTTAATGCTGAATTCTTTCGTTGGTTTCATAATTTGAACAGAAAATTGTCCAGATGCACTGGGAAATCAGGCACATTTGGAATAGCTAATGTTGACTTAGTTACAATTGGAAACCTATTAGGCTATCAGTATATGTTCAGTCATGCTCTCATGTTGGCTATACAGAGATTTCAATCAAGTATAATAAAATCAATAAATATTTATGTAGTTGTAGTAGGCCGGTCATGGTTCATAGATTTGAGTGCATAAATATCATTAACCTGCTAATTAATCTTATAGTTATCTTTGAAGCTACTACTTCTCATATGTTGGAGTTCCTGATTTTAGTCCACCCAAAAAGAAGTTTGCCTTACAATATTTGTTTTTGACTTTCAGTTCTGCTGATATTCTTTTGATTTGAAATATTTATATTTACCGATAATGATCTTTAAAGGAAATTTATAGGTGTGTACCAGTCAATGAACACAACAATGACATTATTATATGTGTATCAAGAATACATATGTGCAGAGTATGACTTTAAATCTTGAGTTGTTGTTGTCGCTTACATAGGGCTCAACAATTATCTATCCCCCGTCGTGTCCTCATTTTTGCTGCCGTAGGTGTTTTCCGTTTGCTACACACCCAAGGCCCAAACCACCAGCTACCTGATGGATGATGTTGCATCGATTATGTACAGCAAGGTCTGCGCTTTGTTGTCCGTGCTATTTTGGCTCCCACTGCATCGATCATCACATGTACTTCCATATGATTGCAAACAATGGTTCAGTACGACCACTGCCTTCCTACTATTGCTGATATATCCACTTTGCATAGGATGGCACCTACTAGCGAACATGAGGTAAATTCTAATGGATGTGGACTAAATAGTGCAGTACTATTTCATAAAAAATTGTATGATGTTTATAACATGACGATACTGCTTTGATATGTGGTTTTCGGTTAGATGTTTTTAATAGTGATACCATTGGATGTGGGTTGTAATTATGAAATCTGGCAGCAGGAGGATCAAATATTTGGGAAGATCTAAAATATCCAGTTGTAATGTGTGCATCTTGATTTTTCCTTGCATAATATTGTTATGTCTCTATTCTTTCCTTCCGTCCTATAATTTTTCTTCTTCTACTAAACGATGCAGATGTTCAGTATGTAATTTTCACCTATTAAAGTCTACGGCTATATATTATATTCCTGTTAACCCAGTTTTATTTATTGTGTGGCCTTCTAATTTTTGTATTCTCAAGGTGCTGTAATATATCTCTGTCTATACTTGGGTATACGTTTCTTCTCACGCATATGATAGCTGTTCTGCATGCAACATTCAATTTACATGCTCAAATATAGTCAAATATGGCAATGACATATTGCCCTCATTGTTGAATTTGTTGCACCACCCGGTTAACATATCATGTTTTTCAGTTATTTCAATATGTTTGACTAAGAAGAATTAGGGCCTCATAGGAACTGGATAAATTTGGAATAAAAAACAAACACGTGATTGACATGTCATCCACCGGGAACAATTCAAATATCTTATTTGTTCAAAACTATAGGAATATAACATATGACATGTCAATCACGTGTTTGTTTTTTATTCCAAATTTATCCAGTTCCTATGAGGCCCTAATTCTTCTTAGTCAAACATATTGAGATAATGAAAAACATGATATGTTAACTTGGTGGTGCAACAAATTGAATGATTAATATGTCATTGCCATATTTGACTAAATTTGAGCAACAATATGATGAGAAGAAATGCCATATTTGACTATACAAAAATTGAGCCACACATAAAACTAAATGAATTACATAAACATATGCATCGTTTAGTAGAAGAAGAAAATTCTAGGACGGAAGGAAAGAATATGGCATATGGAAGTACATGATCATAATTTGATGATCGATGCAAAAAGGGGAGAGTATAAACATGACAACAAAGTCCACAGATTAGAATTTTGTTGTACATAATCGATGCAACATTGTCCATCATGCAGTTGGTGGTTTGGGCCTTGGGTGTGTAGCATGTAGCACGGAAAACACCTTGTTGTACATAATCGATGCAACATTGTCCATCATGCAGTTGGTGGTTTGGGCCTTGGGTGTGTAGCAAACGGAAAACACCTACGACAGCAAAAATGAGGACACGACGGGGGATAGATAATTGTTGAGCCCTATGTACGCGGCAACAACAACTCAAGATTCCACTAGAGGATTGATAGTGACTGTATGGACTCTTAATAATGAGAGAAGACCGTGATACGTCTCCAACGTATCTATAATTTTGTATTGTTCCATGCTATAATATTATTTGTTTGGGATGGTTAATGTGAAGGAAATATGCCCTAGAGGCAATAATAAAGTTATTATTTATTTCCTTATATCATGATAAATGTTTATTATTCATACTAGAATTGTATTAACCGGAAATATAATACATGTGTGAATATATAGACAAACAGTATGTCACTAGTGTGCCTCTACTTGACTAGCTTGTTAATCAAAGATGGTTAAGTTTAGCACCCGATCGTTTAGTATGTTGCTATTGCTTCCTTCATGACTTATACATGTTCCTATGACTATGAGATTATGCAACTCCCGTTTACGGAGGAACACTTTGTGTGCTACCAAGCGTCTAGCGAGCTGGGTGATTATAAAGGTGCTCTACAGGTGTCTCCGAAATTACTTGTTGAGTTGGCGTATTTCGAGATTAGGATTTGTCACTCCGAATGTCGGAGAGGTATCTTTGGGCCCTCTCGGTAATGCACATCACTTAAGCCTCGCAAGCAATGTGACCAATGAGTTGGTTACAGGATGATGCATTACGGAACGAGTAAAGAGACTTGCCGGTAACGAGATTGAACTAGGTATTGGATACCGATGATCGAATCTCGGGCAAGTAACATACCGATGACAAAGGGAACAACGTATGTTGTTATGCGGTTTGACCGATAAAGATCTTCGTAGAATATGTAGGAACCAATATGGGCATCCAGGTTCCGCTATTGGTTATTGACCGGAGACGTGTCTCGGTCATGTCTACATTGTTCTCGAACCGTAGGGTCCGCACACTTAAGGTTTCGATGACAGTTTCATTATGAGTTTATGTATTTTGATGTACGAAGGTTGTTGAGTCCGGATGTGATCACGGACATGACGAGGAGTCTCGAAATGGTCGAGACATAAAGATTGATATATTGGACGGATATATTTGGACAGGAAAGGTTCGGACGAGATTGGGATTATCTGGGAGTTAGGGAGGTTACGGAACCCCGGTAAGTATATGGGCCTTATTGGGCCTTAGTGGAAGGGAGGAAGAAGGAACAAGGAGGCGCCCCAAGCCCAATCCGGGTGGGAGGGGCGGCCCCCTTTCCCTCTTTCCTCCCTCTCCTAATCCTAATAGGAAAGGGGGGCCAAACCTACTTGGAGTAGGTTTGCCCCCCCTAGGGCGCGGCTCCCCCTTAGGCCGGCCCCCTCCTCGCTCTCTCCTTTATTTACGGGGGCGGGGGGCACCCCATAGACACACAAGTTGATCATCGTGATCGTTCCTTAGCCGTGTGCGGTGCCCCCCTCCACGATATTACACCTCGGTCATATTGTAGCGGTGCTTAGGCGAAGGCCTGCAACGGTTGAACATCAAGATCATCACCACGCCGTCATGCTGACGAAACTCCTCCCCGTACCTCTGCTGGATCGGAGTTTCGGGGTGTGTCATCGAGCTGTACGTGTGTCAAGAACTCGGAGGTGCGGAATGCGGTGCTTGGATCGGTCGGACCGGAAGGCGTCGACTACTTCCTCTACGTTGCGTCAGCGCTTCGCTTCGGTCTTTGAGGGTGCGTAGACAACACTCTCCCCTCTCGTTGCTATGCATCACCATGATCTTGCGTGTGCGTAGGAATTTTTTTAAATTACTACGTTCCCCAACAGTGGCATCAGAGCCTAGGTTTTATGGTTTGATGTTATATGCACGAGTAGAACACAAGTGAGTTGTGGGCGATATAAGTCATACTGCTTACCAGTATGTCATACTTTGGTTCAGCGGTATTGTTGGATGAAGCGGCCCAGACCAACATTACGCGTACGCTTACCCGAGACTGGTTTTACCGCCGTGCTTTGCACACAGGTGACTAGCGGGTGTCAGTTTCTCCAACTTTAGTCGAACCGAGTGTGGCTACACCCGGTCCTTGCGAAGGTTAAAACAGCATCAACTTGACAAACTATCGTTGTGGTTTTGATGCGTAGGTGAGATTGGTTCTTGCTTAAGCGCGTAGCAGCCACGTAAAACTTGCAACAACAAAATAGAGGACGTCTAACTTGTTTTTGCAGGGCATGTTGTGATGTGATATGGCCAAAACGTGATGCTATATTGTATGAGATGATCATGTTTTGTAACCGAAGTTATCGGCAACTGGCAGGAGCCATATGGTTGTCGCTTTATTGTATGAAATGCAAACGCCCTGTAATTGCTTTACTTTATCACTAAGCGGTAGCGATAGTTGTAGAAGCAATAGATGGCGTAAACGACAACGATGCTACGATGGAGATCAAGGTGTCGCGCGGTGGCGATGGTGATCATGATGGTGCTTCGGAGATGGAGATCACAAGAACAAGATGATGATGGCCATATCATATCACTTATATTGATTGCATGTGATGTTTATCCTTTATGCATCTTATCTTGCTTTGATTGACGGTAGCATTTTAAGATGATCTCTCACTGAAAAAAATTATCAAGTGTTCTCCCTGAGTATGCACCGTTGCCAAAGTTCGTCGTGCCCAGACACCACGTGATGATCGGGTGTGATAAGCTCTACGTTCATCTACAACGGGAGCAAGCCAGTTTTGCACACGCAGAATACTCAAGTTAAACTTGACGAGCCTAGCATATGCATATATGGCCTCGGAACACGGAGACCGAAAGGTCGAGCGTGAATCATATAGTAGATATGATCAACATAAGATGTTCACCATTGAAAACTACTCCATCTCACGTGATGATCGGTTATGGTTTAGTTGATTTGGGTCACGTGATCACTTAGATGACTAGAGATGTCATCTAAGTGGGAGTTCTTAAGTAATATGATTAATTGAACTTAAATTTATCATGAACTTAGTACCGATAGTATCTTACTTGTCTATGTTGATTGTAGATAGATGGCCCGTCTTTGTTGTTCCGTTGAATTTTAATGCGTTCCTTGAAAGCTAAGTTGAAAGATGATGGTAGCAACTACGCGGACTGGGTCCGTAACTTGAGGATTATCCTCATTGCTGCACGAGAAAAATTACGCCTGGAAGCACTGCTGGGTGCTAGGCTCTCTTGATGCTGGCGAGCGATGTTAAGAGCGTATGTGAGCAAAGCTGATGACTACTCGATAGTTCAATGTGCCATGCTTACGGCTTAGAACCGGGTCTTCAACGGCGTTTTGAGCGTCATGGAGCATATGAGATATTCGGGAGTTGAAGTTAATATTCGGAAGAATGCCGGATTGAGAGATCTGAAGTCTCAATAAGTTCCATAGCTGCAAGATGGAGGAGAATAGTTACATCGGTGACCACATACTCAAGATGTCGGGTATTGTAATCACTTGATTCAAGCTGGGAGTTACTCTTCCGGATGATAGCGTCATTGATGAATTCTCAATCACTTCCACCAAGCTACAAGAGCTTCGTGATGAACTATAATATTCAAGGGATGGATAAGGCGATTCCGAGCTCTTCGCAATGCTAAAGGCTGCGGAGGTAGAAATCAGAAGGAGCATCAAGTGTTGATGGTCAACAAGACCACTAGTTTCAAGAAAAGGGCAAAGGGAAGAAGAAGGGAACTTCAAGAAGAACAGCAAACAAGTTGTTGCTTAAGAGAAGAAACCCAAGTCGGACCTAAGCACAGGCGAGTGCTTCTACCGCAAGCAGACAGTCCTTTGGAAGCGGAATTGCCCCAAGTATTTGGCGGATAAGAAGGATGGCAAGGTGAACAAAGGTATATGTGATATACATGTTATTGATGTGTACCTTACTAGAGCTCATGATAGCTTTTGGGTATTTGATCTTGGTTACATTGCTAATATTTGCAACTCGAAGCAGGGACTACGGATTAAGCAAACACGGCAAAGGGCGAGGTGACGATGCGGCGTGGGAAATGGTTCCAAAGTCGATGTGATCGCGGTCGACACGCTACATCTACATCTACCTTCGGGATTAGTATTAGACCTAAATAATTGTTATTTGGTGCGGCGTTGAGCATGAACATTATATCTGGATCTTGTTTGATGCGAGGCGGTTATTCATTTAAATCGAGAGAATAATGGTTGTTCTATTTATATGAGTAATATCTTTTATGGTCATGCACCCTTGAAGAGTGGTCTATTTTTGATGAATCTCGATAGTAGTGATACACATATTCATAGTGTTGAAGCCAAAAGATGCAGAGTTGATAATGATAGTGCAACTTATTTGTGGCACTGCCATTTAGGTCATATCGGTGTAAAGCGCATGAAGAAACTCCATGCTGATGGTCTTTTGGAACCACTTGATTATGAATCACTTGGTACTTGCGAACCGTGCCTCATGGGCAAGATGACCAAAACACCGTTCTCCCGTACTATGGAGAGAGCAACAGATTTGTTAGAAATCATACATACAGATGTATGTGGTCCAATGAATATTGAGGCTCATGGCGGATATCGTTATTTTCTCACCATCACAGATGATTTAAGCAGATATGGATATATCTACTTAATGAAGCATAAGTCTGAAACATTTGAAAAGTTCAAAGAACTTCAGAGTGAAGTTGAAAATCATCGTAACAAGAAAATAAAGTTTCTACGATCTGATCGTGGAGGAGAATATTTGAGTTACGAGTTTGGTCTACACTTAAAACAATGTGGAATAGTTTCACAACTCACGCCACCCGGAACACCATAGCGTAATGGTGTGTCCGAACGTCGTAATCGTACTTTACTTGATATGTCTATGATGTCTCTTACAGATTTACCGCTATCGTTTTGGGGTTATGCTTTAGAGACAGCCACATTCACGTTAAATAGGGCACCATCAAAATCCGTTGAGACGTCACCTTCTGAACTATGGTTTGGCAAGAAACCAAAGTTGTCGTTTCTTAAAGTTTGGGGCTGCGATGCTTATGTGAAAAAGCTTCAACCTGATAAGCTCGAACCCAAATCGGAAAAATGTGTCTTCATAGGATACCCAAAGGAGATAGTTGGGTACACCTTCTATCACAGATCCGAAGGCAAGACATTTGTTGCTAAGAATGGATCCTTTCTAGAGAAGGAGTTTCTCTCGAAAGAAGTGAGTGGGAGGAAAGTAGAACTTGATGAGGTAACGGTACCTACTCCCTTGTTGGAAAATAATACATCACGAGGAACGGTTTACGTGGCGTCAAAACCAACTAGTGAGGAAGTTGATGATGATGATCATAGAACTTGAGATCAAGTTACTCTGAGAACCTCGTGAGGTCAAAAGAGTAAGATCCGCACGAGTGGTGCAGTAATCCTATTCGGAAGTCATGCTACTAGATCATGATGAACCTACGAACTATGAAGAAGCGATGGTGAGCCCAGATTCATAAAATGGCTTGAAGCCATGAAATCCGAGATGGGATCCATGTATGAGAACAAAGTATGGACTTTGGTTGACTTGCCGATGGTCGGCAAGCAATTGAGAATAAATGGATCTTCAAGAAGAAGACCGGCGGACGGTAATGTTATTGTCTACAAAGCTCGACTTGTTGCAAAAGGTTTTCGACAAGTTCAAGGGTTGACTATGATGAGACCTTCTCACCCGTAGTGATGCTTAAGTCTGTCGGAATCATGTTAGCAATTGCGCATTTATGATTATGAAATTTGGGAAATGGATGTAAAACTGCATTCTGAATGGATTTACGGAGGAAGAGTTGTATATGATGCAACCAGAAGGTTTTATCGATCCAAAGGGAGCTAACAAAGTGTGCAAGCTCCAGCGATCCATTTATGGACTGGTGCAAGCCTCTAGGAGTTGGAATAAACATTTTGATAGTGTGATCAAAGCATTTGGGTTTATACAGACTTTTGGAGAAGCCTGTATTTACAAGAAAGTGAGTGGGAGCTCTGTAGCATTTCTAACATTATATGTGGATGACATATTATTGATTGGAAATGATATAGAATTTCTGGATAGCATAAAGGGATACTTGAATAAAAGTTTTTCAATGAAAGACCTCGGTGAAGCTGCTTACATATTGGGCATTATGATCTATAGAGATAGATCAAAACGCTTAATTGGACTTTCACAAAGCACATACCTTGACAAAGTTTTGAAGAAGTTCAAAATGGATCAAGCAAAGAAAGGGTTCTTGCCTGTATTGCAAGGTGTGAAATTGAGTAAGACTCAAAGCCCGACCACTGCAGAAGATAGAGAAAATGAAAAATGTTCCTATGCTTCAGCCATAGGCTCTATCATGTATGCAATCTTGTGTACCAGACTGATGTGTGCCTTGCTATAAGTTTAGCAGGGAGGTACCAAAGTAATCCAGAGTGGATCCTTTGGACAACGGTCAAGAACATCCTTAAATACGAAAAGGACTAAGGATATGTTTCTCGTATATGGAGGTGACAAAGAGCTCATCGTAAATGGTTACGTTGATGCAAGCTTTGACACGATCCGGATGATTCTAAATCACAAACCGGATCGTGTTTACATTAAGCGGTGGAGCTGTCGGTTGGTGCAGTTCAAAGCAAAGCGTCGTGGCGGGATCTACGTGTGAAGCGGAATACATAGCTGCTTCGGAAGCAGCCAATGAAGGAGTCTGGATGAAGGAGTTCATATCCGATCTAGGTGTCATACCTAGTGCATCGGGTCCAATGAAAATCTTTTGTGACAATACTGGAGCGATTGCCTTGGCAAAGGAATCCAGATTTCACAAGAGAACCAAGCACATCAAGAGACGCTTCAATTCCATCCGGGATCTAGTCCAGGTGGGAGACATAGAGATTTGCAAGATACATACGGATCTGAATGTTGCAGACCCATTGACTAAGCCTCTTCCATGAGCAAAACATGATCAACACCAAGACTCCATGGGTGTTAGAATCATTACTATGTAATCTAGATTATTAACTCTAGTGCAAGTGGGAGACTGAAGGAAATATGCCCTAGAGGCAATAATAAAGTTATTATTTATTTCCTTATATCATGATAAATGTTTATTATTCATGCTAGAATTGTATTAACCGGAAACATAATACATGTGTGAATATATAGACAAACAGTATGTCACTAGTGTGCCTCTACTTGACTAGCTTGTTAATCAAAGATGGTTAAGTTTCCTAACCATGAACAAGGAGTTGTTATTTGATTAATGAGATCACATCATTAGTTGAATGATCTGATTGACATGAACCATTCCGTTAGCTTAGCACCCGATCGTTTAGTATGTTGCTATTGCTTCCTTCATGACTTATACATGTTCCTATGACTATGAGATTATGCAACTCCGTTTACGGAGGAACACTTTGTGTGCTACCAAAGCGTCTGGCGTAATCGGGTGATTATAAAGGTGCTCTACAGGTGTCTCCGAAGGTACTTGTTGAGTTGGCGTATTTCGAGATTAGGATTTGTCACTCCGAATGTCGAAGAGGTATCTCTGGGCCCTCTCGGTAATGCACATCACTTAAGCCTTGCAAGCAATGTGACCAATGAGTTGGTTGCGGGATGATGCATTATGGAACGAGTAAAGAGACTTGCTGGTAACGAGATTGAACTAGGTATTGGATACCGACGATCGAATCTCGGGCAAGTAACATACCGTTGACAAAGGGAACAACGTATGTTGTTATGCGGTTTGACCGATAAAGATCTTCGTAGAATATGCCGGAACCAATATGGGCATCGGTCCGCTATTGGTTATTTACGGAGGCGTGTCTCGGTCATGTCTACATTGTTCTCGAACCGTAGGGTCCGCACGCTTAAGGTTTCGATGGCGGTTTCATTATGAGTTTATGTATTTTGATGTACGAAGGTTCTTGAGTCCGGATGTGATCACGGACATGACGAGGAGTCTCGAAATGGTCGAGACATAAAGATTGATATATTGGACGGATATATTTGGACACGGAAAGGTTCGGACGAGATTGGGATTATCTGGGAGTTAGGAGGTTACGGAACCCCGGTAAGTATATGGGCCTTATTGGGCCTTAGTGGAAGGAGGAAGGAGGAGCTAAGGAGGCGCGCCCCAAGCCCAATCCGGGTGGGAGGGGGGCCCCTTTCCTTCTTTCCTCCCTCTCTTCCTTCCTCTCCTACTCCTAATAGGAAAGGGGGGCCAAACCTACTTGGAGAAGGTTTGCCCCCCCTAGGGCGCGCCTCCCCCTTAGGCCGGCCCTCTCCTCCCTCCCTACTTTATATACGGGGGCGGGGGCACCCCATAGACACACAAGTTGATCATCGTGATCGTTCCTTAGCCGTGTGCGGTGCCCCCCCCCCTCCACGATATTACACCTCGGTCATATTGTAGCGGTGCTTAGGCGAAGCCCTACAACGGTTGAACATCAAGATCGTCACCACACCGTCGTCTTGTGGAACTCCTCCCGATACCTCTCTGGATCGGAGTTTGAGGTGCGTCATCGAGCTGTCGTGTGTCAAGAACTCGGAGGTGCGATGCGGTGCTTGGATCGGTCGGACCGGGAAAGCGTCGACTACTTCCTCTCGTTGCGTCAGCGCTTCCACCGGTCTCACGAGTGCGTGACAACACTCCCCTCTCGTTGCTATGCATCACCATGATCTTGCGTGTGCGTAGGAAATTTTTTGAAATTACTATGTTCCCCAACATAATGGACTTTATTATACTCTTTCATATTATTTTGGGACTAACCTACAAACCAGAGGCCCAGTGCAAATTTTTGTTTTTTTGCCTATTTCAGTGTTTTGTAGAAAAAGAAATATCAAACGGAATGAAACCTTCGAGAGGATCGTTTTTGGAACAAACGCAATCCAGGAGAGTTGGAGTAGACGTCAAGGAAGCAACAAGGCGGCCACGAGGCAGGGAGGCGTGCCCAGGGGGTTAGGCGCGCCCCACCATCGTGGGCCCCTCGTAGCTCCACCGACCTACTTCTTTCGCCTATATATACTCTTATACCCTAAAAACATCGAATAGAGCAATGAAACCCTATTTCCACCGCCGCAACCTTTTCTACCCGTGAGATCCCACCTTGAGGCCTTTTCCGGCGCTCCATAGGAGGGGGAATCGATCACGGAGGGCTTCTACATCAACACCATAGCCTCTCCGATGATGTGTGAGTAGTTTACCATAGACCTTTGGATCCATAGTTATTAGCTAGATGGCTTCTCTCTCTCTTTGGATCTTAATACAAAGTTCTCCTCGATCTTCTAGGAGATCTATTCGATGTAATACTTTTTGTGGTGTGTTTGCCAAGATCTGATGAATTGTGGGTTTATGATCAAGTTTATCTATGAACAATATTTGAATCTTCTCTGAATTCTTATATGCATGATTTGATATCTTTGCAAGTCTCTTAGAATTATCAGTTTGGTTTGGCCTACTAGATTGATCTTTCTTGCAATGGGAGAAGTGCTTAGCTTTGGGTTCAATCTTGCGGTGTCCTTTCCCAGTGACAGGAGGGGTAGCAAGGCACGTATTGTACTGTTGCCATCGAGGATAAAATGATGGGGTTTAGATCATATTGCTTGAGTTTATCCCTCTACATCATGTCATCTTGCCTAATGCGTTACTCTGTTCTTATGAACTTAATACGCTAGATGCATGCTGGATAGCGGTCGATGTGTGGAGTAATAGTAGTAGATGCGGAATCGTTTCGGTCTACTTGACACGGACGTGATGCCTATATACATGATCATGCCTAGATATTCTCATAACTATGCGCTTTTCTATCAATTGCTCGGCAGTAATTTGTTCACCCACCGTAATATATGCTATCATGAGAGAAGCCACTAATGAAACATGAAGGAAATATGCCTAGAGGCAATAATAAAGTTATTATTTATTTCCTTATATCATGATAAATGTTTATTATTCATGCTAGAATTGTATTAACCGGAAACATAATACATGTGTGAATACAGACAAACATAGTGTCACTAGTATGCCTCTACTTGACTAGCTCGTTAATCAAAGATGGTTAAGTTTCCTAACCATAGACATGAGTTGTCATTTCATTAACGGGATCACATCATTAGAGAATGATGTGATTGACTTGACCCATTCCGTTAGCGTAGCAATTGATCGTTTAGTATGTTGCTATTGCTTTCTACATGACTTATACATGTTCCTATGACTATGAGATTATGCAACTCCCATTTACCGGAGGAACACTTTGTGTGCTACCAAAGCGTCTGGCGTAATGCGGGTGATTATAAAGGAGCTCTACAGGTGTCTCTGAAGGTACTTGTTTGGTTGGCGTATTTCGAGATTACGATTTGCCACTCCGATTGTCGAAGAGGTATCTCTGGGCCCACTCGGTAATACACATCACTATAAGCTATGCAAGCATTGTAACTAATGAGTTAGTTGCAGGATGATGTATTAAGAAACGAGTAAAGAGACTTGCCAGTAAGGAGATTGAACTAGGTATTGAGATACCGACGATCGAATCTCGGGCAAGTAATATACCGATGACAAAGGGAACAACGTATGTTGTTATGCGGTTTGACCTTTAAAGATCTTCGTAGAATATGTGGGAGCCAATATGAGCATCCAGGTTCCGCTATTGGTTATTGACCGAAGACGAGTCTCGGTCATGTCTACATAGTTCTCGAACCCGTAGGGTCCGCATGCTTAACGTTCGGTGACGATCGGTATTACGAGTTTATGTGTTTTAATGTACCGAGGGAGTTCGGAGTCTTGGATGAGATCGGGGACATGAGGAGGAGTCTCTAAATGATCGAGACGTAAAGATCGATATATTGGACGACTATTTTCGGACATCAAAAAGGTTCCGAGTGATTCAGGTATTTTTCGCAGTACCGGAGAGTTACAGGAATTCGTATTCGGCCTTAATGGGCCATAAAGGAAAGGAGAGAAAGGCCCCAAAGGGTGGCCGCACCCCTCCCCATGGACTAGTCCGAATTGGACTAGGGAGGGGGGGCGCCCCCTTCCTTCCTTCTCCTTCTCCCTTCCTTTATCCTACTCCAAGAAGGAAAGGAGACTCCCCCCTTGGCGTGCCCTCCTCCTAGGCCGGCCGCCTCCCCCCTTGCTCCTTTATATACGGGGGCAGGGGGGCACCCCATAGACACAACAATTGATACCTTGGATCTCTTAGCCGTGTGCCGTGCCCCCTCCACCATAATCCACCTCGATAATATCGTAGCGGTGCTTAGGCGAAGCCCTGCATCGGTAGAACATCATCATCGTCACCACGCCGTCGTCCTGACGGAACTCTCCCTCAAAGCTTGGCTGGATCAGAGTTCGAGGGACGTCATCGAGCTGAACGTGTGCTGAACTCGGAGGTGCCCTGCATTCGGTACTTGATCGGTCAGATCTGAATACGTACGACTACATCAACCGCGTTGTGCTAACGCTTCCGCTTTCGGTCTACGAGGGTACGTGGACAACACTCTCCCCACTCGTTGATATGCATCACCATGATCTTTCATGTGCGTAGGATTTTTTTGAAATTATTACGTTCCCCAACAGTGGCATCCGAGCCAGGTTTTATGCGTAGATGTTATATGCACGAGTAGAACACAAGTGAGTTGTGGGCGATACAAGTCATACTTCTAACCAGCATGTCATACTTTGGTTCGGCGGTATTGTTGGATGAAGCGGCCCGGACCGACATTACGCGTACGCTTACACGAGACTGGTTCTACCGACGTGCTTTGCACATAGGTGGCTGGCGGGTGTCAGTTTCTCTAACTTTAGTTGAACCGAGTGTGGCTACGCCCAGTCCTTGAGAAGGTTAAAACAGCACTAACTTGACGAACTATCATTGTTGTTTTGATGCGTAGGTAAGAACGTTTCTTGCTCAGCCCGTAGCAGCCACGTAAAATTTGCAACAACAAAGTAGAGGACGTCTAACTTGTTTTTGCAGGGCATGTTGTGATGTGATATGGTCAAGACGTGATGCTATATTTTATTGTATGAGATGATCATGTTTTGTAACCGAGTTATCGGCAACTGGTAGGAGTCATATGGTTGTCGCTTTATTGTATGCAATGCAAATGCCATGTAATTGTTTTACTGTATCACTAAGCAGTAGTGATAGTCGTAGAAGCAATAGGTGGTGAAATGACAACGATGCTACGATGGAGATCAAGGTGTCGCGCCGGTGACAATGGTGATCATGACGGCGCTTCAGAGATGGAGATCACAAGCACAATATGATGATGGCCATATCATATCACTTATTTTGATTGCATGTGATGTTTATCCTTTATGCATGTTATTTTGCTTTGATTGACGGTAGCATTATAAGATGATCTCTCACTAAATTTCAAGGCATAAGTGTTCTCCCTAAGTATGCACCGTTGCGAAAGTTCATCGTGCTGAGACACCATGTGAAGATCGGGTGTGATAGGCTCTATGTTCAAATACAACGGGTACAAAACAGTTGCACACGCGGAATACTCAGGTTAAACATGATGAACCTAGCATATACAGATATGGCCTCGGAACACTGAGACCGAAAGGTCGAGCGTGAATCATATAGTAGATATGATCAACATAGTGATGTTCACCATTGAAAACTACTCCATCTCACGTGATGATCGGACATGGTTTAGTTGATTTGGATCACGTGATCACTTAGGTGATTAGAGGGATGTCTATCTAAGTGAGAGTTATCAAGTAATATGATTCACTGAACTTAAATTTATCATGAACTTAGTCCTGGTAGTATTTTGCAAATTATGTTGTAGATCAATAGCTCACGTTATTACTTCCCTATGTTTATTTTTGATATGTTCCTAGAGAAAAATATGTTGAAAGATGTTAGTAGCAATGATGCGGATTGGATCCGTGATCTAAGGTTTATCCTCATTGTTGCACAGAAGAATTATGTTTTTGATGCACCGCTAGGTGACAGACCCATTGCAGGAGCAGATGCAGACGTTATGAACGTTTGGCTAGCTCAATATGATGACTACTTGATAGTTTAGTGCACCATGCTTAACGGCTTAGAATCGGGACTTCAAAGAAATTTTGAATGTTATGGACCATATGAGATGTTCTAGGAGTTGAAGTTAATATTACAAGCAAATACCTGAGTTGAGAGATATGAAGTCTCCAACAAGTTCTATAGCTAAAAGATGGAGGAGAATTTCTCTACTAGTGAGCATGTGCTCAGATTGTCTGGGTACTACAATCGCTTGAATCAAGTGGGAGTTAATCTTCCAGATAAGATAGTGATTGACAGAGTTCTCTAGTCACCATCACCAAGTTACTAGAAACTTCGTGATGAACTATAGTATGCAAGGGATGACGAAAACGATTCCCGAGCTCTTCGTGATGTTGAAATCGACGAAGGTAGAAATCAAGAAAAGAGCATCAAGTGTTGATGATTGACAAGACGACTAGTTTCAAGAAAAGGGGAAAGGGAAAGAAAGGGAACTTCAAGTAGAATGAAAATCAAGTTCTCACTCCCAAGAAGAAGCCCAAAGATGGACCAAAGCCTGAAACTGAGTGCTTACATTGAAAAGGAAATGGTCACTGGAAGCGGAAATGCCCTGAATATTTGGGGATAACAAGGATGGCAAAGTGAACAAGGATGGCAAAGTGAGTATTTGATACTTGTTCGGTTGCTAAGAAAAGTAACTCGAAACAGGAGTTACAGAATAAACAGAGACTAGTTGAAGGGGAAGTGACGATGAGTGTTGGAAGTAGTTCCTAGATTGATATGATCATCATCACACACTCCCTATACTTTCGGGATTAGTGTTAAACCTAAATAAATGTTATTTGGCGTTTGCGTTGAGCATGAATATGATTTGATCATGTTTATTGCAATCTGATTATTCATTTAAAGTCGAGAGAATAATTGTTGTTACTGTTTACATGAATAAAACCTTCAATGGTCATACACCCAAAGAAAATAGTTTGTTAGATCTCGATCGTAGTGATACCCATATTCATAATATTGATGCCAAAAGATGCAAAGTTAATAATGATAGTGCAACTTATTTGTGGCACTACCGTTTGGGTCATATCGGTGTAAAGCGCATGAAGAAACTCCATAAAGGTGGATTTTCAGGATCTCTTGGTTATGAATCATTTGATGCTTGCGAACCATGCCTTTTGGACAAGATGACTAAAAATTCGTTCTCCGGAACAATGGTACGAGCTACTGACTTGTTGGAAATAATACATACTGATGTATGCAGAGCAATGAGTATCAAGGCTCATGATGGGTATCGTTATTTTCTAACCTTCACAGATGATTTGAGCAGATATTGGTATATCCACTTGATGAAACATAAGTCTGAAACAGTTGAAAGGTTCAAAGAATTTCAGAGTGAAATGGAAAATCATCGTAACAAGAAAATAAAGTTTCTACGATCTGATCGTGGAGATAAATATTTGGGTTACGAGTTTGGCCTTCAGTTAAAATAATGTGGAATAGTTTCACAAACTCATGCCACCGGGAACACAACAACGTTATGGTGTGTCCGAACGTCGTAACCACACTTTATTGGATATGGTGCGCTCTATGATGTATCTTACCGATTTACCACTATCATTTTGGGGTTATGCATTAGAGAGAGCTACGTTCACATTAAAATAGGGCACCATCTAAATCCGTTGAGTCGACACCGTATGAACTATAGTTTAGCAATAAACCTAAGCTGTCATTTCTTAAAATTTCGAGTTATGATGCTTATGTAAAAAGTTTCAACCTAATAAGCTCGAACCCAAATCGGAGAAGTGTGTCTTCATAGAATACCCAAAGGAAACTGTTGGGTACACCTTCTATCATAGAAGCGAAGGCAAGATATTCGTTGCTAAGAAGGATCCTTTATAGAGAAGAAGTTTCTCTCAAAATAAGTGAGTGGGAGGAAAGTAGAGCTTGATAAGGTAATTGTACCTTCTCCCAAATTGGAAAGTAGTTCATCACAAAAATCAGTTCCAGTGATTCCTACACCAATTAGTGAGGAAGTTAATGATGATGATCATGAAACTTCAGATCAAGTTATTACAGAGACTCGTAGGTCTTCGAGTGCAGTCCGCACCAGAGTGAATGCGGTAATCCTATTCTAGAAGTCATGTTACTAGACCATGATGAACCTATGAACTATGAGGAAGAGATGATGAGCCCAGATTCCGCGAAATGGCTTGAAGCCATGAAATCTGAGATGGGATCCATATATGAGAACAAAGTGTGGACTTTGATTGACTTGCCCAATGATCAGCAAGCCATAGAAAATAAATGGATCTTGAAGAGGAAGACGGACGCTGATAGTAGTGTTACTATCTACAAAGCTAGACTTGTCGAAAAAGGTTTTTGACAAAGTTCAAGATGTTGACTACGATGAGTTTTTTCTCACTCGTATCGATGCTTAAAAGTCTGTCCGAATCATGTTAGCAAATTGCCATATTTTATAAAATCTGGCACATGGATGTCAAAACTACATTCCTTAATGGATTTCTTAAAGAAGAGTTGTATATGATGCAACCAGAAGGTTTTGTCGATCCTAAAGGTGCTAAGAAAATATGCAAGCTCCAGGGATCCATCTATGGACTGGTGCAAGCATCTCAGAGTTGGAATATACGCTTTGATAAGTTGATCAAAGCATATAGTTTTATACAGACTTGCGGTGAAGCCTGTATTTACAATGAAGTGAGTGGGAGCACTACCGCCTTTCTGATAAATATATGGGAGTAACATATTGTTGATCAGAAATGATGTAGAATTTTTCTGGAAAGCATAAGGGAGTATTTGAAGGAGTTCTTTAAAAGAAAGACCTCATCAAAGCTACTTACATATTGAGCATCAAGATCTATTGAGATAGATAAAGATGCTTGATAAGTTTTTCAATAAGTACATACCTTGTCAAGATTTTGAAGTTGTTCAAAATGGAACAGTCAAAGAAAGAGTTCTTGCCTGTGTTGCAAAGGTGCGAAATTGAGTAAGACTCAAATCCCGACCACGGCAGAAAATAGAAAAGAGAATGAAAGTCATTCCCTATGCCTCAGCCATAGGTTCTATAAAGTATGCTATACTACGTACCAGACCTATTGTATACCTTGCTTTGAATTTGGAAAGGGAGAACAATAGTGATCTAGCAGTAGATCACTGGACATTGGTCAAGAATATCCTTAGTGAGGACTACGGAAATATTTCTCGATTATGCAGGTGATAAAAGAGCCTGTCGTAAAGAGTTACATCGGTGCAAGCTTTTACACTGATCCAGATGACTCTAAGTCTCAATCTGGATATATATTGAAAGTGGGAGCAATTAGCTAGAGTAGCTCCATGCAGAGCATTGTAGACATAGAATATTTGCAAAATACATACGGCTCTGAATATGACAGACACGTTGACTAAGCTTCTCTCACGAGCAAAACATGACCAAACCTTATTACTCTTTGGGTGTTAATCACATAACGATGTGAACTAGATTATTGACTCTAGTAAAACCCTTTGGGTGTTGATCACATGACGATGTGAACTATGGGTATTAATCACATACATATGTGAATATTGGTGTTAAATCACATGGTGATGTGAACTAGATTATTGACTCTAGTGCAAGTGGGAGACTGAAGGAAATCTGCCCTAGAGGCAATAATAAAGTTATTATTTATTTCCTTACATCATGATAAATGTTTATTATTCATGCTAGAATTGTATTAACTGGAAACATAATACATGTGTGAATACATAGACAAACATAGTGTCACTAGTATGCCTCTACTTGACTAGCTCGTTAATCAAAGATGGTTAAGTTTCCTAACCATAGACATGAGTTGTCATTTCATTAACGGGATCACATCATTAAAGAATGATGTGATTGACTTGACCCATTTCGTTAGCTTAGCACTTGATCATTTAGTATGTTGCTATTGCTTTCTTCATGACTTATACATGTTCCTATGAATATGAGATTATACAACTCCCGTTTACCGGAGGAACACTTTGTGTGCTACCAAACGTCAAACCGTAACTGGGTGATTATAAAGCAGCTCTACAGGTGTCTCCGAAGGTACTTGTTGGGTTGGCGTATTTCGAGATTAGGATTTGTCACTTCGATTGTCGGAGTGGTATCTCTGGGCCCACTCGGTAATACACATCACTATAAGCCTTGAAAGCATTGTAACTAATGAGTTAGTTGCAGGATGATGTATTACGGAACGAGTAAAGAGACTTGCCGGTAACGAGATTGAACTAGGTATTGGGATACCGACGATCGAATCTCGGGCAAGTAACATAATAATGACAAAGGGAACAACGTATGTTGTTATGCGGTTTGATCGATAAAGATCTTCGTAGAATATGTGGGAGCCAATATGAGCATCCAGGTTCCGCTATTGGTTATTGACCGGAGACGAGTCTCGTTCATCTCTACATAGTTCTCGAACCCGTAGGGTCCGCACGCTTAACGTTCGGTGATGATCGGTATTATGAGTTTATGTGTTTTGATGTACCGAATTATTTTGGAGTCTCGGATGAGATCGGGGACATGCCATGGAGTCTCGAAATTGTTCAGACATAAAGATCGATATATTGGACGACTATATTCGGACATCGGAAAGGTTCCGAGTGATTCGGGTATTTTTCGGAGTACCGGAGAGTTACGAGAATTCGTATTGGGCCTTAATGGGCCATACGGGAAAGGAGAGAAAGGCCCCAAAGGGTGGCTGCAGCCCTCCCCATGGACTAGTCCGAATTGGACTATGGAGGGGGGCGCGCCCTTCCTTCCTTCTCCTTCTCCCTTCCCTTCTCCTACTCCAACAAGGAAAGGAGAAGTCCTACTCCCGGTGGGAGTAGGACTCCCCCTTGGCGCGCCCTCCTCCTAGGCCGGCCGCCTCACCCCTTGCTCCTTTATATACGGGGGCAGGGGGCACCCATAGACACAACAATTGATCCCTTGGATCTCTTATCCGTGTGTGGTGCCCCCCTCCACCATAATCCACCTCGATAATATCGTAACGGTGCTTAGGCGAAGCCCTGCGCCGGTAGAACATCATCATCGTCACCACGATGTCATGCAGACAGAACTCTCCCTCAAAGCTCGCCTGGATCGGAGTTCGAGAAACGTCATCAAGCTAAACGTGTGCTGAACTCGGAGGTGCCGTGCGTTCGGTACTTGATCGGTTAGATCGTGAAGACGTACGACTACATCAACCGCGTTGTAATAATGCTTCCGCTTTCGGTCTTTGAGAGTACGTGGACAACACTCTCCCCTCTCGTTGATATGCATCACCATGATCTTGCGTGTGCGTAGGAAATTTTTTTGAAATTACTACTGAGGGAGTCCTGGACTAGGGGGTGTCCGGATAGCCGGACTATCATCATCGGCCGGACTCCAAGACTATGAAGATACAAGATTGAAGACTTCGTCCGGTGTCCGGATGGGACTTTCCTTGGCGTGGAAGGCAAGCTTGGCGATACGGATATGTAGATCTCCTACCATTGTAACCGACTCTGTGTAACCCTAGCCCTTTCCGGTGTCTATATAAACCGGAGGGTTTTAGTCCGTAGGACGAACAACCATTACAACAATAATACCATAGGCTAGCTTCTAGGGTTTAGCCTCCTTGATCTCGTGGTAGATCCACTCTTGTACTACCCATATCATCAATATTAATTAAGCAGGAGTAGGGTTTTACCTCCATCGAGAGGGCCCGAACTTGGGTAAAAACATCGTGTCCCTTGTCTCCTGTTACCATCCGCCTAGACGCACAGTTCGGGACCCCCTACCCGGGATCCGCCGGTTTTGACACCGACATTGGTGATTTCATTGAGAGTTCCTCTGTGTCGTCACCGATAGGCTTGATGGCTTCTTCAATCAACAACAACGCAGTCTAGGGTGAGACTTTTCTCCCCAGACAGATCTTCGTATTCAGCGGCTTTGCACTGCGGGCCAATTCGCTTGGCCATCTGGAGCAGATCGAAAGTTACGCCCCATGCCATCAGGTCAGGTTTGGAAGCTTAAACTTCACGGCCGACATCCGCGGAGACTTGATCTTCGATGGATTTGAGCCACAGCCGAGTGAGCCGCACTGTCACAATGGGCATGATTTAGCTCTGCCGCCGGACAACGCCCTGGAGGCCGCACATGAGTCCGCTCCGACCCCCAGTTCGGAGCCGACCGGGCAGATCGAGGATAGGTGGTTGGACACCGCCTCGGGGGCTGCAATATTTACGGCGATGGAGTCGAATACTGACCTGGTCCCTTGCAAAGCTCGTGACTCCGAGGTGCCAGATTCCTTGCCGGACTCCGAACCTCCTGCGCCCCTGCTAATCAAATCCGATTGGGCGCCGATCATGGAGTTCACCGCTGCGGACATCTTTCAGCACTCACCCTTTGGCGACATCCTGAATTCACTAAAGTATCTCTCGTTATCAGGAGAGCCCTGGCCGGACTGCGGTCAGGATGGTTGGGATGCGGACGACGAAGAAACTCAAAGCCCACCCACCACCCACTTTGTAGCCACTGTCGATGATCTAACCGACATGCTAGACTACGACTCCGAAGACATCGACGGTATGGACGACGATGCCGGAGACGACCAAGAACCAGTGCCTACCGAGCACTGGAAGGCCACCTCAACTCATGATGTATATATGGTGGACACCCCAAAAGGAAGCGATAACGAGGAACAACAGGATGCGGCAAAGGATAATTCCGCCGACAAACAACCAAAACGGCGACGCAGGCGCCGCCCTAAGTCCCGCCTCGACAACAATAACACTCCTAATGACCCAGCAATAGAGCAGGGCAAACTAGTGGGCGACGAACATGCAACCAAGCAACCATCCGAACATGATGAATCGGATAATCAATCCATCCCCGGCGAAAAAGACAGTCCAGACGATCTCACGCTGGACGCACCACCGGAGCATAAGAACCTTCACAAAAGACCTATCGCCACTGCATGAAGTCTGAAGAAGCAGAAGCGGCAGCTCAAAACAGCGGAAGACATACTCAGAATGAGATGGAGCAAAGTACTCAAGACCGCGGACAAATACGGCAACAACCACCAAACAAAGAGCTACCCGAAGCGCAAGCTGCTGCCCGAATTCGACGAGGAGGCCATAGAGCCCCCACAATCAAAAAGCAAAGAGGCCGCCTGGCCGGATAGACGAGCACATGACAGGCCAAAAGCGACAAGCGGCACCGCACACAAGCCGACACATGATCCTCGTAAAACAGATGGCCCGGTCAGGTCCATTTATGGGCCAAAAAAGAAGGCCCTAGGAAGCAACACAACACGCCGAGTGTTCGAAGACAACGGCACACCCAAATACAGGGGCGCCGCACACCCACTATGTTTCACCGATAAGGTGCTAGATCATGAATTCCCAGCGGGGTTCAAGCCTGTAAACATAGAGGCATACGACGGAACAACAGACCCCGGAGTCTGGATTGAGGATTACATCCTGCACATACACATGGCTAGAGAAGATGATCTCCACGCCATAAAATATCTACCCCTCAAGCTCAAAGGGCCAGCTCGGCATTGGCTCAAAAGCCTCCCAGAAAATACCATTGGAAGTTGGGAAGAGCTCGAAGGCAGCGTTTAGAGCAAATTTTCGGGGACTTATGTCCGCCCTCCGGATCTGACGATTTAAGTCACATAACTCAACAGCCGGAGAGTCGGTAGCATAAATTCTGGAACAGGTTCTTCACCAAAAAGAACCAAATAGTCGACTGTCCGGACGCCGAAGCCTTAGCAGCTTTTAAACATAATGTCCGAGATGAATGGCTCGCCAGACACCTCGGCCAAGAGAAGCCGAGAACAATGGCCATGCTAACAAGCCTCATGACCCGCTTTTGCGCGGGGGAAGACAGCTGGCTAGCAAGATGCAGCACCAGCGACCCGAGTACATCCGAGATCAGAGATGGAAACGGAAAATCACGACGCAGAAAGGACCAGCGCCGAAATAAAGAAAAAATCCCAAAGAACACGGCGGTCAACGCCGGATTCAAAAGCTTGCGGCCGAACAATAAACTCTGCCTCTTAAAAGACAACAGTGACGAGCTATCCAACCTGAACAAAGTTTTGGATCGGATATGTCAAATCCACAGCACCTTCGGGAAGCCTGCAAACCACACCCACCGGGATTGTTGGGTCTTCAAACACAAGGGGCTCGACGCGCCAAGCGAGGATGACGACGAACCCCACCAGCAGTAAACTCACTTCATGTGATAATACGGAACAATAGTGCGGCACCCGCTAAAGCACGTGTCGCACGGTCCACCCCAGCGGAACCCCGAGATTGGATGTTAAAAACAATTACTTTCGACCACCTGGACTATTCCAGAAGTATTCGAAACACAGGATGGACTTCTCTGATATTGGATCCTATAATCGACGGACTACAATTTACAAAGTCCTGATGGATGGCGGCAGCGATTTAAACCTGCTATATCCGGACACAATCCGCAAGTTGGGGATAGACCCCACTAAAATTCACAATAGCCGCACTTCCTTCAAAGGAGTGGTGCCAAGCCCTTACGCCAAGTGCACGGGCTCCTTACTACAAGAAGTTGTGTTCGGATCACCCGACAACTTCCGTCGCGAAAAGCTAATCTTCCATGTCGCCCCATTTAATAGTAGCCATCAAGCACTATTGGGACGTGAAGCTTTCGTCCGCTTTAACGCAATACCGCACTACGCGTCTCTTACACTTAAAATGCCCGGTCCACGCGGCATCATCTCATTAAAAGGTCATTCAAGACCACGGACATGGCTACATGAGTCCGACATAAATAAACTAGGGGCTCCCTAGACGCACACCCCTTCACAAGGGGCTGTGCGTATAAACAATAAAGAGCTAATAAAAGCTCAGCTTTATTCATTCATTCATATTTTGATTTTTAATACATTCTTTGCACAATTTCTTTTCAAACTAAGTTCCTCTCTTTTTCTGAGATGAACAGCGTGTACACCCGTCGAGGATCGGCACTGCGGAACACATGCGCAGACGTGGAGCGAGGACCCGTCGCAAGGATTCTTTTGATTAAGACCCTGCATAGACCTTTCTTACTGTCTCTTGTTGATTCACATCCCACAGTTTTTTACCATAACCAACGAGGAGGCTGGCATTTTGGCATCGGCCGCACCAGAAATTCTTGCCCGTACCTGGACACTAGGGGCTTAGGGCATTGTTCTGCCCGTCATCATAAAGACTGAATACCTTAGGGAGTGTTCGGCGTCTCGAGTTAGGCCTTATATGCATCAGCTCGAATCATGTCTTTGGTCAAATGTTGGGTTTGCCCGGCTCCTGTGTTTTGCTGCCTTCGTTCCGTATCATAGGCTAACGGCACCGGAGAACTCTGCGATTGTGCCCGGTTCGGCGGCGAGCACCTCGATGAAAGCCAAAACTGGCGGCATGATCTGCAAGAGATTGGTCGACCACTCGATTGACTAACGGAATGTTTAGAATTCCTCCGCTTTGATGAAGGACCGTTTCGGTCAGCACATCTGGCGCCCGAATTCGGAGGCGCGGTGCCCCTAGGGGCTATATCGTAGCCCCACCCTCGAACTCCTATGGCTAAGTGAAAGTGATAAGCGGCCCGCACCTTGTGCGTGGGGATCAAGTTGACGATGCCATCTTCGGGTTATACACGTATACATAAACGGCCGCACAGGAGATATTTCAATACTTGAATGCACAAGTACAAAAAGCGCTTATATTATAAACATCGTTTTACAAACCATAAAGTTCATTTGAACATGACATTTTTTTAGCACTGCGACTCTATTACACGAGCACCACGCAGAACTCCCCAAAATAGTGCTCGGCGGGTAACCGGCTCTCGTCCGAACCCTGGGTCGCAACAGCGGTGGCCTCCATCTCCGTCCATTATGCCTTCACACGGGCGAGGGCCATCCGTGCACCCTCTATGCAGGCCGACCGCATCATCGCCTTGATATGCGGCACCGCCCCAAGGAATTGCTGCAATAAGCCAAAATAACTCTTCGGCTTGGGCCTATCCGGCCAGACATGAGCCACGATATCCGTCATGGCTAGTCCGGACAATCTATTCAGCTCAGCCCACTCAGCTAACCGATCGGTCAGCGGAAGTGAACGCTCCGGACTATGGAATTGAGACCAAAAAAGCTCTTCCGTCTCGTGATCCTTTTGACTTCGAAAGTGCACAATGACATCTGCCGCACTCGCCGCTATGTCCATATAATTAAGGATCCTTCGGACCCCACAGCTGGCCAAGCTGAGCGTACTTCGGATCCGTAAACCTCTGGCGCAGCAGAAAGGGCTTGCCAGCCACAATATCTCCGGTGTTGTGCAGCTCCTGCTTTATAGCCCGCATTGCAGAGCGGGCATCCTTGGCTTCGGCGGTGGCCTTCCTCAGGTCTTCTTGCTCAGCTCGGCGTTCTTTTTCAAGAACCTCATAGCGGTCGGTAGCATCTTTTAACTTCACGGCCACTTCGGCCATCTCCTCCCTGCTTCGGCAGTGAGCAGCCCTTTCGGCTTCTAGCTCTTCGGCAGCCCTTAAGGCAGCCGCATCACTCCTTCTGGTGTGCTCCTTGGTTCGAGCAAGTTCTACCCGAAGGCTCTCCACAGCAGCGGCACCATCTGCATTGAGCACACATGTTGTAAGGAGTGGGCCTCAGCTCCCTTACTAGGTGACCACAAAAAAAACTTACCTTGCGACTCGTCAAGTCGCTTGTTGACTAGCGCGATGTCCGCATCCGCAACGTCGAGTTGCCGCTTTAGTTCGGCAACTCCATTAGTCCGGCTGGCCACCGGACTATCCGCCACCTGCATAGGAAAGGCGAAAATCAATATCTGCGATTTTGATCCTCTACACGCTGTCGCTCTCGACAACCTACCGAGTCTCAGGGTATACTATCTATACAGGGCGCACTTTATGTGTAAAACTGTCAAAAGGTATGTCATGCAACCCGCCTTCGGCGGACGAAATTCTTCCAATCACCATACTCATCAATGTATGGTGATCTTCTAAGATAGACGCCCTCTCAAGCAGATCCTTCAGCTCCCCCGGCCGTACACCAGCTGGCGCCGAACTCTTCGGCCCTGCCGGTCTTGGGGATACCCTCCGTGATGACACCTCAGGGTCGCCCGCTCCACCTGACGGTGCGGCGGATGGTGGCGTCTCGCTCTCCACCATCCCCGGACGAAGGTCGCCCGAAGACGAGCTCATCTGAGAAGGACGGAGATCCGAACTACAAGGTAAAAACTTAAGTTATCCTCAGAAGCGCAAATAGGGATGTCCCTTATTACAAAACTCCCCTTTTTCTACTTACAACTCGCTGGAGGGCTGATTCTTTAGGGGAGACTGTGCGGACGGGGCCTCCCCGGACGCAGGACCCTCTGGTGAAGATCTCTTCCCCCGCTTCGGGGCTTTGGCCTCCGGGTTTTCAGAAGCGGTCCTCTTCTCCCTTTGGAAGGAGGGATTCTCAATCCCCCCTTTCTCAAAAGCCTCCTTGGTAGAGGCGGTAGTTCCTCTGTTCTCCCCTTCGCCTTCCTCTGAAGGCGCAACCTCCAGCATCCTGACCAGCACGGGATCCGGCTTGATGTCTGGGAGGCGGGCCGGACACCGTATCAGTTTTGCTTGCGCTATCCACTCTTGTTTAGAGGACGATTGGTTAAAAGGCGAATCGTAGAAATGCAAACAAACGGTATGCCCGGACACTGAACTACTTGTGTATTCGGGCGATTGCAGCTTTGGTCGGCGTCCTCGGTCAATTTCGGACACACCTCTTGTGATCCGAAGAACAATTTGTACATCTCCACGGGTGTCGTACCCATGATGTGTTGGAGAATTCGTGGTCCCTCCGGATTAAACTCCCACAGCCGGAGAGGACGGCGTTTGCAGGGCAGGTGACGCCTAATCAGCATGACCTGGATCACCACGGCCAGATCGATCTCCCTCGCTTGGAGGTCTCGAATCCGGCCCTGCAATAGGGGCACGTCCTTTGACGGCCCCCAGTTGAGCCCTTGGTTGACCCACGACATCAGTCGTCGTGGAGGTCTGGCGAGAAGATGGGCGGCGGCTTACACTGCTGCCCACAGGGCGGTAATATAAAACCACTCCTGTTGCCACAAGCCGAGCTCCTCTTGGAAAGAGCCCTCGGGCCATGGAGCATCGGCCCTCCTGTTTACAACCGCCCCACCGCAATCTGCTTGGCGCCCCTCGATCATCTTTGGCTCCACATTAAAAGTTTTGAGCCACAAACCAAAGTGGGGGGTAGTACGGAGGAAGGCCTCGCAGACGACAATGAATGACAAGATGTGGAGGATGGACTCCGGAGCTAAGTCGTGGAATTCCAGCCCGTAGTAAAACATGAGCCCTCTCACAAAAGGATCCATCGGGAAGCCTAAACCCCGACGGAGGTGGGACACGAACACGACGCTTTCGCCGGGCTCGGGGGTGGGAATGACTTGCCCTTCGGCGGGCAGCCTATGCGAAATCTCGTAGGTCAAGTACTTGGCTTCTCTCAGCTTTTGCACGTCCTCCTCCGTGACGGAGGAGGGCATCCACCGGCCCTGTAGGTCGGATCCGGACATTGTTGAAGGTCTGAAGCACTCGAATCTGGAGCTCTGGGTGTTGGAACTCGGGGCGAGGGGTAGATTCGGCTGTGGATTGAAGAAAAGAAACGAGCCTTGGTCTCATTATAAAGAGGGAAGAATACCAAGAGCCGTCCCCGTGACCGTTTGGGACTCACCTTCGATAGAGTGGGCGTGGCGACGGGCACGCTTGGGTTACCCGTGTCCGTATTGATGGGAATCCCGGAATAAAGGGAAACACGATCTCTGCTTCGACAAGACGTGCCAAGGAAACTGCTTCGCTAAACGTGCTGAGGTGGTATAATAAAAACGATTCAAGTAAAGGCTTGGTGGTGGTGTGACGTCATGCCACAAAATACGTCAGCAAATTGAACTTGTGTGCATATTATTCTCTCTACGGTGGAATGTGGAATTTATTTTGCAGAGCCGGACACTCTCCTGGTGTTCACAATCTTCTATGAATTATTCGGAGGAGGAACCCTCCTTGCAATGCCGAACAATATGCGTGCCGGACTGATCGTCATTGAAGCTGGTTCGGGGCTCTTGAGGAGGCTGGACTAGGGGTGTCCGTATAGCGGACTATCATCATCGGCCGGACTCCAAGACTATGAAGATACAAGATTGAAGACTTCGTCCTGTGTCCGGATGGGACTTTCCTTGGCGTGGAAGGCAAGCTTGGCGAAACGGATATGTAGATCTCCTACCATTGTAACCGACTCTGTGTAACCCTAGCCCTTTCCGGTGTCTATATAAACGGGAGGGTTTTTGTCCGTAGGACGAACAACCGTTACAACAATCATACCATAGGCTAGCTTCTAGGGTTTAGCCTCCTTGATCTCGTGGTAGATCCACTCTTGTATTACCCATATCATCAATATTAATCAAGCAGGAGCAGGGTTTTACCTCCATCGAGAGGGCCCGAACCTGGGTAAAAACATCGTGTCCCTTGTCTCCTGTTACCATCCGCTAAGACGCACAGTTCGGGACCCCCTACCCGAGATCCGCCGGTTTTGACACCGACAACTACGTTCCCCAACAAAACCTATGGCCCCCGGGTCTAACTTCCATTATATTAATCTCCCGTCAACTAGCTATTTCAGTCGCCGTTTATTTTGCAATCTTTACTTTTCAATCTATACAACAAAATTACCAAAAATATTTATCTTATTATCTTTATCAGATCTCACTTTTGCAAGTGGCCGTGAAGGGATTGACAACCCCTTTATCGCGTTGGTTGCAAGGTTCTTAATTGTTTGTGCAGGTACTAGGCGATTTGCGTGTAGTCTCCTACTAGATTGATACCTTGGTTCTCAAAAACTGAGGGAAATACTTAGGCTACTTTGCTGCATCACCCTTTCCTCTTAAAGGGAAAACCAACGCATGCTCAAGAGGTAGCAAGAAGGATTTCTGGCGCCATTGCCAGGGAGATGTACGCACAAGTCAAGACATACCAAGTACCCATCACAAACTCTTATCCCTCGCATTATATTATTTGCCATTTGCCTCTCATTTTCCTCTCCCCACTTCACCTTTGCCTTTTCTTCACATCTTTCCCATTTGCTTTTCTTCCGCCATGGCCTATTTGAAAAGGGCTAAGGGTTCTCTCCCGGGTTTTAGTACTTTAGATAGTCCCTCTGTCCTCTCTAAGCTCCTAAATAATGATGCTATCGAAACACCTACCGGGGTTATTAATGAGGGTTTGAATAATTTCGACGAAGATGATCCTAGGATTTTTCGTTATTTACTTGATGAGTCGTTAAAAGATGCCTGGGATAGGCTATTAAGGATCCGAGCCAGCTATGTGCCCCAATATCAAATTGATATTTACCTAAAAAGCTTTTATATTGGCTTACCCTCCTCATTCAAGCAAGTTTTAGATTCTATTTTTGAAGAAGGTTTTATTGAGAGGAATGCCATAGATACCTATGAAAAGATGAAAACTATATTTCGGCACCCCATGATTGAGAAGGTTGAGTCCACCTCTCTTTTGTGCTTTTATCAAAATGAAATTATCAAAGAGATAAAGGCTAGCTTAGATGCAAATTTCCGTAGCGTGCTTAATCTTTCATCCACCATTAATGGCCATGTGCTTTCTCAAAATCGAAAGATAAATGCTATAGATAAGAAATTTTCTCTTTTCGTTCCCAATACCAAAGATGGCAATACCTAGATCTATTCTTGTTTTTATGCCTAGCTAGGGGCGTTAAACGATAGCGCTTGTTGGGAGGCAACCCAATTTTATTTTTGCTCCTTGCTTTTTGTTCTTGTTTAGTAATAAATAATTCATCTAGCCTCTGGTTAGATGTGGTTTTATGTTTATTTAGTGTTTGTGCCAAGTAAAACCTATAGGATCTTCTTGGGTGATAATTATTTGATCCTTGCTGAAAATGTCATAAACTTTCTGCTCACGAAAACAATTGTTAAAAATCACCAGAACATGATAAAATACTGATTCCAATTGCAGTAGATTAATAAACAAATTGTCTAGGTCGTCCTATTTTTGCCGAATGTTTGGAGTTGCCAAGAGCCAAACAGTACCACTCGGTAATATAAGTTGACTCTCACGTCTGCTGGTTCCGCCATCTCTTTGCCGACAATGGCTATCAGCAAAGATGCCACAACCAACCGCCAGCGCATGCCACTTTGCCGAGAGTGGCTCTCGGCAAAGATCTATTCCCAGACAACATTTTACTGCTTTCTCCCCAGATCCCTGCCGCAAAAATATACATATACAACACACAAACATGCATTTCAAGTCTCAATGTCTAACAACAAACTCACATAACCATCACATAAAATAGTTCACACGAACTTCTTTTGAGATCACAAGGTAGCTCTTTAGTACAAATCCCTACTTACTAAACAATAAAGTGGTCAATGCATTTCTACATGCGACCACAAGATAAAAGCAACACCACAATTATCAGAAACTGCAAGTTCTTCCATCCACTAAATCCGATAAACTATTTCTGGCTAGCACATCCAGTCAACCTTTCCACTGAACCCACTAATTCAGATTTTCTCTTCTGCTTAAGCACATACTGATTGTAATGATACTCTGCATGCCTTCTCTCTGCTATTGAATTAGTCGTGGGAGCTGCCTTCATAGTAAATCACTTGTTCATTACATCCAGACCATGAATCGTAAACTCCTGGACATCTACCTCTATACACCACATACCACTTCATCTACAAAGATAGAGAAAAAAGGCAGAGAAATAATGCAAGTTAAAAATAGCACGTCATACATAATCCATCATCACTCATACAATCAAAAGCATCGCATGTGGCAATCTAGGAAGTTCGTATCAGCACCTACATGACTATAGCACTAAATCAACGCCAAACTATCTAGGAGGAGTACTCAGAGGTGTAGTCCATGAAACCGATGATCGTGGAGTCAGAGCACGTCGAGGCATCACCCATGGTGGAGGACCTAGCATCATCGGGAATGTACGTCGGTGGACTCAATGGCATCGAGCCATCACACTCTTTACGTGGTGGGGCCTTCTTCTCCTTAGCTGGGGGATTCTTCTTGGCCAGATCCTCAAAATAGTTTATTAGGGTCAGCTATGGGTGCTTCTCAATGAGCGCCGTCAAGCGGTTCTCGGCGAGCTTCTCCTTGAACGCGGGGTCGAGCCTAATGGAAGATGCGTCGTCGGAGGAAGCCATAGCCACAAAATCGATCGGTTCTAACACCATTCATCACACAATGAAAAATTACATCAGAATCAAACATCAAAGATTACTTCTAAGCAAATTAATCATGATGGACACTATCTCACGGATACTTCGACTTTCGGTGATGGTCGAGCTGGGCGAGTCCATCGTGCATGAAAAATTTACATCACAGGACGAACTCGCACAAATCGACCGCCATCGGCAAAAGACGATTTTCTTTCTCCAAGAACAACTCTCATCTCTCTCACGTATATATGGTGGAACCCTCTCTGGTGGTGGTATTATATGGTGGTCACTATCTCACGGATATTTGGACTTTCGGTGATGGTCAAGCTGGGCGAGTCCATCATGCGTGACAAACGTATATCACAAGAAGAACTCGCCCAGATCGACCGCCATCGGCAAAAAAGACGATTTTCTTTCTCCAAGAACAACTCTCATCTCCCTCACGTATATATATAGTGGAACTCTCTCTGGTGGTGGCATATATGGTGGAAACTATCTCAAGGATATTTCGACTTTCGGTGATGGTCAAGCTGGGCGAGTCCATCGTACGTGACAAATGTACATCACAAGAAGAACTCGCCCAGATTGACTGCCATCGTCAAAAGTTGATTTTCTCCCTCCATATAGCATCCATACGAACAACAAGATTTATTAGATGCATCAACAATTAATTATCTATAAAAAAATTAAAAATTATCTACATTAATCCATACTTCTTTGCATCCATCTATGCATTCATGCATACATACATACATCCATCTATATATTGATACATAACAAAAACTACAAAACAATTTTACTACAAAAAGAAGTTCATGCATCAATTCTTGCATCAATCCTTTCATTAATACATACATATATACATTAATACATACATATATACGTTCAAACATCCATGCATCCATCAATCCTTGCATCCATGTAAAAATCCATGCATCCATATAAAAATCCATGCATCCATGCATACACTCATGCAGAAATACAAGATCGGGGAGGGGGGATGAAGTTCACCAAGAGGGGGAGATGGTGCTAGCGGGGTTGGAGGGTCGCCGGCAGAGTTGGGGAGGGGGCGCCGGTGGGACGGGGGCTGCCGGTGGGGTCGGGGGGCGCCGGTGGTGTGGGGGCCACAGGTGGGAAGGGCGCCGGTGGGGTCGGGGGGCTTCGGTGCAGAGGGCGCCGGCCGGGCAGGGGGATGTTGGGAAACGTAGTAATTTCCAAAATTTTCCTACGCACACGCAAGATCATGGTGATGTATAACAACGAGAGGGGAGAGTGTTGTCTACGTACCCTCGCAGACCGAAGCGGAAGCGTTGATGCAACGTAGAGGAAGTAGTCGTATGTCCTCCAGGTCTAACCGATCCAAGCACCGTTACTCCGGCACCTCCGAGTTCTTGACACACGTACAGCTCGATGACGCACCCCGATCTCCGATCCAGCAGAGGCGCGGGGAGGAGTTCCGTCGAGCTGACGGCGTGGTGGCGATCTTGATGTTCTCTGTCGCGAGGCTTCGCCTAAGCCTTTGCTACAATATGACCGAGGTGTAATATCGTGGAGGGGCACCACACGGCTAAGAGCGATCTCAATGATCAACTTGTGTGTATATGGGGTGCCCCTGCCCTGTATATAAGGAGGAGGGAGGAGGAGGCCGGCCCTAGGAGGGGGCGCCATGGGGAGTCCTACTCCCACCAGGAGTAGGATTCCCCTTTCCTAGTCAACTAGTAGTCCTTCCATGTAGTAGGAGTAGGAGACAAGGAAGGGAAGAGAGAAGGGAAGGAAGGAGGGTGCGGCCCTCTCCTAGTCAATTCGGACTAGGCCTTGGGGGGCGGCCTGCCCTAGGTAGCCCTCTTTCTTTCCCTGAGGCCCAATAAGGCCCAATACTTCTCCCGGCGAATTCCGTAACTCTCGGTACTCTAAAAATACCGAATCACTCGGAACCTTTCCGAACTCCAAATATAGTCGTCCAATATATCGATCTTTCGTCTCGACCATTTGAGACTCTTCGTCATGTCCCGATCTATTCCGGGACTCGAACTCCTTGGTACATCAAAACTCATAAACTCATAATATAAGCATCATCGAAACCTTAAGCGTGCGGACCCTACGGGTTTGAGAACTATGTAGACATGACCTAGAACTATTCTCGGTCAATAACCAATAAGCGGGACCTGGATGCCCATATTGGCTCCTACATATTCTCGAAGATCTTTATCGGTCAAACCGCATAACAACATATGTTGTTCCCTTTGTCATCGGTATGTTACTTGCGAGATTCGATCGTCGGTATCCAATACCTAGTTCAATCTCGTCACCGGCAAGTCTCTTTACTCGCTTACGTAATGCATCACCCGTAACCAACTCATTGGTCACATTGCTTGCAAGGCTTATAATGATGTGCATTACCGAGAGGGCCAGAGATACCTCTCCGAGCAATCGGAGTGACAAAACCTAATCTCGAAATCGCCAACTCAACATGTACCATCGGAGACACGGTAGTACTCCTTTATAATCACCCGATTCGTTTTGGCGTTTGGTAGTACCAAAGTGTTCCTCCGTAAGCAGGAGTTGCATAATCTCATAGTTATAGGAACATGTATAAGTCATGAAGAAAGCAATAGCAACATACTAAGCGATCAAGTGCTAAGCTAACGGAATGGGTCAAGTCAATCACATCATTCTCCTAATGATGTGATCCGTTAATCAAATGACAACTCTTTTGTCCATGGCTAGGAAACATAACCATCTCGATAAGCGAGCTAGTCAAGTAGAGGCATACTAGTGACACTATGTTTGTCTATGTATTCACACATGTATTATGTTTCGGTTAATACAATTCTAGCATGAATAATAAACATTTATCATGAAATAAGGAAATAAATAATAACTTTATTATTGCCTCTAGGGCATATTTCCTTGATCTCCCACTTGCACTAGAGTCAATAATCTAGTTCACATCGCCATGTGATTTAACACCAATATTCATATCGTATATGATTAACACCCATAGTTCACATCATCATGTGACCAACATCCAAAGGGTTTACTAGAGTCAATAATCTAGTTCACATCACTCGTGATTAACACCCAAAGAGTACTAAGGTGTGATCATGTTTTGCTCGTGAGAGAAGCTTAGTCAGCAGGTGCATCACATTGAGCCGTATGTATTTTACAAATATTTTATGTCCACAATGCTCTGCACCTAGTTACTCTAGCTAATTGCTCCCACTTTCAATATGTATCCAGGTTGAGACTTAGAGTCATCGGATCGGTGTAAAAGTTTGTCTTGATGTAACTTTTACAACAAACTCTTTATCACCTCCATAATCGAGAAACATCTCCTTAGTCCTTACTAAGGATATTCTTGACCAATGTCGATGATCTACTCCTAGATCACTATTGTACTCCTTGCCAAATTCAGAGCAAGGTATACAACAGGTCGGTACATAGCATAGCATACTTTATAGAACCTATGGTGAGGCATAGGGAATGACTTTCATTCTCTTTCTATTTTACTGTTGTGGTCGGGATTTGAGTCTTACTCAATTTCATACCTTTGCAACACAGGCAAGAACTCTTTCTTTGACTGTTCCATTTTGAACTATTTCAAAATCTTGTCAAGGTATGTATTCATTGAAAATCTTATCAAGCGTCTTGATCTATCTCAATAGATCTTGATGCTCAATATGTAAGTAGCTTTTCTTGAGGTCTTTTCTTTTAAAGAACTCCTTTAAAACACTCCTTTATGCTTTGCGAAAAATTCTACATCATTTACGATCAACAATATGTCACTCACATATACTAATCGAAAGGCCGTCTTGCTCCCACTCACTTTATTGTAAATCTGAGGCTTCATCGTAAGTCCATATAAAACTATATGCTTTGATCAACTTATCAAAGCGTATATTCCAACTCGAGATGCTTGCACCAGTCCATAGATGGATCGCTGGAGCTTGCACATTTTGTTAGCACCTTTAGGATTGACAAAACCTTCTGGTTGCATCATATACAACTCTTCTTTAATAAATTCATTAAGGAATGCAGTTTTGACATCCATTTGCCAGATTTCATAAAATGTGGCAATTGCTAACATGATTCGGACAGACATAAGCATCGATGCAGTTGAGAAGATCTCATTGTAGTCAACACCTTGAACTTGTCAAAAACCTTTTTGCAACAAGTCGAGCTTTGTAGATAGTAACGCTACTATCAACGTCCGTCTTCCTCTTGAAGATCCGTTTATTTAACATGGCTTGCTGATCATTGAGCAAGTCAATCAAAGTCCATACTTTGTTCTCATACATGGATCATATCTCAGATTTTATGGCCTCAAGCCATTTCGCGGAATCTGGGCTCATCATCGCTTCCTCATAGTTCGTAGGTTCATCATGGTCTAATAACATGACTTCCAAAACAGTATTACCGTACTACTCTGGTGCGGACTGTACTTTGGAAGACCTACGAGGTTTTGTAGTAACTTGATCTGAAGTTCCATGATTATCATCATTAGCTTCTTCACTAATTGGTGTAGGAATCACTGGAACTAATTTCCGTGATGAACTACTTTCCAATTCGGGAGAAGGTACAAATTACCTTATCAAGCTCTACTTTCCTCCCACTCACTTCTTTCGAGAGAAACTCCTTCTCTAGAAAGGATCCATTTTTAGCAACGAATGTTTTGCCTTCGGATCTATGATAGAAGGAGTACCCAACAGTTTCCTTTTGGTATTCTATGAAGACGCACTTCTCTGATTTGGGTTTGAGCTTATCAGGTTGAAAACCTTTTTCATATAAGCATCACAACTCCAAACTTTAAGAAACGACAACTTTTGGTTTCTCGCCAAACCACAGTTCATAAGGCGTCATCTCAACGGATTTTGATGGTGCCCTATTTAAAGTGAATGCAGCTATCTCTAATGCATAACCCCAAAATTGATATTGGTAAATCAGTAAGAAACATCATAGATTGCACCATATCAAATAAAGTGCGGTTACGACGTTCGGACACACCATAATGATGTGGTGTTCCAGGTGGCGTGAGCTGTGAAACTATTCCACATTGTTTTAATTGAAGACCAAACTCGTAACTCAAATATTCATCTCCATGATCAGATCGCAGAAATTTTATTTTCTTGTTACGATGATTTTCCACTTCACTCTGAAATTCTTTGAACCTTTCAACTATTTCATACTTATGTTTCATCAAGTAGATATACCCATATCTGCTCAAATCATCTTCTGAAGGTCAGAAAATAACGATACTTGCCACGAGCACCAACACTCATTGGATCGCATACATCGGTATGTATTATTTCCAATAAGTCGGTAGCTTGTTCCATTGTTCGGAGAAGCGGAGTTTTAGTCATCTTGCCCGTAAGCGCACGGTTCGCAAGCATCAAATGATTCATAACCAAGTGATTCGAAAATCCATCTTTATGGAGTTTCTTCATCGCTTTACACCGATATGACCCAAACGGCAGTGCCACAAATAAGTTGCACTATCATTATTAACTTTGCATCTTTTGGCTTCAATATTATGAATGAGTGTATCACACGATCGAAATCCAACAAACCATTTTCATTGGGTGTATGACCATAGAAGGTTTTATTCATGAAAACAGAACAACAATTATTCTCTAACTTACATGAATAACTGTATTGCAATAAACATGATCAAATCATATTCATGCCCAACGCAAACACCAAATAACACTTATTTAGGTTTAACACTAATCCTGAAAGTATAGGGAGTGTGCGATGATGATCATATCAATGTTGGAACTATTTCCAACACACATCGTCACTTCACCCTTAACTAGTCTCTGTTTATTATGCAACTCCCCTTTCGAGGTACTAATCTTTAGCAACTAAACTAGTATCAAATTCCGAGGGGTTGCTATAAACACTAGTAACATACACATCAATAACATGTATATCAAATATACTTATGTTCACTTTGCCATCCTTCTTATCCGCCAATCACTTGGGGTAGTACCTCTTCCAGTGACCAGTCTCTTTGTAGTAGAAGCACTTAGTCTCAGGCTTAGGACCGGACTTGGGTTTCTTCACTTGAGCAGCAACTTGCTTGCCGTTCTTCTTGAAGTTCCCCTTCTTTTCCCTTTGCCTTTTTCTTGAAACTAGTGATCTTGGTAACCATCAACACTTGATGCTCTTTTCTTGATTTCTACCTTCGTCGATCTCAATATCGCGAAGAGCTCAGGAATAACTTTCGTCATCCCTTGCATATTATGGTTCATCACAAAGTTCTAGTAACTTAGTGATGGTGACTAGAGAATTCTGTCAATCACTATCTTATCTGGAAGATTAACTCCCACTTGATTCAAGTGATTGAAGTACCCAGACAATCTAAGCACATGCTCACTAGTTGAGCGATTCTCCTCCATCTTTTAGCTATAGAACTTGTTGGAGACTTCATATCTCTCAACTTGGGTATTTGCTTGAAATATTAACTTCAACTCCTGGAACATCTTATATGGTCCATGACGTTCAAAAACGTCTTTGAAGTCCCGATTCTAAGCCGTTAAGCATGGTGCACTAAACTATCAAGTATTCATCATATTGAGCAAGCTAAATGTTCATAACGTCTGCATCTGCTCCTGCAATAGGTCTATCACATAGCGGTGCATCAGGGACATAATTCTTCTGTGCAGCACTGAGGATAAACCTCATGTCACGGATCTAATCCGCATCATTCCTACTAACATCTTTCAACACAGTTTTCTCTAGGAACATAAACATATGAAAGCAACAACGCGAGCTATTGATCTACAACATAATTTGCAAAATACTACCAGGACCTAGTTCATGATAAATTAAAGTTCAATTAATCATATTACTTAAGAACTCCCACTTAGATAGACATCCCTCTAATCCTCTAAGTGATCACGTGATCCAAATCAACTAAATCATGTCCGATCATCACTATGTTGATCATATCTACTATATGATTCACGCTCGACCTTTCGGTCTCCGTGTTCTGAGGCCATATCTGTATATGCTAGGCTCGTCAAGTTTAACCTGAGTATTCCACGTGTGCAACTGTTTTGCACCCGTTGTATTTGAACGTAGAGCCTATCACACCCGATCATCACGTGGTGTCTCAGCACGAAGAACTTTCGCAACGGTGCATACTCAGGGAGATCATCTTAAAATGCAACCGTCAATCAAAGCAAGATAAGATGCATAAAGGATAAATATCACATGCAATCAATATAAGTGATATGATATGGCCATCATCATCTTGTGCTTGTGATCTCCATCTCCGAAGCACCGTCGTGATCACCATCGTCACCGGCGCGACACCTTGATCTCCATCGTAGCATCGTTGTCGTTTACGCCATCTATTGCTTCTACGACTATCGCTACCGCTTAGTGATAAAGTAAAGCAATTACAGAGCGTTGCATTTCATACAATAAGCGACAACCATATGGCTCCTGCGAGTTGCCGATAACTTCGGTTACAAAACTTGATCATCTCATACAATAAAATATAGCATCACGTCTTGACCATATCACATCACAACATGCCCTGCAAAAACAAGTTAGACGTTCTCTACTTTGTTGTTGCAAATTTTACGTGGCTGCTACGGGCTTAGCAAGAACCGTTCTTACCTACGCATCAAAACCACAATGATAGTTTGTCAAATAGAATCCGTTTTAACCTTCACAAGGACCGGGCGTAGCCACACTCGGTTCAACTAAAGTGAGAGAGACAGACACCCGCCAGCCACCTTTAAGCACAAGTGCTCGTAACGGTGAAACCAGTCTCGCGTAAGCGTCTGGCGTAATGTCGGTGCGGGCGCTTCATCTCACAATACCGCTGAACCAAAGTATGACATGCTGGTAGGCAGTATGACTTATATCGTCCACAACTCACTTGTGTTCTACTCGTGCATATAACATCAACGCATATAACCTAGGCTCGGATGCCACTGTTGGGGAACGTAGTAATTTCAGAAATTTTCCTACGCACACGCAAGATCATGGTGATGTATGGCAACGAGAGGGGAGAGTGTTGTCTACGTACCCTCGTAGACCGAAGCGGAAGTGTTGATGCAACGTAGAGGAAGTTGTCGTACGTCCTCCCGGTCTAACCAATCCAAGCACCGTTACTCCGGCACCTCCGAGTTCTTGACACACGTACAGCTCGATGACGCACCCCGATCTCTGATCCAGCAGAGGCGCGGGGAGGAGTTCCGTCGGCCTGACGGCGTGGTGGCGATCTTGATGTTCTCTGTCGCGAGGCTTCGCCTAAGCACCGCTACAATATGACTGAGGTGTAATATCGTGGAGGGGGGCACCGCACACGGCTAAGGAACGATCTCAATGATCAACTTGTGTGTCTATGGGGTGCTCCCTGCCCCTGTATATAAAGGAGGGAGGGAGGAGGAGGCCGGCCCTAGGAGGGGCGCGCCATGAGGAGTCCTACTCCCACCGGGAGTAGGATTCCCCCTTTCCTAGTCCAACTAGTAGTCCTTCCATGTAGTAGGAGTAGGAGACAAGGAAGGGGAAGAGAGAAGGGAAGGAAGGAGGGGGTGCGGCCCCTCTCCCTAGTACAATTCGGACTAGGCCTTGGGGGGCGCGTGGCCTGCCGTAGGCAGACCCTCTCTCTTTCCCGCAGGGCCCAATAAGGCCCAATACTTCTCCCGGCGAATTCCGTAACTCTCCGGTACTCCGAAAAATACCGAATCACTCGGAACCTTTCCGAACTCGAATATAGTCGTCCAATATATCGATCTTTACGTCTCGACCATTTGAGACTCCTCGTCATGTGCCCGATCTCATCCGGGACTCCGAACTCCTTCGGTACATCAAAACTCATAAACTCATAATATAAGCATCGCCGAAACCTTAGCGTGCGGACCCTACGGGTTCGAGAACTATGTAGACATGACCTAGAACTATTCTCGGTCAATAACCAATAGCGGGACCTGGATGCCCATATTGGCTCCTACATATTCTCGAAGATCTTTATCGGTCAAACCGCATAACAACATCGCTGTTCCCTTTGTCATCGGTATGTTACTTGCCGAGATTCGACCGTCGGTATCAAATACCTAGTTCAATCTCGTCAGCGGCAAGTCTCTTTCCTCGTTCGTAATGCATCATCCGTAACCAACTCATTGGTCACATTGCTTGCAAGGCTTATAATGATGTGCATTACCGAGAGGGCCAGAGATACCTCTCCGACAATCGGAGTGACAAAACCTAATCTCGAAATCGCCAACTCAACATGTACCTTCGGAGACACCTGTAGTACTCTTTTATAATCACCCGATTCGTTGTGACGTTTGGTAGTACCAAAGTGTTCCTCCGATAAGCGGAGTTGCATAATCTCATAATTACGAGGAACATGTATAAGTCATGAAGAAAGCAATAGCAACATACTAAGCGATCAAGTGCTAAGCTAACGGAATGGGTCATGTCAATCACATCATTCTCCTAATGATGTGATCCCGTTAATCAAATGACAACTCTTTTGTCCATGGCTAGGAAACATAACCATCTCGAGAAGCGAGCTAGTCAAGTAGAGGCATACTAGTGACACTATGTTTGTCTATGTATTCACACATGTATTATGTTTCCGGTTAATACAATTCTAGCATGAATAATAAACATTTATCATGAAATAAGGAAATAAATAATAACTTTATTATTGCCTCTAGGGCATATTTCCTTCAGGGGAAGGGGGCGCCGGTGGGGCGTGGGGTGGGGGGTGAGAAAGAGAGAGAAGTGAGAAAATAGGAGACCGAGTGGGGGGGGGGGATTATGTGTTCGCCGACCTTTACCGAGCGTCTGTCGGTGCGGCTCTCGGTAATGGTACGAGGCCTAGACCTAGGTTTTACACATTTTCCTAGAGAAACGCTTGGCAAAGGATAAAGCACACACGGAAATGGCAAGCGGCACTCGGAAATGACACTCCTCCCTCATCCACTCAATGTGTAGGCATGCCACAAGGACATCACAAATGATTCCACATGCCACTACACGGCATGATTTCATGTGCCACCTTGCTGATCTACAATTCCCGGTGATGAAACCCTAGAAGAGCAATAAATTTATCGAAAATTGCACGCGTCCCCAGAAAATGCAAGGCAGTGGCACGTCCCATGCAGTTGCCCCCTCTTAGAGCACGAGAAATTTCGAGGCCAACGATGCAACAGGATCAACACTTCTTGCACAAACCGGACACGTTCCCTCTTGATACCCAGATACTAGCTCAGAGACGGTGCGGTTTACAAGCAGCCTCAAGGGAGGCTTACTCGAAACGCGTTCAAACTTTTACCACACCATACAGAGGCCTTGTGATGACACCGTGCCAGATCCCAAGCAATCCTACCATCGTACGATTTTCCGAGGATTTCAACGGTTGCATCAGAAATGACACTGAGGTACTTTTGGTAACCCGGTGGCAGGGCATGCCCCTCCCTGGTCTGTCCAACACTACTAGGAAAAGGCCTGCTAGTGGCACACATGTTTTGGCTACTAATGGCGCACTACAGGTGCGCCACTAGCATCCTGCCATTAGAATTTTTTACAAATGGCGCACCACATGTGCGCCATTAGTATATCCCACGGTGCGCCATTAGTATGCCTCCGAGGGGGCCATATTTACCCATGTGCTCTGGCTTACTAATGGCGCACTAGTTGATGATGCTCCACTAGCTAGTGTGCTTTTTGTAGTGCGCCACTAAAGAGTGCTGAGTGGTGCGCCACTAGTTAGATCATTAGGTATTTTTTTTCTTTTTTGATATTTGCACACGTTACAAAACATATTACTGCACAGAATATAGAGAGCTAAACATATAAACAGCAGATTTATCGAATACAATAGAAGATTAGTCTCCAAATAGAATTCATCATATTAGTCTCCCAATTTAAAATACCGAACAAAGTTAGAACAAAGTTTAAACTACCATCACATAGAAGAGAGCTGCGGTCATCACGATGAGCATAATCGCGATGAAACTGGTCTTCATCCGGTTCCTCCAATGCTCCCTCCTCTCTCCCGCTAGATAGTGCGCGTATCTAACTTCTGCCTCCGCCCTAGTGGTGTACCCTTTGTAACTGTTACCGCTGAAACTATGAACCTGTCTCCGACACTCCTCCCAGTCGTTGTAGACTCTGGGAACCTTACCCTTGTACACGACATACGACGGCATCTCTATGCACTAGCCAAAAAAAATGTTAGTAGCAATTCACAGACAATACATAAGCAATATATAAGTATGCAACAAAAGGATCAGAAGAGAAAAGCAACACATCAATAGCACGATTCATGGTCCTACTAATAAATAGCATTGATTACATATAAGTTGAATGACTGTCCAAACCAAAGAGACATACAAGTTCATTAATGTTTAATATTACAACATGAGCCAATCGACATTTCAAAACTACATAGCATCACTACTTTTGATTCGACTCAGGGACCGGAGCGTGGATGAAGCCGCCGTCTTTCGTGATGGTCATGAAATCGCAGGCGTTGTCACCCTGCATTTGTAGCATTGTTTCTATCTCACTGTTGGACGATTGAGATCTGAGGTAGAACTGCCCAGTGAAGGACATCTTGATGGTTGATTTCCGCAAACTCATTTGGGCGAAAAAATTCTTGTCGATGGTATAGCGCCCTCGATCGACTATATCTCGTGTGAAAGCGCGACTTGCATAACGCATTGAAGGCAATGTCGCAAGTGAGGTAATCTTCACACAACCCATGTAATACATAAGGGAAAGAGATACATAGTTGGCTTACAATCGCCACTTCACACAATTACATGAATAAAGCATTACATCATCCAGATACAATCAAGGTCCGACTACGGAACCAAAATAAAGAAGAACCCCAAATGCGACAAAGGTCCCCGATCGACAAGCTCTCGCGATCAACGAAGGAATAGACCCGATCAGTCTCGGAATCGCGGTTATGTGGTAGATTAGCCACCATATCATGCTTAGTTGGGAGAAGGTCTATTCCCAGTTGGGGTCGATCGGGGACCTTTGTTGCATTTGGGGTTCTTCTTTATTTTGGTTCCGTAGTCGGACCTTGATTGTATCTGGATGATGTAATGCTTTATTCATGTAATTGTGTGAAGTGGCGATTGTAAGCCAACTATGTATCTCTTTCCCTTATGTATTACATGGGTTGTGTGAAGATTACCTCACTTGCGACATTGCCTTCAATGCGGTTATGCCTTTAAGTCGTGCTTCGACATGTGGGAGATATAGCCGCATCGAGGGCGTTACAAGTTGGTAATCAGAGCCTTCCCCGACCTTAGGAGCCCCACTGCTTGATCGTTTTTAGCGGCCGAGTTGTGTCTAGAAAAATGTTTTGAGTCATTTAGGATTATATATATCGAGAGTTAGGAATTCTTTTTACTCCCGGTCTCTTCATCGCTCTGGTAAGGCATCTGATGTAGAGTTTTGACTCTTCTCTTCTCAAATTTCACTAAAATTTTTTTTTAGGATCACGGGTATCTTGGAATCGTTCGATGGTTTTATGATGAGAACATTGTCTTGGTGCCTCTGTCGGGGTTTAGTGGAATTGTCCCGGGAGTTGAGCTACGAGGTGTTGTCGTCATAATTTTATCATTGCAGTTCTGGAATACCTGAGTTTAGTACGCCGACATCGAAAATCTCTTTTATGTAGTTGTTGGTGAGATAACCCCAATAACCCAGTACTGAGGTGAGTACGGGAGTATTGCCATGACTCGTATAACGGATGCTTTTCGAAGGTTGAGGTACACGATTTCCGAACGTTTCTTGGTTATGTGTTGACGGATGGATACAACTTGGATGTAGGTATTGTTAGTTTGGGTGAGATATATTGCTTCCCCTGTATCCCCAACACCAGATTGCATAACCAGAAAGTTTTGGGAGTTTATAGGTGGGAATTCAAGTAGCTCCTAGAATATCTTTTCGACAGATGCATGATATGAGATTGGGTAAATCTCTATCATATGTATTTGTTCCGGCTTATTCTGCAAGCCAAATCCTTTGTTTTGTTTATTTGTGGTATTCGAGTTGCTTCGAAGTCAAATGTTGAATCCATACCTTTCCTAAATGGTGTTCTCATATTGCTATGTGAAAACTAATCCTTCTTGATCATTGAGGTTGTCATGTTAATTCTTCTCCTACCGGCGTGCTTCTCTTCAAGTGGATCCGATCATTCTCCCCATCCGCAAGATCATTTCTAAGTTTTCTCAACGGTGTTTGTTTCATCCGTCCCAAGTTGCCTTTGTTTTCCCGCCCTCCCACCCTTTTTCTTCAAGGACACAGATTTCTTAATCAAGTATCCATTTATTCATGTGAAGTCTCTTCATTCTTTTCAATCAATGTTCTTATCCGGTGATTTCCCATGAAGATGCTCAACAGTTTCAAGTTCATCATCCTTCATTGTTGTTTCTTCTCTGGTGGATCCAATTCAAGCTTTTGATATTCATCATATTCTTTTCCTCGTTTCTAATGCTTTCTCATGCCGATGCACCTCTTAATCATTCACTTCTTCCTATCCATTTGTTCTGGAGTGCTGAAGATATCTCAGAAGGCTCATCTTTTCATTCAAAACCCGTTCAAGTTATTTGGAGACTATTATCTCATTCAAGCCATTTAATTCAACCGGTGCAACCTCTCTTTAAAATTGTTCAACGGTGTTTTCTTTTGAGTGGGCCCTAACCCACAGGTCTTTTCCCAGGATCTTACCTGACTCTTCTAATTATTCCGGAGCTATTCCCAAATTCTTTTCAAAGTGTGACATAAGAATGGATTCCATCAGTCACATGCCTTCTCCAAAATCTTTCAAATTCTTTTCATCGTTTGTTCAACCTTTCCTAATTTTCATCTCGGAGTATCTCAACAATTCATGGTGGGTTCTCATCGTCATTCTCAACATTTGAAGACCGAAGAAGAGTTTCTCTTAAATCTTGCTCCATTCACCTCAAGATTCATGGTTCTAGCCTGATGCCATCCGCTCATAATTGTTTTCGATTGTGAGAATTCTTTTTACCCATTCGGAGCATTTCATGAGTTGTTTCCATTTATTTCCTCCGTAGGCCATCATGTCATAATTCCTTATTCTCAGCTTTCAGCTCTCGTTCTCCAAATCTTACCGGTGCATCGTTCAAATATCCTCTAATCAGTTCATGTTCTCTTTGTTCTCATGTATCCCCTCAAGTATCTTCTTTCGTTTTCCCATTCTTCCCTGTGAATTTTGCCTTTGCTACGTTCATTTTCAATTCTTACGGTGGTTCGTTCAAGATTTCACTTCCTTCGTTATCATATCAATTCATTCGTTCTTTTTAATCCCACCGGTGATTCCATCAATACCTTCTCAAGTTTACGCTATATCCCTCTTAATCCTTTCTACGAGAATAAGTAATATGCAAAATCCATTGTTTGTCATCAATTTAAATTGGTGAAGGATATGCATATCGTAATTCTTATTATTGTTTCATCCAAGTGATATAGTTTCTTCTTTCCATCGTTGTTCATCATGTCACAGTTCTTGGTTTGAGATGCTCCATCTTTTCTTTTCTGGAGTTCCAAGGTTTCCGCATTATCTCATCACGAAGCTCCACCTAAATCATCGCAAGGCTTCACCTTGTGTTTTCTACCTCTCTTTCTTTTTATCACCCTTTTATTACCGGATTTCTTCATGGAGGCTTTACATGATGGTTCGTCAAGGATTCCTTTCAATCTTGAATTGTTCTTCAAGATTTCTCCTGAAGTTATGATCCGCCAACCTATACTCAAAAATTAAACATGGTGCTTAACACATGTTTTGTTTTGAGGAGCTCAAGTATTCTTCATCTTGCATTCCAAAGTGCAATTCTTTCTACCTTAGCTTATGAGGTGGTGTTATATCATTCTTGGCAATTTCCATTCATGTTTCATGATTCATATGGTGTCAAGAATGAGGTATTTTAAATCCATCATTTTCTCTTCGTTCAAGAGATCTTTTCGACCAATCAACTTCTTCGTTGGAGTTATCTTGTGTCATAATTCACCTAAAGACTTTCCTTAAGGGTTGTTGCTATTTGTGGTGATTATGCATGACCCAAGCTTGCTCTCTATTCACTTGGTGGAAGAAGTTTCTCTTATCTTCATTGATCTCAACCAATCAATTGTTTCCATTAGTGGCCGGTTGTCACCTCATCATTTTGAGATGTTTGCCATAAGACCACAACAAGCTTGTGCTTTTCGTTGTTGATTTTCCAACAACTCCGTTCAATTCTTCTTTGTGAGGATGCTTTCCAAGCTCATTTGTGGCAGAAGTTGGCATTTTCTTCTTCATTCTGTTATTCCAATTATCTATCTTCTATTGTTTCTTCCGGAGGCATTATGATGTTGCTCTCTTCACTCAGCATCATTGATGGTGAGGGTCGTGTTCTTTTCTTGCTTATCCATTTAACCGGAGTGTTGTATCATCTCTTCAATATCTTTTAATCTTATCAAGTTTTCTTCTCTTTTCAACCGGAGTGCTGTCTGAAATCCTTCTTACCCCTTGTGCCATTCTTTCAGTATTTCCGGAGGCAGTGTGTTGTTGATTTCATCAAGTATCGTCCCATCTTCTCAAGCTCATGTTCTATTCCTTTCATGTTCAACTGGAGTGGTTTCAATATCTATCTTATCACTAAACCTCTTAGTTCTCGTAATACTCCTTGTTCATCTTTTCTAACGGATTGTTTGCAATCTCGTTCATCTCTGTTATACTCTTTCTTTTAAATTGCTCAACCTCTCAAGGTTCATGGTTTCACTCGTTCGTCAAAGAAGCAACTTTGTTTTACCTCTCCTCTTCCTTTTCCCTCCGGTGCCATCCTAGATCTCGGGACGAGATCCTCTCGTAGTGGTGGAGTGTTGTAACGCCCTGGATACAACTTTCCATATTCGTAACTCCAACTCTTGCTTTTTTCGGAGATGCGATATGATATTTCTTTCGTGGTTGGGTTTTTGTGTTTTGTTTTGCATTTGGTTCATGTCTTGCATTTCATATCATAGCATCATGCGCATTGCATATGCATGTTTCATAAAACTTGCATCCGCTTCGTAGTTGCCGCGTTCCCCCTTGCTTTGGTTGACCGTTCTGAGACCAACCAGATTTTGTTTCCTCTTGCCTGGCTTTCCTAACCTCTCTGCACATCCCGCAAAACCTCTCGCGCGCGTCCGAAATCTTTCCCGAACCCGAACCGGTCTGTCATTACCGATGGATCCGGATCATCCCCATACATCTATAAAACATCTCCGTTTTATTATTTGGACTCCCTGCCTATTTTATTCTGGACCGTTCGATTGCGATCGAAGGGATGGATTAGCCCCTACACTACTAGGGAGAAGGCTATACACAGAATCTTAGCAGCAGCGCGGTTCAAAAAACAGCGCTAGTGCTATTTAGCAGTAGCGAGCTACTAGAAACCGCGCTACAGACACAAACTTAGCGATGGCGCTGTTGAAGAAAAAGCGCTACTACTAATATTCCCATTGGTAGAATGCTAGGCTACGCATAGTAGTAGCGATCTTAGCGTAAACGCTCTTTGCTACGTCACGATTTAGCGGCGTTTCAGGAAGAGCGCTACTACTAACAAAAATAAAATAAGATGATAAACAAATAGAAATTTAAATAAAAATGAAAGAAATAGAAAAAGGAGAAAGGGAAAAATAAAATGTAAAGCAAAATAAGCGAAAAAGTGAAAAATCGGAGGAAGGCATAGCGGCGTTTGTTTGTAAGAGGCGCTATAGCTAACGTGGCTGCAGCGCGTGCCCTGAACCCGCTATAGAAACAGAATAGGAAATTAGCTATAGCAGCAGCGCGTTTTGGCGAAGCGCCATAGCTAACTTAGCTATAGCGCGTTTTGCGAAACGCGCTACCGCTAAGTTTGACTTAGCCAAAAAACCGTTTCCCCCCGCCACCACTTTCCCAAATCCTCAAACCCCACCCAGCAGCGCCGCCGTCTCCCGATTAAATCGCCCACACTTCGCCACCGCCGACCTAGGCCACACGAGCCGTCGCCGTCGACGACACCGAGCCGCCCCAACGCCATGAGCTGCACGGCCTCGTCAACGCCACCGAGCCGCCGTCGACGCCACCTTCCTCGCCGTCACCGGAGACGCCCCTGCCTCCCTCGCCGTCACCGGAGACGCCCCTGCCTCCCTCGCCACCACACTGCCTCCGTCGCCACCATCGGAGCCATCATCTGTAAGCCCCCACCCCTCCTCTCTCTCTCATGCATAGGTTAGACAGTTTTTAATTAGGTTAATTATCTAGGTTTTAGGGAAAAAATTTAGTTAGGGCATTGACAGAGAAGTAGTTAGGTTAACTAGTTTAATTAGGTTAATTATCTAGGTTAGTGCAAAAACTTAGTTAGGGCTTTGACAGAGAACTAGTCATGTTAACTAGTTTAATTAGGTTAATTATCCATGTTAATTAGTGCAAAAATTTATTTTAGGCTTTGATAGAGAACTAGCTGCGTTAACTAGTTTAATTAGGGTTAATTATCTAGGTAAACTAGATTAACTAACTAGGTTAAATAGGTAGGTTAATTAGGTTCGTTGGATTAGAAGCGAGGTTAAGTAGATTGGCAAAGGTTTTGATTTTTCAAAAGACCACTATTTTTCAAGGAAAAGAATTTAGGCAAATTTTATTTTTCATTGAAGTGGTCATGTCATATCTTTTCATTGATGTTGTTCAATTGTGCCCAAGTGGTGGCTTTGTTGTTTCGAGGAATGATCTTTGAGTGGCCTATGTTTTGCGGAATGTTGATTCATTTCTGTTAAGCAAATTTCAGGTTCTCGATTTGTCCACTTTTAGCAAAGGTCATGCGAAATTTCCGTGAATTTCGGCATGACTTCTTCTACAACTTCGGACATATCGAGTGCTCGGATTTTGGCACCAAGAAGGAGTCAACATTCCTGCAAAACAATAGTCCTTTTTTATGTCATTATTCATTTTATTAGGTCTAGAATTAATTGACTAGATTTAATCATAGGAAACATGGCAAGCAACGATGAAGGACAGGGTTCTGGTGATTGCGACGACGTCTACCGGGCGGCAGACAAATTTTTTAGCTTTACCGATGATCAACAGATGTTGTTGCTGGGCCCGGCATCGGGGACTGAGACCAACACGCAGACCGGTCTTTGAGACCGTCGCAGACCGGTCTTTGAGATCGACACCGCGCTGAGATTCAGACCGGCATCGAGACCGGCGCTGAGACCGGTGCTGCCTCGGGGAGCGGATCCGGTGTAGCACCAAAAGCGAAGAGGCAACGGGTTCTAACAAACTCAGGACTACTAGACTGGTGGTCACGGAGGTGGACAACGGCAATTTTGAGCCAAAGGCGCCCGAGGAAGCGCGCGCATGCTACGGCAATCAAAATAGGCTGCATCATACGGACAACCGCCACCATCAACGATGAGAATCTAAAGAAGATAGAAAATATGAGGAGCTCCTCCTAAAGAAGTTACACGGATATTCTTGTTCCGGGCGGAATGAGAAGGATTATGATGATCCAGACAATGACCCGGCAATGAAGAAGATAAACAAACACGCCATGACCAAGTATAGCAATGCATTGGCTGCCTGGAAAAATCGAGTGAAAGCAAAGATCAACGACGGGGAACCCTACTCCGAGATTGTAAAGGAAAGTCCGACAATCACGGAAGAGCAGTTTCAAATATTCAAGGAGGCTTGCGAGGCGAAGCTGCCAAAGAAAAGTCTAAGTACATGAAGGGGCTTCAAAGAGGAACATTGGGACGCACCACCTCGAAGCCGTGGTTCTGGCGGAAAGAGGTCCAAATGGGCCAAGGAGGACGGAAGCCGCGAGTCAGGCATCGAGACCCTTGGCGGATTTCACCGTCCGCAGAGGCGTGGCGCCCCGAGGGCCCGCCACCGTTGGGACCCATCGAAGAAGGTTTATGAGACAACACCGGTCATTACGGAGTTCATGAGACTACTGGTAATTTTAGTTTCGATCAATTCGATTTGCACACGTTAGTCATATTTATAAACGATCCTTGTGCCTTTTGCAGAGAGAGCAGCGCCGGATTGCGGCGAAAGCGACTTCGCCGTCGAGGCATTGGCGAGGCCAAGTGGGACACTCCATTCAGCAGGCGTTGAACATATTGAAACGACAACGGTGGATACTCGACCGTCGTATGGACGCTGCGTGCGGTGTCGGAGACGGCGCCACATGGAAGAAGTACTACCGTGAGACCACGGAGGAGAGAAAGGAAAGCGGAGGTTAGCGAAGAAAGCATCGACAAGAAGGTTGAGATTGCGGTTGAGAAGAAATCATCTCGCACGATCGCAACAGCGATAGCTGCCGCAAAAAAAGCGATTGCAGATTTATCTACTTCCTTGGTGACGGGCGTTCACACTTGGACAAGGAAAATCAAAAAAAATGCAGAGGACTTTCCCTTGCGACTTCTTGGCAGCACATGCTCCCTTTTGCTCGCCGCACGGCTCCGCGACCAGCTGCCGCGACGGACGTGCTCGGTGGTGCCTCCTCTTTGGCTGGCGCGATGCCCTCACGGTATCTTCCACACCGCCCCTTCAATATAAATGTAAAATCTCCTGTTTTCGTTGCCTTTCGGATGTCTCACGTCGCAGACTTTTATTTGCAGTCAGCGAAACCCGTGCACCATATTGTACACCATCGGCGAGCGAGAAGGTGGACATGGGGAAGGGGCGATAATGGAGCGAAGGAACCAATGTTCCACAGCGGCCGATCCCCGAACGTCTTCAAGATTTCCGTGGCGGTGTCAAAGCGGGCCACGAGTCGCCTCCTCTAATACTAGTGGGGATGGCGGCGAGACAGCGGCGGCTTGGTGATTGTTGCAATGGGTGGGTCTGTTGTGGCCAAAGAGTCTGCGCCGTGCGAGGCGGCGGGAGCACACCCACGAGCACGCAGCCTCGGCAAGGTATGAACATCAACACCCCACCTACCCAATTAGCGTCGGGTGTCGGGTTGGGTGATAGCGGACGGGGTAGCAGGTGGCTCCATTAGAGGCTGATGGCGTCGCCATGGATGAGGATGAGGATGGCGATGGCATCGAACGGTATGTCTATACTAGCGCCTCCTCGGGGTTTGAGCATCATGAGTCGGTGCACTGAATTACCGTCTCAACGTGTTATTGACGACCATCCGGTGGTAAAGAAGCCTAGGAAGAGAGCGAGAAAGGCAAAAAGCTGATTCTATGATCCGGCCGCCTCGGCAGCCTCGGCCGGACGTGTAGATATCCCGATGCGGATAAATGGCATATCGGTAAACCAATCCTACGAAACAGCGCTACGGGCCAGATTCGGCGATCGAGGAGACTTCATGACGATGTCTGCGGGTAGAGAAAGGCCTCATCGCTCGAAAGATCCGGGATACCCACTCTCGTGGTTAATGTTCCTGACAAATGTAAATGCGTCAAGGGCTTCCCGTGGATAAGTTCTTCCTCCGATTCGATTACATATTCGACATGTTTCACGTGAAGAAGCTGGATTTTACTTTTGTCCGCCTTTATGCCTTGCACATGAGCTACATCATTGGGGTTGAGCGGATAGCTCATATCGTGTCGTGACCCGTACTACATGCACGAGGCCTTCTTGGGAGTCTGTGCCTGACATCGTGAATATGCGAGGATTACATCGTCGGTTTCATGCTCGCCAATAAGGACAAGGAGGCGATTCTCGTGCCTTATCATCCGTGTAAGTCATCGCGCTGCTATCCTTCCTTCGATTTAAATAATTCATTTGCACGGTGGAGGCTAATTAATTTGAGGTGTACTTATTTTGCTTGCGGCAGGCGCCCGTCCTCATCATCCTCTACCCCCGATTATCCCACGGTCTTTACTTGGACTCGTCGAAGAACATTCACAAAAGGATTACACCCACATCAAAGATGTTCTCGCGGTGCTATGTTTTACTACCAAGCAAGGGGTGGAGATGTTAGGGACAAGAAGAAAAAGGCGGCAGCACGCCTTCAGCCATAAGACCGACTTCTGCTGCATCCAGCTACGAGCGATTCTCTTAATGATGGATTCTATGTCCTACACCACATCTTTGGAGTACCGGCGGGATCACCGAACCTTCACATGGCACCTAGATCTAGCGATGCCCATATTACGCAATGGGCAAAGGACATAGGAGATATCGAGGATCATCGACTTGAGCTGAGTTCTATAACATCCAGCGAACTTGCCCAAATCATCATGAATGAGGTCGTCGGAAAAACAGGGATGTTCCATGCGAAGGACAAATGTCGCGGGAAGGCGTCCAAACATGGATAGCCTCTCGGCGTCTCGACATGAAGCCTTTCACAAAGCTCGATGACTATCTCCACGACTTGGATGGATGGCACGACATCTTTGGAGTGATTGTCGATATATGACAATGTGTGCGTTTAGTCCATAGTTTCTTTTATGACAAAACTTTGAGTTATGCGGTGAAACTTTATTTGTGATGTAATTAACCGTCCTCCTCGACTAGCGAAAATCACTCTAGTTAGGTCATTTGGAGTGCGATGAACTTTGTTATTTATGCTTATGATATGTTGTTTCTATTTTTGCCAAGTCTGTCTCTTTGTGTTGCTCAACTATATATGTTGCATATCATCGACTCATGTGACGATGCAGGTGCATAGATCATAAATGGCGAAGAAGTGCTACGCCAGGAGTATATATCGACAAGTGGCGGAGTGAAAGGCCAAGGTGTACCGGTTTTCGGTTTCGGCGACACGATGCTTAGTTTAGGTTCACGCTAATGCGAGAGAGGATCTGAACTCATGTACTCAAAGTGATAGCTATTCTCATGTATATCATTGTTTAGATGGATGACGATGTATTTGCAAGTAATCGAGACTTGTATCGCTATTTTTGAGATTGATGGCGAGATCGAGACCACTTTGTGTTGGATGATGATTATGATGATGACATGATTTGATGAGACTAATTGTATGTATATGCTATGATTACATTTGTATGTGGATGATATGCTAAAGATTATTGTATAAAGCCTATTCAAATGCAAAACAAATAAAAACAAATCTGCAGGGAAAAAACTAATAAAACTAGTAGTAGCGAGGGGATTTAGCAGTAGCGCCGTCTTACCAGTAGCGCTTACACCAAAACGGCGCTGCAGCTAATACCAGTAGCGCCCTTTTCTAAACCGCGCTGCAGCAATTTGTGTGTAGCTGTAGCACCTTATTAGTAGCGCCGGTACCCGCGCTACTGAGGGTGCCCAAACCCGCGCTGCTGCTAGGCTTTTCCCTAGTAGTGCTAAACTAACCTAATCCAACTACTATTTAAACCGACCTAACCCTAAAATATCGGATGGCTGTCCCAGCTTTCCCATCCCCGCCGCCACCCACCTATGTTTCTTCCACGGGATCCCCTCATTCCCCCGATCCAGATCCTCTCTCGCCCTCAGACCACCTCCCTCGATTTGCGCCACCGCCCAACCACTCCCTCCAACCAGTGCCTACCTCCTCCTTCCGCAGCGCCGCAAGGCCCAAGCGCCTCGTCCCCTCCTCCTGTGTTTCGATCCAGGACAGATCAGAAGCAGCGCCTGGCCTCCGTTTGCCTCCATGCCATCCCCGTCGTTGCCGGACTTCTCAGCTCACCCGAGACCAGGCCACCGTCCCGTTCCCGAGAGCCCATGCCCGTGTGGCTCCCTCGTCCCCCAGGCCGCTTCAATCTCCGGCCACACCTCCGACTGTCGCCGTCGGCGGCCACAGGTCCAGTGCCATGCCACACCTCCTTCCCTCATTCTTCCTCCTCCCTCTATATTCATCTCTCTCTCAGGGCTCTCTCTCTGCCTTGAACAGGAACCGCCCGCTCTCCTTCTTCTCAGGGAACTCGCCGGAGCTCCCATGGCCGACGCCTCGAAGCAACAGCGCCGTCATCCTCTACTCGGGAACGAGCTCGACCCCGTCCTCTACTGCGCCCGCTCAAACCTCACCTCGCGCGTGCTCCGCGCCACCGCCGAAGCTGCGTCGTCCCTTCGTCATCGAGCACTAGCAGGACGAGCCCAGCTGCCGAGCTCAAGCTGCCTCACCTGACCTTCCTCGTCGCTGTCTCCTACCAGCACCACCACCTTGACCTTGCCTCCGCCCCGGAACTCGCGCCACTGCCGGAGGTGCTCCATCCCTTGCCCGATCCAGCAGGCCGTTCTCATCGCCCCAAGGTCCAGGCCGTCGTTCCCCTGCTCCTCCCCTCTCCTTTCTGTTTCTCCCTCGCGGCCCCTGTTTCCTCCCCGATTTCTTTCCCTCTCTAAACCTTTCTCTGTCACTTGAACAGAGAACATGCGCCGCCTCTTTCAGCTCCGAATGCACGCCACCTCGCTGGAGAACACCGTCACGCGCCTCGATCCGCCCGTTCCGTCGGTTCCCGCCGACCCCGTCGCCGGGACCCCCTGCCGTCGTCTCCTGCTTCGCCATGGTCCTGCTGCTGCTTGCGTTCTTCAGAAACGAGAGCAGCGGCTCGCTCGTTCGAGCGTTGACCGTGGCCTGCCCAGCTCCTTCGCCTCCTGGGCCACCAGCCTTCGAGCGCCCTCTCCATCGAACGGGCCAAGGCCCATGGGTGAGCCGCCCCTCCAGTTCCCATGTTCCTGTTGGGCCAGCAAGTTTCAGCCCTGGATGTGTTTTTTTTCCTGTCTGCGAATTTGCTAATTATTCTAGAAACTGCATTTACAGATTACCCCTTGCTGTTCATGCATTTAATAACTCCTCAACCGTGCATCGGATTAAAATGATTTATATATGTAAAATGCTTAGAATTTTATCTAGTTTCACATTATGCCGATTTCATCCCATGTTAAAATGTTTAAAATGTTGTTTGATTAAATTTTCTCAAATGCCATGTCAAAATGATTTATTTCATAACTAAATAACCGTAGCTCGGTTTTAAATAAACTTTATATGTAAATGGGGTGGAAAAATGCATAGATTAACATGGTCCACTTTATTTTCCTGTTTAACAACAATAAAATATGTTTTAGGGTAGAACAGTACCAAATTCATAAATTGCATCTGAGGATTTTCCGAAATGTTGTTTGTTGTTCCGGCCTCATTTAAACTTGCCTAGTTAGGTAGTTTTCTTATGCTTCACCCCTTGCCATGTTTAACAACATTTAAGATTGTTGTGTATCTAAACGAGAGCGAACTAAATATTTGATGTGGTATTTTGTTCATATGCAATTCGTTGCATATTGGGCTCCACTTAACTTGTAGTATTGTTTGTTGCACTTGGCCATGCCTCATTAAACCGGACATGCATCATACTTGTTTGTGCATCATGCCATGTTTATGCTTGTGCATTTACCATGTTGTTTGTTTCTTTCCGGTGTTGCTTCTTAGTTCCGGTAATGTTGCGATTGTGAGGATTTGTTCGACTACTCCCGTCCGTCTTCTTCATGGACTCGTTCTTCCTCCTAGCAGGATCTCAGGCAAGATGACCGCTACCCTGGATCTCACTACTATCATTGCTATGCTAGTTACTTCGTTCTATCGCTATGCTGTGATACCTATCATTTTCTCTTCAAGCCTCCCAAATTGCCATGAACCTCTAACCTTTGACACCATTCCTAGCAAACCATTGATTGGCAATGTTACCACTTTGCTCAGCCCCTCTTATAGCGTTGTTAGTTGCAGGTGAAGTTGAAGATTGCTCCATGGTGGACAGGGTTATGTTGGGATATCACAATATCTCTTATATTATTAATGCGTCTATATATTTGGTAAAGGTTGGAAGGCTCGGCCTTATGCCTGGTGTTTTGTTCCACTCTTGCCGCCCTAGTTTCCGTCATACCGGTGTTATGTTCCCGGATTTTGCGTTCCTAACGCGGTCGGGTGATTTATGGGACCCCCCTGACAGTTCGCTTTGAATAAAACTCCTCCAGCAAGGCCCAACATTGGTTTTACCATTTGCCTCACCTATTACCTTTTTCCCTTGGGAGTCGCAAGATCCCAAGGGTCATATTTATTTTAGCCCCGGGCCAATGCTTGTCCAAGTGTTGGTCCAAACTAGAGCCACTTGCGGCGCCACCTCGGGAAACTTGAGGGCTGGTTCTAGTTATGCGTCTGCTCATCCGGTCGTGGCACGAGACGAGATCTGGCGGCTCCTATCAGGATGTCGGCACGCCGGGAGGTCTTGCTGGTCTTGTTTTACCATTGTCGAAATGTCTTGTAAACCTGGATTCCGAGACTGATCGGGTCTTCCTGGGAGAAGGTCTATTCCTTCGTTGATCGCGAGAGCTTGTCATGGGCTAATTTGGGACACCCCTGCAGGGTTATAAACTTTCGAGAGTCGTGCCCGTGGTTATGTGGCAGATGGGAATTTGTTAATGTCTGGTTGTAGATAACTTGACACCAGATCCGAATTAAAATGCATCAACCGAGTGTGTAGCCGTGATGGTCTCTTCGGTGAGTCCGGAAGTGAACACGGTTTCGGGTTATGGTTGACGTAACACTAGTAGAAAAGGGGGCAATGGTCCAGGCGGTCCAGCCCATTAGTCCGGTTCAATCTAGAACCGGGACCAATGGGGCATCGGACCGGTTCGTGAGCCCGGGGCCGGCCGGGCCACGTGGGCCATTGGTCCCGGTTCGTCTGGACCTTTGGTCGGTTGGTGGGATGAACGGGACCAATGATCCCCGCTCTGGCCCACAACCATTCGTCCCGGTTCGTGGCACGAACCGGGACCAAAAAAAACCCTTAGTCGGTTCGTGCGACCAACGGGACCAATGGTGGTGCCTATATATACCCCCAGCGCAAGAGCAGAGCACACCGCCTGCTCTGTTTTTTCCGCCGAGGGGAGAGGGCTTGGTGGTGCTCTAGCTCACCTCATATGCACACAAGGTGTTCGATGGAATGCCCGAGCCACACTACTTAAGGTTTCTCCTCTCCAAGCTCGACCGCCAAGCTCCATTTTCCTCCATATTTGTCTAGGTTTAGCGGTCCGTCACGCCCCATCCCGTCTTCAACGTCGTCGATCACCCGCACCGATCTCATCGGCGGCACCACCGTGGTGAGCCTCTTGTTCTTATCTTCTTTCCGAAAGGAAAAATATTCTTATTTGTATGTTTAGATAGATATATACTTGTATAATTTTCTTACTTTTATTATTGCATCTTATATAGTGCGATGGTTTTGGTATCCGCCCGTCGGCCCTAAATCCCATCTATGATTCGGATGTGGTATATATTATCTTTTCATAACTATTGGTTCATTTATTATTTATGACAATTATGCCGACCAACGTGACATAGATTTTATTCATCTAGGAGGTTGTTGAACGGAAATTCCAACCGACCCTATTGTCGAGAGGTTAAATTTAGTTGAAGAAGAAAACAATTTGTTGAAGGAAAAAATTAGAAAAATTGAGGAGGAGAAGATGATATTGGAGTTGCATGTTGCGGATGTAAATCGATGATCACAAGATCAAGATGGATGCAATGCGCTTGAAGATTAGAAAGATTAGAAAATATGCCATTCATACCGAGGCTTGGTATCATTATGTCGTTGGATCAGTTGTTACATTGGTTGCGATTATGATCGCATTTTTTTCGCATTGAAATGTTTTACATAGTTTGATTGTATGGTTTAATTAATTTAGATGCTCGCAGAGCTTTATGTTGTTAGATGAGAACTATGTATGTACTTTGGTTTTAATGTGATGATGAACTTCTATTAATTTGGTCACTTAATTAATTATCTATTCATGATCTCTCTAATGATTTTTGACACACTTAATTATATATAATGCACACAGATGAACCGCAATGGATGTGCGGTTCAAGACACACCTCCGAGTACATTAAGGCGTGCATAATTTTCTCGAAGTGGCTGAGGCAAACAAGCGAGAATGGTTTTATGTGTTGTCCATGCCCTATATGTGGGAATCTGAAGTCTTACTCGACCGGAAAATCCTGCACACCCACCGCTTTACAAGGGTTTCATGCCACACTATAATGTTTGGACGAGGCACGGAGAAATAGGGGTTATGATGGAAGACGGCGAAGAAGAAGAGTACGATGACAACTATGTGCCCCTGAATACGGTGATGCTCCGGAAGATCAAGAGGAACCAGACGATGTGCACGATGATCTTTGCACGGAGAAGCTGCTGAAGATCAAGAGGAACCAGATGATGTTCCCGATGATGATGATCTCCGCCGGGTCATTGTCGATGCAAGGACGCAATGCGAAAGTCAAAAGAGAAGATGAAGTTCGATCGCATGCTAGAGGACCACAAAAAGGGTTGTACCCCAATTGCGAAGATGGCAACACAAAGCTAGGTACCGATGGAATTGCTGCGATGGAAGGCAGAGAATCTTGTGCTCGATAAAGGATTTGAGAAGCTACTTAAAATATTGAAGAAGAAGCTTCCAAAGGATAACGAATTGCCCGACAAGTACATACGCAGCAAAGAAGGTCGATGCCCTCTAGGATTGGAGGTGCGAAGATACATGCATGCCCTAATGATCTGCATCCTCTACGCGGTGCGTACAAGGATCTGAACGCATGCCCGGTATCACGGTGCATTACGGTATAAGATCGACGAGATGACCTGGTGATGTTTGGCGAGCCCCCGGAAGAGGTTCCTTGAAGGTGATGTGGTATGCTCCTATAATACCACGGTTGAAACGTCTGTTGAAGCGGAGAGCATGCCAAGTTGATGCGATGGCACAGTGAGGACCGTAAGAAAGACGGAAGTTGAGAGCACCCACGACGGGTCATGATGGAGAAAAATCGAGAGAAAGTCTTGGGATGAGTTTGCAAGTGAGCCAAGGAACGTATGGTTTGCTTTAAGCGCGGATGGCATTAATCCTTTCGGGAGCGAGCAGCAATCACAGCACTGGCCCGTGACTCTATGTATGTATAACCTTCCTCCTTGGATGTGCATGAAGCGGAAGTTCATTATGATGCAGTTCTCATCCAAGGCCCTAAGCAACCCGGCAATGACATTGATGTGTACCTAAGGCCATTAGTTGAAGAACTTTTACAGCTGTGGAATGGAAGCGGTGTACGTCGTGGGATGAGCACAAACAGGAGAATTTAACCTAAAGGCGTTGCTGTTCGTGACCATCAACGATTGGCCCGCTCTCGGTAACCTTCGGGACAGACAAACAAGGGATACCACGATGCACGCCTTTGTTTACTTGACACCGATAGTATATACCGCAAGCTGCGGGAAGAATGTGTACAGGCCATCGTCGATTTCTTCCGACCAACCATCAATGTCGAAAGAAAGGCAAGCATTTCAAAGCGAGGCAGATCACGGAAGAAGCCCGCCATGCGCATCGGTGATCACGTACTTGCTATGGTCAATGATTTACACGTAATCTTTGGAAAGGGTCCCGGCGGACTAGCTGTTCCGAGTGACGCCGAGGGACACGCACCCATGTGGAAGAAGAAATCTATATTTTGGGACCTACCCTCTTTGGAAAGACCTAGAGGTCCGCTCTTCGATCGGCGTGATGCACGTGATGAAGAACCTTTGCGTGAACCTGCTAGGCTTCTTGGGCGTGTATGGGAAGACAAAAGATACAGGTGAGGCACGAGAGGACCTGCAATGTTTGCACGAAAAGACGGCATGCCTCCAAAGCAAGTATGAAGGTCCCGCCAGCTATGCTCTTACCAAAGAAGAGAAGGAAATCTTCTTTGAATGCCTGCTTAGTATGAAGGTCCCGACGGCTTCTCGTCGAATATAAAAGGAATAATAAATATGGCAGAGAAAAGTTTGAACCTAAAGTCTCATGATCGCCACGTGATTATGACGCAAGCGCTTCCGGTTGCATTGAGGGGCTTCTACCGAAAGCGTCCGATTAGCCATTGTGAAGCTATGTGCATTCCTCAATGCAATATCTCGGAAGGTGATCGATCCGAAACCATACCAAGGCTAAGGAGTGATGTGGTGCAATGTCTTGTCGGTTTGAGCTGGTGTTCCCACCATCCTTCTTCAATATCATGACTTGCGTTCTTGTTCATCTAGTTGACGAGATTGTCATTACGGGCCCGTATTTCTACACAATATGTACCCCTTTGAGAGGTTCATGGGAGTCCTAAAGAAATATGTCCATAACGCGCTAGGCCGAAGGAAGCATCTCCATGGGCCATCAAGCGAGAGGATGTCATCGGGTTTTGTGTTGACTTCATTCCTGGCCTTAAGAAGATAGGTCTCCCTAAATCGCGGTATGAGGGGAGACTGACCGAAAAGGCACGCTTGGAAAGGACTCAATAATATGCAGGACGGATATTCTTGGTCTCAAGCCCACTACAGCTTCTCTGTAACTCTACCTTGGTGACCCGTATGTCGATGAACACAAGAACATCTGCGCTTCAAACACCCGAGGCGGTCGACGATTGGATTTATGTGAACACATCGGGACTTTCAGCAGTTGGTTGGAAGCACGTGTCGAGGTGACAACACTGTTTGTGAGGAGCTGTACTTGTTATCGAGGGACCATCTTTGACCGTATTGATTTGGAAAGGATCTGAGATAAATGGGAATACATTTTACGATTGACCAAGATCAAAAGAGCACCAACCAAAACAGCGGTGTCGCTTTGATGCAACAACCGAGAGGGAAAGGACACATATTATGGTTACATAGTGGACATATGGGAACTTGACTACGGACATGATTTTAAGGTCCCTTTGTTTAAGTGCAAATGGGTCAATCTGTCGGAGGCGAATGTGTAGACCCACAAGATGCGGAATGACAACAATGGATCTGAAAAATCTTGGGTACACCGACGAACCGTTCGTCCTAGCCAATGATGTGGCACAGGTTATCTATGTGAAGGACATGTCCGAGAGACCGAGAAAGAGAAAAGATAAGGAAGCAAATACATCATACGATGAGCCAAAGCGCCACATAGTTCTTTCGGGAAAAGGGACATCGTGGGAGTGGAGGACAAGACGGACATGTCGAAGATTATGAAAAGTTTCATGAAATTCCTCCTTTAAAGTCAAGGCTGACTGACATCCCGATAAAGCGATGAAGATTATCCATGGTTACGGCGCAATAAGCAAATGACACAAGCGAAGAAAAAGTGAAGACTTTCTCCGCAACTATTGTTCGCTTATGATACCATTATATTGTAATCGATGAGTATGATACCATTGTTCGTTTTGTACATGCACATGCTATGTGTGGGTCAATTTATGATACCATGCCAACTTTCAACTTTTTCAGAGTTCATTTGAAATGTCTTATGGTTCGCCCTCGTAATAATTAAAAATAGCAACAATAAGTATTTTGTTGTAAGTAGAAACAAAATAAATTAAATAAAGCAAGAAAGAAAACAAAAAAAGTGTTTTCAAATTTGAAAATTAGTAATGGCACTAACAGAAAGTTTATAATTTTCCTAAAACTAGAAGCAAAAAGATTTAAAAATAGAGCAAAAACAAAAGAAAATAAATAATGCAGAAAACAAAACAAAAAACAACAATAAGTATTTTGTTGTAAGTAGAAACAAAATAAATTAAATAAAGCAAGAAAGAAAACAAAAAAAGTGTTTTCAAATTTGAAAATTAGTAATGGCACTAACAGAAAGTTTATAATTTTCCTAAAACTAGAAGCAAAAAGATTTAAAAATAGAGCAAAAACAAAAGAAAATAAATAATGCAGAAAACAAAACAAAAAAACAACAATAAGTATTTTTTTGTAAGTAGAAACAAAATAAATTAAATAAAGCAAGAAAGAAAACAAAAAAAGTGTTTTCAAATTTGAAAATTAGTAATGGCACTAACAGAAAGTTTATAATTTTCCTAAAACTAGAAGCAAAAATATTTAAAAATAGAGCAAAAACAAAAGAAAATAAATAATGCAGAAAACAAAACAAAAAACAACAATAAGTATTTTGTTGTAAGTAGAAACAAAATAAATTAAATAAAGCAAGAAAAAAATGCCACCTCTTTGGGCCGCCACGGCCTGAATACGATCGGTATCCCTATTTGGGCCAGATTGAGCCCTTGAAGGCCCGAAGGTCCAACAGCAACGAAGGAGCAAGTAGGCCCATAAGCCTGCAGTTCAAAGGAGTTCAAGAGGCGGCGGTGGGGCTTATAAACCATCGCTCCCCTCTCAACTAGCGAGTGGGACTAAACTTTGGCCCCGACGCAGGCAGCGTGAGGCCTTTGGTCCGGTTGGTGGCACCAACCGGGACTAAAGAGGCTTTAGTCGGTTGTAGCCACCAACGGGACCAAAGGCGCAGCTTCCGCCCTTTGGGCTGCCGAATTGAGGCTTTTGGTCCGGTTGGTGGCTCCAACAGGACTAAAATTGCATTAGTCACGGTTGGTGCCACCAACCGGGACCAATCGCTTTGTATATAAGTGGCACTTTGCAGTTTTGCGAGTTCATCGCCACATTGCCACCCCCGAGCGACGCTTGAACGATCAGCGCCGCCAGAGCCCCGACGCCGCCGCCGCCTCCCGCTCCGCCGTCGCCGTCGCCGTCGCCCGTCGTCGTCGCCGTCCTCCCGAGCCCCGCTTCGCCGTCGTCGCCTTGAGCTCTGCCTTGTCGCCGCCGAGAACTCCGCTTGTCGCCGTCGCCCAGCGCCCCAGCGCGCCCGTCGCCGTCGCCGTCGCCGCCAGCGCTCCGCCACAGCTGTGAGCTGCGCGCCGCACCGCCAGTGCTTTTTTTCATTTTTATTATTTTAGTTTTTTCTGTTCATATAATGCATATATGTGTATGTGTATGTATATGTTCATATATGTTATGTATATGTTTCATTTTATTAGTTTTTTTTCTGTTCATATAATGCATATATGTGTATGTGTATGTATATGTTCATATATGTTATGTATATGTTTCATTTTTATTAGTTTTTTTTCTGTTCATATAATGCATATATGTGTATGTGTATGTATATATGTTCATATATGTTATGTATATGTTTCATTTTTATTAGTTTTTTTCTGTTCATATATGTGTATGTATATATGCGGCTCTGTTCATATGTGGCTATATATATGCAAAAGATAGATTTTTAGAAAAGTTCGTTTTTTTCTGTTCACAGATTTTTTTGTTGATATTAATTATTGTAGAATATGCAAATGTTGGTATATTCATATGAACAATGCATTAGGCAAAACCTTTGTTTTTTTTTGGAATTTTCTATTTGAACATTTTTTTAAAACAAGCAATACTAAAAGAATGAGAGGAAAAGGAAAATAAGAAGAGGAAGAAAGGAGAAAAGAGGAGAGGAAGAAGAGGAGAAATAAATAAGAAGAGGAAAAAGAAAAAAGAAGAGGAGAAGAAGAAAGGAATAGAGGAGAAAGGAGAAATTCTATTTTTCTTCTTCTCCTCTATTCCTTTCTTCTTCTCCTTTTTTTTCTTCTTTACTTCTTCTTCTTCTTCCTTCTTCCTTCTTCCTCTTTTCTTCCTTTTCTTAATTATTTTCCTTTCTCGAGGGAGAAGAAGAAAAGAAGAGGAGAAGAAGAAAGAAAGGAAAGGAGAAAGAAGAAACTTAAACACGAGGGGTGGTACCGATACCCTCCCCGATATGTATATGTATGTCGCGTCGTTGTCGATATAATTAACCCCTCTAGATACAACTGCAGCACCCCCTCGCCCTCTCGCTCGACCAAAACTCTCGAGGACACCCAAACCCTAGAGAAAACGATGTTGAATAATAATTGACATGTTGTCAATATTTGCGAAACTATGGAGCACTCCGAGACGAAGAAAGCGAAGCGATGTTGGGGAAATAATCGCAAATGGAAGTGATGATGTTGCGTCATTTCTCATCGACACCGTTGGTCAGATGGATGAAGAAGAGGGCTATGATTATGATGGCTTCGACTCATTAATGCCGGTACAAGAGGAGGACTATGTTCATGATGGCTCCGGTGACACAATGGAGGTTCAAGGCGAAGGAGACCGTGCCGAGCGAGTCACCGAACCGAGTCCGCCAGGTATATATATATTAGTTAAGCCCGTCTTGACAAGTTAATTGATGCATCCATTGTTTTGGTATATGTACACATATTAAATCTTTGTCGTCTTTCTTCCTTATAATTTCTAGCCCTCCGGATCGAGCACAACTTGATGCGGAGGCGAGGCCCAAGAAAAGTTGAGCTCGGATGAAAAGTTTGAGATCATAGAAATCGCTACCGACGGCGAACCGATTGAACCCAACCGACAAAGAAGGCATTTTCTGCTCGGTCGGTCGGGGTTCTTGTTAGGGACAGGATCGATCGACATCCAGCAATGGTATAAGCCTGCTAAGGATGAAGACGCTGAGGTGTCTTATGTCAATGATATGCGTAAAGAAGATCTTTGGAATGAGCTGAAGGCAAATTTCACCCTACCGCCAGAGGAGGATCCGGAGAAGCCAGTTAAAGAGCAATTAATCAAGTCTTGTGCTCTTAAGAAGATGGCTGGCCTAATGAGGAGGTGGAGGAAAGAGCTGAACCAGTTTGTCAAGAAAAAAGATACACCAGAATTCATCGGCAAATATGAGAAGATCAAAGATCATCGGCCCGCATTTGTGGCCCACATGACATCGGAAAAGAGTAAGAAGATGTCGGAGACAAACAAGAAAAATGCTGCGAAGAAGGCGCTTCACCATCGCACGGGTCGGTGGCTACCTCAAAGCCCGCCTAAGTGGTCCAAGGCTGAGCATGATCTGCTTGAAAAGGGATCGAACCGAGGCGATCTGTTGGCGGACCGTTGCGGACTTGGTTCTTCGGGCTGGCGGAACCTTGGACCTATGTGAGGCGATGTCGATGGACGAACGAGCAACTGCAAACACCAGTCAAGAAACTTCGACAATATATTGATGCTTTGCTTGAGGGACGTTCCTTCCAAGCAGGAGAAGGACGAGCTCACAATGGCCCTTGGGAATCCCGAGCACCTGGACGGACACGAGGCACGCCGGGCTCGCTTCCGTGGAAGGTTGGTTTTCCGGACGCAGGGGTTACAAAACCCACGAGAGGAGGAAGAAAGTGGAGCATGACCAAATCGGCGCTGCTTGGAAGGGTAATGGGGCTAGAGGATCGAGAAGAGGAACAAGAAGCGGCAGATCGCAACAAGCGACATGCAAGCTTCCCCGGCTACCCCGCCATCTCAGCGCAGAAGCGGTGTTGCTTCCACCGAGCTGCTTCAGCGGAGCATGTCTTGACGGCTCTCGCCAGCTATCCGTGGATGGTATCACGGAGTCTCAAAATTGCCACATTATGGCGCGATGCATGAATTTGAAGGTCAAGGCGGCTGTTGGCCAAGTTTATCCTAGTGGACCCGCACAACTTATCACCGCCAGCCGATTCCGAAGGATTTGCTAAGGTGATGGTTGATGAAATAACGGAGGATTTGAGGACCTCGGCTTGAGCACCCTACGGTGAAGGGGAGACTAGGCTGGGTTACGCGCTCAAGACTCCATGCCTATGGCGGAAGGAGCTCATCGACCTTCCGAATCTGGACGCCTCCGCCTCCTCCTCCTCATCCGCGAGTCGGGCACTCCGCCTCCACCGCCTCCTCCTCCCGTGAGTGACGATCAGGCACGCATGGCGGCACTCCGCCTCCTCCCGCCTCCTCCTCGGCGAGTGAAGATCAGGGCACGCGTGGCGGCACTCCGCCCCTTCTCCGGCGTGGCGGCACTCCGCCTCCTCCTTCTCCGCCACGCTAGCAAGGGCGGAAGAGACCCGCCCGCCCGGCTGCTCCGACGCGTCGTAGTCCTTCTCCTCCGCCTCGTAAGCAAGCACGAAGGAAGACAGACGCGCAGCCGCTCCGTGCTGCTCCGGCGTCTAGTAGCACAAGAAGAGAGAGGCAATCTGATCGGTCCACCTCTAAAGCACTGTAGAGAAGTTACCGTATGAGAGGAGCAAGGAGGAAAACGACACGATCGTGCAGACCCAAGTGAATGAGTTCTTTGAAGGGTTAAAGCAAAGATACATCCACCTCCGGAGGAGAAGTTCGATCCGGTGAAAGCAAAGCGCACTCTCAATGCCCCGAGGAAACCACCAAAGTCTCCGCCGAGAACCAACTATGAGCGCATTCTTGAGCAGACATATCTCCAAGCCAAGCGGTGGGAACTACTATCAGCGATAAAGGTTAAAAGAACAACGGGCAAAGGGAAAAAAATTGCCCAGCTCGGCGAACAAGCACAGCAATCGTGCCCCGCTGAATGTGTCTAATCCTCCGGGGCGGTGGCGGTTATGGCAATCTTGAAGATTACACTGACGATGCACTTCTGATTTCATGGAGGTGGACTTATTCAGATCTGAGTACGGAAGCCTCTCGTCAAAGATGAAAAGTCTCGACAACAATGATGCGAAGATTCCACAGTTGGTACATGAAAACCTCAGAGAGTCCGAGGGGACGAACACTTTGTATCTGAATATTAAAGAGGAGCACGACCTCGTTTCAAATGATCATTGTCTATTCCATTTGAGGAGTTCTTGAGTTCTTAAATCAAAAGGCCCTCGATAAATTAATGGTCTTTTGCTACGTGCTGTAAGTACTATTTCTGTCATTAGTCTTTATATATAGCTCGGCTCTTTCATTGCATGTATTTATAATTAATTATCCTCAATATATTATGCAGATTGAAGATCGTCGAGTGCAAAAAAATGAAATCTATGATATTGGGTTCATTAACACAAATATCATAGATGTTTTTCTGGTTGAAAAGCACGCCAAGAGGCCGAGGACAACTTGCTACAATCATTGATCAAAAATCAAAACAAAGATACCATACTCTTTCCTTACCACGGCCCGTGAGTGTTCTTTGTCGTGTGCATATTCGGTTTTCCTTATTACTTGGCGAGGTTAATGTAATTGATGAGTTATGCATGCGTGCAGGTTCCACTATATTCTTACGGAGATTAAGCTTGGCGTGGACTAGTAACCGTCTTAGACTCCAGACGGAAAGATCCCAGCACCTATGCGGACATGACTGAAATGCTCGACAAGTAAGTTCAATCGATCATTATCGCACCATATCGGCAACTTTTTGTTCATTTCTGATATCTCAAGTAATAACAAATATTTTCTTTGTCTTGCAGGGTTTGAAACAGTTCACCGCACAAGCTCGGGACTGCCGAAGGAGCTGCGATATACATACCAAAGTAAGTACTATCGGCGCGCATCTCCGTTGATTCTATAGCTATACTTTCATCAATGCCATTTATATAATGCTTCATTATCAGTTTGATTGACCTCTATTTCTCGTAAAGTGCTTGTGGCAGGAGGAAGGGAATGATTTTCTGTGGATACTACATTTGCGAGTTCATCCACAACGCGACATTGAAAAACAAGCGGGCTACTCTAGAAGACAATATGAAGTGCGTAAGCAATAATATTCATAATTTCATTTTATTACACCATCATTTCTGTTGAGTTTCATTCATATATATGTATTAATTAACCCCTTCTTCAAATTAATTAGACTTGGCAGATCGGGATGAACTCCTACCACCAGACCGCATGAAAGCAATTCAAGAGGAATTGGCGGGATTCTTTCTTGAACACGTCATCAAGTAAAGCGGAGAATACCATGTGGAACTTGAATTCAAATGCTAGTGGTTTGTAATTAAGAGATCTTATATAGATTGTACATGTATGTAGCCAGTAAAACTTGTTGTTCGACCAATCTCTCGTAGAAGGAGAGGTCGATCGATCACTTCTCTCGGTATGCATGGCGAACTTCATCTTGAATGGTTCTCTCGATCACTTATGTATATATACTACGTAGCGTCGAGCAAGCACGGACATAATTAACAGAGGACACTTCTCTCTATTAATTAGCTAGCTAACAGAAACACCTAAATTAACCCCCCCCAAAAAACCCCCAAAACCCCCACCCCCCTCCTTTCAAAAAAAAACAAAAAACCAGGCCACTGGAATGCAGACACGTGGACGCCTTTTGGTCCCGGTTGGAGCCACCAACCGGGACCAAAGGCCCCCTGACTGGGCTCGGTGCACAGGGCCACATGGAGGCTCATTGGTCCCGGTTCGTGTTTGAACCGGGACTAATGGGTTGAGGTATTAGTAACGACCCATTAGTCCCGGTTCCCGAACCGGGACTAAAGGCCCTTACGAACCGGGACTGATTGGTGGTTTTCTACTAGTGTAAGTAGGTGTTCAGGATCACCTCTTGATCATTGCTAGCTTCACGACCGTTCCTTTGTTTCTCTTCTCGCTCTCATTTGCGTATGTTAGCCACCATATCATGCTTAGTCGCTGCTGCAACCTCACCACTTTACCCTTCCTTTCCCATTAAGCTTTGCTAGTCCCGATACCCATGGTAATGGGATTCTGAGTCCTCGTGGCTCACCGGATACTTCAAAACCAGTTTGCAGGTGCCTATGTTACCGAGCAGGTGACGCAACCAAGCTCAAGGAGGAGCTCGATGAAGATCTTGCCCTTTGTGTTGTTTCATTCTTGTTGATCAGTAGTGGAGCCCAGTTGGGGTCGATCGGGGACCTTTGTCGCATTTGGGGTTCTTCTTTATTTTGGTTCCTTAGTCGGACCTTGATTGTATCTTGATGATGTAATGCTTTATTCATGTAATTGTGTGAAGTGGCGATTGTAAGCCGACTATGTATCTCTTTCCCTTATGTATTACACGGGTTGTGTGAAGATTACCTCACTTGCGACATTGCCTTCAATGCGGTTATGCCTTTAAGTCGTGCTTCGACACATGGGAGATAAGCCGCATCGAGGGCGTTACAGTCCGCGTCCTGGATTGCCGACAAGGGTATGGCCTAATCTTTGAGATTATTTGGTAGCAGAAGGTGATTCTGGTCTCGTACGATCATCCGCATGTGATGGAGGGTGTAGTAGGCATCCTTCTGACCGCCAGGCGGCTGCTTGACGCAGGGGAACGTCGTATTGTGGGTGAGCACGCGCTTGCCGTACCTACGAATTGGCCTCTTGAAGGTGCCTCCAGATCTGGCGTAGCCGGGGAGAGCATCATCAAGAATTTTCTTGATATTTGTGTAGTCTATCTTCGACTCACGGTCCGGGTCGAAATACGTGGCCATGGAATATTTCGGGCTTAAGAGGATGAGTGTGCAATGTGTGTCACTGCACAAAACATGGAATGTTAGCAAAAAAAGAATGATCGAAATCTAAGAAATCATATGTTACATGGCTGTGAGGGGATGACTTACTCAAGAAAGTAAGGCACGTGGAAGTTATCCTTATCTAGGTTTGCCAGAATGATGCCTTCGAGGTGTGAACTCGCGACTTGCCGGTCCCCAGCCCTGCCCAAGATCTTGGCACGCATGTAGAAGGGGTTAACTATCACGATGTCCGGGGTCTTGTCTCTAATGATCCGCATCTCCATACTTAGCAAAAATAGCCGAACGAAGGTGTAGTGCAGCGGATGAAGGTTAAACATAGCGAAGATGCCATCAAACCACAAGACAATCGTACCCCCAATGGTGATATCCCCAAAGCCCTTGCCCTCTGGCACCTTGGCCACGAAAACCGGGTATGCCACATCATTCTCGGAGAGACGCTGCTTATCCAAAGAAAGAACAATGTCATGCAGACTCCGCATAGCACCGATTGCAGCATTGAGCAGATTAGTCGGTAGCATCGCCCTACCTACCACATGCACCCTCCTCAAGATATCCTTAGGTGAAGGTGGCCCGTCCTGAGCACGGATCGTACTTGGTGCCGGCTGGCTGGCACCGCCCTTGTTATTCTTTCATTTCCGTCCCTTCTTCCTCATCTGCTGTAATGGGATCGAGTTCTGCTCAGAGACCGCCTTCTTCAGTGTGTTGGGGCTTATAATATTTAGCACCTCGGCTATCTGAGGCTCGGTGAAGGCGGCAGCTGGAGGCGTCTCCTGAGAACTAAATGCCAGACGACGCCTGTTGCAATTGGGTTTCTCCGTGGTACCAGCTAGATTACGGTCGTGTTTTTCAGGGTTGGGTTCTTGAGAAGGAGGCCCAAAGAATTCGTCACCGTACCCATGTTCGGCAAAGTACTTATCAACGTTGGTAAATGTACCATCGTCGTTATCATCGTCGTCCAGATCCTGTGCCATATGCATGTCCGAATCCTGTGCCATAGGGATGTCCGGCATGTCCGGTAGCGTTGCGGTGGTCTTGCCATGGCTTGGCGCCGGCATGACTGGCGGTGCTGTCTGTGGGGTGGTGTCCCCCACCCCCAAACGAATCTGGCTCTTCGGCCAAAGCAGGGGCCAGCTTATGCAGGCGCTGAAGGTCATCACATCATCTTCGTCGGCCCCAGTGGGTCTAATCGGAGGTAACAACTCGTTGCAGCCTGGCAGCACCCGAACCAGTTCAACCCTATACACGGTGGGTGTCATCGGATTACGGTGGAACACGGGGTTGCCCGTTTGAACGATTCTGCCCTTGGCGACATCGATCAACTCGCCGCCCACGAAGTGCAGGAGAGTGCATGGAACATCGGCGGCACCCTGCGAAAACATGTAGGGCGTCAGGGATGCCCGGTCAAAGGCAAGGAGATGAAGTCATCGGCCGAGAGGCTTAGTTACCGTGATGGCGTCAAGCTCGGCTAATGTCGAGGCACCACCAATGGCGGGCGTGCAAGTGAAGGATGGGCCGCTTGCTGCCAAGGTGCCGACCGGCGTACACCAGGGTGCATTAAGCTCCAATGCCCGTGCCGGCACCGGAGACACAAATACCGCCTCTGCCGAAGACACCAATGGCGCCGCCTGCGCATTGTGCGATTTGCTGGCCGTGAAGCTGGCAACCGGGGGTGACCCCTGTTGGCCGCCCGCAATCCACATATGCATCCCCTGAATAGGGGTAGGCACAATGGCGGTGAGCGTCGTTCCCAGTTGTGGTTGCACTTGCTCTTGGACAATCTCCAGAATCCACGCCACTTGTGCCTTGAGTTCTTGCACTTCACGCGACTGGCTTTTCGAGCTGGTCGTTCTCTCCTTTCGCCCACCAGCGTTACAGTATGACAACCATTTTGTGGACAAGCATTTGCCGGCCACACGACCAGTTGACGACGGCTTACTGAGCTTATCCTTGTTTTTCATTACGTTCAACGCCCTCTTTAGAGTGATGTCCCAAGGGGAGCTCTGAGACGACGCCGCACGCTTTTAGTCTCCTGCAGAAGGAGTGTGAACCATTTAGAAATTTAGCTTCATAATTAGAATGCAACCATATGGAGCTAATTACGCGGGGGTGTATTCCTTACCAGAACACGCTCAAGCGCCTTGGTCTTCGGATCCGTGGTAAGCTCCTTTATTACCGGTTCCTCCTTGTACTAGGCCCTGACATAGTTCCTGCTCTGCTTGTCACGGTATTTCTCAAAGCGGGGTGGTAGGCCTTTCTCGGCACGCTCCGCGTCCTCCTTCTCACATATAGGCTCCGCCACTCTGTAACTGCCGGGACCGAGTTGGTGGACCCCTAAGTTCGAGTCCCGCATTTCTTTCCCCCACTGACTTGCTTCCACGGTTACGCTGCTCTCGCACTTGATCTTGAACTCGTTGTAGTCATCTTCGCTGATCGAAGGATTTTTTGCCTTGATCTTCTCATAACTATCACCTTTTTCAATCATGCTCTTCACGACGCTTCTCCAAGTAGATAGGGCCGTTCTCATCTTCGTGAGGGCGGCACTGTTCACGTTATTCCCTTAGAGGCGTGTGCTTACAAAGTCAGTGGGGAACTTGTATCATTCGTGTAGCTTCGTGAAGAGGAGGCTGCGCAAATTCCCTCGGTCCTTATGCCTTAGGTTCTCGGTGTTGATCGAGATGGTGCTCCAGAGAATGCACCCGAGCTGAACCGAGTACCCCTTGACTAATTTTTTGGGCGCCGTTGGATGCCCGTCGGAGTTCACTTCAGTAAATTCCTCATTGACGGTGCCGAGCACATTTGGGCGCCGGTCCTTCCATTGCCTCTTCGGTTGGCTACCATCTGTCCGTGCGCTGCCATCATCAGTGATGGAATCCTCGATGGCACCATCAGTGGTGTCATCCCTGAAGCCACTAGGGGTTGTGTAGTCAGGATTGGTGTCTTCCGCGGCGTCCTCATAGCGGTGAGGTTCTTCCTCCATCTCCTGGGACAGCTTACAGAATTGCTTGCCTGAACTACCGGCCTCATCGTTCTGGGCTATGTTTCGCTCTAAATAGGAAAAAAGTTTGGTCAAAAAGTTGGTTATTGTCAAGGAACAAGATCATGGTCTCATCATTTAGGGTTTGTCGACACCGAGGCATCCTAAAAGCTAAGCTTTTATCATTTAGGGTTTGTCGATGTCGAGGCACCCTAAAAGCCTAAGCTTTCATCATGTAGGTTTTTATCGACACCGAGGAACCCTAAAAGCCAAGGTTTTATAATTTAGGGTTTGTCGACGCTGAGGCACCCTAAATGCTAAGTTAAGTTTTCATCATTCAGGGATTATCAATGCCGAGGCACCCTAGGTTGACTGATATATATGGGTATCTTCTAATAATATACCCTATCAAGAAAAGGGAAGGAGAATTCTATGTTGGGCCTAATCACTTGGCTATATTGCCACCTATGGTTTAGTCACATGCATTAGTCACAAGTACCCCATATGTCCTACTTTTAGCAAAGTCATGCTAAAATTCAAAGAAAATTTCAGCATGATCTTTGCTGAAAATAGGACATATGGAGTACCCGAATTTGCCGGAACGGAAGTTAATCGACATTCTAGCAAACTCAAGGGCCTCTCGGGGTACCTGCAAAATCATAACGACACGATGGTCGGAGACAAAACCCAGCACACTAGCACCACAATGTGCCTCTACTTTCATATGGATAAAAAGGCCACAGACCATATGGTCCTCTGCTTTCATATGAACAAAAATCTGCTCAACTTATAAGAGTTTCCATTTCAGATCTAATAGGTCAGCCAACAAAAAATCATCAATAGTTTAGTAAGTCTGTACCCTCAAGAATGAACATATAGCAATATCTGTTGTCCCCCCATAACATACGGAAATCAAAATCAGCTCAACTTAGATGACAATGTATATAATTTATCACATTATATAGGTGTTGCAATGACGTATATACTTTATCACATTATAAGTCCTCACACCATCAACTATGACAAAATCTGAGAGTATAAGTCTGGTTACATTCACCCAAGTCCAAACATAAAATTTTGTCCAACATAGTACATCCCACTTTGATAATTTCATAGGATTTAATATACCGAACGAAACCTGACAAGTGATTTGTGTTTTAAGTATCTACAGAACAGCCTCTAAAATTTTCGTGTTGTAACTTTATTTTAATACCACCTCTAATACGGCCTAATCGCCCATATCAAAATACTGTACCCAGGAACATGTATTTCGGGAGAGCAAACTAAACTGATAGCTGTAATGACAATGGAGCATATATTTCTGTGCATATATTTCTGTTGTGAGCATAACTACGGAGCTAAAATACAATTAGATCAAGGCACTATGAAAAAAGACTACATAATTCAGTAAGTCATGAACATAAATACTGCAGAATTCAGAGACCACTTACATACTGTAAATTCAGTTAGCAACAAGACAAACAAATTGCACTTAGATTTCAAGGAAAAATATGACTGCTCACACTGTAAATCGAGAACGTTGACACTGTTATAATTGTTTACTCCACACTGTAAATAGAAAGAACAAATTTTTTTGCCACAACTTGAATGTGCTCTGCAACCTATGTACTCTGTTGTTCTGTAGATTATCAAGAGCAGTGAAACTATTTTTGATTTACAAACATAGTTAGTCCTACTACTTATCTGCGGTTGCCCAGATAATAACTGCATCATGCTTGCTTATCTGAGCCTTATGCAAAAATATAAGAGCAGTTCATTCTTGAGGGTACAGACTTGATCACAACAAAATTCTAGAGTTATGCTGACAACAGAAATATATGCGCAGGTGTGCAATGACAAAATTCTCGAGTTATGCTATGCAATCTAGGATGTAGTCTAAGGGGAACTAACTAGCAGCAGCTCATCTAGAACACATGTGAGTACTTCAATGGAAATAGCAACATTAGGAATAAAAGAAGGAACATTGTCCCACAGTAGCAACATCAGGTGTTCAATTAGTCAAACGGCAGGAACACACAAGCAAAGCAACCCTATTGTTCATGCTATTATGCTCACAACCATCTCCGGGCCGTAATCCAAATTGGGCGATACGGCTGGTCGTGGCCCAAGCGTAGTGGAGGTGCGGTCGCGGTGCGGTGAGCGCACCTGGGCGGGGCCAAGGGCCGAGGGGAGCACGACCACGGGGGTGGCAACCAGGAGCTGGGGTGCGGTGGTCCGACAGTCTACGGCGACGAAATTGAAGGGGGGGAAGGGGAACCGGTGCAGCTCACTGAGAGGAAGATGATTTCTAGCTCGTGCGGGGCCGGGGTTGACAAGGCGACGCGGATCGACGGTGAGGCCACGGTGGCCGGAGGTGGAAGAAGACCTCGATCCGCACGATGCAGAGTTGTCGAGCTCGAACGGGTGGTCGTAGATGACGTAGAAGAACACTGCAAAGCTCCTGGACTCCTTGGTGGGGTGCGGGGACGATGGTGGTCGCGGGGACGATGCGGTGATGGCGATGACCTAGTCGGGTGAAGCAGCGCGAGGGGAGGGGAAGTAGGGAGGTGCTAGGGTTTGCACAGGGGTTTGGCTCGGCCGGAGTGGGTGTGGAGCGGGCGCGGGGGTCGTCGGAGCGGGTGTGGCGAGGGAGAGAAGGGGGATCTGGCAAGGGAGAGGGAAGGGGGATTGGGCGAAGGGGTATCCAGCTAGAGGGGGGAATGTTAGTAATGGCGCACCATCTAGGGGTGCGCCATAAAAACACTGATAGCAATGAGGCCTGTGCACCATCAGTAAAAAAATTCTGATAGCAATGGCGCACCATCCTCTGGTGCGCCATTAGTAACTTTTTTTCATTATTTTTTGTTGCATCTAATAATTTGTTTTTTTATCAAATTTGTTATTTTCATGAGGACTAGAGCAGAAGATATCATCTAATTTGTTTTTTATTTTTAATTGAAAATATCATCAAATTTGTTATTTAAAAATATCATCAATATTTTTTTGGATTTTAGTTGCATTCATTTGTGAATTGGTAAAACAATTATGAATATGAAAAAATATCATCAAATTTGAAAAACTATTCATCAATTTAAAAAGTGCCCATGAAATTTAAAAATATTTATGAGTTCAAAAAATATTAACAAATTCAATATTCATGAGGACTAGAACAGAAGAAATATCATTTCAAAATGTTAAAATACAATCGAGAAATGAAGACTACGATTTAAATACAATCTTCTTGCCCTTCTTTTTCGCAAATGGAGTTCTTCTGTTGAACGGACGTCCTTTAGGTAGGGTGGTCCTGCTTCTTCTTGTGGTGTATGGCACTTCATCGTCGTCGTCATGTTCCATCTTCGAGTCGCCATACTTGTCGAAGTCTTGCTCATTGGCGACTCCATCCATTCCGATGATCTTCCTTTTGTCTCTCCTCACGACAACACGACTGGGCTTTGACGGGTCGGTAATGAAGAAGCATTGGTCCACTTGGGAAGCCAGTACCCATGGCTCATTTTTCTGATAGCGTTTATACCATGTCTTGGATTTGGCTTCGGGTATAACCATGGTGGTGAAATACCGGTATTCTATTATGACGCTCTGGGCCCATCTCACACGGAACATCGGGACCTTCTCTCCAGCTTAGCTCAGCTCCCAGATCTCCTCGATCCATCCCTGCTATCTGTCCTTGTCATTACCGGTGCAGGATTCCATCGTTACCCTAGAGTTCTGATAACCATCGCTCTACATGTCCTTTCCCTCGGTGTAGAATGTGTAGCCGTTGATATCGTATGCCTCATCGTCATCGTCAGTTGTGCTCGGCATACTGTGACAAAGCGAATATGAGTTGTTCTTCATGAAAGAATCCTCATGTAAAGGGTGCGACGAAGCTTCGCTTGAGCGAGCAGCGTGAGACATGAGTTGTGCTCTTTGATTATATCTCCGTCCGTCCTCTGTTCGCCTCGGTCATTGTACGTCTTCTCAATAAAGGTTTTGTGCTTTACCACCCAAGGATCGACCACGTCTATGTGTTGTAGCGCGACTAGGTTTGTTCTTTCAAAGTTGGCGAGTCGACCCTCGAAGTTGACATGCATTTCGCGGCGACCCTCACGGTGACCCCATCTAGCGAGCCAGCCGAGGTGCCTTTTGACGGGCAGACCAACAGGGTTCTCGATGCCTAGATAATTCGTGCAGTCAGAGATGCACTCTTCGGTCAGAAAGCCCCTGGCTATGCTTCCCTCTGGACGTGACATGTTGCGAACGTATCCTTTGATGACACCGTTCATCCTTTCGAATGGCATAATGCTGTGCAGGAATGTCGGCCCGAGTTGGATGATATCCTCCACGATATGGACCAGCAGATGCACCATAACGTCGAAGAATGCAGGCGGTAAGTACATCTCAAGCTCGCATAGTATCACCACGATCTCTTCCTGTAGCCTTCTGAGTTGCCTCATGCCAACCGACTTCCGAGAGATGACGTCGAAAAAGTTGCATAGGCCAAATAGCGTTTCACGGACGTGCGTGTCCATGATCCCACGGATTGCAACTAGAAGTATCCGCGTCATCAACACGTGATAGTCGTGAGACTTCATCCCGCTGAACTTCTGCTTTGCTGAGTCTAGGTATCTGCTTATCTTCCCCGTGTAAACGTAAAGAAGTTTTACTCCTACGAGGCAGGTGAAAAACTAATCGATCTCCTCCTGACTTAGAGTGAAGCACATGGGAGGGAAGTCATTTCCGGTCTTCTTAGCCTTTTTGCCTTTGCGATGACTTTCCGTGTCCTGCTTCGCCTCATCATCATCATCATTAGCGTGAAGCTCCTCCCTGATGCCCATTGATTTCAAGTCTGCCCTTGCTTTTGGCCCATCTTGGGTCCTCTCTGGCCTATTGAGCAGGGTGCCAAGCAAACTCTCGCACATGTTCTTCGTGATATGCATGACATCAAGGCTTTGCACACGGTGGATCTTCTAGTACGGCAAGTCCCATAAAATAGACCTTGTTTTCCATACCTTCAGGAGCGGCTCTGGCGCCTTTCGCTTCTTTCCCGGCTCTGGCGCCTTTTGCTTCTTTCTCGACAGTGGGCAATCTTTCCAATTTTTCAACAGCTCGTCTATTTCCTTGCCGCTCCTCGTACGCGGGCGTCTTCGGGGTTCGTTTTCACCATCGAACAGATCCTTGCGTTTCCTCCATGAGTCATCGTCGCGAAGCCACCTTCGATGCCCATGAACACGGTTTTCAAGGACCCGGGATCTCTATCTAGCTGGCGATACGTTGTGTCATCCATGCACCTGATGCATCCAGAAAATCCGTGGACCACCTGCCCCGCGACATATTCGTAACCAAGATAGTCCTGCACCGTCGTGAGCAGTGCGACTCGCATAGGGAAATATTCTTTCTCTGTAGCGTCCCACGTATTGGCTGGCGTTTTCCATAGCATGTCTAGCTCCCCTTTCAGCAGCCCCAGATACAGATTGATGTCATTCCCTGGTTGTTTCGGCCCATCAATTAGCATACTCACGTGAATGTACTTCCTCTTCATGCACAACTAGGGGGGAAGGTTGTACATCCACACAAAGACAGGCCAGGTGCTATGTGTGCTGCTCTGGCTGCCAAACGGATTGACTCCGTTGGTGCTCGCGCCCAGCACGATGTTCCTTGGATCCTTCCCAAATTCTGGGTGTTCGAAGTTCAACGCTTGCCACTGGCTCCCATCCTTAGGGTGACTCAACATCTTGTCTCTTTATTTATCTCCCGATCATTTGCGTCATCTTCTCGCTTCTTCTCCTCCCTATCCGCGTGCCAACGCAGGAGCTTTGCTACCTTAGGGTCCATGAAATACGCTTCTAAGCGAGGTGATCGGAAAGTACCACACCACTTTTCGAGGAGCTTTCTTCCTCTTCTTGTATCGAGTGACGCCGCACATCAGACATATGGTAGACTCTGCGTGCTAGTCCCGATAAAATAATGCAATTGTTCATGCACACATGTATTTCATGTGCGGTAAATCCAGAGGACACACGATTTTCTTCGCCTCCTCGAAACTGGTCGGGCACTTGTTCCCCTTGGGAAGACATTCATGCGAGAATGACATGTTCTCGTCGAAGCATGTGTCGGTCATTTTGTGTTTTACCTTCATCTCTAGAGCCATGGGCGTTACTTTCAGGCGGGTATCCTCGGGCCTGAATCCTTCATACAATGGAGTAACTGCATCTATCTCCAGTTGATCCAGCTTGGCTTTCTCTCGGGTGGCAGCTCTTGCATTATCCGTCTGCTTGAGAAGCATCTCTTGAATATGAGGGTCCTGCACCCAGCCCATCGATGGTCCATCGTTGTCTGCTCCAACATCTTCATCTTCATGATCATGCCCTTCGTCTGCTCCGGCATCTTCCTCATCATCATGTCCTGCATCTTCTACATGCTGACTATGTACTGCATCTACTTCGTGATCATGTCCTGGAGATTCTTCCTCTTCTCGCCCGCCCTCACCATGGTTGTCTTGCTGCCCTCCCTCATTTCTTGCCTGACCCCCATGGACGACTTCATAGTCATCTTCATCACCTTGCCACCGATAGCCATCGATGAAACCATGCAAGAGCAGGTGGTCCCGCACATGTACGGAATCCGGGTCCATAAGGCTCCTCAGCTTGCATCTTCGACACGGACATCTTATCTCCTTCTCGCTTTTTAGGAGCATCTCAGCCTTCGCGGAGCTCAAAAACTTATTCACGATGACTTCGGTCATCGTGCGAACCATTGTCGCCTGCGGGGTAGAGCAAAACGATATTTCAGAACCAAGAAAAATTTTGGCATGACTTTGCCTAAAAATAGGACCCAAAAGAATGCATAGTGCCAAATTCTCGCCGAAACAGAAATGAATCAACATTCCGGCAAAATATTGGCAACTATCGCATTTCAAATATCAGTACCTGCAAACACAAACATATATGCAACACCACAAACATACATAGATCTAGCTAGGCCATAAAAAAGTGCATGCGCACGTTGTTGGAGGGAAAAAAGTAGATCAACAACATAAAGAAAGTTTTCCCCTTACTTACCTATCAAAAAAGGTAATTTAACCACTTAATTTGGATGAATCTGTGGTGCAAATGAGGTGAGGAGGAGGAGGCAGCCGAGACAAGCTTGGAGGAGGAGGTGGAGAGAATGAAGTGGGGAAAGTGAGTGTGTAGGTGGCTGTCCAAAATATCTAGCTGGTCCCAGGTTACTAATGGCGCACCAACTACAAATGCGCCATTAGTAACCCTGGTTACTAATGGCGCAACAGCTGGCCGTGCGCCATTCGTAGTTTTGCAAAAAAAATGATAGTAGTGGCGCACGGGGTGACTAGTGCGCGATTACTAGTTAAAACTAGCAATGGCGCACTGTGCCCTGGCGCGCCATTAGTATTTTTAGAAAAATAGAAAAAAATTGTTAGTAGTGGCGCACCATGTGTGTGGTGCGCCTTTAGTGTCTATCACACTAATGGCGCACCAACACATAGTGCAGCACTGCTATATACTAGGCATGCCACAATGACATCACAAATGATTCCCCATGCCGCTACCTGACATGATTTCATGGGCCGCCTTGCTGATCTGCAATTCCCGGCGTTGAAACCATAGCAGAGCAATAAATTTCTCGAATATTGCACGCAGCCACAAAAAATGCGTGGCCGTGGCACATGCCATGCGGTTGCCTCCTCTTAGAGCACGAGATGTTTTGAAGCCAACGGAGCAACAGGACTAGCACTTCCTGCACAAACCGGACACGTTCCCTCTCGATACCCAGATACTAGCTCGGAGACGATGCAGTTTACATGCGGCCTTACGGGAGGCTTACTTGAAATGCGTCGAAAGTTTTACCACACCCTACAGAGGCCCTGTGATGACACCGGGACAGATCCCGAGCAATCCTACCATTGACATCACAAAGACTCCATCTCCTTAACAAGAGTATAATGAAAACCAAAGCTTACTGCATCGGGACTATCCCATTATTTATATTTAAATAGGTCTTGTTGCTTGTCTATAGGTGAGGCGGGACTAAACTTTGATGGTGGCCTTATCTTTACCGAGAGCCACTCTCGGCAACTGCCACTAGAGCATTCATAGTGACTGTATGGACTTTGAATAATTAGAGAAAACGGTGATACGTCTCCAACGTATCTATAATTTTTTATTGTTCCATGCTATAATATTATCTGTTTGGGATGTTTAATAGACTTTATTATACTCTTTAATATTATTTTTGGGACTAACCTACTAACCGGAGGCCGAGTGTAATTTTTTGTTTTTTTTGCCTATTTCAGTGTTTTGTAGAAAAGGAATATCAAACGGAATGAAACCTTCGAGAGGACCGTCATTGGAACAAACGCAATCCAGGAGACTTGGAGTGGACGTCAAGGAAGCAACGAGGCGGCCACGAGGTAGGGAGGCGCGCCTAGGGGGGTAGGCGCACCCCCACCATCATGGGCCCCTCATAGCTCCACCGACCTACTTCTTTCACCTATATATACTCTTATACCCTAAAAACATCCAATAGAGCAATAAACCCTATTTCCACCGCCACAACCTTCTGTACCCGTGAGATCCCATCTTGGGGCCTTTTCCGGCGCTCCACCGGAGGGGGAATTGATCATGCAGGGCTTCTACATCAACACCATAGCCTCTCCGATGATGTGTGAGTAGTTTACCACAGACCTTTGGATCCATAGTTATTAGCTAGATGGCTTCTTCTCTCTCTTTGGATCTCAATACAAAGTTCTCCTCGATCTTCTTGGAGATCTATTCGATGTAATAATTTTTGTGGTGTGTTTGCCAAGATCTCATGAATTGTGGGTTTATGATCAAGTTTATCTATGAACAATATTTGAATCTTCTCTGAATTCTTATATGCATGATTTGATATCTTTGCAAGTCTCTTAGAATTATCAGTTAGGTTTGGCCTACTAGATTGATCTTTCTTGCAATGGGAGAAGTGCTTAGGTTTGGGTTCAATCTTGCGGTGTCCTTTCCCAGTGACAATAGGGGTAGCAAGGCACGTATTGTATTGTTGCCATCGAGGATAAAAAGATGGGGTTTAGATCATATTGCTTGAGTTTATCCCTCTACATCATGTCATCTTGCCTAATGCGTTACTCTATTCTTATGAACTTCATACTCTAGATGCATGCTGGATAGCGGTCGATGTGTGGAGTAATAGTAGTTGATGCAGAATCGTTACGGTCTACTTGACACGGACGTGATACCTATATACATGATCATGCCTAGATATTCTTATAACTATGCACTTTTCTATCAATTGCTCGGAAGTAATTTGTTCACCCACCGTAATATATGCTATCACGAGAGAAGCCACTTGTGAAACCTGAATGAAATATGCCCTAGAGGCAATAATAAAGTTATTATTTATTTCCTTATATCATGATAAATGTTTATTATTCATGCTAGAATTGTATTAACCTAAAACATAATACATGTGTGAATACATAGACAAACATATTGTCACCAGTATGCCTCTACTTGACTAGCTCGTTAATCAGAGATTGTTAAGTTTCCTAACCATGGACATGAGTTTTCATTTCATTAACAGGATCACATCATTAGAGAATGATGTGATCGACTTGACCCATTCCGTTAGCTTAGCACTTGATCGTTTAGTATGTTGCTATTGCTTTCTTCATGACTTATACATGTTCCTATGACTATGAGATTATGCAACTCCCGTTTACCGGAGGAACACTTTGTGTGCTACCGAACGTCACAATGTAACTGGGTGATTATAAAGGAGCTCTACAGGTGTCTCCGAAGGTACTTGTTGGGTTGGCGTATTTCGAGATTAGGATTTGTCACTCCAATTGTCAAAGAGGTATCTGTGGGCCCATTCGGTAATACACATCACTATAAGCCTTGCAAGCATTGTAACTAATGAGTTAGTTACAGGGTGATGTATTACGGAACGAGTAAAGAGACTTACCGGTAATGAGATTGAAGTAGGTATTGAGATACCGACGATCGAATCTCGGGCAAGTAACATACCAATGACAAAGGGAACAACGTATGTTGTTATGCGGTTTGACCGATAAAGATCTTTGTAGAATATGTGGGAGCAAATATGAGCATCCAGGTTCCGCTATTGGTTATTGACCGGAGACGAGTCTCGGTCATGTCTACGTAGTTCTCGAACCCGTAGGGTCCGCACGCTTAACGTTCAGTGACGATCGGTATCATGAGTTTATGTGTTTTGATGTACCGAGGGAGTTCGGAGTCCCGGATGAGATTGAGGACATGAGAGGAGTCTCGAAATGGTCGAGACATCAAGATCGATATATTGGACAACTATATTCGGACATCGGGAAGGTTCTGAGTGATTTGGGTATTTTTGGGAGTACCGGAGAGTTACGGGAATTCGTATTGGGCCTTAATGGACCATACGGGAAAGCAGAGAAAGACCCCAAAGGGTGGCCGCACCCCTCCCCATGTACTAGTCCGAATTAGACTAGGGAGGGGGGCGCCCCCTTCCTTCCTTCTTCTCCCTTCCCTTCTCCTACTCCAACAAGGAAAGGAGGAGTCCTACTCCCGGTGGGAGTAGGACTCCCCCCTTGGCGCGCCCACCTCCTAGGCCGGCCGCCTTCCCCCTCGCTCCTTTATATATGGGGGCAGGGGGGCACCCCATAGACACAACAATTGATCCCTTGGATCTCTTAGACGCGTGCGGTGCCCCCCTCCACCATAATTCACCTCGATAATATCCTAGCGGTGCTTAGGAGAAGCCCTGCTTCGGTAGAACATCATCATCGTCACCACGTCGTCGTGCTGATGGAACTCTCCCTCAATGCTCGGCTGGATCAGAGTTCGAGGGACGTCATCGAGCTGAACGTGTGCTGAACTCGGAGGTGCCATGTGTTTGGTACTTGATCGGTCGGATCTGAAGACGTACGACTACATCAACCGCGTTGTGCTAACGCTTCCGCTTTCGGTCTACGAGGGTACATGGACAACACTCTCCCCTCTTGTTGATATGCATCACCCTGATCTTGTCTGTGCGTAGGAATTTTTTTGAAATTACTACGTTCCCCAACAGGGGCATCCGAGCTAGGTTTTATGCGTAGATGTTATATGCACGAGTACAACACAAGTGAGTTGTGGGCGGTACAAGTCATACTGCTTACCAGCATGTCATACCTTGGTTTGGCGGTATTGTTGGATGAAGCAACCCGGACCGACATTACACGTATTCTTATGCGAGACTGGTTCTACCGACGTGCTTTGCACATAGGTGGCTGGCGGGTGTCAGTTTCTTCAACTTTAGTTGAACCGAGTGTGGCTACGCCCGGTCCTTGAGAAGGATAAAACAACACTAACTTGACGAACTATCATTGTGGTTTTGATGCGTAGGTAAGAACGGTTCTTGCTCATCCCGTAGCAGCCACGTAAAATTTGCAACAACAAAGTAGAGGACGTCTAACTTGTTTTTGCAGGGCATGTTGTGATGTGATATGGTCAAGACTTGATGCTATATTTTATTGTATGAGATTATCATGTTTTGTAAACGAGTTATCGGCAACTGGCAGGAGCCATATGGTTGTCGCTTTATTGTATGCAATGCAAACGCCCTGCAATTGTTTTACTTTATCACTAAGTGGTAGCGATAGTCCTAGAAGCAATAGGTGGCGAAACGACAACGATGCTACGATGGAGATCAAGGTGTCGCGTCGGTGACGATGGTGATCATGACGGTGCTTCGGAGATGAAGATCACAAGCACAAGATGATGATGACCATATCATATCACTTATTTTGATTGCATGTGATGTTTATCCTTTATGCATCTTATTTTGCTTTGATTGACGGTAGCATTATAAGATGATCTCTCACTAAATTTCAAGGCATAAGTGTTCTCCATGAGTATGCACCGTTGATAAAGTTCTTGACGAGCCTAGCATATACAGATATGGCCTCGGAACACTGAGACCGAAAGGTCGAACGTGAATCATATAGTAGATATGATCAACATAGTGATGTTCACCATTGAAAACTACTCCATCTCACGTGATGACCGGACATGGTTTAGTTGATTTGGATCATGTGATCACTTAGATGATTAGAGGGATGCCTATCTAAGTGGGTGTTCTTAAGTAATATGATTAATTGAACTTAAATTTATCATGAACTTAGTCCTGGTAGTATTTTGCAGATTATGTTGTAGATCAATAGCTCCTATGTTTATTTTTGATATGTTCCTAGAGAAAAATATGTTGAAATATGTTAGTAGCAAAGATGCGGATTGGATCTGTGATCTGAGGTTTATCCTCATTGCTGCATAGAAGAATTATGTCTTTGATGCACCGTTAGGTGACAGACCTATTGCAGGAGAAGATGCAGACGTTATGAACGTTTGGCTAGCTCAATATGATGACTAATTGATAGTTTAGTGCACCATGCTTAACGGTTTAGAATCTGGACTTCAAGGACGTTTTGAACGTCATGGACCATATGAGATGTTCCAGGACTTGAAGTTAATATTACAAGCAAATACCCGAGTTGAGAGATATGAAGTCTCCAACAAGTTCTATAGCTAAAAGATGGAGGAGAATTGCTCAACTAGTGAGCATGTGCTCAGATTGTCTGGTACTAAAATCGCTTGAATCAAGTGGGAGTTAATCTTCCAGATAAGATAGTGATTGACAGAATTCTCTAGTCACCATCACCAAGTTACTAGGAACTTCGTGATGAACTATAGTATGCAAGGGATGACGAAAACGATTCCCAAGCTCTTCGTGATGTTGAAATCGACGAAGGTAGAAATCAAGAAAAGAGCATCAAGTGTTGATGATTGACAAGACCACTAGTTTCAAGAAAAGGGGAAAGGGAAAGAAAGGGAACTTCAAGTAGAATGACAAGCAAGTTGTGACTCCACGAAGAAGCCCAAAGCTGGACCAAAGCACTGAAGCGAGTACTTACAATCGCAAAGGAAATGGTCACTGGAAGCGGAAATGCCCTGAATATTTGGTGGATAAGAAGGATGGCAAAGTGAACAAGGGTATATTTGATATACAGGTTATTGATGTGTGCCTTACTAGTGTTTATAGTAGCCCCTGAGTATTTGATACTTGTTCGGTTGCTAAGATTAGTAACTCGAAATAGGACTTACAGAATAAACAGAGACTAGTTGAAGGGGAAGTGACGATGAGTGTTGGAAGTAGTTCCAAGATTGATATGATCATCATCACACACTCCCTATACTTTCGGGATTAGTGTTAAACCTAAATAAATGTTATTTGGCGTTTGTGTTGAGCATGAATATGATTTGATCATGTTTATTGCAATATAGTTATTCATTTAAAGTCAGAGAAAAATTGTTGTTCTGTTTACGTGAATAAAACCTTCAATGGTCATACACCCAATGAAAATAGTTTGTTGGATCTCGATCGTAGTGATACACATATTCATAATATTGATGCCAAAAGATGCAAAATTAATAATTATAGTGCAATTTATTTGTGGCACTGCCGTTTGCGTAATATCGGTGTAAAGCACATGAAGAAACTCCATAAAGATGGATTTTCAGAATCTCTTGGTTATGAATCATTTGATGCTTGTGAACCGTGCCTTTTGGGCAAGATGACTAAAACTCCGTTCTCCGGAACAATGGAACGAGCTACTGACTTGTTGGAAATAATACATATTGATGTATGCAGACCAGTGAGTATCAAGGGTCGTGGCGGGTATCATTATTTTCCGACCTTCACAGATGATTTGAGCAGACATGGGTACATCTACTTGATGAAACATAAGTCTGAAACAGTTGAAAGGTTTAAAGAATTTCAGAGTGAAGTGGAAAATCATCGTAACGAGAAAATAAAGTTTCTACGATCTGATCGTGGAGATGAATATTTGGGTTACGAGTTTAGCCTTCAGTTGAAATAATGTGGAATAGTTTCAAAAACTCATGCCATCTGGAACACCACAGCATTATGGTGTGTCCCAACGTCGTAACCACACTTTATTGGATATGGTGCGATCTATGATGTATCTTACCAATTTACAACTATCATTTTGTGCTTATGCATTAGAGATAGCTACATTCACGTTAAAATTGGGCACCATCTAAATCCGTTGAGACGACACCATATGAACCATAGTTTAGCAATAAACCTAGCTAAGTTGTCATTTCTTAAAATTTGGAGTTACGATGCTTATGTGAAAAGTTTCAACCTAATAAGCTCGAACCCAAATTGGAGAAGTGCGTCTTCATAGAATACCCAAAGGAAACTATTGGGTACACCTTCTATCACAAATCCGAAGGCAAGATATTCGTTGCTAAGATGGATCCTTTCTAGAGAATAAGTTTCTCTGGAAAGAAGTGAGTGGGAGGAAAGTAGAGCTTGATAAGGTAATTGTACTTTCTCCCAAATTGGAAAGTAGTTCATCACAGAAATCAGTTCCAGTGATTCCTACACCAATTAGTGAGGAAGTTAATGATGATGATCATGAAACTTCAGATCAAGTTATTACAGAAACTTCGTAGGTCTTCAGTGCAGTCCGCACGCAGTGAATGCGGTAATCCTATTCTAGAAGTCGTGTTACTAGACCATGATGAACCTATGAACTATGTGGAAGAGATGATGAGCCCAGATTCATGAAATGGCTTGAAGCCATGAAATCGAGATGGGATCCATGTATGAGAACAAAGTGGGGACTTTGATTGACTTGCCCGATGATCGGCAAGCCATAGAAAATAAATGGATCTTCAAGAGGAAGACGGACGCTGATAGTAGTGTTACTATCTACAAAGCTAGACTTGTCGAAAAAGGTTTTTGACAAAGTTCAAGATGTTGACTACGATGAGTTTTTTCTCACTCGTATCGATGCTTAAAAGTCTATCTGAATCATGTTAGCAAATTGCCATATTTTATAAAATCTGGCAAATGGATGTCAAAACTACATTCCTTAATGGATTTCTTAAAGAATAGTTGTATATGATGCAACCAGAAGGTTTTGTCGATCCTAAAGGTGCTAACAAAATATGCAAGCTCCAGCGATCCACCTATGGACTGGTGCAAGCATCTCAGAGTTGGAATATACGCGTTGATAAGTTGATCAAAGCATATAGTTTTATACAGACTTGCGGTGGAGCCTGTATTTACAATAAAGTGAGTGGGAACACTACCGCCTTTCTGATAAATATATGTAACATATTGTTGATCAGAAGTGATGTAGAATTTTTCTGGAAAGCATAAGGGAGTATTTGAAAGGAGTTCTTTAAAAGAAAGACCTCAGTAAAGCTACTTACATATTGAGCATCAAGATCTATTGAGATAGATCAAGACGCTTGATAAGTTTTTCAATAAGTACATACCTTGTCATGATTTTGAAGTAGTTCAAAATGGAACAGTCAAAGAAATAGTTCTTGCTAGTGTTGAAAAGGTGTGAATGAGTAAGACTCAAATCCCGACCACGGCAGAAAATAGAAAAGAGAATGAAAGTCATTCCCTATGCCTCAGTCATAGATTCTATAAAGTATGCTATGCTATGTACCAGACCTATTGTATACCTTGCTCTGAATTTGGCAAGGGAGTACAACAGTGATATAGGAGTAGATCACTGGACATTGGTCAGGAATATCCTTAGTGAGGACTAAGGAAATATTTCTCGATTATGGAGGTGATAAAAGAGCCCGTCGTAAAGAGTTACATCTCCTAAGGAGCTCTATAGGTGTCTCCGAAGGTACTTGTTGGGTTGGCGTATTTCGAGATTAGGATTTGTCACTCCGATTGTCGGAGAGGTATCTCTAGGCCCACTCTGTAATACACATCACTATAAGCCTTGCAAGCATTGTAACTAATGAGTTAGTTGCAGGATGATGTATTACAGAATGAGTAAAGAGACTTGCTGGTAACGAGATTGAACTAGGTATTGAGATACCGACGATCGAATCTCGGGCAAGTAACATACCAATGACAAAGGGAACAACGTATGTTGTTATGCGGTTTCACCGATAAAGATCTTCGAAGAATATGTGGGAGCCAATATGAGCATCCAGGTTCCGCTATTGGTTATTGATCGGAGACGAGTCTCGATCATGTCTACATAGTTCTCGAACCCGTAGGGTCCGCACGCTTAACGTTTGGTGACGTTCGGTATTATGAGTGAGGGAGTCCTGGATTAGGGGGTGTCCGGATAGCCGGACTATCATCGTCAGCCGGACTCCAAGACTATGAAGATATAAGATTGAAGACTTCGTCCCATGTCCGGATGGGACTTTCCTTGGCGTGGAAGTCAAGCTTGGCGATACGGATATGTAGATTTCTTACCATTGTAACCGACTCTGTGTAACCCTAGCCCTCTCCGGTGTGTATATAAACCGGAGGGTTTTAGTCCGTAGGACAAACAACCATTACAACAATCATACCATAGGCTAGCTTCTAGGGTTTAGCGTCCTTGATCTCGTGGTAGATCCACTCTCGTACTACCCATATCATCAATATCAATCAAGCAGGAGTAGGGCTTTACCTCCATCGAGAGGGCCGAACACAGGTAAAAAGCTGTCGTGTCCCTTGTCTCCTGTTACCATCCGCCTAGACGCACAGTTGGGGACCCCCTACCCGAGATCCGCTTGTTTTGACACCGACATTGGTCCTTTCATTGAGAGTTCCTCTGTGTCGTCACTGATAGGCTTGATGGCTTCTTCAACCAACAACAACGCCGTCCAGGGTGAGACTTTTCTCCCCGGACAGATCTTCGTGTTCGGCAGTTTCGCACTGTGGGCCAATTCACTTGGCCATCTGGAGCAGATCAAAAGCTACGCCCCTAGCCATCAGGTCAGGTTTGGAAGCCTAAACTTCATGGCCGACATTTGTGGAGACTTGATCTTCGACGGATTCGGGCCATAGCCAAGCGTGCCGCACTGTCTCGAGGGGCATGATCTAGCTCTGCCGCCGGACAGCGCCGTGGAGGCCGCACATGAGTTCGCCCTTGCCGTTAGCTCGGAGCAGACCCCGCAGATCGAGGACAGGTGGCTGGACACCACCTCGGGGGCTGCGACTTCTACGGCGATAGAGCCGAATACTAACCTTGTCCCTTATAAAGCTCGTGACTCCGAGGCGCCGGACTCCTTGCCGGACTCCGAACCTCCTGCGCCCCTGCCAATCAAATCCGATTGGGTGCCGATCATGGAGTTCACCGCCGCGGACATCTTTCAGCAGTCACCCTTTGGCGACATCCTAAATTCGCTAAAGCATCTCTCGTTATCAGGAGAGCCCTGGCCGGACCGCGGTCAGGATGGTTAGGATGTGGACGACGAAGAAATTCAAGGCCCACCCACCACCCACTTTGTAGCCACTGTCGACGATCTAACCGACATGCTAGACTACGACTCGAAGACATCGGCGGTATGGGCGGCGATGCCGGAGCGATCAAGAACCAGCGCCTACAGGGCACTAGAAGACCACCTCGTCATACGACATATACATGGTGGACACCCCAAAGGATGGGGACGGCGAAGAAGCAGTGGAGGCAGATTCTTCTAAGAAACAGCCTAAGCGCCGGCGTCAGCGGTGCCGCTCTAAATCCCGCCACAGCAAGAATGGAGATTCCGGCACCGGAGACAATAACACCCTAGAGAGTGCCGAAGACAACCCCCTCTAGCACCATTCAGCACAGGAGGACGGGGAAGCCAGCCCTCGAGAGAGAGCGGTAGATGAGGAGTTAGAGGATGACAATTACATGCCTCCCTCCGGAGACAAGGCAAGCCTCAACGACGACGAATTTGTCGTGCCCGAGGATCCCGTCGAACAAGAGCGTTTTAAACGCAAACTTATCGCCACGGCAAATAGCCTAAAGAAAAAGCAACAACAGCTTCAAGCTGAACAAGATCTGCTGGCCGACAGATGGACCGAGGTACTCGCGGCGAAAATCTGAACTTCGAGCGCCCTCCAAGAGCTACCCCAAGCGCAAGTTGCTCCCGGACTAGAGGAGGAAGCATACAAACCTTCATCACCAGCGCTGTCACGGAAGACCGACCACCCGTGGTCGCTGACAGAAGGCATCTAGGCCCTCCTTGGGACCGTACCCAGCTTTGCTTTCGAAAATCTGAAGCCATGAGGGAATGCGCCAGACTTGCGGGATATATTGCAGGACAAGGCAAGACAATCCAGATCCATCTACGGATCACGAGGGCGCCCCACGACCCATGACGACTACCGTCGCGCCGGATATAGCAACTCCGGCTGGGCCAAACACAGCAGACAACGCTCACTTTAGCTACGTCATGATATTGCTCAATATAGAGGCGCCGCACACCTACTATGCTTCACAGACGAAGTAATGGATCATCAAATCCCTGAAGGGTTTAAACCTGTGAACATTGAATCCTCGATGGCTGTGAGACCCCGCAGTTTGGATCGAAGATTATCTCCTTCATATCCATATGGCCCACGGAGGCGATCTCCACGCCATCAAGTATCTCCCTCAAGCTTAAGGACCAGCTCGGCTTTGGCTTAAAATCTTGCCCTGAGTCAATTGGGTGTTGGGAGGACCTAGAAGCCGCATTCTCGATAACTTCCGGGGCACATATATGCGACCACGAGCGCCGATGACCTAAGCCACATAATTCAGCAGCCAGACGAATCGGCGAGACAGTTACGGACCACGGTTCTTAACAAAGAAAAATCAAATCATCATTGTTGGGATCAGAGGCCCTCGCAGCCTTCAAACATAACATCCATGACGAGTGGCTGGCCCGGCACCTAGGACAGGAAAAGCGAAATCCATGGCAGCCCTCACATCACTCATGACCGCTTACATGCGGAGAGGATAACTAGCTAGCTCGCAGCAACAACCTCGGCAAAAATCTGGCAGTCCGGATACTAAGGACCACAATGGCAGGTCGCGTCGAAACAAAACAAGCGTCGCGTTAGCGGCGATAACAATGAGGATCTGGCGATCAGCGCCCGGTTTGAGCTCTAAACCGGTCAGCGGAAGAAGCCATTCAAAAGAACTACCACAGGTCTGTCCAATTTGGACCGAATACTCGACAGCTCATGCGGATACATGGCACCCCGAAAAGCCAGCTAATCACACCAGCAGAGATTGTTGGGTATTTAGCGAGCAGAAATTAATTGCGAAAACAATGACAAGGGGCTGCACGGCGGCGATGAGAAGAGACCGGCCGCCCGAACGATAGAGGATAGAAGGTTTCCCCCACAAGTCGCGGACGGTAAATATGATATCATAACCCACATACCCAAGAGGAGAAGAGCGTGCGCCGGGGCGTGTATGCGATGGAGCCAGTCGCCCCAAAATTCAACCCATGGTCCTCTTGCCCGATCACTTTTGATTGAAGGGACCACCCCACCAGTATCCTCCATGGCGGATTCGCTGCATCGGTTCTAGACCCAATCGCTGATGGATTTCACCTCACTAGAGTACTCATGAACGGCGGCAGCAGCCTGAACCTGCTTTATCAGGATACAGTGCGCAAGATGGGCATAGACCCCTCAAGGATTAAACCTACAAAGACAAACTTCAAAGGCGTCATACCAGGCGTCGAAGCCAATTGTACACGCTCGGTCACACTGGAAGTGGTCTTCGGATCCCCGGATAATTTCCGAAGCGAGGAGTTAATCTTCGACATAGTCCGGTTCCGCAGTGGCTATCACACCCTCCTTGGACGAACCGAGTTTGCAAAGTTCAACGCGGTGCCGCATTATGCATACCTCAAGCTCAAGATGCCAGGCCCTGGTGGAGTCATCACGGTCAACAGAAACACCGAACGCTCCCTCCGAATGGAGGAACACACAACAGCTCTCGCGGCAGAAGTACAGAGCAGCCACTTAAGGCAAATCTCGAGTCCGGCCGTTAAAAGACCGGACATGATCAAACGTGCCCGGAGCAACATACACCAAGACCACAGCGCGTTAGAGCATGCGTAGCAATGCGGCTAACCCAACCCTTGCATGATTGCAAGACAAACTCCCCGCGTACATCATTACGCTCTGGAGATACCTTGGGCATAGGGGGAGGGGCATGACCACGACAGGCCCAGAGTGCAGCTCAACCACACCAGGGGCTCCTAAGTGTGTCGCTCTTTTTCTTTTACCTTTTTTATTTTATTTTTATCTAGAGGACTCCGTTTACAAGATGTCTGTCCGGCGATGAATCGGCCGCACTCACGATGCAACAGCGAGGGAGGAACAAGGGCTATGACGAACACTCAGGTGGTCTCCATTACGAGCATTAAATCTGTTTATTACACCATTCCGCAGCCCACCCCTGGAGTCGGACATGTTTAAAATAGTCCACTCCCTTGCTTACCGCACTATTTGTATCGTTCTGCACTCATGGCAGAATTCCCTGAATAAACAATGCATTACTTTTTCCCTTATAATTGCATTCCCTTCTATATATATGTCCATTTATGACATCTTGCATCCGTACAATTTGGTACGGCCGAATACACCAGGGGCTTATGTTCCCCGCATTATGGTGTGATAAGTCCGAACACTTTCAGAGGTGCGGCACCCCGAACTTATAGCATTATATGCATCGGCTTCGAATCATGTCTTGGGTCAATAGTTGGGTTTGCCCGGCTCCCATGTTTTGGTACCTTACGTTCCGTTACGTCGGCTAAGTTAGCACTAGGAGAACCACTGCGATTGCGCCCGGTTGAGCTGGGCGGCGCCTCGATGGAAAGCTAAAACTATTTGTCATGATAAGGCGAGAGACTGGTCGCTGTTAGAGAGGTCTTTTGAGTCCCTATAGACTTCGCCCGCTTAGGCGAGAACGGATAGTGTCTGGCGGCGTGGATAAGCGCCCAATTGGTCTTGAACACTAGGGGCTTCGCGAAATTTAAAATTATAGAATTCTATGGCTAAGTGAGAGTGTTCAAGCATTATAAGTCCGGTTGCCTTGTTACGTTGTATTGGCGCCTCCTAGATGGACCCAAACATGGGAACAAGAGTGCTCAAGTTTATCGAACACCCGGCACTTTCGTGGCATGGGGGCTGAAGCCGACGACTTGCCATCTCTTAGATTTAATAAACGGCCGCACAGAAGGTAATATTTTAAATCAAATATGCGTTGCTTAGCGCATATGAACAAAGTTTTCAGCACACAAGGATAACACATTGCGAGTCTACTCAATAATTACATCTCTGGGGCACTCATCCGCAATCTTGCAGGCACCCTTCAGAACAGTCTTATAGTACATTTCGGGCGTACGATACTCCTTGCCCGGCGGCGGCACGTCCGTCAGAAGCCTCTCAGCATCCAGCCTGCCCCAGTGCACCTTTGTGCGGGCAAGGGCTCGACGGGCACCTTCAATGCAGGCGGAGCGCTTGATGACCTCCACCGGGCACGCATCCACTAGCCGCGCCTGCAGGCGAAGTAGCTCCAGGCATGGCCTCTCGAGGCCTGGCCGGACTATGAGGCCCTTCATGGCCTGCTTTCGGCTACCTTGTGGAGCTCGACCATTGCTTGGCTGGTCGCTAGAAAGCACCGGATGTCCGGCCTCAGCGTCTTGAGACGGAAGACCTTCTCCGTTGAGCTCCCTTCCTCAGCCCGGTAGAATCGGTGGCATCGGACCGCTCCGAGGCAGATCTGCAAGCATACAGAGCTCAATTCGGATAAGTGCAGGTAATTTACATTCACATGCTTGCTTTGCATGAAAAATGCCTTACCGCCGCTATTTTCTTCACATCCTCAACCTCTGGAGAGCCTTATGGGCCTCAGCCTTAGCGGCTTTGGCACTTTCAGAGCGAGGCAAGCTCGGACTCTCGAGTCTTTGAGTCGCGCTCCAAACTCTCATGCTTTTCCATGAGAGCACGGGCTCTTGCCGCACCTCCGCCACCCGCGCCTCCTGTTTCTCGCGCGCTCGTTCGCAGCCACCTGCGTTACGCGCGGACACGGCCTCCTTGAGGCCGCCACCTTGTTCGTGGCCTGCGGTACCCGTTATCCTCGTCATTTCTATTACAGCGAAATCCTTTTACATAAGGTACAAATTTCAAAGTGGTGTTCGCACCTTCTTTGTCTGGAGCTGCTTCTGGCAAGGCCGAGCTCTTGCTTTCGGACCGCTCGAGTCTGCTTCAAAGCACTAACCTCCATGATCGGTCTGGCGGAGAGGTCAACAGCGCACTGCAAACCCATATTGACATATTTTTAGCACTCTTGCGTATATCTTTTATAGATCCTCAGTCCGGTTTTTCTTTCCGAACACCGAACCGAGCATCAGGGGCTACTGTCTATGCGGTATTACATTACATATTTTAAACTTCCTACCTCAAAGCCTCTTAGAAGGCTACTGCAGGCTTCGGTCAGCCCGCTCTTGGCGAGCTCAACCTTCTGAATCACCGCACTCATGATAGTGCGGTGTTCTTCCTCGATGGAAGCGCCGTTGAGCGCCTCCAACAAGTTGTCCGGCACCTCCCACTACTAGGGAAAAGCCTATACACAGAATCTTACCAGCAGCGCTCTTCAAAATACCACGCTATTGCTACTTAGCTGCATGCGTGTCTACCAAGCAGCTGCTGACTTGGAAATAGCGATGGGCGATATATCGCATACTAGCGCTTCTGCTATAGTTGCCATGACCTTGCCCCCGCTAGCTATAGCGTGGCGCACTTTCTTTGTAGGCGCTACTGCTACTCGGGTTAGCTGTGCAGCGTTTTGGCAAGCAGCGCTACAACTATCCCTACCTTATCCCCACGCACGACCGGCCTTCTCACTCACACTCTCACTCTCGCCCGCGTCAACCGTTGTCGTCCGTCACCGCAGCCGCCGCCTTCGTCCGTCCGCCGCCGAGGTACTCCCCTCCTACCGTCCCTCCTTCATCCTCCTCGCACATCCTCCCTCCGACTGCGGCCGCCCCTCCCTCCTCCTCCGCCGCCCTCCTCCCTCCGCCTGCGGCCGCCCCTCCTCCCTCCACCGCCGGCAGCCCTCCTCCCGCCGCCCTCTACCTCGCCGCCCCTATCTACCTCTCCATCGCCCCCACCCCCTGCCACTAGTTAGTACTAGATTTAGTAGTAGTAGATGTTAATTTAGGGTTAGCTAGTACTAGATGTTGCTTAGTTAGTACTAGACTTTTAGTAGTAGTAGTGGTAGTTGAACTACTTTAGTTGTAGTTGAACTAGTTTAGTAAGTAAATTAATAAACTAGTTGAACTAGTTGAATTAACAGAACTAATCTATTTTTAGTAAGATAATTAATATAACTAGTTGAACTACTTTATTTTTAGAAAGAACTAGTTTTTTTCTATTTATAGTAAGTTTATATTTAGTAAGAACTAGTTGAATTAATAAAACTAGTTGAACATGTCATGTTTGTTGTTAGTGATAACTTATATGGTTTGGTGACCTCTGTCGTCCCGTCACCGACCCCTCCGACATCCCGCCTTCGTCGATCACGACCCCTCCGACATCGAGGTGAGACCAGCCAAATATCCTTGTATATCTTGTGTTGTTGCTCAAATTGGATATGTGGTTGCCCAAGTGGCCGTTCATGTTCAGTTTACATCTCCGAGTGGCCTATGTTTTGCCGGAGTGTTGATTAATTTCCGTTCCGGCAAATTTCGGTAGCTCGATATGTCCTTTTTAGCAAAGGTCATGCGGATTTTGTCGTGAATTCTTGCATGACTTGTGCTAGAATATGTACAAGTTTAATCTTTGAATTATAATTGTAGGAAATGTCGTACTTTCGAGCGGCAGCGGTCTTCGAAGTGTAGCTGCTGCCACGGCGATGGAGGTATGTCGCGACAGGTTAGTTCGGCTGGATGAAGATCGGCGCTTCAGCATTAAGCTCGAGGAGACCTTCGATTGTGAAGCGATGCATAACAACGACAAGTGCTTTTTCTCCATTAAGCATGACTTCAACTATTTCAACGTCTAATTTTCATATTTTACAATTCGAATAGCTTATCCCATGCCATGCAAGGCGCTATGTCTTGGAGAGGATGGGTTTGAAGACCATGAAAATTTGAAACAAAGAAAATACATAAGGACCCATCATGATATGGATTTTGAAGTAAATCTGTACAATGCTCGGGCGTAACCCATTTTGGTTGCCAAAATTGGGAAGCACTTTCTTGAAATGTATGGTTTTATGAGGTATGATTGTCACCATGGATCTTGGTGATCTGACAGCGAGGAAGACAATATGGACATTTGGGTCCTTGTTGATCGCTTCGATTATACCGCTATGTGAGTTTCTCAAACATAGTTATTAACTAATTTATATTGTTTATTTCAAAATAGTTGATAGCTTATTTCCATTGACAGCTTATTTTGATTCTTCAAAGGCTATGCGGAAGATGGTAGATACAACCCACTACGAAGGCACCCAATTAACGTATAAGGAGAAAAAATCATCTGATCGCATTTTGTACTCTTCTTGAGAATTACAATGACTATTATCGAACTCCTCCAAATTATGGTGAATACGTGCCACTAGTGCATGTGTTGAACAACGATAACTTCTCTAGAGATACCCTGGTAAGATTTTTTAATATTACGAGATCCGTGCATTTTTTGCATACTTCTAAAACTAGTACATCATTGCTAACTACGTAGTTATTATTATGTTTTTCAACAGAAACTCTCGATGGATTGTGTGCCTCATCGATGTCTCTACATGGTAGCCTCTCGATTCTGAACATACTTGCCGGGTAAATCTACAGAGCTCACTGTGCATATCGGTTCTAAAACCCGTGAACACATGATCATCAGAGAATGGAAGAAATGTATGGACATTCGCAAGGAGGTTCTTGGAAGTAATATTCAGCGAAAGGCAAGAATGGGAGACAGGCTAATCTCCATTCTCCATAATGGAGAGTCAGGGGCTATCTTGTTTTTTTGTTATTTTACCTTAGAAAATGTAGTAGGTCTTAATCGAATGTAATAGGTCCTATGAGGTACAATATGTTTATTATGTGGTAATGTGTTAGAGTTGATAATGATGATCTTGAGGAGGTGTTATGTGATGTCAATGATGAAAACGATGATATTGCGGAGGTGTTATATGACAATGATGTATTATGCTAAGTTGTTAATGATATGATGATGATGATGATATTATTATATCATTGGGTGAAAGAACAGCGGAATAGTTTCAAGTGGATGGACATCCACTTGAAACTAATCCTGATTCTTTCATCCATGATGTAATAACTCATTATGATGTAAAAACAATCTCTAAATTCCTGTTGTATGAAAACTTGTGTAAAGGTGTATGTCGATTGTACTAAGGTAGGGGTACCTCGGTACCCCAACTTGTGCCACAGGCAGCCCTGACTCCCCAGCTAGATCCATCGAGCGCTTGCGGAGACCATCTCGCTCACGCCAAGCCGTTCAAGAGCAAAGTATATAAGATAGAAACTCAAGACCCGGCAAGAGGGCTTGCGGGAAGCCAATCGAGGCTCAAGACTACATTACTCCTGCAGATCCCGGCGAGAGAGGCTCGTCGGGAAGACGAAGATCGCATCACGGAGAGACACGCCTCGGCGCCCGCGCGCCCAGCGAGACCGAGGCGGCAAGTCCTGAGCCGACAAGCCCGGGTCGGCAAGATCAAGGCCCGGCAAGGTGCTTGCGGGGAGAGCTCGCTTCGTGCCGCCTCCAGCTCATCTGCCCGCGTCGCCTCCGGCCTTCTCCGAGGCAGCGTGGCGGGTGGCCGTGCTGCATGAGGAATGCGGTGGCACTCCACGGTGGTAACCGCCGCCGTGGCGAAAAAAAGCGATGGCGGGAGCTTTTGAGGCGGCGGCGGGCATTTAATGCCCTTGTCCCCTCTGTCAAAAGTAGGTAGAAAGCCTTTGTAGCTGCCTTTGTTCCCCTGTTCCAACCACCACCTCTTTACGTTTTACCCCTCTACCTCACGTTGACACCTGTCGGTGACCCTTGCCCTATAAAGGAGGCCCATGCACAACGTAGAAGGGGTGGGACTACTGGCTACTCACGCGAAGGGGTTGGACTACTGGCTACTCACGCGAAGGGGTTGGACTACTGGCTACCCTCGCGAAGGTTTTCACACACCACTCCACCATTTGCTCGCATTAGGAGCAAGATCAAATCTAACACAATGCAGCGGTAGGGTTTCTGCGACCATCGCGGCCCGAAGCTGGGTAAAATCCGCGTGCATCGCCTCGGTGCGCTCTCGCGCAACCTCCGCCCGTACCGAACACGAAGGGCCCGGCCCATAGGTGCGCGCCACCCATCCGGCGCGACATCTCGCGCGCCCGGTAAAGGCGTCGAGTTGGCGAACCTGATCCGGCGTTCGCGCTAGCGCTCTTCATCAACCTCTCCGGCCGTCGGCGGCTTCGCCGACAAGCTGCGTCATGGCCCCGAGCGAGCTTGGTCGCAGACCCATCTCCGTCCTCTCCGCCGCCACGGAGCCGGCGGCGGCGGAGAACGCGGAAGAAGGTGAGCGCCCGGCGAGGCGCTCGCGGTGCCACGAGATCGAAAACGGGGCGGAGGACCACGCCTCGGCCTCCGTAGATCGCGTCCACTCCGGCATATAAGCGGCCCAGCGGCGCCATACCACGAAGGTGGTATCCGCCCGGTAGAGGCAGAAACAACGAGGGGTTCGCGGGGCGCTCTGGACTGCTGTCCATGCATGAATAAGCGAGAGAGGTCGGCGGGTTACGCTCCCCTAACATTGTTAGGGGCCCGGCGTATCCGGCTCCTCGCACCGCTCGCTCCGCTCCCCTCGGCCCGGCAGCGCCTATCCACAGGCGTTACGATGTCGTCGAAAAGCAGCTCTCGAGCTCTAAGTCCGGCAAGGGCGGCTCAGTGCTCTATCCGACAAGCGTACCTCCTCGGGCCGCGATAAGCCCGGTGAGGACAGCCTTGGTGTTCGTCCCGGCAAAAGCGCCTCCCCCGGGCGCCAGCGCGCCGCCGTGGACACACCATTGAGCCCCACCAGCGAGCACAAAGAAATAGAAAAGCTAAATCGCTCGAGTCTTAAATGCGAGCGCTCTTTAATTTCATACTTTTATATGTTATACCCCTCGCGCATTAAGTCCTTTGTCGCGCGAAACATGTCTTGTGAGGAGCCTACTTGTGGATGGTAGCACCCTTACTTAACGCGAACACGCTCAACGAGTTAAGAGTAAGCGCGACCAACCGGCGCTCTCGTTTCGTTCGAGCCTGCTCGACAAGATAAGTCGTCGCTGACGGACCGGCAAGGTTGCTTGCGGGGGCGACACCAACCAAGCGAACTCTTGGCGTTCCGCACTCAGCAAGCGTGTTGAGCACCGGCAAGTTACCTAGAAGCGTGGGGTGAGAGCACACAAAGGATGTAGGGCAGGGGGGTATGGCGTGGCGAGTCATGCCGTGAAATGTCGTCCGTATGAGAGACTTGGCGCAAGAGGAGCCAAGTCGTGGCCTAATTCGCGTGCTTGTTTTGTTTCGAGTCCGCTCAACAAACACAAGTGTGCTGCAGCACCCTTATCTTGCTTCGAGCCACGCTCGAGCAAGTTAAGCGTCATAGCGGCCCGACAAGGTTGCTTGCGAGCGACACCACCAGCGGGCTGTCCGCGGCAAGCGTGTTCGCCCGGCAAGCTCCCCAAGCGTGAAGTACAAACATCTGAAGGACAAAACCGGCATCCGTTGCTTAGCCAAGATTTATATATACATGCACATACATGTGCGTTGAGCAATGCATATCTACCTCAGCTATTTTCATGACTAAAATTGCAGCAACAAGAAGAAACCAAAAGATCGCACCAGCGCTGGGGCCCAATGAGTCGAAGTCGCCGGAGACTCTGGATGCCAAGGTTCTTCTTGGCGGGCCGACCTCGCTGGGGGCTCGCGAGCATCGAGACTTCGTCTCCGGCAAGCTAGTGTCGCCCGGGGGCTGCGATTTCAGATAAGTTTTCATCCCTCATCATGCATCCTCTCATGGACCGGGAGGAGGCGGGACTGCGTCTTTGAAACGACCGTGTCTTGAAAAAACCCGTGCGTGGAGGAACGAGTCGTGACCCGATTGCGTGCTTGGTTTGTTTCGAGTCCGCTCAACAAGCCCAAGTGTGCGCTGCACCTATCTTGCTTCGAGCTTGCTCGGCAAGATAGGCGTCATAACTAGCCCGACAAGGTTGCTTCGGAAGTGGCACCACCAGCGGGCTGTCCAGCGATTGCTAAGCGTGTTAAGCCCGGCAAGCTCCCGATAGCGTAAGAACACACAAGGCCGCAGATCAAGTAAAAGACTTCGGTCCGGCAAGCACTCCCCTTTTCATTAAAAACATCCAATTTAGTACAAGTCCATAGGGATGAAAAACATGATAGAGAGGATTACAAGTTTTTAAATGCAGCTAATTGCCCGAGGGCTTACAATTTGAAAAGATAAGGTGCCGTGATCCCTCTCTGTTTCTCTGTTAGGAGTTCAGGAGGTAGGTCAAGGCCCCGGCAAGATAAGCTTGCGGGGAGGAGAACCAGTGAGGAGCTTGTCGGGGAAAGGCGAAAGGAGCACCTAGGGGGCGTGGCGGTGGCGCCCGCCGTGCAGCGAGGCTGCGCAAGGTGGCGGGCATGGGAGCGCATGCCCGGGGAGCAGCGACAAGTCCTGAAAGCCGCCCGAGAGCCAGGCGCGAAGACCCCAAGAGAACACCCGGGAGCCGTCCGGGGAGCTTGGCGGAGGCAGGCGTCGGGGCGAGCTTGAAGGCAGGGTAGTGGGGCGTCGGCCGCTCTCGAGGCTACTCGCTCTCGTGCTGCGGCGTAGCGGCATTGCCGCCCTCCCCTTCCTCTTCTGCTGCCTCCCCCGGCCGCCAAGGAGGCGGCCCGGGGAGTTCGAGGCCAGCAACCCGAAGATGGGGTTGCGGTGGCCTATGAGCAGCGGTGTCCGCGCCTAGTCGGGCCCGCCATCCCCTCGTCGCGCTGTCGCTCTCCTCCTCGCCACTTCCGCTCGAGGAGCCTTAGCTATCGAGGCTGTCCACACAGCAGCGCACCGGGTTCCGTGGTGCCGAAGACCTTGGCGGCGAGAGGTCGCCATCAATAACTTGAAATGGAGGTGAACCCGCCCGTCAAGCTATGGATCGAGGCGAGCGTCTTCCACCCTCGGTCGAAGAACATCACGCCGAGGGCTAGGGACACGACACTCACCCGAGTGCCGCTGATCCGCAGCCCCTCATCGTAGCTCCATCACGTCGGGCGGATCCGGCCCCATTCGTCCATGAGCGGGGCGGCAACCCGAGCGGCGACGGCGCGCCCGGCGAAGCTTGATGAAGAACTCCGGGGTCATCTCCGGTGTGGACGCGCCGTGGTCGAGGAGGCGCGGAGGAGGCAGGGAGGCTCCTCACCGACCGCCTCTCCTCGACCGCCTCGGCCACGCCCTCGGCCTCGACCAGCGCCCGCCCCTCCCTCTCCCTCTCGTGGCGGCTCCACCGCCACGAGGCGAGCGAGGAGGCGCTGCCTAAAGCAACCAGCGCCGCCATCGTCGGCTGAGATTCCCTCCTTCCATGGCGGCAAGAAGGACAGAAGGCGAAGGCGAAGGAGAAATGGATGAGTGTGGCCGTCGTGCACCCCTTCCGCCCTATTTAAAGGGGCGAGTGGGGACTCAACCGCCCCTTCGACCAATCGAGAAGCGAGGAGGCGGAGGAGGCGGGGCCGACTCGCCCTCTCCGCCCGTGGCTCGGTCTCCCACCCGCCGCCCGGACCCCCATGCATGAGGCAGCGTGGCGGCGGGCAGGCGGCAGGTGAAGCGACCCGCTCTGCGCCACGATCACGGGTGGGTGCCTTGAAGGCTGCATCGCCGCCCGCTTCTCCCACGCCCGCAATCGGCGTGCCGTTGCGGGAGGGAGGCAACATCTGGCAGCAGATTCGATGGGCCATGGGCTTGGCGCCCGTGCCTTTGTCTTGGGCCTGGCCAACAGCGCTCGGCACCGTGTATGGCCCAGGCCGGGGCTCTGTCGGTGTACTAAGGTAGGGTACCTCGGTACCCCAACGTGCCGCAGGCAGCCCGACTCCGCAGCTAGATCCATCGAGCGCTTGCGGAGACCATCTCCGCTCCGCCAAGCCGTTCAAGAGCAAAGTATATAAGATAGAAACTCAAGACCCGGCAAGAGGAGCTTGCCGGGAAAATATCAGGCTCAAGACTACATTACTCCTGCAGATCCCGGCGAGAGGGCTCGTCGGGAAGACGAAAGATCGCATCACGAAGACACGCCTCGGCGCCCGCTTGCGCCCAGCGAGACCGAGGCGGCAAGTCCTGAGCCCGACAAGCCCCGGGTCGGCAAGATCAAGGCCCGGCAAGGTGCTTGCGGGGGAGAAGCTCGCTTCGTGCCGCCTCCAGCTCATCTGCCGCAGCGTCGCCTCCGGCCTTCTCGAGAGGCGGCTCATTGCTAACTACGTAGTTATTATTATGTTTTCAACGAAACTCTCGATGGATTGTGTGCCTCATCGATGTCTCTACATGGTAGCCTCTCGATTCTGAACATACTTGCCGGAGTAAATCTCTGGAGCTCACTGTGCATATCGGTTCTAAAACCCGTGAACACATGATCATCGAGAGAATGGAAGAAATGTATGGACATTACGCAAGGAGGTTCTTGGAAGTAATATTCAGCGAAAGGCAAGAATGGGAGACAGGCTAATCTCCATTCTCCATAATGGAAGTCGGGGCTATCTTGTTTTTTGTTATTTTACCTTAGAAAATGTAGTAGGTCTTAATCGAATGTAATAGGTCCTATGAGGTACAATATGTTTATTATGTGGTAATGTGTTAGAGTTGATAATGATGATCTTGAGGAGGTGTTATGTGATGTCAATGATGAAAACGATGATATTGCGGAGGTGTTATATGACAATGATGTATTATGCTAAGTTGTTAATGATATGATGATGATGATGATATTATTATATCATTGGGTGAAAGAACCGCGGAATAGTTTCAAGTGGATGGACATCCACTTGAAACTAGTCCACGGTTCTTTCATCCCATGATGTAATAACTCATTATGATGTAAAAACAATCTCTAAATTCCTGTTGTATGAAAACTTGTGTAAAGGTGTATGTCGGTGTACTAAGGTAGGGGTACCTCGGTACCCCAACTTGTGCAGGCAGCTGACTCCCAGCTAGATCCATCGAGCAGCTTGCGGAGACCATCTCCGCTCCACGCCAAGCCGTTCAAGAGCAAAGTATATAAGATAGAAACTCAAGACCCGGCAAGAGGAGCTTGCGGGAAGAATCATCGAGGCTCAAGACTACATTACTCCTGCAGATCCCAGCGAGAGGCTCGTCGGGAAGACGAAGATCGCATCACAGAAGACACGCCTCGGCGCCCGCGCCCAGCGAGACCGAGGCGGCAAGTCCTGAGCCGACAAGCCCGGGTCGGCAAGATCAAGGCCCGGCAAGGTGCTTGCGGGGGAAACTCGCTTCGTGCCCGCCTCCAGCTCATCGCCAGCGTCGCCTCCGGCCTTCTCCGAGCAGCGTGGCGGGTGGCCGTGCTGCATGAGGAATCGGTGGCACTCCACGGTGGTAACCGCGCCGTGGCGAAAAAAAAAGCGATGGCGGGAGCTTTTAGAGGCGGCGGCGGGCATTTAATGCCCTTGTCCCCTCTGTCAAAAGTAGGTAGAAAAGCAACTTTGTAGCTGCACTATTCCGCCTTTGTTCCAACCACCACCTCTTTTACGTTTTTACCCCTCTACCTCACGTTGACACCTGTCGGTGACCCCTTGCCCTATAAAAGGAGGCCCATGCACAACGTAGAAGGGGTGGGACTACTGGCTACTCACGCGAAGGGGTTGGACTACTGGCTACTCACGCGAAGGGGTTGGACTACTGGCTACCCTCGCGAAGGTTTTCACACCCTCCACCATTTGCTCGCATTAGGGAGCAAGATCAAATCTAACACAATGCAGCGGTAGGGTTTCTGCGACCATCGCGACCGGCTGGGTAAAAATCCCGCGTGCATCGCCTCGATCTGCTCTCGCGCAACCTCCGCCCGTGCGAACACACGAAGGGCCCGGCTATAGGTGCCGCGCCACCCATCCGGCATGACGGTGTATGAATACAACATGAAAAAGAAAAAAATAAAATACTAAATAATAGTAGTATGCAGGTAAGGAGAAGCGCTACTACTAATTACCATTAGCGATGTTCTAAGAACCGCTGCTACTAAGTCAATTTAGCGATGGCGGCGTGTCAAGGCAGCGCTATTGCTAAGCATTAACTATGGCGCCTTATCGATGGCGCTCTGCCGCGCTCTTGATAGGCCCAAAACCCGCGCTGCTGCTAGGCTTTTCCCTAGTAGTGTCCGGTTGGACGGAGGCTGCCGGTGCCACGGTCTTGCCCTTCTTACGAAGGGGCCGCCTGCCGGGCTCCGGAACCACTGCGGGTTCCGGCGCGGAGTCCGGCACGAAGTCCGGGAGGCTGCCTTGAGGCACCTCCGGAGCCTCCCCCTCCTGGAGGGTCCCCTCCTGGGATCCTACCTCGGCGTCATCAGCATCACGAGGGGTGGAGGCGGTCGGAATTGAATCCACGTCCGACGGAGCCAAGGACCCGCTCGATGAAGCGGGAAGATCATCGCCGGCCAGACTACAGGTAGTGTGCGGCATTAGAAGGACACTATGTGACGGAAAAGAGAAATTATAAACTATTCAGGATCTGGATACTTACGATCTTGCCGGAGGCCTGGCCCTTGATGGCCACTCTTCGTCGCCAACGTTGGCGTTGGCGAACTATCGAGGCAAGGTCCGTCCCCTCTTGGACCCTTCGGCCTCCCCCGTTGGAGAAGCCTTCCTTTTCCTCTCTCCCCCCTCCGGGGGAGAGTCCTATTTCTACTCCTCGTTTTCAGGGAGGAGTCCGCCTTGGAGTCATCGGACGACGAGTCCGATATCACCTGGCGCCGGGAACTTCTTTGAGTTCCCGTGGCCTTCTTCTTGGCCTTCTTCTCCGGCACCACATAAAGTGTCGGGACTAGCAGCCCCGTGAAACGGGCGTCCGCTGGATCTTCGGGGAGGGGAGCCGGACAGTCTACCTGTCTGGACGTCCTCTGCCAGTCCTGTCAAAGGCATTGGGAGTTTAGATCCCACATAGAATTAAACTATGAAAGAAAATAAGTGTCCCATAGAGGATAACAAAGCTTACCTCCCCGGCCGGGCGCTTGGTGCTGAATCCGCGGTCTTCTGTTGCGGACGCGGGGGCTTCTCCGCCCTTGAACAGCACCCTCCAGGCATCTTTCTACATCGTGTCGAAGAGCCCGCTCAGGGTACGGTGCTGTGCCAGATCGAACTCCCACAAATTGAAGGCCCGCTGTTGGCAAGGGAGAATCCGGCGGACGAGCATGACCTGGATCACATTGACAAGCCTAAGCTTCTTGTTCGCCAAGTGCAGAGACAGGGCTGGAGTCTGTCGGCTCCTCGAACTGCCCTAGCAAGCCCTTCTCTTTCCGGGAGGTGAGCTGCATGGGGATACCAGATCTAAACTTCGGGGGCGCTGCCCATTTAGGGTCACGTGGCTCGGTGATGTAGAACCACCCGATTGCCATCCTTGATGGACTCCACGAAGGCCTCTTCGAGCCAAATGACGTTGGGCATCTTGCCCAACATAGCGCCTCCGCACTCCGCCTGGATGCCCTTCACTACCTTCATATTGGCGTTGAAGGTCTTGAGCCTAAGCGAAGTGGGGCTGGATGCGAGAGGAAGGCCTCGCACTACGATAACGCCGAGATGTTGAGGATGAAGTTGGCGCCGGATCGTGGATGTCGAGGCCGTAATAGTACATGAGCCCCGGACGAAGGGATGCAGCAGGAAGCCCAGTCCAGCGGAGGAAGTGGGAAGAATACTACCCTCTCATGGGGCACGGGGGTGAGGGCAGGCTTCCCTTGTCGGGCAGCCCGGTCGCGGCGATGTCGCGGACAGGTATCCGGCATGCGCAGCTTCTTGATGTGCTCCTCCGTAGCGGAGAAGCCAACCACTGCCTCCGCTTCTGGACATGGTGGAGAAGGTCGAGGCGAGATGTGCGGGCTTGGCGGCTGGAGCTCGGCGGAGATGCATAAGCAAAGGAGGAAAAGAAGCGTAGGTAAAAAGGTGGATCCTTATCCCTTATATATGGGCGGACGAAGATTATGCGTCCCCACCGGCATGGTAAAACTCGCTTATCTCCCAAGCGCCACCATCAATGGCGCGGTTGGGTTACCCACATCCGTATTGATGAGAATCCCGGAATAAGGGGAACACGATCTCCTTCGACAAGACGTGCCAAGGAAACCGCTTCGCTAAACACGCTAAGGTGGTATAATAAAAAACGATTCGAGTAAAGGCTTGGTAGTGGCATGACGTCATGCCACAGAGCACGTCAGCAAATTGAACTTGTGTACATATATTTCTCTCTACGGTGGAATGTGGAATTTTTTTTGCAGAGCCGGACACTATCCTAGTTTTCACAATCTTCTATGAATTATTCGGAGGGAACCCGCCTTGCAATGCCGAACAATATCGCGCGCGGACTCATCGTCATTGAAGCCTGGTTAGGGGGCTACTAAGGGAGTCTGGATTAGGGGTGTCGGATAGCGGACTATCATCGTCAGCCAGACTCCAAGAGTATGAAGATACAAGATTGAAGACTTCGTCCCGTGTCTGGATGGGACTTTCCTTGGGTTGGAAGGCAAGCTTGGCGATACGGATATGTAGATTTCCTACCATTGTAACCGACTCTGTGTAACCCTAGCCCTCTCCGATGTCTATTAAACCGGAGGGTTTTAGTCTATAGGACAACAACCATTACAAGAATCATACCATAGGCTAGCTTCTAGGGTTTAGCCTCCTTGATCTCGTGGTAGATCCACTCTTGTACTAACCATATCATGAATATAAATCAAGCAGGAATAGGGTTTTACCTCCATCGAGAGGGCCCAAACCTGGGTAAAAACATCGTGTCCCTTGTCTCTGTTACCATCCGCCTAGGCGCACGATTAAGGACCCCCTACCGAGATCCGCCGGTTTGACACCGACATTGGTGCTTTCATTGAGAGTTCCTCACGTGTGCGTCACCGATAAAGCTTGATGGCTCCTTCAATCATCAACAACCACGCGGTCAAGGGAGACTTTTCTCCCGGACAGATCTTCGTGCTTTCGGCGGCTTTGCACGCGAGCTAATTAAGCAGCCATCTGGAGCAGAGAAAGCTTCGCCTCTGCCGTCAAGTCAGATTTGGAAGCCTAAACTTCACGGCCGACATCGCGGAGACTTGATCTTGATGGATTCGAGCCCTGACCAGCGCTCCGCCTTTGTCACGATGGGCATGATTTAGCTCTGCCACCGGACAGTGCCCTGGAAGCCGCACATGAGTCCACTCCGACCCCTAGTTCAGAGTCGACCGCGCAGATCGAGGACAGGTGGCTGGACACCGCCTCGGGAGCTGCAATCTCTACGGCGATGGAGCCGTATACTGACCTTGTCCCTCGTAAAGCTCGTGACTCTGAGGTGCCGGACTCCTCGCCAGACTCCGAACCTCCTGCGCCCCTACCAATCGAATCCGATTGGGCGCCGATCATGGAGTTCACCGCCGTGGACATCTTTCAGCACTCACCCTTTAGCGACATCCTGAATTCGCTAAAGCATCTCTCGTTATTAGGAGAGCCCTGGCCGGACTGCGGTTATGATGGTTGGGATGGGGAGGACGAAGAAATTCAAAACCCACCCACCACCCACTTTGTAGCCACTGTCGACGATTTAACCGACATGCTAGACTACGACTCCGAAGACATCGACGGTATGGGCTGGCGGCGCGGAGGCGACCAGAACTAAGCGCCTACCGAAGGCTGGAAGGCCACCTCAACTCAGGTTGTATATATGGTGGACACCCCAAAAGGGAGCGATAACGAGGAACAACGGGATGCGGCGAAGGATAATTCCCCCGTGAAACAACCAAAACGGCGACACAAGCGCCGCCCCAAGTCCCGCCTCGATAACAACAGCACTCATAATGACCCAGCCGTAAGGCAGGGTAAACCAGTGGGCGATGAACATGCAACCAAGCAACCATCCGAACAGGATGAATCGAATAATCAACCCATCCCGCGAAAACAACAGTCGAACGATCTTCGCGGACACACCACCGAACATAAGAACCTTCACAAAAGGCTTTCGCCCTTGCAAGAAGTTTAAAAAAGCGAAGCAGGCTCAAAACAGTGGAAGACATACTCGAGAATGAGGTGGAGCAAAGTACTCAAGACCGCGGACAAATATAGCAACCACCAAACAAAGAGCTACAGGCGCAAGCTGCTGCCCGATTCGACGAGGAGGCCGTAGAGCCCCCATAGTCAAAAAGCAAAAGAGGCCGCTGGCGGATAGGCGACAGATGACAGGCCAAGAAGCGACAAGCGGCGCCGCACACAAGCCGACACATGATCCTGCATAAGCGAGATGGCTGGTCAGGTCCATTTATGGGCCAAGAAGAGCCTGAAGCAACACAACCGCCGAGTGTTAGAAGACAACACACCTAAATACAAGGCGCGCACACCCACTATGTTTCACCGGCGAGTCTTGGATCATGAATTTCCAGCGGGGTTCAAGCCCGTAAACATAGAGGCATACCACGGAACAACAGACCCGAGTGCGGATTGAGGATTACATCCTACACATACATATGGCTAGAGGAGGCGATCTCACGCCATAAAATATCTGCCCCTCAAGCTCAAAGGGCCAGCTCGGCATTGGCTCAAATGCCTCCCGAAAATACCATTGGAAGTTGGGAAGAGCTCGGGGGCGTTTAGAAGCAAATTTTCAGGGGACTTATGTCCGCCCTCCGGATGTAGAGCGATTTAAGTCACATAACCTTTGAATTATAATTGTAGGAAATGTTTCGAGCGCACGTCTTCCGGGAGTGTAGCTGCTGCCACGGCGATGGAGGTATGTGCGACGGTTGTTTCGCTGGATGAAGATCGGGCTTCAGCATTAAGCTCGAGGAGACCTTCGATTGGAAGCGAGCAACAACGACAAGTGCTTTTTCTCCATTAAGCATGACTTCAACTATTTCAACGTCTAATTTTCATATTTTACAATTGAATAGCTTATCCCATGCCATGCAAGGCGCTATGTCTTGGAGAGGATGGGTTTTGAAGACCATGAAAATTTAAACAAAGAAAATACATAAGGACCCATCATGATATGGATTTTGAAGTAAATCTGTACAATGCTCGAGCGTAACCCATTTTGGTTGCCAAAATTGGGAAGCACTTTCTAAATGTATGGTTTTTATGAGGGTATGATTGTCACCATGGATCTTGGTGATCGACAGGAGGAAGACAATATGGACATTTGGGTCCTTGTTGATCGCTTCGATTTCCGCTATGTGAGTTTCTCAAACATAGTTATTAACTAATTTATATTGTTTATTTCAAAATAGTTGATAGCTTATTTCCATTGACAGCTTATTTTGATTCTTCAAAGACTGTCGGAAGATGGTAGATACAACCCACTACGAAGGCACCCAATTAACGAATAAGGAGAAAAAATCATCGATCGCATTTGTACTCTTCTTGAGAATTACAATGACTATTATCGAACTCCTCCAAATTATGGTGAATCGGCCACTAGTGCATGTGTTGAACAACGATAACTTTCTAGAGATACCGGTAAGATTTTTTAATATTACGAGATCCGTGCATTTTTGCATACTTCTAAAACTAGTACATCATTGCTAACTCGTAGTTATTATTATGTTTTCAACGAAACTCTCGATGGATTGTGTGCCTCATCCGATGTCTCTACATGGTGCCTCTCGTCGAACATCCGCCGGGTAAATCTCACGGAGCTCACTGTGCATATCGGTTTCTAAAACCCGTGAACACATGATCATCGAGAAATGGAAGAAATGTAGGACATTCAAGGAGGTTCTTGGAAGTAATATTCAGCAAAGGCAAGAATGGGAACAGGCTAATCTCCATTCTCCATAATGGAGAGTCGGGGCTATCTTGTTTTTTTGTTATTTTACCTTAGAAAATGTAGTAGGTCTTAATCGAATGTAATAGGTCCTATGAGGTACAATATGTTTATTATGTGGTAATGTGTTAGAGTTGATAATGATGATCTTGAGGAGGTGTTATGTGATGTCAATGATGAAACGATGATATTTGGAGGTGTTATATGACAATGATGTATTATGCTAAGTTGTTAATGATATGATGATGATGATGATATTATTATTCATTGGGTGAAAGAACCGGAATAGTTTCAAGTGGATGGACATCCACTTGAAACTAATCCCTGTTCTTTCATCCCATGATGTAATAACTCATTATGATGTAAAACAATCTCTAAATTCCTGTTGTATGAAAACTTGTGTAAAGGTGTATGTCGGTGTACTAAGGTAGGGTACCTCGGACCCAACTTGTCATAGGTGACTCCCCAGCTAGATCCATCGAACGCTTGCGGAGACCATCTCCGCCCACGCCAAGCCGTTCAAGAGCAAAGTATATAAGATAGAAACTCAAGACCCGGCAAGAGGGCTTGCGGAAGGCCATTCCGGGCTCAAGACTACATTATCCTTGCAGATCCCGCGAGAGGAGTCGGGAAGACCGAAATCGCATCACGAAGAACCGCCTGGCGCCTGCGCCCGGCGGACCGGGGGGCAAGTCCGAGCCGACAAGCCCCGGGTCCAAGATCAAGGCCCGCAAGGTGCTTGCCGGGAGAGCTCGCCCTTCGTCCGCTCCCTCATCTGCCCACGCGCCTCCAGCCTTTCTCCCGAGCGCGTGGCGGGTGGCGTGCTGCATGAGGAATGCGGTGGCACTCCACGGTGGTGGCCCGCCGGGCGAAAAACGCGATGGCGGGAGCTTTTGGGCGCGGCGGGCATTTAATGCCCTTGTCCCCTCGTCAAAAGTGGTAGAAAGCTTTGTAGCTGCCTTTGTTCCGCTGTCCAACCACCACCTCTTTACGTTTTACCCCTCTACCTCACGTTGACACCTGTCGGTGACCCCTTGCCCTATAAAGGAGGCCCATGCCCGAGAAGGGTGGGACTACTGCTACTCACGCAAGGGGTTGGACTATGGCTACCACGCAAGGGGTTGGATCGCTACCCTCGCAAGGTTTTCACACACCACTCCACCATTTGCTGCATTCGGGAGCAAGATCCAATCTAACACAATGCAGCGGAGGGTTTCGCGACCATGCGGCCCGGGTAAAATCCGCTGCATCGCCTCGGTCCGCTCTCCGCAACCTCCGCCGATCAAACACGAGGGCCCGGCCCCATGGTGCGCGCCACCCATCCGGCCGCGACATCTCGGCGCGCAGGGGCGCGAGGTTGGCGAACCTGATCCGGCGTTCGCTAGCGCTTTCATCAACCTCTCCGCCGCCGAGCTTCCCGACAACGCGCATGGCCCGAAGAGAGCTGGGGTCGCAGACCATCTCCGTCCTTCCGCCGCCACCGGCCGGCAAGCGGAGGAGACGCGGGAAGGTGGACGCCGGCGAGCGCCGCGGTGCCACAGATTCGAAACGGCGGAGGACCACGCCCGGCCTCCGTAGATCGGCCACTCCAATAAGGCGGCCAGCGCGCCATACCACGGAAGGTGGTATCCGCCAGGAAGAGCAAAGGGGTTCGGGCGCCTGGACTGCTGTCCATGCATGAATAAAGCGAGAGGTCGGCGGGTTCCTCCCCTAACATTGTTAGGGGCCCGGCGATCCGGCTCCCGCCGCTTCCCGCTTCCTCGGCCCGGCAAGCGCCTATCCTCGGCGTTACGATGTCGCCGAAAGAGCGCTTATCGAGCTCTAAGTCCGGCAGGCGGCTCGTGCTCTATCCGACAAGCGATCCTGGCCGAAGCCGGTGAGGACAGCCTTGGTGTTCGCCCGGCAAAGCGCCTCCCGAGCGCCCGGCCCGTGGACACACCATTGAGCCCCACCAGCGAGCACAAAGAAATAGAAAAGCTAAATCGCCGAGTCTTTGCGAGCGCCTTTAATTTCATACTTTTATATGTTATACCCCTCGCGATTGCCCTTTGGCGCCAAACCCGCGGAGGAGCCTACTTGTGGATGGTAGCACCCTTACCGCCAACCGCCAACGAGTTAAGAGTAAGCGCGACCAACCGGGCCTCGTTTCTTCGAGCCTGCTCGGAAGATAAGTGTCGCGGCGGACCGCAAGGTTGCTTGCGGCGACACCAGCCAAGCTGGCTGGCGTTCCGCACTCAGAAGCGTGTTGAGCACCGGCAAGTTACCTAGAAGCGGGGGTGAGGCACACAAAGGATGTAGGGAGGGGGTATGGCGTGGCGAGTCATGCGCGTGAAATGTCGCCGTATGAGAGACTTGGGCGAAGAGGAGCCAAGTGCGGGCTAATTGCTTTGTTTTGTTTCCGAGTCCGCTCAACAAACACAAGTGTGCGCAGCACCTTATCTTGCTTCCGAGCCACGCCGCAAGTTAAGCTGCAGACTGGCCCGACAAGGTTCTTGCGAAGCGACACCACCGCCGGGCTGTCCCGGCAAGCGTGTCGCCCGCAAGCTCCCCAAGGGAGAGTACAAACATCGAAGGACAAAACCGGCATCCGTTGTTAGCCAAGATTTATATATACATGCACATACATGTGCGGAGCAATTGCATATCTACCTCAGCTATTTTCATGACTAAAATTGCAGCAACAAGAAGAAACCAAAAGATCGCACCAGCGCTGGGGCCCGCGAGGTCGTCGGGGCACGGATGCCAAGGTTCTTCTTGCGGGCACCTCGCTGGGGGCTGCGAGCATCGAGACTCGCTCCGGCAAGCTAGTGTCGCGGGGCTGCGATTTCAGATAAGTTTTCATCCCTCATCATGCATCCTCTCATGGACCGGAGGCGCGGACTGGTTTTGAACGACCGTGTCTTGAAAAAACCCGCGTGGAAGGAAGTCGTGACCCGTTGCGTTTGGTTTGTTTCGAGTCCGCCAACAAGCCCAAGTGTGCCGCTGCACCTATCTTGCTTCCGAGCTTGCTGCAAGATAGGCGTCAAACACCGACAAGGTTGTTTGCGGAAGTGGCACCACCAGCGGCTGTCCAGGTTGCTAAGCGGTTCGCCCGGCAAGCTCCCGATAAGCGAAGAACACACAAGGCACGCAGATCAAGTAAAAGACTCGGTCCGGCAAGCACCCCCTTTTCATTAAAACATCCAATTTAGTACAAGTCCATAGAGGATGAAAAACATGATAGAGAGGATTACAAGTTTTTAAATGCAGCTAATTGCCGAGGGCTTACAATTTGAAAAGATAAGGTGCCTGATCCCTCTCCTGTTTCTCTGTTGGGAGTTCAGGAGGTGGTCAAGGAGCCCCGGCAAGATAAGCTTGCCGGGAGAGAACCCGGAGGGCTTGTCGGGGAAGGGCAAGGAGCACCCTAGGGGGCGTGGCGGTGGCCGCCGGCTGAGGCGCAAGGTGCGGGCATGGGGCGATGCCCGGAGCCAGCGACAAGTCCTAAGGCGCCGAGGCCAGGGCGAAGACCCAAGAGAACACCCGGGAGCCGCCGGGAGCTTGGCGGAGAGGCGCGGAGGCGAGCTTGAAGGCGGGGTAGTGGGGTCGCCGCGCTCTCGAGGGCTACTCGCCTGCTGGACGTAACGGCATTGCCGCCCTCCCCTTCCTCTTCGCTGCCTCCCCCACCGCCAAGGAGACGGCCCGGGAGTTGGAGGCCCAACCCGAAGATGGGGTTGGGTGGCGCGAGGCAGCGGTGTCCGCGCCTAGTCGGGCCGCCATCCCTCGCGCCTGTCGCCTCCTCCTGCCACTTCCGCCGAGGAGGCCTTCGCTATCCGAGGGCTGTCCACAAGCAGCGCACGGTTCCGTGGTCGCCAAGACCTTGGCGGCGAGGGAGGTCACCATCCAATAACGAAATGGAGGGTGAACCCGCCGCAAGCTATGGATCCGGCGACGCTTCCACCCTCGGTCGAAGAACATCACGCCAGGGTTAGGGACCGACACTCACCCAGTGCCGCTGATCCCGCAGCCCTCATCGTAGCTCCATCACGTCGGCGGATCCGGCCCCATTCGCCTGACGGGGCCGGCAACCGGCAACAAGGCGCCGACGGCTTGATGAAGAACTCCGGGTCATCTCCGGTGTGGACCGCCGTGGTCGAGGAGGCCGGGAGAGGGAGGCTCCTCACCACCGCCTCTCCTCGACGCCTCGGCCCGCCCTCGGCCTCGACCAGCCCAGCCCCCTTCCCTCTCGTGGCGGCCCACCGCCAGGGGGAAGGAGGAGCGCGCTGCCTAAAGCAACCCCGCCGCCATCGTCGCGGGATTCCTCCTTCCATGGCGGCAGAAGGGACAGAAGAAGGCGAAGGGAGAAATGGATGAGTGTGGCGCGGCACCCTTCCGCCCTATTTAAAGGGCGAGTGGGGACTCAACCGCCCGCCGACCAATCAGACGAGGAGGGGGGAGGCGGGCCGATGCCCTCTCCGCCCGGGCTCGGTCTCCCACCTTCCGCCCACCCCCATGATGAGGGCGTGGCGGCGGAGCCGGCGCAGGTGGCGACCCGCTCGCGCCACGATCACGGGTGGGTGCCTTGAAGTGCATCGCCGCCCCTTCTCCCACGCCCGCAATCGCGCGTTGCTTCGGGAGGGGAGCGACAGATGCGGCAGCGATTCGATGGGCCATGGGCTTGGCCCCTCCTGCCTTTTGGGCCTGGCCCAAGCCGGCACCGTGTATGGCCCAGCCGGGCTCCTGCGGTGCTAAGGTGGGTACCTCGGACCCAACTGTGCAGGCAGACCCCGCAGCTAGATCCCCGAACGCTGCGGAGACCATCTCCGCCCACGCCAAGCCGTTCAAGAGCAAAGTATATAAGATAGAAACTCAAGACCCGCAAGAGGAGCTTGCCGGAAGGCCATTCAGTGCTCAAGACTACATTACTCCTGCGATCCCGGGAGAGGGCTCGTGGGAAGACCAAAGATCGATCACGAAGACACGCCTGGCGCGCTTGCGCCCGGGAGCGGGTCACAGAGCCGACAAGCCCCGGTCCGGCAAGATCAAGGCCCGGCAAGGTGCTTCCGGGAGAGCTCGCCCGGCCCGCACTCCAGCTCATCTGCCCACGCCGCCTCCACTTCTCCAGACGCCATTGCTAACTACGTAGTTATTATTTGTTTTTCAAGAAACTCGATGGATTGTGTGCCTCATCCGATGTCTCTACATGGTGCCTCTCGTTCTGAACATACTGCCGGTAAATTCACGAGCTCACTGGCATATCGGTTCTAAAACCCGTGAACACATGATCATCAGAAATGGAAGAAATGTATGGACATTCGCAAGGAGGTTCTTGGAAGAATATTCAGCAAAGGCAAGAATGGGAGCAAAGGCTAATCTCCATTCTCCATAATGGAAGTCGGGGCTATCTTGTTTTTTGTTATTTTACCTTAGAAAATGTAGTAGGTCTTAATCGAATGTAATAGGTCCTATGAGGTACAATATGTTTATTATGTGGTAATGTGTTAGAGTTGATAATGATGATCTTGAGGAGGTGTTATGTGATGTCAATGATGAAAACGATGATATTTTGGAGGTGTTATATGACAATGATGTATTATGCTAAGTTGTTAATGATATGATGATGATGATGATATTATTATATCATTGGTGAAAGAACTGGAATAGTTTCAAGTGGATGGACATCCACTTGAAACTAGTCCACGTTCTTTCATCCCATGATGTAATAACTCATTATGATGTAAAACAATCTCTAAATTCCTGTTGTATGAAAACTTGTGTAAAGGTGTATGTCGGTGTATAAGGTAGGGGTACCTCGGTTCCCACTTGTGCAGGGCAGCCCCACCCCAGCTAGATCCTCGAACGCTTGCGGAGACCATCTCCGCCCACGAAGCCGTTCAAGAGCAAAGTATATAAGATAGAAACTCAAGACCCGCAAGAGGAGCTTGCGAAGGCCATTCAGGCTCAAGACTACATTACTCCGCAGATCCCCGAGAGGGCTCGCGGGAAGACCAAGATCGCATCACGAAGACACGCCGGCGCCCGCCCGGGCGAGGACCCGGGGCGGAAGTCCGAGCCCGGCAAGCCCCGGTCCGGCAAGATCAAGGCCCGGCAAGGTGCTTGCCGGGAAACTCGCCGGCCCGCCTCCATCATCGCCCAGCGCGCCTCCGCCTTCTCCGAGCGCTGGCGGGTGGCCGTCTGCATGAGGAATCGGTGGCACTCCACGGTGGCCCGCCGTGGCAAAGAAGCGGATGGCGGGAGCTTTTGGCGCGGCACGGGCATTTAATGCCCTTGTCCCCTCCGTCAAAAGTAGGTAAAAGCAACTTGTGCACCTATTCGCCTGTTCCAACCACCACCTCTTTTCGTTTTACCCCTCTACCTCCGTTGACACCTGCGGACCCTTGCCCTATAAAAGGAGGCCCATGCACAACGAGAAGGTGGGACTACCTGGCTACTCACCGAAGGGGTTGGACCATCGGCTACCAGCAAGGGTTGGACTACGGCTACCCTCGCGAAGGTTTTCACACCCTCCACCATTTGCTCGCATTCGGGAGCAAGATCAAATACAACACAATGCAGCGGAGGGTTTTCGCGACCATCGCGCCGGCGGGTAAAATCCCCGGCATCGCTCGATCGCCTCCGCAACCTCCGCCCGTCAACACAAGGGCCCGGCCCATAGGTGCCGCGCCACCCATCCGCCGACGGTGTATGAATACAACATGAAAAAGAAAAAAATAAAATACTAAATAATAGTAGTAGCACGGGTAAGGAGAGCGCTTACTAATTACCATTAGCGATGTTCTAAAGAACCCGCTATTAAGTCAATTTAGCAGAGCGGCTGTCAAGAGCCGCTATTGCTAAGCATTATATAGGCGCCTTATCGAGCGCCCTGCCGCTGCCTGATAGGCCCAAAACCCGCTGCTGCTAGGCTTTTCCCAGTAGTGTCCGGTTGGGCGGAGGCTGCCGGTGCCACGGTCTTGCCCTTCTTAGAAGGGCGCTTGCCGGGCCCGGAACCATCGGGTTCCGGCCGGAGTCCGCACGAGTCCGGAGGCTGCCTTGAGGCACCTCCGAGCCTCCCCCGGAGGGTCCCTCCTCGATCCTACCTGCGCCATCAGATCACGAGGGTGGGGCGGTCGGAATTGAATCCCGTCCGACGGAGCCAAGGACCCGCCGATGAAGCGGGAAGATCATCGCCGCCAGCTACGGTGAGTGTGCGGCATTAGAAGGACACTATGTGCGGAAAAGAAAATTATAAACTATTAGGATCCGGATACTTACGATCTTGCGGAGCTGGCCTTGATGGCCATTTCTTGCCAACGTTGGCGTTGGCGAATATCCGGGCAAGGGTCCGCCCCTCTTGGACCCTTTTGGCCTCCCCGGGGAAGCCTCCTTTCCTCTCTCCCTCGGGAGAGTCCTATTTCTCCTCGCTTGGGGAGAGTCCGCTTGAGTCATCGGACGACGAGTCCGATCATCTCGGGCGCGGGAACTTCTTTTGAGTTCCCGTGGCCTTCTTCTTGGCCTTCTTCTCCGGCACCACATAAAGTGCCTGGACTAGCAGCCTGCTGGGAAACCGCGCCCCGCTGGATCTTCTGGGAGGGAGCCAGACAGCACCACTGTTCGACGTCCCCTCCGCCAGTCCTCACCAAAGGCATTGGGAGTTTAGATCCCACATAGAATTAAACTATGAAAGAAAATAAGTGTCCCATAGAGGATAACAAAGCTACCTCTCCATACGGGCGCTTTGGGCTGAACGCTGGGTTCTCTCGCTGCGGACGCGGGCTTCTCCGCCCTTGAACAGCACCTCTGTGCATCTTTTCTACATCGTGGTCGAAGAGCCCGCCAGGTAACGGTGCAGGCGTGCATCGAACTCCCACAAATTGAAGGCCCGCTGTTAAGCAGGAGAATCCGGCGGACGAAAGCATGACCTCGATCACATTGACAAGCCTAAGCTTCAATGTTCAAGGTCCGGAGATGATCTGGAGTCCCGCTACCTTCCGAACTGCCCCATAGCAAGCCCTTCTTCCGTGAGGTGAGCTGCATGGGGATACCAGATCTAAACTGGGGCCGCTGCCCATTTAGGGTCACGTGGCTCGGTGATGTAGAACTCACCCCGATTGCCATCCCTTGATGGATTCCACGAAGGCCTCTTTCGAAAGTTAAATGACGTTGGGCATCTTGCCCAACATATACGCGCTCCGCGATCCGCCTGATGCTCCTTTTCACTACCTTCATATTGACGTTGAAGGTCTTGAGCCACATGTCGGGCGGGGCTGATGCAGTAGGAAGGTCTGCACACCGCATTTATAAACGCCGAGATGTTGAGGATGAAGTTCAGCGCCAGATCGGGATGTCTGTGCCGTGAATAGTACATGAGCCCTTTGACGAAGGGATGCAACGGGAAGCCCAAGTCCGCGGAGGAAGTGGGGAAGGAATACACCTCTCATGGGGGCCTGGGTGGGACGAAGCTTCCCTTGTCGGGCAGCCGGTGGCGGCGATGTCGCGGACAGTATCCGCATTTGCAGCTTCTTGATGTGCTCCTCCAGAACTGGAGGAAGCCAACCACTTGCCTCCCGCCACGGGACATGACTGGAGAAGGTCGAGACGAGATGTGCGGGTTTGGGCGCCGGAGCTCGAGCAGGAGATGCATAAGCAAAGGAGGAAGAAGGCGAGGTAAAAAGGTGGATCCTTATCCCTTATATATGGGCGGACGAAGATTATGCGTCCCCACCGCATGGTAAACTCGCTATCTCCTGTTACCACCATCAATGGCGCTGTTGGGTTACCCACATCCGTATTGATGAGAATCCTGAATAAGGGGAACACGATCTCCGCTCGACAAGACGTGCTTGCTGAAACCGCCTTCGCTAAACACGCTAAGGTGGTATAATAAAAACGATTCGTAGTAAAGGCTTGGTAGTGGCATGACGTCCATGCCACAGTAGCACGCCAAAGAAATTGAACTTGTGTACATATATTTCTCTACTATGGAATGTGGAATTTTTTGGCAAGAGCCGACACTATCCTAGTTTTCACAATCTTCTATGAATTATTCGAGGAGGAACCCGCCTTGCAATGCCGAACAATATGCGCTATGGACCATCGTCATTGAAGCCTGGTCTCAGGGCTACTAAGGGAGTCCTCGATTAGGGGTGTCCAGACAGCGGACTCATCGCTCGCCAACATGACTCCAAGAGTATGAAGATAGTTAAGATTGAAGACTTCGCCCCGTGTCTCGATGGGACTTTCCTTGGGTTGAAGGCAAGCTTACGATACGGATATGTAGATTTCCTACCATTGTAACCGACTCTCAGGTAACCCTCAGCCCTCCGGATGTCTATTAAACCGAGGGTTTTAGTCTATAGGACAACAACCATTACAAGAATCATACCATAGGCTAGCTTCTAGGGTTTAGCCTCCTTGATCTCGTGGTAGATCCACTCTTGTACTAACCATATCATGAATATAAATCAAGCAGTGAATAGGGTTTTACCTCCATCGAGAGGGCCCAAACCTCGGGTAAAAACATCGTGTCCCTTGTCTCCCTGTTACCATCCGCCTAGACGCACGCTTCGACCCCCTACCCGAGATCCGGCCATTTTGACAACCGACATTGGTGCTTTCATTGAGAGTTCCGTGTCGCCACCGATAGGCTTGATGGCTCCTTCAATCATCAACAACCACGCAGTCCAAGGGGAGACTTTTCCCCGGACAGATCTTCGGTTTCGGCGGGCTTTGCACCGCTGGCTAATTCGCTGGGCCATTCCGGAGCAGATCAAAGTTACGCCTGGCCGCCAAGTCAGATTTGAAGCCTAAACTTCACGGCCGACATCCGCGGAGACTTGATCTTCGGCGGATTCGAGCCACGCCCGAGCGCCTCCGCACTGTCACGATGGGCATGATTTAGCTCTCGCCATCGGACAAAGGCTCGAAGCCGCGACATGAGTCCACTCCGACCCTAGTTCGAGTCGACCGCACAGATCGAGGGATGTGGCTGGACACCGCCGAGGAACTGCAACTTACTGGGCGATGGAGTCAGATACTCCACCTTGTCCTCGTGAAGCTCGTGGACTCGAGGTGCCGGACTCGCCAGACCAACCTCCGCGCTACTGCCTACTAATCGAATCCGATTACGCCGATCATGGAGTTCACCGCCAGACATCTTTTCAAGACTCACCCTTTAGCGACATCCTGACCGGGTAAAGCATCTCTCGTTATTAGGAGAGCCCCTGCCGGACTGCGTTATGATGGTTGGGATGGGGAGGACGAAGAAATTCAAAACCCACCCACCAACGTAACTTTGTAGCCACTCATCGATTTATTTAACCGACATGCTAGACTACGACCCAAGACATCGACGGTAGAGGAATGACGACGGGAGACTACTCAAGAACTAGCGCCACCGAGCACCGGAAGGCCACCTCAACTCAAGTTGTATATATGGTGGACACCCCAAAAGGGAGCGATAACGAGGAACAACGGATGCGCGAAGGATAATTCCCTGCGAAACAACTAAAACGGCTACACAAGCGCCGCCCCAAGTCCCGCCGATAACAACAAGATTCATAATGACCCAGCCGTAAGCAGGGTAAAACCAAAGGCCATGGCGAACATGCAACCAAGCAACCATCCCAACAGGATGAATCGAATAATCAACCCATCCTCGGGCGAAACAATGTCCAGACGATCATCACGGACACACCACCGAGCATAAGAACTTTTCACAAAAGGCTTGTCGCCACCGCAAGAAGTTTAAAGAAGGCAAACGAAGCTCAAAACAAGGAAGACATACTCGTAATGAGGTGGAGCAAAGTACTCAAGACCGCGACAAATATAGCAACAGCCACCAAACAAAGAGCTACCCGAGGCGCAAGTTGCCGCCCTGACCGACGAGGAGGTCCGAGAGCCCCATAGTCAAAAGCAAAGAGGTCACCGGCCGGATAGACACCGATGATGATGTGCCAAGAGCGGATAAGCGGCGCCGCATACAAGCCAAGACATGATCTCAGAAAGCGATGGCTCGGTCAGGTCCATTTATGGGCCAAAGAAGAGGGCCCTAACGAAGCAACACAACACGCCGAGTGTTCAAGACAACGGCACACCTAAATACAAGGGCGCCAAGACACCCACTATGTTTCACCGACGAGGCATCGGATCATGAATTTCCAGCGGGTTCAAGCCCGTAAACATAGAGGCATACCACGGAACAACATGCACTTCTTGAGTCTCGGATTGAGGATTACATCCTACATACATATGGCTAGAGGAGACGATCTCCACGCCATAAAATATCTCGCCTCTCGCTCAAAGGGCCAGCTCGGCATTGGCTCAAATGCCTCCTGTAAAATACTCATTGGAAGTTGGGAAGAGCTCGAGGACGCTGCTTAGAGCAAATTTCGGGACTTATGTCCCATTCCTGGATGTAGACGACGAAGTCACATAACCCACCAGCCCGAGAGTCAGCAAGGCAAATTTTCGAATGTGTTCCTCACCAAAAGAACCAAATAGTCGATCGTCTCGGACGCCAAGCCTTAGCAGCTTTTTAAACATAACGTCCGAGATGAATGGTCGCCAGACACCTCGCCGTGAAAAGCCAAGAACAATGGCGCGTATAAGAAGTTTCTATGACCGCTTTGCTATGGAAGATAGCTGGCTAGCAAGATGCAGCACCAAAGGACCCGAGTACATCCGAGATTAGAGATGGAACGGAAAATCACTCGCAGAAAGGACCAAGCACCAAATAAAGAAAAGAGCCCAGAACACGCATTGGTCAACACCGATTCAAAAGCTTTATGCGTCGTCAACAACAAAACACCGCCTCTTAAGGACAATAAAGGATTTAGCTATCCAGCCTAAACCAAATTTTGATCGGATATGCCAAATCCACAAAGACCCCGGAAAGCTCGCAAAACCACACCCACCAAGATTGTTGGGTCTTCAAACAGTCCGCCGACTCAACGCCGAACACAAGGGGCTCGACGCCCAAGCGAGGATGACGACGAACCCCACCAGCAGAGCGCCGGAAAACAAAAGACTTTCCCCACAAGAAGTCAAAATAGTAAACTCACTTCATGTGATAATAGGGAACAATAGTGGGCACCCGCTAAAGCACGCGGTCGCACGGTCCACCCCAAATGAACTCCTCGAGATTGGATGTTAAAACCAATTACTTTCGACCACCTAGACTATTCCACAAGTATTCGAAACGCAGGATGGACTGCTCTGATATTGGATCCCATAATCGATGGACTACAATTTACACCAGTCCTAATGGACGGCGGCAGCGATTTAAACCTGCTATATCCGGACACAATCCGCAAGTTGGGGATAGACCCTATTAAAATTCGCCATAGCCGCACTTCCTTCAAAGGAGTCGACGCCAGGTTCTTACGCCAAGTGCGCCGGGCCCGTGATTACTAGAAGTTGTGTTTGATCACCCGCCAACTCCTGCGACAAAAGCTAATCTTTCATGTCGCCCATTCACAAGTAGCCATCAAGCAATCGTTGGGACGTGAAGCTTTTGTCCGCTTTAACGCAATACCGCACTACGCTGCCTCTTACACTTAAAATGCCCGGTCCACGCGCATCATCTCATTAAAAGGTCGTTCAAGACCCCTTGACACGGCTAGGCGAGTCCGGCATAAATAAACTAGGGGCTCCCTAGCCGCACATCCCTTCACAAGGGGCTGTGCGTATGAGCAATAAAGAACCAATAAAAGCTCAGATTTATTCATTCATTCATACTTCCATTTTTAATACATTTTTTGCATGATTTCTTTTCAAACTAAGTTCCTCTCTTTTACAGATGAACGTCATGTACACCCGTCCAGGATACGGCACAATGGAGACACAAAGCAGACGCAAGTAGGGACCCGTGGCAAGGATTCCTTTCGTAATAAGATCCTGCAGTAAACCTTTCTTTACTGTCTCTTATTGATTCACATCCACCGGTTTTTTCACCATAACCGGACGAGGAGACTCTATGCTTTTGGCATCGTCTCTGGCCTGAAATTTTCGCATGCATTTCAGACACTAGGGGTTTGGGGCATTGATCTGCGCTACTATCATAAAGACCGAATACCTTAGGGAGTGTTCTAAGCTGCTCGAAAGTTAGGGCCTTTATATGCACCAGGTCCGAATCATGTCTTTGGTCAAATGTTAGGTTTGCCCTGCTCTTGTGTTTTGCTGCCTTATGTTCCAGATCATCGGGCTAACGCTGCACCGGAGAACTATCATGATTGTGCCCCTGCCGCAGCCAGCAAGCACCTCAAGAGAGAAAGCCAAAACTGATCACATGATATAGTGAGAGACCGTCAACCACTGATCGACTACCGGAATGTTTAGAATTCTCCGCTGATTTAAGGACCGCTTCCTGGTCGTGCACATACACGCCTCAATTGGAGAGCTGCTGTGCCCCTAGGGGCTATGTCGTAGCCCCCACCTTCGAACTCCTATGGCTAAGTGAAAGTGATAAAGCATTATAGTCCTCTGCCTCGCTTGCTATGCTACCACCTCCTTCACAAGGCCAAGACGTTGATTTAAGTGAAAAAATGCGCTATTTTTGTAAACACCTCTCGCACTATGTGGAAGTAAGTCAAGACTGCCATCTTTCAGTGTTATACACAAGTATACATTAACGGCCGCATAGGGAGATATTCCAATACTTGAACTCACAAGTATAAAAAGCACTTATATTATGAATATCGCTTTACAAACCATAAAGATCATTTGAACATGACATTTTTTGAGCATCGCGACTCAATTACACGAAAGCACCACGCAGAACTTCCCCAAAAATAGTGTTTCGGCGGGTAACCGCTCGTCTCAACTCCCCGGGTTGCAACATCGGTGGCATCCATCTCCGCCCCAAGATGTCTTCACATGGGCGAGGGCCATCCGCGGCACCTCTATGCAGGCTTCGACCGCTCATCGCTTTGATATGTGCACCGCCCAAGGAATTGCTGCAATAAGACAAAATAACTATTCGGCTTGGGCCTATCCCGCCGTACATGAGCCACGATATCCGCCATGGCAAGTCCGGACAATCTATTCAAGCTCAGCCCACACAGCCAACCGACCGGTCAACGAAGTGAACGCCCGGACTGTGGAATTGAGACCAAAAAGCTCTTCCATCTCGTGATCCTTTTGACTTCTGGCGTACAACAAAGATCCGCCAGACTCACCGCTAAATCCATATAAGGATCCTCCGGACCCCACATACGGCCAAGCTGAGCATACTTGGATCTCAGGAACCTCCGCCAGCAGTAAAAGGCTTGCCCGCCGCAATATTCCCGGCCTGGCGAGCTCCTCCTTTATAGCCCTCATTGCGTATGGGCATCCTTGGCTTCAAGGTGGCCTTCTTCAGGCTTTCTTGCTCCGCCATGCTCGTTTTTTCAAGAACCTCATAGCGGTCAGTAACATCTTTTCAGCTTCACGGCCATTTTTGGCCATCTCCTCCCTCGCAGCAGAAAGGAGCCCTTTTTCGCTTCTAGCTCTTCTACCGCCGGAGCCGTATCACCCTCCCTGCTCCGCTCGCTTGGCTCGAGCAAGCTCGCTCAAGGTCCTCCACAGCAGCCGCACCATCTCGTGATCAACACACATGTTGTAAGGAGTGAGCTTCGCCCTTACTAGGTGACCACACGGAGAAACATCCTACCTTGCGACTCGCAAGTCGCTTATTGACCAACGCAATGTCCCGTGATCCGCAACGCCGAGTTGCCGCTTAGTTCAAAGCAACTCCATCAAGATGGCTGGCCACCGGACTATCCGCCACCTGTAGGAAATGCGAGAATTAATACTGAGATTATGATCCTCGCGACACCGCCGCCCGACAACATACCGAGTCTCGTGGGCTACTATCTATATAGGGTGCGCTTATGTGCAAAACTGCAAAAGGTATGTCATTTTTACGCATTTCAAACCCCGCCAAAGAAACTTCGACGCATCATGCAACCCGCCTTTGGCGGATGAAATTCTTTCCAATCACCATACTCATCAATGTACGGTGACCTTCCTCGAGATAGGCGCCTCAAGCAGCATCCTTTAGCTCCCGGCCGTGACACCGCTTGGTGCAGAACTCTTCGCCCTGCCGGACTTGGGGATACCCTCCGTGATGACACCTCAGGTCGTCGCGCACCCACCCGACGGCAAGGGCAGATGGAGGCGCCTCGCCTCCATCATCTCCTGGATGAAGGTCCCCGAAGACGAGCCTATCTCGAGAAGGACGGAGATCCGAACTACAAGGTAAAAACTTAGGTTATCCTCGAAGCACAAATAGGGATTTCCTTATTACAAAACTCCCTTTTTCTACTTACGGCTCTCTGGAGGGCTGATTCCTTGGGAGATTAGTGCGTCGGGCCTCCCTGACGCAGGACCCTCTCGGTGAAGATCTCTTCCCCGCTTCTGAGGCCTTGGCCTCCGGTTTTCGAAGCGGTCCTTCTCCCTTGGAAGGAGGGATTCTCGATCACCCTTCTCAAAAGCCTCCTAGAGGCTAGAGTTCCTCTGCTTCCCTTCGCCTTTCCTCTAAGGTGCAACCTCCAAGATCCCGACCAAAGACGGGATCCGCCGGTCTCCGGAGGGGGGCCGACATCAGATCAGTTTTGCTTGGCGCTTATCCACTCCTATTCAAGGGACGATTGGTTAAAAAGCAAATTCAAGAAGGCGAAACAGACGGTGTGTCCGACATTACTGTACTACTTACCTAAGCATCCGGGATTGCAGCTTAGACCGCATCCTCTTGGCTTCCGACACACTTTTGTGATCCGAAGAATGATTTATACATCTCCACGGGTGACGATCCATAAAGTGTTGAAGAGCTCAGTGGCCCTCTAGCTTGAACTCCCTGCACAGACGGAGGGGCGACGCTTGCAGGCAAGAGATGCCTAATCAAGATAAACTGCATCACTACGACCACATTTATCTCCTCTCTTGGAGGTCTCAAATCCAGCCCTACAATAGGGGTATCGCCCTCGACGGCCCCTGGCTGAGCCCTTGGTTGGCCCATGACATCAGCCGCTCACTGGAGGGCCCGAGCAAAGATGGGCGGCGGCTTTCGCTTATCGCCTCGAGCGTTATATAGAACCACTCAGCTTGCCACAAGCCGAGATCCTCCCGGACAGAGCCTCGCGCCATGGAGCATCGGGCCCTCCCTGCTTACAACCGCCCCACCACACTATGCTTGACGCCTCGATCATCTTCGCTCCACGTTGAAGGTTTTGAGCCACAAACCAAAGTGGGGGGTAAGGAGGAAGGCCTCTGCAGCATTTACAATGAATGATGATGATGGAGGATGGACTGGAGCTAAGTCAGTCAATTCCAACCCATAGTAAAACATAAGCCCTCTCACAAAAGGATCCATCGGGAAGCCTAAACCCCGACGAAGGTGGGACACAAACACGACGCTTTCGCCAGGCTCGAGTTGGAATGACTTGCCCTTTGGTGGGCAACCTATGCAAATCTCGTAAGTCGTGTACTTGGCTTCTCTCAGCTTTTTGTAGGTCCTTCTTCCGTGAACGGAGGAGGGCATCCACTGCCCCTGGGTCAAGGCCGGACATCGTTGAAGGTCCGAGGCGCTGAATCTGAGGCTCGGGTGTTGGAACCTCGCGAGGGGCAGATTTGATTAAGGGTTGAAGAAAAGGAACGAGCCTTGGTTTCATTATAAAGAGGGAGAATACCAAGAGCCGCCCCTGCGGACCGCTTGGGGACTCACCTTCGATAGAGGGGCATGGCAACGGGCACAGCTTGGGTAACCCACGTCCGTATTGATGGGTATCCCGAATAAGGGGAACACGATCTCCGCTCGACAAGACGCGGTAAGGAAACCGCTGCTAAACGCCGCTGAGGTGGTATAGTAAAATGATTCAAGTAAAGGCTTGGCATAGTGGTGTGACGCCACGCCCACAAAAATACGCCAACAGATTGAGCTTGTGTACATATTATTCTCTACGGTAGTATGTGGAATTTATTTTGCAGAGCCGACACTATCCTCGTGTTCACAATCTTCTATGAATTAATTAAGGAGGAACCCGCCTTTGCAATGCCGAACAATATGCGCAATGGACTCATTGTCATTGAAGCCTCGGTTCGTGGGCTACCGAGGGAGTCATGGACTAAGGTGTCCGGATAGCCGGACTATCATCATCGGCTGGACTCCAAGACTATGAAGATACAAGATTGAAGACTTTGTCCCATGTCCGGATGGGACTTTCCTTTGCTGGAAGGCAAGTGTTGGCAATACGGATATGTAGATCTCCTACCATTGTAACCGACTCAGGTAACCCTAGCCCTCTCCGTGTCTATATAAACCGGAGGGTTTTAGTCCGTAGGATCTAACAACCATTACAACAATCATACCATTAGGCTAGCTTTCTAGGTTTAGCCTCTGATCTCTGTGGTAGTTCCAACTTTGTACTACCCATATCATCAATATCAATCAAGCAGGAGTAGGGTTTTACCTCAATCGAGAGGGCCCAACTCGGGTAAAAACATCGCGGTCCCTTGTCTCATGTTACCATCCCCTAGACGCACAGCTCGGGACCCCCCACTCCGAGATCCGCCGGGTTTTGACACCCGACACTTCTTCCGCTATCTTAACAGAAAGGAGGAGTCTCATTCTTCGTGGGAGTAGGACTCCCCTTTGGCGCGCTTCTCCTCCTAGGCCAGCCGCCCCCCTTGCTCCTTTATATACGCAAGTGTGGGCACCCATAGACACAACAATTGATCCCTCGATCTCTTAGACGCAGGCGCTTCCTCCACCATAATCCAACTCGATAATATTAGTAGCGGTTTAGATCGAAGCCTCCGGCCGATAGAACATCATCATCGGGCTATCACTGTCCGTCAGGTTGACGGAACTCTCCCTCAAAGCTCAGCCGATCGGAGTTCGAGGGACGCCATCGAGATGAACTTGTGCTGAACTCGAGGTGTCGTATGCTCGGGTACTTGATCGGTCGGATCGTGAAGATGTACAACTACATCAATCGACAGTGCAAACGCCCGCTTTCGCTCTACAAGGGGTACATGGACAACACTCTCCCTCTCGCTGATATGCATCACCATGATCTTGCAAGTGGTCCGTGAACGGATTGACAACCCCTTTATCGTGTTGGTTGCAAGGTTCTTAATTGTTTGTGCAGTGTACTAGGCGATTTTATGTAGTCTCCACTGGATTGATACCTTGGTTCTCAAAACTGAGGGAAATACTTACGCTTATTTTTTGCTGCATCACCCTTTCCTCTTAAATGGAAAACCAACGCATGCTCAAGAGGTAGCAAGAAGGATTTTCTCGCGCCGCTGTTCGGGAGATGTACACACAATTCAAGACATACCAAGTACCCATCACAAACTCTTATCCCTCGTGATTATATTATTTGCCCTTTTGCCTCTCATTTCTCCTCCGCCCACTTCACCTTTTGCCTTTCTTTTCGCTTTCTTTCGCTTACTTTTTTCTTCCGCCATGGTACGATTTGAAAAGGGCTAAGGGTTCTCTCCCGGTTTTAGTACTTTAGATAGTCCCTCTTTTCCTCTCTAATCTCATAAATAATGATGCTATGGAAACACCTACCGGGGTTATTAATGAGGGTTTGAATAATTTCGATGAAGATGATCCTCGGATTTTTCATTTTTTACTTGATGAGTCCTTAAAAGATGCCTCGGATAGGCTATTAAGGATCCTAGCCAGCTATGTGCCCCAATATCAAATTGAGATATACCTAAAAAGCTTTTATATTGGCTTACCCTCCTCGTTCAAGCAAGTTTTCGATTCTATTTCTGAAGAAGGTTTTATTGAGAGGGATGCCATAGATACCTATGAAAAGATGAAAACTATATTTCGGCACCCCATGAGTGATAAGGTTGAGTCCACCTCTCCTTTGTGCTTTTAGCAAAATGAAATTATCAAAGAGATAAAGGCTAGCTTAGATGCAAATTTCAGAAGCGGCTTAATCTTTCATCCACCATTAATGGCCATGTGCTTTCTCAAATAGAAAGATAAATGCTATTGATAAGAATTTTCCTCTTCTCTTCCCAATACCAAAAGATGGCAATACCTAGATCTATTCTTGTTTTTATGCCTTGCTAGGGCGCTAAACGATAGCTGTTGTTGGGAGGCAAACCCAATTTTATTTTTGCTCCTTGCTTTTGTTCCTGCTTAGTAATTAATAACTATCTAGCCTCCGTTAGATGTGGTTTTACGCTTTAATTAGTGTTTGTGCCATGTAAAACCTATAGGATCTTCTTGGGTGATAATTATTTGGTCCTATTTTTTTAGAATGTTGGAGTTGCGTATGCATGCTTGATACGATTGCTGCTGCATTGTTCTATTTTTTGACAGATTCTATTTTTCGTGTGTTGTTTGCTTATTTTGATGAATCGATGGCTAGTATCGGGGTATGAACCATAGAGCAGTTGAATAATAAAGAGGTTTAACACAAATAAAAATAACTAATGAGTTCATTAAAGAATTTTAAGTGGTGGTTTGTTTTCATACTAACGAGCTCAATAGATTTTCTGTAAGTTTTGTGTTGTGAAGTTTTCAAGTTTTTAAAGATTTGATGGATTATGGAATGAGGGTGGCAAGAGGCTAAGATTGGGGATTCCTAAGGCACCAAGGTAAAATTCAAGGACAACCAAAATCCTAAGCTTGGGATTGCCGAAGTCATCCCCTTCGCCTTGCTATCGATGACTTTTACTTGAGGCTATATTTTTATTCACCACATGATATATGTTTTGCTTGGAGCGCCATGTATGATTTGAGTCTTTGCTTTTCAGTTTACCACAATCATCCTTTTATAACCTTTTGGATAGACACACATGTATCGGAATTTATTAGAATACTCTATGTGCTTCACTTATATCTTTTGAGCTAGATAATTTTGCTCTAGTGCTTCACTTATATCTTTTTAGAGCAAGGTGGTGGTTTTATTTTATAAAAATTATTGATCTCTCATGCTTCACTTATATTATTTTGAGAGTCTTTTAGAACATCATGGTAATTTGCTTTGGCTATAAAATTAGTCCTAATGTGATGAGCATCCAAGATAGGTATAATAAAAACTATCATATAAAGTGCATTGAATACTATGAGAAGTTTGATTCTTTATGATTGTTTTGAGATATGAAGATGGTGATATTAGAGTCATGCTAGTTGAGTAGTTGTGAATTTGAGAAATACTTGTGTTAAAGTTTGTGATTCCCGTTAACATGCACGTATGGTGAACCGTTATGTGATAAAGTCGGAGCATGATTTATTTATTTATTGTCTTTCTTATGAGTGGCGGTCGACGAGCAATGGTCTTTCCTACCAATCTATCCCCTAGGACCATGCGTAGTACTTCATTTCAATAACTAATAGATTTTTCAATAAGAATGTGAGTTCTTTATGATTAATCACTACAAGAAATATGTCAACTTGTGACCTTGACTATTGGTCACTAAAAGGTCATGGTTTTTCATTTGTGACATTTTGTGACCAAAAAGAAAGGTCAAAACGGGTCGTTAATCGACTATAGCGACCTTCTTCGGAGAAGGTCGAGGACGCTTCACCAAAACAGAAGGTTGTTGAACCCATGACCTTTTGTTTTGGTCATTGGCTATTCCAGTGCCACGCCGGATCCGACGTGGCAATATGATATGGGCAAAATTATGCACCAATTGAAAAGGTCAACGAAAGATTCAGCCGTCCGATTTGGTGTTTTACATCGGCATCCCAAAATTCAGCCCATTTATTATATTTATTTTGTTAATTTTCACTAGCTACATGGGCCTAGCCCATTTTATTTTCTAGGCCATGGCCTTCTATAATTCATTTAGGCCGCCCTTTATAGTCCAATCTATTTTGGGCCTCCACAACATACATTTAGAAGCTTGACATCTCAAGCATAAAATGTATCCAACCATTTTATTTCTTTCAACACAAAAGGATTCATTAACAGCCACGATAATAGATAGTAGATACATTGACAGAGACTAAATTAACATAGAAATGAAGCAACAAAGGGAAGTCCGAAAAGGAACTATATGGGACTACAACAACATGGGACTAGAGCTACCATTTCTATTTCTACCAAAGATTTTAGACGCTTGCAAGAGAGGAGAGGAGAGAATCATCCATCATCAATCTGAATGAGCACATTAGAGACCTCCCTGTGCTTGGTGCCTTGCTTGCTGTGCCGCACCACTAGTCGCCGACACAAATTTTAGCTTTACATAAGGTTTACAAAACAGACCCGATACATCGATTGACATTCACAAGTTATTTTCATTTTATTAAGAATGTGGTCACACCATTTACATTACTAGTTATGTATTGACATACTTATCTAAAAGAACATATCGAAACATATTAATTTTATTTCTGAATACACGTATACTAAAAAACAAGACTAAAAATCAGAGAGGTAACAAGAGATCATTACACAAGTATTGCTAGCAACGCCACGGTTCCTATATGACCACATTTGGGCATATCCTACCCTACCAAGGGCTAAATAATGCAACTTTATGACTGTCAAGTAGGTCTACGATCGATGATGGAGCGGACTCAACATTACAAACACCATAGCTGAATGCCGCCATGGAGCACGATCTGAATGTTGTTCCTCGCTTATTAAACTTAGGACAAGGAAAAGCACTCAGTTGCATCTTTCAGAACACGACAACATACATGAGCCAAATTAACAAAAAAGGTCCAGATCTGAACCAGTCCATCATCAAATGAAGCGTTTATCACTGCACCGATTGAGGGCACATGCTAACCTATACCAATGTTGATGACCCCACAAACAGACCACCATGGCTCAACACACCGACCGCCAGAGTCTTACCTTTGTTTTAGCCATGCACGCTAGCTGTTGAGCGAGCAGAGCAGCGGAGGAGGACTTCCGCAGAAGAAGAAAGGTTCCTTGACTTGAAGACCACCATATGCCTGCCAAGTAAATAAAAGGAAAGAAAGTGAGACAATGCAGCAGGAGAGATAGTGAAGATAGTTCTTGAAGGCAAGATAATACACCAAATGTGCATGAAAGACAATATAGTAAACACCATCTTGTTTATAGCAAGGCAATATAGTAGCATGTCCCTAGCACATCATCTCGCTTTAAAGAATGCATTCAAGCAAGAAATGGACAGTTGGTCTAATTTTTCACACTTGGCATTTTCCAGTAACACCATAATGTAAAACACCAAGCTTCTCCAGCGCCAATTGCCGATACTGGATAAGCAAGCAAACTACTACCAAAATAAGAACTGACATGGCAAGCAAACCATGGTTTCTTATTGACGATAATCACAGTATGGAAATAAGGCCAAACGAATGGACAACATTGAATTCTGCACGAATCAAGTTGATTCTGCAAAATTACATTGCTACAAAAGCACAATCACATGGCACGATCACATGAAATGAATCACTACTTTTGATATGTCAACCAAAAGAAAACACAAGTTTTCAATTGTTAACGAACTCAGCTTTGGCAATCATTCAATTCCCATCTAGCCAAACAATACCACTAGTACTTAACCAGAGTCAACAAGTAGTAAGCAAGAACCAGCTAGTAGATACAAGCAACGACTCTAAAGAGGAATTGATTTTGATGTTAGTTTTAGTTTACCGAAGAACGACATATTTAGCATCAAGGAACACCTGCAGCTGTAGCATTGATTTGATTGTGAGGAAATTTGTGAAGGGAATGGGTGAGAAAGTAGTGGGGAGAGAAATCTCAAGTACCTCAACTCGGGCGAGGAACGGACGACGAGCATCCCAGCGGGCCCCTTGAGGCACCGAACCCGCCCCTGCCGGAGAGGGCTATCCCAGCGACCATCAAGAAGGAGGTGAGCAGGCCTGGCTCAATGGGCAGAGGGAGTGCGGTCGAGATGGGAACTGGCGGCACTGATCCGGATATGGATAGCGTGGGATACCTACATCAAGATTCAAGAATCAAGGTTTCATCAAGAAATCATAAGAAAGAAAATCTCAAGTCAAGTTTCCGAATCAACTAGAGTTCCGTGTAGGTACTACCAAGTACCAACAACTTAAATGGCTAAGTACCACACTTTAGTTCTACATCTCTCGTTCTATATTTACCAGCCCAATTTCCCACGTCGATTCATAGTTTTATAGCTTGCAGTTAAGCCTTAGGGAATCAATGGAAATACACATAAGAAATGCTAGGTACATGTTGGGTCAAGAACTACAATGTTCAACACTTATTTTGCACAAAAAACCATAGGAGGTTTGTTGTACTCGATTAGGAAACAATGACAATGGCGGGGTGAATAGTTTCATCTGGCATTTACAAGGATGACATTGTGAGGTGTTGAGTATAATGTTTATTAGGAAAGCGGATAGACTAGGATTAGTTTGCTTTCTTGTACTCCAAGTAGATGATTGTACTCCTATATATATGCCCACGAGGCCAAGCAATACAACAACTATTCCATCAAATTCTCTCTCCTTCTAACATGAGGTACTAGCACACACAAAGCACTAGTTTACCAATCAGGCTATGCTGCCAAATGCATTGCTCCTTTAGAATTCCCCCAAGGTACTAACAAAATAAAAATACCTAAGTGTCAAGCTAGATCTACATTTCTACATGTTCTCAAGCAAAAAAATGCTCGTGTGCTGCATGCCTATCGCCTTCTTACATTGCGATCAGCTCCCCATGGAAACCACCACCGCCAAGGGTTGTCTTTCACCCATGGTGCGATCTTCCCGAAAGGGCCTCCCTATATCCTGCAAGGTGGTCGCCAAAGGATCGAGATTGGCAAATTCGCGATACAGACAATCACATCGCCTGTGGTAGATCACCGATTTGGGCCTGCCCGTTGAGCACTTCTTTTCCTCTCCGAGTGGCACCAATGCATCAGAATAGTGCATCACGAACATCATGCTTGGAAGTAGCCCAGATGTTCCTCCCTGCACATGTACAAGTATATGGTCGGTCGACTGAGTTCTTCTTAAAACTCCGGAAATACAATGATGCAAATGGCGCCATTTTATTCAAGCACACCAAATTCTCGATAACAAACAAGATGCCGATGGAGGACATAACGTGATCTTCTTAAAATTTCTTGGGTAATTACAACTATGTGATTCTATTGTTAATCTAGATCTCCTTCGGGTTTTGATTCATTTAATCAAACAATAGAATTTCCCCGCATCCTTGATTAAATGACAATTATACATGACAAGAATAGACCAAAATGGAAGGAACAATTTTGTTTTCACAATTGTTACACTTCATTGGTGTAGCATTCCAGTGTAGACTATGCCCATCAAGCCAAAAACAAATCCTATCACGACCACCGAAGTTTTTGAAAAGAGGGACACTACAACATGTTCTAGGAATAGCGCAAAATTCCACCGAGTTTTGGACAGCAAGGGCACTCACTAACGATGGTTCGGGGGTAGGCTCGCACCACCCCCGGGCATGGTCCGCCATGACGAAGCTTCCGAGGGCCGCCCGCCGCCAAACCATCGAATGACCATCAGCCCGCTATTAATAACGAGGGTGAGTATGGATCGACCAAAAGGATCAAGAGGACAGTCGGTGTCAAAACCGGCGGATCTTGGGTAGGGTGTCCCCTGCGCCTAGGCGGATGGTAACGGAGACAAGGGACACGATGTTTTTACCGGTTAGGCCCTCTCGATGGAGGTAAAACCCTACCCCCTTGATTGATATTGATGATATGGGTAGTACAAAGTGGATCTACCACGAGATCAAGGAGGCTAAACCCTAGAAGCTAGCCCTGATGATTGTTGTAATGGTTGTTGCCCCGGACTAAAACCCCCGGTTTATATAGACACGGGAGAGGGCTAGGGTTAACAAGTCGGTTACAATGGTAGGAGATCTACATATCCGATTGCAAGCTTGCCTTCCACGCCAAGGAAAGTCCCATCCGGACAGGGGACAAGTCTTCAATCTTGTATCTTCATTCCGCCGACATGAGCCACGATATCCGCCATGGCAAGTCCGGACAATCTATTCAGCTCAGCCCACACAGCCAACCGATCGGTCAACAGAAGTGAACGCTCCGGACTGTGGAATTGAGACCAAAAAAGCTCTTCCATCTCGTGATCCTTTTGACTTGAAGTGCACAACAAGATCCGCCAGACTCACCGCTAAATCCATATAAGGATCCTCCGGACCCCACAGCTGGCCAAGCTGAGCATACTTCGGATCTGTGAACCTCCTGCGCAGCAGAAAAGGCTTGCCCGCCGCAATATCTCCGGCCTGGCGCAGCTCCTCCTTTATAGCCCTCATTGCAGAATGGGCATCCTTGGCTTCGGCGGTGGCCTTCTTCAGGCTTTCTTGCTCCGCTCGGCGTTCTTTTTCAAGAACCTCATAGCGGTCGGTAACATCTTTCAGCTTCACGGCCATTTTGGCCATCTCCTCCCTGCTTCGGCAGTGAGCAGCCCTTTCGGCTTCTAGCTCTTCGTCGCCTCGGGAGCCGTGATCACCTCCTGGCCTGCTCCTTGGCTCGAGCAAGCTCGCTCAAGGTCCTCCACAAAGAGCCGCACCATCCGTGATCAACACACATGTTGTAAGGAGTGAGCTTCGGCTCCCTTACTAGGTGACCACGGAGAAACACCCTACCTTGCGACTCGTCAAGTCGCTTATTGACCAACGCAATGTCCGCATCCGCAACGTCGAGTTGCCGCCTTAGTTCAGCAACTCCATCAGTATGGCTGGCCACCGGACTATCCGCCACCTGTGTAGGAAATGCGAGAATTAATACCTGAGATTATGATCCTCGGCACACTGTCGCTTCCGACAACATACCGAGTCTCAGGGGCTACTATCTATATAGGGTGCGCTTTATGTGCAAAACTGTCAAAAGGTATGTCATTTTTACGTACCTCAAACCCCGCCAGCAAACTTCTGACGGCATCATGCAACCCGCCTTTGGCGGATGAAATTCTTCCAATCACCATACTCATCAATGTACGGTGACCTTCTGAGATAGGCGCCCTCTCAAGCAGATCCTTTAGCTCCCCCGGCCGTACACCAGTTGGTGCAGAACTCTTCGGCCCTGCCGGACTTGGGGATACCCTCTGTGATGACACCTCAGGGTCGTCCGCCCCACCTGACGGTGCGGCAGATGGAGGCGTCTCGCTCTCCATCATCTCCGGATGAAGGTCCCCCGAAGACGAGCTCATCTGAGAAGGACGGAGATCCGAACTACAAGGTAAAAACTTAGGTTATCCTCAGAAGCACAAATAGGGATTTCCCTTATTACAAAACTCCCCTTTTTCTACTTACGGCTCGCTGGAGGGCTGATTCCTTAGGGGAGATTGTGCGGCCGGGGCCTCCCCAGACGCAGGACCCTCTGGTGAAGATCTCTTCCTCGCCGAGGCCTTGGCCTCTGGTTTTCGGAAGCGGTCCTCTTCTCCCTTGGAAGGAGGGATTCTCGATCACCCTTCTCAAAAGCCTCCTTGGTAGAGGCGGTAGTTCCTCTGCTTCCCTTCGCTTTCCTCCAAGGTGCAACCTCCAAGATCCCGACCAAGACGGGATCCGCGCGGTCTCCGGAGGGGGCCGACATCAGATCGCTTTTGCTTGCGCTATCCACTCCTATTCAAGGGACGATTGGTTAAAAAGCAAATTCAAGAAGGCGCAAACAGACGGTGTGTCCGGACACAGGGCTACTTACCTAAGCATCCGGGGGATTGCAGCTTAGACCGGCATCCTCGGTCAATTCCGGACACACTTCTTGTGATCCGAAGAATGATTTATACATCTCCACGGGTGACGTATCCATAAAGTGTTGAAGAGCTCGTGGCCCCTCTAGCTTGAACTCCCACAGACGGAGGGGGCGACGCTTGCAGGGCAGTAGATGCCGAATCAGCATAACCTGCATCACTACGACCACATTTATCTCCCTCTCTTGGAGGTCTCAAATCCAGCCCTACAATAGGGGTACGTCCTTTGACGGCCCCCAGTTGAGCCCTTGGTTGGCCCATGACATCAGCCGCTGTGGAGGGCCCGAGCAAAAGATGGGCGGCGGCTTCTGCCTACTGCCCCTGGGAGCGGTTATATAGAACCACTCCAGTTGCCACAAGCCGAGATCCTCCTGGACAGAGCCCTCGGGCCATGGAGCATCGGCCCTCCTGCTTACAACCGCCCCACCACACTATGCTTGACGCCCCTCGATCATCTTCGGCTCCACGTTGAAGGTTTTGAGCCACAAACCAAAGTGGGGGGTAGTGCGGAGGAAGGCCTCGCAGACGACAATGAATGATGAGATGTGGAGGATGGACTCCGGAGCCAAGTCGTCGAATTCCAACCCATAGTAAAACATAAGCCCTCTCACAAAAGGATCCATCGGGAAGCCTAAACCCCGACGAAGGTGGGACACAAACACGACGCTTTCGCCAGGCTCGGGAGTTGGAATGACTTGCCCTTTGGTGGGCAACCTATGCGAAATCTCGTAAGTCAGGTACTTGGCTTCTCTCAGCTTTTGTAGGTCCTCTTCCGTAACGGAGGAGGGCATCCACCGGCCCTGTTGGTCAAGGCCGGACATCGTTGAAGGTCCGAGGCGCTTGAATCTGAGGCTCTGGGTGTTGGAACTCGGGGCGAGGGGCAGATTTGATTAAGGGTTGAAGAAAAGGAACGAGCCTTGGTTTCATTATAAAGAGGGAGAATACCAAGAGCCGTCCCCGTGACCGTTTGGGACTCACCTTCGATAGAGGGGGCATGGCAACGGGCACAGTTGGGTAACCCACGTCCGTATTGATGGGTATCCCGGAATAAGGGGAACACGATCTCTGCTTCGACAAGACGTGGCAAGGAAACCGCTTCGCTAAACGCGCTGAGGTGGTATAGTAAAAATGATTCAAGTAAAGGCTTGGCAGTGGTGTGACGTCACGCCACAAAATACGTCAGCAGATTGAGCTTGTGTACATATTATTCTCTCTACGGTAGTATGTGGAATTTATTTTGCAGAGCCGGACACTATCCTGGTGTTCACAATCTTCTATGAATTAATTCGAAGGAGGAACCCGCCTTGCAATGCCGAACAATATGCGCGCTGGACTCATTGTCATTGAAGCCTGGTTCAGGGGCTACTGAGGGAGTCATGGACTAAGGGGTGTCCGGATAGCCGGACTATCATCATCGGCTGGACTCCAAGACTATGAAGATACAAGATTGAAGACTTTGTCCCATGTCCGGATGGGACTTTCCTTGGCGTGGAAGGCAAGCTTGGCAATACGGATATGTAGATCTCCTACCATTGTAACCGACTCTGTGTAACCCTAGCCCTCTCCGGTGTCTATATAAACCGGAGGGTTTTAGTCCGTAGGACGAACAACCATTACAACAATCATACCATAGGCTAGCTTCTAGGGTTTAGCCTCCTTGATCTCGTGGTAGTTCCACTCTTGTACTACCCATATCATCAATATCAATCAAGCAGGAGTAGGGTTTTACCTCAATCGAGAGGGCCCGAACCTGGGTAAAAACATCGTGTCCCTTGTCTCATGTTACCATCCCCCTAGACGCACAGTTCGGGACCCCCTACCCGAGATCCGCCGGTTTTGACACCGACACTTCCCTTCTGCTACTCCAACAAGGAAAGGAGGAGTCCTACTCCCGGTGGGAGTAGGACTCCCCCCTTGGCGCGCCCTCCTCCTAGGCCAGCCGCCTCCCCCCTTGCTCCTTTATATACGGGGGCAGGGGCACCCCATAGACACAACAATTGATCCCCTGGATCTCTTAGACGTGTGCGTTTCCCCCCTCCACCATAATCCAACTCGATAATATTGTAGCGGTGCTTAGACGAAGCCCTGCGTCGATAGAACATCATCATCGTCATCACGCCGTCGTGCTGACGGAACTCTCCCTCAAAGCTCAGCTGGATCGGAGTTCGAGGGACGTCATCGAGATGAACTTGTGCTGAACTCGGAGGTGTCGTGCGTTCGGTACTTGATCGGTCGGATCGTGAAGATGTACAACTACATCAATCGCATTGTGCAAACGCTTCCGCTTTCGTTCTACAAGGGTACATGGACAACACTCTCCCCTCTCGTTGATATGCATCACCATGATCTTGCAAGTGGCCGTGAACGGATTGACAACCCCTTTATCGTGTTGGTTGCAAGGTTCTTAATTGTTTGTGCAGGTACTAGGCGATTTGCGTGTAGTCTCCTACTGGATTGATACCTTGGTTCTCAAAAACTGAGGGAAATACTTACGCTATTTTGCTGCATCACCCTTTCCTCTTAAATGGAAAACCAACGCATGCTCAAGAGGTAGCAAGAAGGATTTCTGGCGCCGTTGCCGGGGAGATGTACACACAATTCAAGACATACCAAGTACCCATCACAAACTCTTATCCCTCGCATTATATTATTTGCCCTTTGCCTCTCATTTTCCTCTGCCCACTTCACCTTTGCCTTTTCTTCGCCTCTTTCCCGTTTACTTTTCTTCCGCCATGGCCGATTTGAAAAGGGCTAAGGGTTCTCTCCCGGGTTTTAGTACTTTAGATAGTCCCTCTTTCCTCTCTAATCTCATAAATAATGATGCTATGGAAACACCTACCGGGGTTATTAATGAGGGTTTGAATAATTTCGATGAAGATGATCCTGGGATTTTTCATTTTTTACTTGATGAGTCCTTAAAAGATGCCTGGGATAGGCTATTAAGGATCCTAGCCAGCTATGTGCCCCAATATCAAATTGAGATATACCTAAAAAGCTTTTATATTGGCTTACCCTCCTCGTTCAAGCAAGTTTTCGATTCTATTTCTGAAGAAGGTTTTATTGAGAGGGATGCCATAGATACCTATGAAAAGATGAAAACTATATTTCGGCACCCCATGAGTGATAAGGTTGAGTCCACCTCTCCTTTGTGCTTTTAGCAAAATGAAATTATCAAAGAGATAAAGGCTAGCTTAGATGCAAATTTCTGTAGCGTGCTTAATCTTTCATCCACCATTAATGGCCATGTGCTTTCTCAAAATAGAAAGATAAATGCTATTGATAAGAATTTTCCTCTTTTCTTTCCCAATACCAAAGATGGCAATACCTAGATCTATTCTTGTTTTTATGCCTTGCTAGGGGCGCTAAACGATAGCGGTTGTTGGGAGGCAACCCAATTTTATTTTTGCTCCTTGCTTTTTGTTCCTGTTTAGTAATTAATAATTCATCTAGCCTCTGGTTAGATGTGGTTTTACGTTTTAATTAGTGTTTGTGCCATGTAAAACCTATAGGATCTTCTTGGGTGATAATTATTTGGTCCTATTTTTTTAGAATGTTTGGAGTTGCAGAAGTATGCGTTTGATACAGATTGCTACAGATTGTTCTATTTTTGACAGATTCTATTTTTCGTGTGTTGTTTGCTTATTTTGATGAATCGATGGCTAGTATCGGGGGTATGAACCATAGAGCAGTTGGAATACAGTAGGTTTAACACAAATAAAAATAACTAATGAGTTCATTACAGTAACTTTAAGTGGTGGTTTGTTTTCATATACTAACGGAGCTCAATAGATTTTCTGGTAAGTTTTGTGTTGTGAAGTTTTCAAGTTTTTGGGTAAAGATTTGATGGATTATGGAATGAGGAGTGGCAAGAGGCTAAGATTGGGGATTCCTAAGGCACCCCAAGGTAAAATTCAAGGACAACCAAAATCCTAAGCTTGGGATTGCCCCGGAAGTCATCCCCTCTTTCGTCTTCGGCTATCGATGACTTTACTTGAGGCTATATTTTTATTCACCACATGATATATGTTTTGCTTGGAGCGCCATGTATGATTTGAGTCTTTGCTTTTCAGTTTACCACAATCATCCTTTCTGTATACACCTTTTGGATAGACACACATGTATCGGAATTTATTAGAATACTCTATGTGCTTCACTTATATCTTTTGAGCTAGATAATTTTGCTCTAGTGCTTCACTTATATCTTTTTAGAGCAAGGTGGTGGTTTTATTTTATAAAAATTATTGATCTCTCATGCTTCACTTATATTATTTTGAGAGTCTTTTAGAACATCATGGTAATTTGCTTTGGCTATAAAATTAGTCCTAATGTGATGAGCATCCAAGATAGGTATAATAAAAACTATCATATAAAGTGCATTGAATACTATGAGAAGTTTGATTCTTTATGATTGTTTTGAGATATGAAGATGGTGATATTAGAGTCATGCTAGTTGAGTAGTTGTGAATTTGAGAAATACTTGTGTTAAAGTTTGTGATTCCCGTAACATGCACGTATGGTGAACCGTTATGTGATAAAGTCGGAGCATGATTTATTTATTTATTGTCTTTCTTATGAGTGGCGGTCGGGGACGAGCAATGGTCTTTTCCTACCAATCTATCCCCCTAGGACCATGCGCGTAGTACTTCATTTCAATAACTAATAGATTTTTTCAATAAGAATGTGAGTTCTTTATGATTAATCACTACAAGAAATATGTCAACTTGTGACCTTGACTATTGGTCACTAAAAGGTCATGGTTTTTCATTTGTGACATTTTTGTGACCAAAAAGAGAAGGTCAAAAACGGGCGGTCGTTAACTGACTATAGCGACCTTCTCTGTGAGAAGGTCGTAGACGTTTACGACCAAAACAGAAGGTTGTTGAACCCATGACCTTTTGTTTTGGTCATTGGCTATCTGCCCAGGCCACGTCGGATCTGACGTGGCAATATGACATGGCAAAATTGCGACCAATTGAAAAGGTCACTGACAAGATTCAGCCCGGTCCGATTTGGTGTTTTACATCGAGCGATCCCAACAATTCAGCCCATTTATTATATTTATTTCTGTTAATTTTCACTAGCTACATGGGCCTAGCCCATTTTATTTTCTAGGCCATGGCCTTCTATAATTCATTTCTTTTTTGGGCGTCGGCCCTTTTATAGTCCAATCTATTTTGGGCCTCCACAACATACATTTAGAAGCTTGACATCTCAGCACGTACAAATGTATCCAACCATTTTATTTCTTTCAACACAAAAGGATTCATTACACAGCCACGATAATAGATAGTAGATACATTCGACAGAGACTAAATTAACATAGAAATGAAGCAACAAAGGGAAGTCCGAGAAAAGGAACTATATGGGACTACAACAACATGGGACTAGAGCTACCATTTCTATTTCTACCAGCATTTTTAGACGCTTGCAAGAGAGGGAGAGGGAGAGAGATCATCCATCATCAATCAGTGACAGTAGCGACATTCGAGAGACCCCCTCCCCCTGCTGCTTCGGGTGCCTGCTACTGCTTGCTGTGCCGCACCACTAGTCGCCCTGCACACAAGAATTTTAGCTTTACATAAGGTTTACAAGAACAGGACCCTGATACATCAGATTGACATTCACAAGTTATTTTCATTTTTATTAAGAACTGTGTCACACCATTTACATTACTAGTTATGTATTGACATACTTATCTAAAAGAACATATACAGAAACATATTAATTTTATTTCTGAATACCAATACAGAAGTACTAAAAAAACAAGACTAAAAATCAGTAGAAGGTAACAAGAGATCATTACACAAGTATTGCTAGCAATCTGGCCACCCTGGTTCCTATACTGACCACATTTGGGCATATCCTACCCTACCAGTGGCTAAATAATGCAACTTTATGACTGTCAAGTAGGTCTACAGATCGATGATGGAGCGGACTCGAACATTACAAACACAACAGCTGATGCGCGCCATGGAGCACGATCTGAATGTTGTTCCTCGTTTATTAAACTTAAGGACAAGAAAAGCACTCAGGTTGCATCTTTCGTAGACACGACAACATACATGAGCCAAATTAACAAAAAAGAGGTCCAGATCTGGAACCAGTCGTCATCATCAAATGAAGCGTTTCATCACCGTGCACTGATTGGAGGGCACATGCTAACCTATACCAATGTTGATGACCCCCACAAACAGACCACCATGGCTCAACACACCGACCGGCCAGAGTCTTACCTTTGTTTTAGCCATGCACGCTAGCTGTTGAGCAGAGCAGAGCAGCGGGAGGAGGACTTCCGCAGCAAGAAGAGAAGGTTCCTTGACTTGAAGACCACCATATGCCTGCCCAGAGTAAATAAAAGGAGAACGAGTGAGACAATGCAGCGAGGAGAGATAGTGAAGATAGTTCTTGAAGGTCAGAAGATAATACACCAAATGTGCATGAAAGACAATATAGTAAACACCATCTTGTTTATAGCAAGGCAATATAGTAGCATGTCCCTAGCACATCATCTCGTTTAAAGAATGCATTCAAGCAAGAAATGGACAGTTGGTCTAATTTTCTCACACTTGGCATTTTCACAGTTAACACCATAATGTAAAACACCAAGCTTCTCCAGGCTGGCCAATTGACTGATACTACTGGATAAGCAAAGCAAACTACTACCAAAATAAGAACCAGACATGGCAAGCAAACCACTGGGTTGCTCTTATTGACGATAATCACAGAAGGAAATAAGGCCAAACGAATGGACAACATTGAATTCTGCACCAGAATCAAGTTGATTCTGCAAAATTACATTGCTACAAAAGCACAATCACATGGCACAGATCACAGCTGAAATGAATCACTACTTTTGATATGTCAGTTTACCAAAAGAAAAACACAAGTTCAGTTGTTACAACCAAAGAACTAACAGGGCTTTGGCAATCATTCAGCAATTCCCATCTAGCCAGCAGCAATACCACTAGTACTTAACCAGAGTCAACAAGTAGTAAGCAACAGAACCAGCTAGTAGATACAAGCAACGCACTCTAAAGAGGAATTGATTTTGATGTTAGTTTCTAGTTTACCAGAAGAAACTGACATATTTAGCATCAAGGAACACCTGCAGCTGTAGCATTGATTTGATTGTGAGGAAATTTGTGAAGGGGAATGGGTGAGACAGTGTAGTGGGGAGAGAAATCTCAAGTACCTCAACTCAGCGGCGTTAGGAACGGACGACGGCAGCATCCTACGCCGGCGTCCCTTGTACGGCACCAGACACGGCTGCGTCCCTGCCGGCAGAGGGCTATCCCGACGCGCGACCATCAAGAAGGAGGTGAGCAGGCCTGGCTCAATGGCGCAGACGGGGGAGTGCGGTCGGAGATGGCGGAACCGGCGATGCAGCTGATCTGGATATGGATCAGCGGTGGGATACCTACATCAAGATTCAAGAATCAAGGTTTCATCAGTAAATCATAAGAAAGAAAATCTCAAGTCAAGTTTCCTGAATCAACTAGAGTTCACTGTGTAGGTACTACCAAGTACCAACAACTTAAATGGCTAAGTACCACACTTTAGTTCTACATCTCTACAGTTCTATATTTACCAGCCCAATTTCCCACAGACTGATTCATAGTTTTTATAGCTTGCAGGTTAAGCCTAGGGAATCAATGGAAATACACATAAGAAATGCTAGGTACATGTTGGGTCAGCACTACAATGTTCAACACTTATTTTGCACAAAAAACCATAGGAGGTTTGTTGTACTCGATTAGGAAACAATGACAATGGCGGGGTGAATAGTTTCATCTGTGCATTTACAAGGATGACATTGTGAGGTGTTGAGTATAATGTTTATTAGGAAAGACGAGATAGACTAGGATTAGTTCTGGCTTGTCTTGTACTCCAAGTAGATGATTGTACTCCTATATATATGCCCACGAGGCTCAAGCAATACAACGAACTATTCCATCAAATCTCTCTCTCCCTTCTAACATGAGGTACTAGCACACACAAAGCACTAGTTTACCAATCAGGCTATCGCTGCTCGAAATGCATTGCTCGTTGCTAGAATTCACTGCCAAGGTACTAACAAAATAAAAAATACCTAAGTGTCAAGCTACAGATCTACATTTCTACATGTTCTCAAGCAGAAAAAAATGCTCTGTGTGTGCACTGCATGCCTACTCCGGCCTTCTTACATTGCAGATCAGCTCCCCATGGAAACCACCAGCCGCCAAGAGGTTGTCTTTCACCGTCATGGTGCTGATCTTCCCCTGGACAAGGGCCGACCTCCCTGCATATCCTCGCACAGGTGGTCGCACAAAGGATCGAGATTGGCGAAATTCGACGATACAGGACAATCACATCGCTCTGTGGTAGATCACCTGATTTGGGCCTGCCACGTTGAGCACTTCTTTTCCTCTCCGGAGTAAGGACGACCAATGCATCACAGAATAGTGCATCACGTACACATCATGCTTGGAAGTAGCCCACAGGATGTTCCTCAGCTGCACATGTACAAGTATATGGTCAGTGCGTTCGTACCAGAGTTCTTCTTAAAACTCTGCAGAAATACAATGATGCAAATGAGCGTCATTTTATTCAAGCACACCAAATTCTACTGCGATAACAAACAAGATCGCCCGATGGAGGACATAACAGTGATCTTCTGTTAAAATTTCTTGGGTAATTACAACTATGTGATTCTATTGTTAATCTAGATCTCCTTCAGGTTTTGATTCATTTAATCAAACAATAGAATTCCCTGCCTGCATCCTTCAGTACTAAATGACAATTATACATGACAAGAATAGACACCTGTAAAATGGAAGGCAACAATTTTGTTTTCACAATTCGTTTACACTTCATTGGTGTAGCATTCCAGAGTGTAGACTATGCCCATCAAGCCAAAAACAAATCCTATCACGACCACCGAGTTTTTGACAGCAAGGGACACTACAACATGTTCTAGGAATAGCTGCAAAATTCCACCGAGTTTTGGACAGCAAGGGCACTCACTAACGATGGTCTGGCGGTAGGCCTGCACCACGGCCCTGCCGACGATGGTGCTGCCCATGACGAGGAGCTTCCTGAGGAGCCGTCCAGCCTGCCAAACCATCGAATCAGACCATCAGCCACGCTATTAATAACGAGGGTCGAGTATGGATCAGACCCAGAAAAGGATCAAGAGGACAGCTGTCGGTGTCAAAACCGGCGGATCTTGGGTAGGGTGTCCCGAACTGTGCGTCTAGGCGGATGGTAACAGGAGACAAGGGACACGATGTTTTTACCCAGGTTCAGGCCCTCTCGATGGAGGTAAAACCCTACTCCTGCTTGATTGATATTGATGATATGGGTAGTACAAGAGTGGATCTACCACGAGATCAAGGAGGCTAAACCCTAGAAGCTAGCCTACTGTATGATTGTTGTAATGGTTGTTCGTCCTACGGACTAAAACCCTCCGGTTTATATAGACACAGGAGAGGGCTAGGGTTACACAGAGTCGGTTACAATGGTAGGAGATCTACATATCCGTATTGCCAAGCTTGCCTTCCACGCCAAGGAAAGTCCCATCCGGACACGGGACGAAGTCTTCAATCTTGTATCTTCATAGTCTTGGAGTCCGCCGATGATGATAGTCCGCTATCCGGACACCCCTAGTCCAGACTCCTCAAGAGTCCCCGAACCTAGCTTCAATGACGACGAGTCTAGCGCATATATTGTCTTCGGCGTTGCAAGGCGGGTTCTCCTTCAAATTCCATGTGCCTGCCGAATAGTGTCCGGCACCCTTACAAATGTTGCGCTCCTTGGCTTCCACGCCCAATAATGGCCCTCTTCCACGCGTCGCACAAATGCAAAAGGCCAGGGTATCTTTTATATTTTACCCCCTAGCTGCGCAAATAACCTGCCTATAAGAGAGGCAAGAATCCATATCCAAATCACACCATCTTCCTTCCGCGAGTACTCATCAGAGCGCTTCTGACCAAAAATCCATTCCATCATGGACCTCCAACATGGCTCCTCCTCTCGTGCTCCCAGCCCTCCGCCAGGAGATTGGAGGAGATGTTCTGTTCCGCACAATGAGCTTGTGACGCTCCAAGCGGAGGGATACCTTCCTCCGGCCTTTATGGTCCCGGTCCGAGCTGGGCTGGCCACTTAAAAAGGTGGAAAGCAAGCGGAGGCCACCCCTAGTCCCTCCAAAGGGGAGCGGGTGTGCTTCATCCCTTATCTAATAAGGGGGCTCGGATTTCCCATTCATCCGTTTCTTCGGGGGCTTCTGGAGTTCTACGGACTCCAGCTTCATCACCTCACGCCCGCCTCCATTCTGCACATCACGGGTTACGTAGCTCTTTGCGAGCTGTTCCTGGGCATCGAGCCCCATTTTGCGCTGTGGAAGAGGTTATTCTGCGTCGTACCCCATTCTCACGAGGGGTCAATATATCAAGTGAGCGGAGCCGAAATATGGCGCATCGCCGGGTGCGGATATCTATCCGGAACCCCAAAGAAGGCGTCCGAAGACTGGCCCGCAGAATGGTTTTATGTGGAAGACGCTCCACTGCCGGACCCAGTTCGGATCGGCCTCCCGGAGTTTAACAAGGCTCCTCTGAAGAAGCGCCTAAGTTGGCGCCCACGGAGCCCTCAACAGGAGGAAGACAGGAGCGTCCATTACTTGATGGGCCGGATTAGGTTGCTGGCCCATTCCGGATTAATCATGATTGGAGTCATGGCCATATGCATCATGTGAGGGGTGCAGCCGCTCCAATATAGGGCCCACCCCATGTGGGATTTCAACGGGGAGAGCGACGCCACCCGTCATGGCCGTAAGGGGCCGGGATCGGCTGCAGATCTGGTAAAGATCCTGTCCGGCCTGTACAAGGGGGAGAAAGAGGACTTCCTCCAGACGAGCCCATTGAATGGGTTCTCCATGAATAACCCTCGGAGCTGGGTAAGCGGACGTTTATTTGTCCGACCCGTGCTTTCAAAGTTAAGTGCCTTAATTTATGGTTTTGACGCAGGAACTGCGCCGGAACGGGGAGAGCATACATAGTCCGGCCCCACAACCCGAGGATCCGAGAAGATCCCTTGATCCGGCCTCCGAAGAGGAGCCGGACATAAAGGTGGAGCTAATTGACGGGGTGTTCCACCAACTCAGCATGGACAATGCTCTAGTCGTCATCACGGCTAACTACCCCGGCCTAACTACGGCTTCCCGGGTAATTATGACCGGAGTCCTAACACTATTCCTTCATCCTTGCGTATTTCTGACTACCGTATACAACGGTGTCTTGCAGGAGGTGCCTTCAAGGCGGGAAGCCGAACCCGCGGCGGCGGACCAACAAGGGTCAATCCGGCCCCGCAGGCGGAAGAGGGGTGCGGTGCGAATCGAAATGTCACCGCAAAGGTATAGCTCGCGACCGTTACTCAGGAAAAGGATTCCCAGGAGGTGTATTAATGCTCATGACTTTTCCAGGAGAAAGAGCACTTGCCGGACTATGCCCGGAGAGGTTGCCAACCAAGCCTCGGCCCGCCAGGCTCCAACACCTGGTCCGGAGGGGGAGGCGAGCGCAAGGCACGAGTCGGATACTCCTCCAGCGGAGGATGCCAACAGGCTGTCCGCCACCAGGTCTGAGGTGGAGAGCGCCATGAATCATAAGCGCGCCGGACAGTTCAAGGACGCGTGTTTCTTCCTGCAGGCGTTGAATGCCTTTAATGCGGAGACGCGCACTCCGTGCCGCTCAAGATGGTTTAACCAGAGCCACGGAGTAGTATGTAAAAGACATACGGGTAAGGGATTATAATAGTTGTATATGCCAGTAGCCCCCGAGACTTAAAGTAGTTAAAATAACTGATTTAAGGATCATATAATGTGCAGGATCTTATGGAGAAGAATACCCAATTGTCCTGTGAGCTACAAGAGTGCAAGGTCCAACTTGAGGTCAAGACTAGCTGCCGCAGTATGAAGCACCTGAGACCCTCCGTAACACATTATTTAAAGAAGATAAGCGGTGTGCGGCATACGTATATATCTGACAATGTTATTGCAGATGTTGTCGTACTTGATCCGGACAAGCAATAGCTACTCCGCTAGCTGAAGGCCAGCGAGAGGGTGCTTACAAAGGTGCCGCAGGAGAGGAACAAACTCCAGGAAGCCCACGCCCAGCTGGGAGAAGAGCTAAAGGGTGTTCGGGCCGAGCTGTCTGGCTCCGTGAAGGAGAATCAACGGCTTCGTCACGGCATCTATAGTAAGTGCTTGAGCGAACTCCTTTGAAAAGAAGAGTTTGGCGAGGAAGTCAATTGATAGAAATATGTCTGTAGGTGTGCTCACAGGTCACCCTGCGAAGGAAATGCCCGGTTCAACGGGTGACTAACTTCCCGAGCTGGTGCAACTGCTCGAACGTGTTCGGCAGGCGATGAGCGGCGTCGTCCAGGCCTTATGGCTGTCCCTCTCCCTACCCGAGAGCCTTGGAGAGCTTGCGGAGAAGCTTCAGGGAGCACGACAGCGCCTGCTTATGGAAGATATCGGCCTGCCGTCAAGGTGCTGAGGAGGCTCGGGCCATGGTGAAGACGCGGTACAAGAAGGCGGATCCAAACCACATGGCCGAGGTTGGACCTGTGGGGCCCGATGGGAAGGAGATCCCTGTGAGCTTAGTGTACGGCCAAGTAGAGTTGGCCGCTAAGTATTCCCAACGGGACTGTAAGTTAGACAGCCTGTTAGACGGGATTGAGGAGTATAGTCAGTCGATTTGACGATGTATTTAAAATGACATGTAAAATGCCTTCTAGCCGGATTGCAGATCGTTTGTCTTTGCCGACCTTTTCGCTTCAACCTCGGGACCCTAGAGTCCGGAGTGTGTCTGAATACCTTCTCGGTTGTGAAAAAACCGGGGCATGCATGGAGACCATGCGTAGGGGTCATTAGTGCTTTATCATACAAGTGCCCAACTAGTTATGTTATATAACATGGTTAGTAAGAAACATCTTCTAGGGAGAATAGTTCCGTTAAGTGTTCCTTTCCCTGGGAGGCATGCCCTAAAGTGCATGTCCGGACTGCGAAAAGAGCAGGAAAACATTTGGGTGCAGATAAATAAATGTGTAAAAAATCATCTTTCAAGTCACCGAACGAATATTCCCTTAAGAACGCTAGCTTTCGGCTTCACCCAGTCTGAGGTACACATCCGGCTGACCCGGCAGTAACAATCGCAGAGGTGCTCTCTTTACCTCCTAGCCGAACAATCGGGAACGTAGGGTTAAGCACAGGAGCCAGGCAACCCAGCTTGGCCAAAACTTAAGTCATATCGATGCATATAATGGTGAATAAAAGGTACACATGGAAGTTTGACACATGTGGTGGGCATGAAGCCCGTATAAGTAAGCGTCTGTTAAAGAAGCCCCCAGGTATAATGAGTGCGGGTAGCACATCAAGTGTGTGCGAACAATGCACAAATAGGCCCTCAAGGGCTTTCATGAAAAGGGTGGGAGAAAAGAGAGAAACAAAAGACAGCTGAAGTGTGAAAATGTGGACGGAGGAAGGAGACGAACTCTTAGTCCGGCGCTACGCGTAGAATCTTCGTAGGCGGCTGCGTTCCATGGGTTCGGCTCGAGTCGGTTGTCCGATGCATTTCGTAGACGGTATGCTCCGCCGGTCAGGACTTGGTCGATGATGAAGGGACCTTCCCATTTGGGCTTGAGTTTGTCCTTTTTCTTGTCCGGCAGGCATAGAACTAGTTTGCCAACATTGTATGTTTTAGCCCATACTTCTCTGCTTTGATATCTTCGAGCCTGCTGCTGATAGAATGCGGAACGGGCCTTTGACACATCGCGTTCCTCCTCCAATGCGTCCAAGCTGTCCTGCCGATCCAGCTCGGCTTCTCTTTCTTCGTACATGCGCACTCGAGGTGAGTCATGAATTATGTCGCAGGGCAAAACTGCCTCTACGCCGTATACCATAAAGAATCATGTGAATCCGGTAGTACTGTTTGGCGTGGTCCGCAACCCCCAGAGTACAGAGTCAAGCTCCTCTACCTAGTGCGTGTCAGATTCCGTAAGGGACCGCACTAGTCTGGGCTTGATGCCGCTCATTATCAGACCATTTGCTCGCTCAACTTGACCGTTGGTTTGAGGATGATATAGTGAAGCGTAATCGAGCTTAATGCCCATATCTTTGCACCAGAGTTTGACCTCGTCGGCCATGAAGTTCGTGCCTTTATCGGTAATGATGCTATGGGGGACACCATAATGGTGTACTACCCCGTATATGAAGTCTATCATTGGTCCGGAGTCTGCCGTTTTAACTGGCTTGCCCTCTATCCATTTGGTGAATTTGTCCACCATGACCAATAGGTACTTTTGCTTGTGGGTTCCCCCTTTAAGGGGTCCAACCATGTCAAGCCCCTGCATCGCGAACGCCGGTAATGGGTATAGTTTTGAGGGCGGTGGGTGGCATATGGCTCTGATTAGCAAAGAGCTGACAACCGACGCATCTTTGGACTAAGTCCTGAGCATCTGCCCGGGCCGTTGGCCAATAAAATCCTGTACGGAAGGCCTTACCTAAAAGGGCCCGGGCTGCAGTGTGGTGTCCGCCTAGTCCGGCGTGAATTTCAGCCAGAAGATTTTGCCCTTCCTCTTTGGAGATGCACCTTTGAAGGACTCCGGTTGTGCTTTTCTTATAAAGTTCTCCCTCATGGACCTTGTAGGCTTTAGATCGCCAAACTATGCAGTGGGCCTCATTTTGGTCTTTGGGAAGTTCCTGCCTAATTAAGTAGGCTAGTAATGGTTCTGTCCACGGGGCAATTACCGCCATTATTTCGTGGGCTGAAGGTGTTATTTCATCGGCTGAACCGCCGATTATGTCAGATTGTTCTGTGTTGGGTGGTGCGGTATTTTCTGGGTTGTTATTTCCGGACTCCTCTTCCCATAGTACGGATGGCTTAACGAGCCGTTCCAGGAAGATGTTTGGAGGGACAGCGTCGTGTTTCGCGCTGATGCGTGCCAACACGTCGGCTGCTTGGTTATTGTCCCGGGCTATGTGGTGGAATTCGAGTCCTTCGAACCGAGCTGACATTTTTAGGACAGCGTTACGATAGGCTGCCATTTTCGGATCCTTGGTGTCAAAGTCTCCATTTACTTGGGATATTGCAAGGTTTGAATCCCCGCGCACCTCTAGGCGTTGAATACCCATGGAGATTGCCATCCGGAGACCATGTAGGAGGGCCTCGTATTCGGCTGCATTGTTGGAGTCCGTGTACATTATCTGAAGTACGTATTGGACTGTGTCTCCGGTTGGGGATGTCAGTACGACGCCAGCCCCCAAGCCGGCCAAAATTTTGGAGCCGTCGAAATGTATAATCCAATTGGAGTATGCGCCGTACTCTTTAGGGAGTTCGGCTTCGGTCCATTCAGCGATGAAGTCAGCCAAGACTTGCGACTTTATAGCTCGACGAGGTTTATAAGTTATGTCGAATGGTAAGAGCTCAATGGCCCATTTTGCAATCCTGCCCGTCGCGTCATGTTGTTTATAATGTCGTTGAGGGCACTTCGAGGCCATCGTTATCGAACACTCTTGAAAGTAGTGTCGGAGCTTCCGAGATGCCATGAACACCGCAGACGCTATCTTTTGATAATGCGGTACCGGACTTGCAGGAGTTAAGACAAGTGGATACGTAGTAGTACTCGGTTTTGAAGAGGGAATTTATGCCCTTCTGTTTCTCGTTCGACGACGAGCACCACGCTTACAACTTGATGTGTTGCCACGATATATAACAACATTGGTTCGCCCAGGTTAGGTGTAGCCAGGACTTTGTTGCCAATATGGCTTTTATTTCTTCGAGTCCGGCAGTGGCAGCATCCGTCCACTCGAAGTGTTCGGTGCGCCTGAGGAGGCGATAGAGGAGCAATGCCTTTTCTCCCAAACGGGAGATGAAGCGGCTTAGAGCCGCCACGCATCCAGTCAATTTTTGTATTTGTTTGAGGTCTTTTGGAATATCCAGCGGTGACAGAGCTCGGATCTTGGCTGGGTTTGCTTCAATTCCTCTACCGGATACAATGAAGCCCAGGAGCTTTCCGGCCGTTACGCCGAAAACGCATTTTTCCGGATTCATCTTAATGTCATATGCTCGGAGGTTGTCGAATGTGAGCCTCAAATCGTCTACTAGGGTTTCGACGTGTTTGGTCTTGACGACCACATCGTCTATGTATGCCTCTACTGTTTTGCCAATCTGGGTAGCCAGACATGTCTGAATCATGCGCTGATATGTTGCGCCGGCATTTTTGAGTCCGAAGGGCATCGTGTTGAAATAGAGTGGTCGATATGGGGTAATGAATGCCGTTGCGGCTTGGTCCGCCTCCACCATCTTGATTTGATGATAACCGGAGTATGTGTCGAGGAAGCACAATGAATCGTGCCCTGCAGTAGCATCGATTATCTGATCGATACGGGGAAGGGGGAAAGGATCCTTTGGACAAGCCTTATTGAGGACCTTAAAATCGACACATAGGCGCCAAGATTTGTCCTTCTTTTGTACCATTACCAGGTTTGCTAGCCAGTCTGGATGTTTGATGTCTCTGATGAATCCGGCTTCTAATAGTTTGGCTAGCTCTTCTCCCATTGCCTGTCTTTTGGGTTCGGAAAATCGTCGAAGAGCCTATTTGACTGACATGAATCCTTTTAGGATGTTTAGGCTGTGTTCTGCCAATCTACGTGGGATTCCTGGCATATCTGAAGGGTGCCAGGCAAAGATGTCCCAATTTTCCCGAAGGAATTCTCGCAGTGTGGCGTCTACATCAGGGTTTAACTGTGCCCCAATGGAGGCCGTCTTTGTTGGGTCCGTTGGGTGGACTTGGAATTTGACTATTCTGTCCACTGGTTTAAAAGAGGTGGACTTGGACCTCTTATCGAGTATCACATCGTCCCTGTTCACCATGGAGCGCAGCGCCGTGAGCTCCTGTGCTGCTAAGGCTTCAGATAGTGCCTCTAGGGCTAGTGCGGCTGTCTTGTTTTCGGCGCGGAGTGCTGTATCCGGATCACTGATGAGAGTGATTATTCCGCCGGGCCCGGGCATCTTAAGCTTCATCTACCCGTAATGGGGTATGGCTTGAAAAATTGTGAATGCCTCTCGTCCTAATATAGCGTGATATCCGCTGCTGAATGGGGCCACTTGGAACGTGACCTCCTCGGACCTGTAATTGTCCGGCGAGCCGAACACCACATCAAGTGTGAGTTTTCCTCTGTAGCATGCTTCCCGGCTAGGGATTATTCCTCTAAAGGTTGTGCCGCTTCGCTCAATGCGGCTCTAGTCTATTTCCATTTTTTGAAGAGTTTCCTCGTAGATGAGGTTTAATCCGCTGCCGCCATCCATGAGTACCTTGGTAAGACGAAAGCCGTCCACTATTGGACTGAGGACCAATGCAGCTAGTGCTCGGGCTGTTCGGAATTTATGTTCGTCGCTGGCGTTGAAGGTGATGGCCGTGTCGCTCCATGGATTTGTTGTTGCTACTTGGTAGACTTCGGCGAGGCTGCGGATTGTTCGTTTCCGCATATTATTTGATGCGAAAGTCTCGATGCTGCTTCGCTCAATGCGACACCGTACTGGTACTGTTAGAGTGGTTCTCTGGGGTTAGAAGCTCTTCGCCACTTTTGGCCACCTGCCGCAGTATCCAACATGCTCGAAGGCTATGTGTTGGAGTGGCCTTATTCATCTTGTGAATTTTACAGGGTCCGCTGAGCCACCCCTCCAGTATGGTTCCGTGCCCTTTATGGGGTTTTTGCTTTTTAGTTTTTGTACTTGGTGCCTGAGTATGATGCACCCTTTTGTTTCGGACTAGGGTTGTATTCGGAGCCGGATTGTCCCAAAACTTAGTTTTGGTTTTCTGGAAACTCTCCATCGCACAGTACTTGCGTACTATGGACGCTAGGTCGGCGAATCGTGTAATTTCACGACGACTTACGACGTTCAAGATTCCCTTGTCCGTGCAATTATTGCAGAAAATTGAAATTGCGTTTTCCTCACGACAGTCTTTTATCCTGTCCATAACCAGGAGGAATCTAGCCCAGTAATGATGTACTGTTTCAGCGGGCTCTTGCCGGATTTGAGGTAGATCGCATATGTTTGGGTGGGTGGGTGGAATTGAGTCCGGAACCCTACCCATCTCGAGGCTCAAGGGCCGGAAAGTTTCCGAATTTGGAAGCTTGGATTGCTGAACGTTGTCCAACGAGTCTGGTCCGATGCCTGACTTTAGGTTCAGTGCTTGATCGACGTCCGTCCCTCCGCGGAAATCCGGCATGGAGGGTTCGGGAGTCCGGACATATCTAGTTTTTAATACAGAAGAGGAGCCGCCGCTTTGTTCCTCTACACGCAACGTGGTGGGTAACCTGGGGAGAGTTAATCTCTCTCAGATCAGTTTTTAGCCCAATCTGGTTGTAGTATGTAGTGACTCCCAGGTCGGCGATGCGATCCAAGAGCTCGTTTACAGAAGAGAGCTCCGTTGGATCCAGCTGCTCGACGAATTCCGAGTTGACGTGAAGATTGCTTTCGATGACCCGAGAGGTCATCATCGAAGCGGTGGCCGAACGGGCGGTCATGAGAAAACTGCCTAGCCGGATAGTTTGGCCGGCGGCCAAAGCTCCTTCGGTGATGGTACCGTCTTTAAAGACGGGAAGAGGCATCCTTCCTGATCGTGACGGCACAGAGGAACTCTCAATGAAAGCACCAATCTTGGTGTTAAAACCGGCGGATCTCTGGTAGGGGGTCCCGAACTGTGCGTCTAGGCGGATGGTAACAGGAGACAAGGGACACGATGTTTTTACCGAGGTTCGGGCCCTCACGATGGAGGTAAAACCCTACTCCTGCTTGATTGATATTGATGATATGGGTTGTACAAGAGTGGATCTACCGCAAGATCAAGGAGGCTAAACCCTAGAAGCTAGCCTACGGTATGATTGTTGTAATGGTTGTTCGTCCTATGGACTAAAACCCTCCGGTTTATATAGACACCGGAGAGGGCTAGGGTTACACAGAGTCGGTTACAATGGTAGGAGATCTACATATCCGTATTGCCAAGCTTGCCTTCCACGCCAAGGAAAGTCCCATCTGGACACGGGATGAAGTCTTCATTCTTGTATCTTCATTGTCTTGGAGTCCGACCGATGATGATAGTCCGGCTATCCGGACACCCCCTAGTCCAGGACTCCCTCAACAGCGCACGTACCATCTCACTCTGGTCCTTCTACACTCCTCCCCTCCCCTCTCCGGTGACGGCGGCGGAAACCCTAGGACAGAGTCCATGGCCAGTGGGGGGGGCAGCCGCAGATCCGGGGCGGAGTGAGGAAGCTCCTCCTCCTAATGGTGCTCACTAACCTGCAGGACAAACAATGCCATAGGTGAGCTCCAGCAAAGGCATTTCGTGATGATTTCAGGGCAGAAGATTGCATCAAACTATACACCAAGAACAAAACTGCTGGAAACTGTTAAGACATACATATTATGTGCACGCCAAAAAATAGCAGATCTGTGAAGGGGGGTGCCTATTAGCAAATTTTGGTCTGAATACAACTTAGGAAGGCAAATTCTTAGTGTAACTAATGAACTGATGTTGTTTCCATTTCTGAACTTTGCAAAATGAACTCTAGACGAATACACCAAAAACTAATGAACTCTATCTCCACAGACTCCATCTCTAGACAAACGATACATTTTCATTCACATTCACTGGAGAATAATCAGCATCATTATTCGCAGTTTGTGGCACCTTCAAGATTTATATATATATATATATATAAACAAAATTTTCAATGGTGGGCAATCAGTCAATCAGGCACCCAAACACAATAGTAGTAATAATCGTCGCTAGCCCAGCTACTCAAATCAGATCGATGAGGCCAACTACTAATGATGATGTTTCCCCTGCCTGCTATGGATCCTTGCTGCTAACAACCCATCCAGCCTCCCTGGCAAGATGCCAAAAAGAATCGGATCGATCAGAAATAGCTACTGGCCAACTGCCTACTGCTAGTGCTAGACATCAGTGAGGATAGATCGGACTGAATAATTACCTGTGATGGCGGCCACGCACGGCTCGGCGAAGTGCCCACTTCAGACGACCATGGCGTCAAACCTCCTCCTCCAGCTCGCCGCCAGCGCAGGAGAGCCTCACCCTCCAGCCCGCGTCGTCGTCCCTGCTGCGGCGGACGCTCACCACCTCCGTCCCAAACCGGACCAGCCCAAGGGGGTCGAACCGCTGCACGAACTCCTCAAGGTACCTTCGCACCAGGGAACTTGCATGGGTCGGCCGAGGAGCAGTCCGCGACGACGACCACCGCGTCCCGAAGATCTTGGCCGCGATCTCCTCATTCTATGGTGGCAAGTTGGATCTGGGAGTGGGGAGAGGATCTGGGGTGGGGAGGGGAGGTGTGGCGGAGGTGGGTGGCAGCGAGGAGAGGGGTGGGTGGTGGAGGTGGTTGGCAGCGGGGGAGGGGAGGAGTCTGGATCGGGGAGCGCTAGGGTTTGCCCGCGGGGGAGAGAGAGGACGAGACAAGGAGTGGTGTGCGGGGGAGAGAGGAGCACACGGTGGGTGGGTGAGAGGGTGTGGGCCGTTGGATCCGGGAGTATCCCACGGTCTCTAATGCTTGATCCGCGTGACGTGCTCGTAGACCAATCAGAACAAAGTACAGGATTTGATGACGTTATGACCATCTAAATTGGTCGCAATCGATTAACAATAGGTGGTTGATACGAGAAAATCAGATGATTTTGTCTAGAAGTCATCCGCCTAGCTAGGTGCTCGATCTGCGCATTGGTGATCGTTTGATCACATCAATATGTTATGACAGCACCGATCATGAAAAAACTTCAATGCAGCGCCAATGACATCCCCACAAAGCTCCATTAAGGCTCTCAACGGCGCGCCAAGAGCTCCAACACAGCACCACGGCGTCCGGCGAAGCTCCATTGCAACGTCGGGGAGCTCCAACGCAACACCACGACGCCCGACGGTAAGTTCCCTTCTCTTTTTATGACAAAGTTTAAGTACGGTTCCCTCGACTATCTAGAGGTACTTTCATACTAGGTGGGATTTTCGTCGATTCACTAGGAAGCGGGTTAAATTTTAACTACAGCTGCCTCATAGTTTGTTCAAATCATCTAATATTATGCACAAGGGTGCATCTTGGAATGGCAAACAATGTTGTCTAAGGAAGTTTTCATTTTCTTTGCACGAAAATTCATTTTCCATTTTCCGAGTGCTCGAAACGAGTTTTTTTTGTGAAGGACCTACCATATATTTGTTGCAAAATTGGACCAAATCAATTTCATAAAATACTCGGCCATATTTAACGCACAATTGACAAAATGGTTGGGTGTCAAAAGTTTTTGATCCACCTCTGGTGAAAAAGACAAGTTCCCGCCGATTCAGCTGGAAGCGGGTCAAATTTGACCAGCAACTGCCTCATAGTTTGCTCTTTATTTTTTCCAAAAATCGTTTCTAGGTACATAAGTATACATTTAATCATAGAAACATCAAAAGTTTTCCAAGATTCAACCACTAGCTAGGAACGGTCAAGTCCGCCGTTTTGACCGCATTTTGAAACGGGCATAAAAATTTCAAAAAAAATCAAAAAATTGGAAAACCTTCGCATTGTGTCATTATTACGTGGCCAAGTTCCCAGGAAAAATAATAAACTTGTAATACGGCAATTATTTTAAAAAGGTGTTCTCAGAGACGAGCTATCACGTGTGGAGATCAATGGCTTTCAAGCCAAATGAACAATCTTATGGCCAGATTCATGGCATAGTTTGCTTAAATGATCTCATATTGTGCACATGGGTGCATATTGGAATGGCAAACAATGTTGCCTAAGGAAGTTTTCATTTCCTTTGGACGAAAAACCAATTTTCCATTTTTCGAGTGCCAAAAAGGAGGTTTTTTTTGTGAATGACCTCCCAAATAATTGTTGCAAAATTGGACCAAATCATTTTTATAAAATACTAGGCCATATTTAATGCACAATTGACCAAATGGTTTGGTGTAAAAAGTTTTGATCCACCTCTCGTGAAAAAGACAAATTCCCGCCGATTCAGTTGGAAGCGGGTCAAATTTGAACTGCAGCTGCCTCATAGTTTGCTATTTATTGTTTCCAAAAATCATTTCTAGGTACATAAGTATCTATTTCATCAGAGAAACACCAAAAAATTCAAAGATTCAACCACTAGCTAGGAACGGTCAAGCCCGCCGTTTGACCACATTTTGAAACGGGCATAAAAATTTCAAAAAAAAATCAAAAAAATAGAAAACCTTCGGATTGTGTCATTATATGTGACCAAGTTTCCAGGAAAAATAATAAACTTGTAATACGGTAATTATTTTAAAAAAGTGTTCTCAGAAATGAGTTATCAAGTGTGAAGATTCATGGATTTCAAGCCAAATGATCAATCTTATGGCCACATTCATGGCATAGTTTGTTCAAATGATCTCATATTGTGCACAGGGGTGCATATTGGAATGGCAAACAATGTTGCCCAAGGAAGTTTTCATTTTCTTTGGACGAAAAAACCATTTTTCATTTTCCGAGTGCCCAAAAGGAGGTTTTTTTGTGAAGGAACCACCAAATAATTGTTGCAAAATTGGACCAAATCAATTTTCTAAAATACTAGGACATATTTAACGCACAATTGACAAAATGGTTGGGTGCAAAAAGTTTTGATCCACCTCTCGTGAAAAAGACAAATTTCTGCCGATTCAGTTGGAAGCGAGTCAAATTTGAACTATAGCTGCCTCATAGTTTACTATTTATTTTTTCCAAAAATCATTTCTAGTTACATAAGTACCTATTTAAACAGAGAAACACCAAAAAAAATTCCAAGATTCAACCACTGGCTAGGAACGGTCATTCCCGCCGTTTTGACCGCATTTTGAAACGGGCATAAAAAATTCAAAAAAAATCAAAAAAGTGGGAAACCTTCGCATTGTGTCATTATATGTGGCCAAGTTCCCAGGAAAAATAACAAACTTGCAATACGGCAATTATTTTAAAAAAGTGTTCTCAGAAATGAGCTATCATCTCTGAAGATACATGGCTTTCAAGCCAAATGATCAATCTTATGGCCACATTCGTGGCATAGTATGTTCAAATGATCTCATATTGTGCACAAGTGTGCATATTGGAATGACAAACAATGTTGCCTAAGGAAGTTTTCATTTTCTTTGGACGAAAAAACCATTTTTCATTTTTCGAGTGCCCAAAAGGAGGTTTTTTTGTGAAGGAACTACCAAATAATTGTTGCAAAAATTGGACCAAATTAATTTTCTAAAATACTAGGACATATTTAATGCACAATTTACAAAATGGTTGGGTGCAAAAAGTTTTGATCCACCTCTCGTGAAAAAGACAAATTTCCGCCGATTCAGCTGGAAGCGGGTCAAATTTGAACTGCAGCTGCCTCATAGTTTGCTATTCATTTTTTCCAAAAATCATTTCTAGTTACATAAGTACCTATTTAATCATAAATACATGGTTTGGTGGCGATACGTTGAGGTTTGGGCGGTGGCCGAGGGCCCCAACTCTAGAGCGTGTAAACTCAAGATGCATGGCCTTGTGGTCATCACAGCGTGACCGTGGCGTTGCCATGTGTTCTGGGCGGACTAGGTATGTCTAGTGGGTTGGGCACTCCCCAGGTAGGTGCTAGGAAGAAAATCACAACATAAGATTCTCACGAGGAGACCGATCGATGCTCAAACATGAATAAGCAGCCAAGTGTTTGATTTGCGGTACGGGAAATGCACATGGCTAATGGGCGTGAGTTTTGGCTGAGGATGATCAGTTAGTAAGAAGACCGTCTTCACAAATTTTCAGCTCAAAAGAAGGATCCTATGTGGTACTTGCTTTGCAAACTACCACACTGACATAAATACGAATGTTGAAGCTCGGCTCAAAATAATGAATGGATTGAGCTGGCATTTGGTGGACGATGGTTATTTGGGCATAGAAAAGCACCGTAGAAAATGGATACTATTTAGACATGCCAAAGTGGTACTTCCTTCACAAACTGTTATTCTGAACAGAATAGGAAAATAAATATTATTGAATTATTTTTGAACTAGGCAAGTAAGGTTTTTACATATTTGCCGAAGATATGACCCAAAGAATTTATGAGATTTTTTTGGGAATTTTGGGAATGACAGAAATATAGGTTGCTTCACAACCTAGGGAAAAAACTGCCACATGGACATGACACATAGGCAAAACTGATGAGGTGGCGCCTAGTCATAGCAACCAACCACAATTTACAAGGCTATGACCATCTATATTGGTTGTTAACAACTAGAAATAAGGCAGCGGACAAGCGCTGTTTGCTTTATGACATTTTCGTTTAAGGAAATTACGACCTTTCTAACCAAAATGGTCGCAATGGTTTAGGGTTTGGAGCCCCTCGAACAGCTTTTGACCAATTGGTCTGAAATGGTCATAGATCTATGACCAATTCTTCCAGGGTCACTGACAGAAGGTCACTAGTTGACATATTTCTTGTAGTGAATGTTGAGTCCATGGATTATACGCACTCTCACCCTTCCACCATTGCTAGCCTCTCTAATACCACGCACCTTTCGCCGGTATCATACACCCACCATATACCTTCCTCAAAACAGCCACCATAACTACCTATCGTGGCCTTTCCATAGCCATTCCGAGATATATTTCCATGCAACTTTCCACTGTTCCGTTTATTATGACACGCTCCATCATAGTCATATTGCTTTGCATGATCATGTAGTTGGAATCGCATTTGTGGCAAAGCCACCGTTCATGATTTTCATACATGTCACTCTTGATTCATAGCACATCCTGGTACACCGCCGGAGGCATTTACGTAGAGTCATATTTTCTTCCAAGTCTTGAGGTGTAATTTTTTTTTGAGTTGTAAGTAAATAAAAGGGTGATGATCATCATTATTAAAGCATTGTCCCATGTGAGGAAAGGATGATGGAGACCATAATTCCCCCATAAGTCGGGATGAGACTCCGGACGAAAAAAGAGAGGCCATAAATAAAAAAAGAGAAAGGCCCAAACAAAAAAAAGAGAGAAAAAGAGAGAAGGGACAATGCTACTACCCTATTACCACACTTGTGCTTCAAAGTAGCACCGTGATCTTCATGCTAGAGAGTCTCCTGTTTTGTCACTTGCATATACTAGTGGGAATTTTACATTATAGAACTTGGCTTGTATATTCCAATGATGGGCTTCCTCAAAATGCCCTAGGTCTTCATGAGCAAGCGAGTTGGATGCACACCCACTTAATTTCTTTTGTTAAGCTTTCATAGACTTATAGCTCTAGTGCATCAATTGCATGGTAATCCCTACTCACTCACATTGATATCCTATTGATGGGCATCTCCATAGCCCATTGATACACCTAGTTGATTTGAGACTATCTTCTCCTTTTTGTCTTCTCCACAACCACCATTCTATTCCACATATAGTGTTATGTCCATGGCTCACGCTCATGTATTGTGTGAAGATTCAAAATTTTTGAGAACATCAAAAGTATGAAACAATTGCTTGGCTTGTCATCGGGGTCGTGCATGATTTAAATATTTTGTGTGATGAAGATAGATCATAGCCAGACTATATGATTTTGTAGGGATAACTTTCTTTGGCCATGTTATTTTAGAAGACATGATTAATATTTTAGTATGCTTGAAGTATTATTATTTTTAGGTCAATATTAAAATTTTGTATGGAATCTTTGGTATCTGAACATTCATGCCACAATAAAGAGAATTACATTGAAAATTATGCTAGCTAGCATTCCACATCAAAAATTCTGTTTTTATCATTTACCTACTCGAGGACGAGCATGATATACTCCAAAGGCAATATCTGCACATCAAAAATTATGCTTGGGGATGCTTGATATGTCTTCAAAGTATCTATAATTTTTGATTGTTTCATGCTATTATATTATCTGTTTTGGTTGTTTAATGGGCTTTATTATACTCTTTTATATTATTTTTGGGACTGCCTACTTGAAGGAAATATGCCCTAGAGGCAATAATAAAGTTGTTATTTATATTTCCTTATATCATGATAAATGTTTATTATTCATGCTAGAATTGTATTAACCGGAAACTTAGTACATGTGTGAATACATAGACAAACAGAGTGTCACTAGTATGGCTCGTAGAATCAAAGATGGTTATGTTTCCTAACCATAGACATGAGTTGTCATTTGATTAACAGGATCACATCATTAGAGAATGATGTGATTGACTTGACCAATTCCGTTAGCTCAGCACTTGATCGTTTAGTATGTTGCTATTGCTATCTTCATGACTTATACATGTTCCTATGACTATGAGATTATGCAACTCCCGAATACCGGAGGAACACTTTGTGTGCTACCAAACATCACAACGTAACTGGGTGATTACAAAGGTGATCTACAGGTGTCTCCTATCATACTTGTTGAGTTGGCATAGATCAAGATTAGGATTTGTCACTCCGATTGTCGGATAGGTATCTCTGGGCCCTCTCGGTAATGCACATCACTATAAGCCTTGCAAGCAATGTGACTAATGAGTTAGTTGCGGGATGATGCATTACGGAACGAGTAAAGAGACTTGCCGCTAATGAGATTGAACTAGGTATTGAGATACCGATGATCAAACCTCGGGAAAGTAACATACCGATGACAAAGGGAACAACGTATGTTGTTATACGGTTTGACCGACAAAGATCTTCATAGAATATGTAGGAACCAATATGAGCATCCAGGTTCCTCTATTGGTTATTGACCGGAGATGAGTCTCGGTCATGTCTACATAGTTCTTGAACCCGTAGGGTCCGCACGCTTAACGTTTAGTGACGATTGGTATTATGAGTTTATGTGTTTTGATGTACCAAAGGTAGTTCGGAGTCCCGGGTATTATCACAGACATGACGAGGGGTCTCAAAATGGTCGAGACGTAAAGATCGATATATTGGAAGCCTATGTTTGGACATCGGAATGGTTCTGGATGAGTTCTGGCATTTACCGGAGTACCGGGAGGTTACCAGACCCGGGGAGTATATGGGCCTTATTAGGCCTTAGTGGAATAGAGGAGAGGAAGGGAAAAGGTGGAGGGCGCGCCCCCCTAGCCCAATCTGAATTGGGTGGGGGACCGGCTCCCCCTTCCTTCCCTCTCTCCTCCCCTTCCTTCTCTCCTACTCCTACTACTTGGAAGGGGGAATCCTACTCCCGATGGGAGTAGGAATCCCCAGGGCGCGCCATGGTAGAAGGCCGGCCGTCCACCTCCTCCACTCCTTTATATACTGGGGAGGCGGCACCCCATAGACACACAAGTTGATCATTGATCTCTTAGCTGGGTGCGGTGCTCCCCTCCACCATAATCCACATAGGTCATATCATTGCGGTGCTTACGCGAAGCCCTGCGCTAGTAGCTTCATCATCACCGTCATCACGCCGTCGTGCTAATGAAGCTCTTCCTCGACACTCTACTGGATCGTGAGTTCGTGGGACGTCACCGAGCCGAGCAGATCGCAGAGGTGCCGTACTTTCGATACTAGGATCGGTCGATCGTGAAGACGTACGACTACGTCAACCGCGTTGTCATAAAGCTTCCGCTTACAGTCTACGAGGGTATGTAGACAACACTCTCCCCTCTCGTTGCTATGCATTACCATGATCCTGCGTTTGCGCAGGATTTTTTTTGAAATTACTAAGTTCTCCAACACTACTAATAGGAGGCACAGTGCAAATTGTTGTTTTTTTGCCTATTTCAGTGTTTTGTAGAAAAGGAATATCAAACAGAATCCAAACCAAATGAAACCTTCGGGAGGATCGTTTTTGGAACAAATGCAATCCAAGAGACTTGGAGTGGACGTGAAGGAGGCAACGAGGAGGCCACGAGGCAGGGAGGCGCGCCCAGGGGGTAGGTGCGCCCCCCACCCTCGTGGGCCATCGTAGCTCCACCGACCTACTTCTTTCGCCTATATATATACTCTTATACCCTGAAAACAGCCAAGAGAGCAAAGGAAGCCTACTTCCACTGCCGCAACCTTCTGTACCCGTGAGATCCCATCTTGGGGCCTTTTCCGATGCTCCGCTGGAGGGGGAATCAATCACGGAGGGCTTCTACATCAACCCCTTAGCCTCTCTGATGATGTGTGAGTAGTTTACCACAGAACTTCGGGTCCATAGTTATTAGCTAGATGGCTTCTTCTCTCTCTTTGGATCTCAATACAAAGTTCTCCTCGATCTTCTTGGAGATCTATTCGTTGTAATACTTTTTGCGGTGTGTTTGCCGAGATCCGATGAATTGTTGGTTTATGATCAAGTTTATCTATGAACAATATTTGAATCTTCTCTGAATTCTTATATGCATGATTTGATATCTTTGCAAGTCTCTTAGAATTATCAGTTTGGTTTGGCCTACTAGATTGATCTTTCTTGCAAAGGGAGAAATTCTTAGCTTTGGGTTCAATCTTGCAATGTCCTTTCCCAGTGACAGTAGGGGCAGCAAGGCACGTATTGTATTGTTGCCATCGAGGATAAAAAGATGGGGTTTATGTCATATTGCTTGAGTTTATCCCTCTACATCATGTCATCTTGCCTAATGCGTTACTCTGTTCTTATGAACTTAATACTCTAGATGCATGCTGGATAGCAGTCGATGTGTGGAGTAGTAGTAGTAGATACAGAATCGTTTTGGTCTACTTGACATGGACGTGATGCCTATATACATGATCATGCCTAGCTATTCTCATAACTATAAGTTTTTCTATCAATTGCTCGGCAGTAATTTGTTCACCCACCGTAATATATGCTATCATGAGAGAAGCCACTATTGATCAACATTACCTTAAAAGAATATAGCACCCACTTATGTGTAGGCCATGATTTTAGTGGTACTCCTAACTCTCTTCGAGGAATATTAGGTACCATAAGTTCTCTCTAACAGCATCAAATGACTTAAGCGTAACTTGCTTTTAAGCTTCAAAACCTGCCAATTTAGCTACCTAATAAACTTTTCATTTGGTTCAAGCTAGTTTTTATTTATGTAGTTCTCTTCAATTTCCAGTCATTGTAAACATCTTAACTGCGTTTATGCACTAATAATACCATGATACAATTGTCGAATATACCAGTAGACAGGCGAAAATAATATTTAGTTCAGTTAGTATAAAACGAATTGGAAAAATATGCATTCATGTTTATCATATGTCATCTATATAGTAAATAGATCAAAAAATTGCCACCTATGACTCGAGAAGTAGAAGCATGGGGATTTATATAAAAAAAATCTTTGCTATTTATTATATATTGACAAAGGAAACACACCGAAGGGCTTCAATTAATCAATGGAACTCAAAATCACAATATAATACAATACAATATATAGTGTTACATCTGTATAGTCTCTCTGTATGTAACTGGCTAGACACCATGGTTTTCTAGATCATAACCAACACACAAACATTAAAAAGAAACACACTACAAAACAACATTGCTACTTGTTGAAAAATCATCAAGCACAGCAAAAAACAAGTGATATATGAGTGTTAGCTAACAACCCTAAAGAATGTGAAAGGCAATGCATAAACCAAATTATCAAAACAAAGCTTGGTTTAGGCATGCTATACCTGCAGCATAGACACTTTCGAATGCATGATGACAAGTCAGCATAGGGGCTTCGTGAACTTTCTTGAACTTCAATGACTCAAGCTGGATCGTAAAAACACCAATAACCGTCTCCACGAGTACCACATTGTTGTTCTCAGCAAACACTAGTATCATTACCTTTTCCTTCTCTGGATTAATAGAAAGTAGCTTTTCCAGTTGAATAGTTCTTTCGATCACCCATGAAGCAGCACCATTATACAAATATGTCTTCATGTTCCATAACTGGGCTTGGTAGCCTGACACAAAGAGAAAGCCAAGCCCACCCCCACCCTCCTGCAAAACCAAGCACGGGCTGCTAGACACACTATCACTGTGTGCCGACGTCGTCGGGAATGTAGGTCGTTGCACTCAAGTGCATCGAGTCTTCACACTCTTTACATGGTGGGGCGTTCTTCTCCTTAGCTGGGGGATTCTTCTAGGCCAGATCGTCAAAATACTTTGATAGGATCAGCTATGGGTGCTTCTCAATGAGCGCCGCCAAGCGGTTCTCGGCGAGCTTCTCCTTGAACGCGGAGTCGACCCTAATGGAAGATGCGTCGTTGGAGGAAGCCATAGCCACGGAATTGATTGGCTCTAACACCTTTCATCACACAATGAAAAATAGCATAAGAATCAAACATCAAAGATTACTTCTAAGAAAATTAATCATGATGGACACTCTCTCACGGATATTTCGACTTTCGGTGATGGTCGAGCTGGGCGAGTCCATCATGCGTGAAAGATTTATATCACAGGACAAACTCGCACAAATCGACCGCCATCGGCAAAGACGATTTTCTTTCTCCAAGAACAACTCTCATCTCTCTCACATATATATGGTGGAACCCTCTCTGGTGGTGGTATATATGGTGGTCACTATCTCACGGATATTTCGACTTTCGGTGATGGTCAAGCTGGGCGAGTCCATCATGCGTGACAAATATATATCACAAGAAGAACTCGCCCAGATTGACCGCCATCGGCAAAACATGATTTTCTTTCTCCAAGAACAACTCTCATCTCTCTCACGTATATATAGCGGAACTCTCTCTGGTGGTGGTATATATGGTGGACACTATCTCACGGATATTACGACTTTCGGTGATGGTCAAGCTGGGCGAGTCCATCATAGGTGCAAATGTATATCGCAAGAAGAACTCGCCCAGATTGACCGCCATGGTCAAAAGTCGATTTTCTTCCTCCATATAGCATCCATACGAACAACAAGAACTATTGGATTCATCAATAATTAATTATCTATACAAAAAAATTAACAATTATCTACATTCATCCATACTTCTTTGCATTCATCTATGCATTCATGCATACATATATACATACATCCATTCATATATTTATACATAACAAAAACTACAAAAAAATTACTACAAAAAGAAGTTCATGCATCAATTCTTGCATCAATCCATGCATTAATACATACATATATACATTCATACATCCATGCATCTATCAATCCTTGCATCCATATAAAAATCCATGCATCCATTTTAAAAATCCATGCATCCATGCATACACTCATGCATAAATACAAGATCAAGGAAGGGGATGAAGCTCACCAAGAGGGGGAGGTGGTGCCAGCGGGGTTGGGGGTGTTAGGGATATAACTAGCGAGTTTAAACCTCCCAGGAGGGGCCGGGTTATGCTCGTAGGTATTTATTCATATCTGAAGCCCATGAAGACATGGAAGATGGCGCTTTACAAAGGAGATTGGACAAGAAGGCCCAAGGCCCAAGGATGGATTAAGACCCGTAGATGTAAACCGCCATATGATGTAAGGAATATGAGATGAGTCTCCGAGCCGGACACATTGTATGAGCCAGCCGGGACTCTGTAGACCGCAGGGTGTCAACCCATGTATATAAGGGGACGACCCGACGGCGGTTTAGGGACAAGAGACGACAACTCGAGAGCCAGGCAAAGCGGATTAGCTCCCTAGTCATCGAAACCCTAGCAATTCCACATCAACTGGATTAGGCCTTTACCTTCACCGCAAGGGGCCGAACCAGTATAAACTCCCTGCGTCCTTTGTCCCGCTTTAACCACTTAAAGCTAACCCGTCCCGATGGCTCCACGATTAAGTCCTCACATTAGGAAATTTTACGTGACTAATCCACGACAGTTGGCTCCCATCATGGGGCTATCACACGATGTCCGGATCCTGTGCCATAGGGATGTCCGACATGTCCGGTAGCGTTGCGGCGGTCTTGCCATGGCCTGGCGCCGGCACGACTGGCGGTGTTGTTTGTGGGGCGGTGTCCCCCGCCCCCAAACGAATCTGGCTCTTCAGCCTAAGCAGGGGCCAGCTGACGCAGGCGCTGAGGGTCATCACATCATCTTCGTCGGCCCCAGCGGGTCTAATCGGAGGTAACAACTTGTTGCAGCCTGGCAGCACCCAGACCAGTTCAACCCTATACACGGTGGGTGGCATCGGATTACCGTGGAACACGGGGTTGCCCGATTGAATGATTCTGCCCTTGGTGACATCGATCAACTCGCCGCCCACGAAGTGCAGGAGAGTGCATGGAACGTCGGCGGCGCCTTGTGAAAACATATAGGGCGTCAGGGATGCCCGGTCAAAGGAAAGGAGATGAAGTCATCGGCCGAGAGGCTTTGTTACCGTGATGGCGTCAAGCTCGGCTAATGTCGAGGCACTGCCAATGGTGGGCGTGCAACTGACGGAAGGGCCGCTTGCTGTCGAGGTGCCGGCCGGCGTACACCCGGGTGCATTAAGCTCCAATGCCCGTGCCGGCGCTGAAGACATCAATACCGCCTCCGCCGGAGACACCAATGGCGCCGCCTGCGCGTTGTGCGAGTTGCTGGCCATGAAGCTGGGAACCGGCGGCGACCCCTGTTGGCGGCCCGCAATCCACGTCTGCAGCCCCTGAATAGGGGTAGGCACAATGGCGGTGAGCGTCGTTCCCAGTTGTTGTTGCACTTGCTCTTGGACAATCTCCCGAATCCACGCCACTTGTGCCTTGAGTTCTTGAACTTCGCGCGACTGGGTTTTCGAGCTGGTCTTTCTCGCCTTTCGCCCACCAGCGTTATAGTATGACAACCATTTTGTGGACAAGCCTTTGTCGGCCACACGACCAGCTGACGACGGCTTACTGACCTTATCCTTGTTTTTCATTACATTCAACGCCCTCTTTAGTGTGCTGTCCAAAGGGGAGCTCTTAGACGACCCCGCACTACTACTTTCATTCTCCTGCGGAAGGAATGTGAACCATTTAGAAATTTAGCTTCATTACTTAGAATGCAACCATATGGAGCTAATTACGCGGGGTGTATTCCTTACCAGAACACGCTCAACCGCCTTGGTCTTCGGATCCGTGGTAAGCTCCTTTGTTACCGGGTCCTTCTTGTACCGGGCCCTGACATAGTTCCTGGTCCGCTTGTCACAGTATTTCTCGAAGCGGGGCGGTAGGCCTTGCTCGGCACGCTCCGCGTCCTCCTTGTCCCATATAGGCTCCGCCACTCTGTAACTGCCAAGACCGAGTTTGTGGACCCCTAAGTTCAAGTCCCGCATTTCTTTCCCCCACTGACTTGATTCCACGGTTGCGCTGCTCTCGCACTTGATCTTGAACTCCTTGTAGTCATCTTCGCTGATCGAAGGATTTTTTGCCTTGATCTTCTCATAACTATCACCTTTGTTAATCATTCTCTTCAGCACGCTTCTCCAAGTAGACAGGGCCGTGCTCGTCTGCGTGAGGGCGGCAGTGTTCACTTTATTCCCTGAGAGTTGTGTGTTTGCAAAGTCAGTGGGGAACTTGTATCGTTCGTGCAGCTTCGTGAAGAGGAGGCTGCGCAAATTCCCTCTGTCCTTATGCCTTAGGTTCTCGGTGTTGATCGAGACGGTGCTCCGGAGAATGCACCCGAGCTGAGCCGAGTACCACTTGACTAATTCTTTGGGCACCGTTGGATGCCCGTCGGAGTTCACTTCAGTAAATTCCTCCTTGACGGTGCAGAGCATGATCGGACGCCGGTCCTTCCGTTGCCTCTTCAGTGGTGGCATCCTCGGTGGTGGCATCCTCGGTGGCACCATCAGTGGTGTCAACCCCAACGCCACTAGGGGTTGTGTAGTCAGGATCGGTGTCTTCCGCGGCGTCCTCATAGCGGTGAGGTTCTTCTTCCATCTCCTGGGACAGCTCCCAGAATTGCTTGCCCGAACCGCCGGCCTCATCGTTGTGGGCCATGTTTCGGTCTAAATAGGAAAAAAGTTTGGTCAAAAAGTTGGTTATTGTCAAGGAACAAGATCATGGTCTCATCATTTAGGGTTTGTTGACACCGAGGCATCCTAAAAGCTAAACTTTTATCATTTAGGGTTTGTGGACGCCGAGGCACCCTAAAAGCCTAAGCTTTCATCATGTAGGTTTTAACGACACCGAGGAACCCTAAAAGCCAAGGTCTTATAATTTAGGGTTTGTCGACGCTGAGGCACCCTAAATGCTAAGTTAAGTTTTCATCATTTAGGGTTTATCAATGCCGAGGCACCCTAGGTTGACTGATATATATGGGTATCTTCTAATAATATACCCTATCAAGAAAAGGGAAGGAGAATTCGAAGTTGGGCCTAGTCACTTGGCTCTATTGCCACCTATGGTTTAATGGAGCAAGAATAAAGGGGCAGTTGATCCTACTTAATTAAGTACTAAGATACCCCGGCCCATGCATTAGTCACAAGTACCCCATATGTCCTATTTTTAGCAAAGTCATACTAAAATTCACGGAAAATTTCAGCATGACCTTTGCTGAAAATAGGACATATGGAGTACCCGAATTTGCCAGAACGGAAGTTAATCGACATTCCGGCAAACTCAAGGGCCTCTCGGGGTACCTACAAAATCATCACGACATGATGGTCGGAGACAAAATCCAACAAATTTGCACCACAATGTGCCTCTACTTTCATATGGATGAAAAGGCCACAGACCATATGGTCCTCTGCTTTCATATGGACAAAAATCTGCTCAACTTATAAGAGCTTCCATTCCAGATCTAATAGGTCACCCAACATAAAATCATCAATAGTTTAGCAAGTCTGTACCCTCGAGAATGAACATATAGCAATATCTGTTGTCCCCCAATAACATACGGAAATCAAAATTAGCTCAACTTAGATGACAATGTATATACTTTATCACATTATATAGGCGTTGCAACAACGTATATACTTTATCACATTATAAGTCCTCACACCATCAACTATGACAAAATCTGAGAGTATAAGTCTGGTTACATTCACCCAAGTCCAAACATAAAATTTTGTCCAACATAGTACATGCCACTTTCATAATTTCATAGGATTTAATATACCGAACGAACCCTGACAAGTGATGTGTGTTTTAAGTATCTACAGAACAGCCTCTAAAATTTTCATGTTGTAACTTTATTTTAATACCACCTCTTACAGGGCCTAATCGCCCATGTCAAAATACTATACCCGGGAACATATATTTCGGGATAGCAAACTCAACTGATAGCTGTAATGACAATGGAGCAGATATTTCTGTGCATATATTTCTGTTGTGAGCATAACTATGGAGATAAAATACAATTAGATCAAGGCACTCTTAAAAAAGACAACATAGTTCAGTAAGTCATGAACATAAATACTGCAGAATTTAGAGACCACTTACATGTTGTAAATTCAGTTAGCAACAAGACAAACAGATTGCACTTAGATTTCAAGGAAAAACATGGCTGCTCCACATTGTAAATCAGGAACATTGACACTGTAATAACTGTTTACTCCACACTGTAAATAGAAAGAACAATTTTTTTTTGCCACAACTTGAATGTGCTCTGCAACCTATGAACTCTGTTGTTCTGCAGATTATGAAGAGCAGTGAAACTGTTTTCGATTTACAAACATAGTTAGTCCTACTACTTATCTGTGGTTGCCCAGATAATAACTGCATCGTGCTTGCTTATCTGAGCCTTATGCAAAAAGATAAGAGCAGTTCATTCTTGAGGGTACAGACTTGCTCACAACAAAATTCTGGAGTTATGCTCAAAACAGAAATATATGCGCAAGTGTGCAATGACAAAATTCTGGAGTTATGCTATGCAATATAGAATGTAGTCTAAGGGGAACTAACTAGCAGCAGCTCATCTAGAACACATGTGAGTACTTTAATGGAAATAGCAACATCAGGAAGAAAAGAAGGAATATTGTGCCACAGTAGCAACAACAGGTGTTCAATTAGTCAAGCAGCAGGAACACACAAGCAAAGCAACCCAATTGTTCATGATGTTATGGTCACAACCATCTCCGACCGTAATCCAAATTGGGCGATACGGCTGGTCGCAGCCTGAGCGTAGTGGAGGCGTGGTGGCGGTGCGGTGAGCACGCCTGGGCAGGGCCAGGGCGCGCCAGGGGCCGAGGGGAGCACGGCCATGGGGGGAGGCAACCAGGACACTACTAGGGAAAACCTTATACACAGAATGTTACCAGTAGCGCTTGTTAAAATGAGGCGCTACTGCTACTTAGATAGCGTCCGCGAACCACGCATCGTCGTTATTAGCTTAGCGAAGAGCGCGGCAGTGTAAAGCGCTACTACTATAATTGCCACACCGTTCCCGACGTGCTAGGTATAGTAGTAGCGCCCTTCTAAGAACAGCGCTACTACTATGGATTTTAGTAGCAGCACGTTTTTCCTCCCCACGCTACAGTTAAAGCTATTTTCACATAACCCCCCGCGCGGCCTGATTCCCTCTCCTCTGCTACCTCCCCCAATTCTCCTCTACTATTCCTTGTCGCCTCCGCCTCGCCGCCGTCTCCCCCGACCCCGCCTCGCCGTCATCTCACCCGACCCCGCCTCGCCGCCGTCTCCCTCGACCCTGCCTCGCTACCGTCTCCCCCGACCCCGCCTTGCCGCCGTCTCCCTCGACCCACCTCGCCGCCGTCTCCCCCGACGCCGCCTCACCGCTGTCTCCCCCGACCCCGCCTCGCCGCGCCTCCTTGCTGCCGTCTCCCTTGACCCCATCTCTCTCCCCGTCCTCTGTAAGCACTCTCCCCTTCCGATCCCTCTTCTCTGCTTAGTATGAACCCTACCTGTTTAGTGCTAGTTAGTATGAACCCTACGCTTGCTAGTGAGTTAATTACTTAGATGGTAATTAGGGCAGTAGTTCCTAGGTACTTATTTTTAGTAAGAACTAGTTGAATTAATAGAACTAGTTAGTAATAACTTGTTTCTATTTTTTAGTTAAAGCAATTTTTCCCGCCTTGACGTGGACGATGCCTATCCCGCATCCTTGTCGTCGAGTCGGCGGAGGACGACACCTGCTTGACCAGATCGGCCATGTCCGGGACTAGACTCGGCCGGGGTGGTACTGGGAGGCGTTACCTACAGGGGAGCGCAGGTTGGTGAGGAGCCAGCCTGTCGTTGACCCGAACCTTCTTTAGTGGCGGTCGCGTGAGCCAGTGATGATCCAGAGGCTCGAGAACTCCGCGGAGGTGGTGCGTCACTGTGTCAGTGAGGAGGACGCACACGTCCGTCGCTACTTGTTTGCGTTGGAGCACAGGCCGTTCTCCAATACCTGGCAGGTTCTCCGGCGATCTCACTGGAGCTATGATCCCGTGATGGTTCCTTCTCTGTGGGTGTCCACCGCCCACGCCGATACCGTCGTGTGCTAGAGTTTTAGTTTATTAGTAATGTTATATGTATGACACTATTCGTGATGTATTAGTGATAATATTCGACGATGTACGGACGCATGAGATGATTTACTTTTGCTTATTGAATGCATGCTAATTTGAGTCCTATAAGATATTTTGAAATGTATATCTTGTGTTGCTCAATATCCAAGTGGCCGGTCATGTTTGCAGGTTACACCTCCGAGTGATATTTGCCTATGTTTTGCCTGAGTGTTGATTCATTTCTGTTCCGGCAAATTTCAGGCGCTCGATATGTCCTATTTTAGCAAAGGTCATGCCGGATTTTTTCGTGAATTTTGGCATGACTTGTGCCAGAATATGTAGGAAATATCGAGTGCCCCGGATTTGTGTGTTGAGTATCTTGGTAGTTGTCTTCGATCGATTTTCAATTAATGTTTTAACTATGAACATAGGAAATCTCTGACAACGAAAAGGATTTCGGTATTTGCAAATACTGCGAAGACGAGCGCGGCTTGTGCGACGGAATCCTCCTAGATGATGATAGGTGCTTCAGCATCAAGCTGGACGAGAACTTCGAAGTGCATATAGTAAGTCACAACGACAAGTCTTTTTTCGTAATTAAGCATGACATCTGCTTCATTTGCTTCAACTTATATTTTTTTACTATTCTACTAGATCCCCTGCCATGCAAGAGTTTTTTATTGGATAAGATATGTTTCAGTCATAGTATGGAGGAAAAGAAAGTTTACATGAAGACCGAGCATGGTTATATTTTCCATGCAAAATTATACAATTCAGACGACTACACCTATTTTGGATGCAAAACATGGCGAGCACTATGCAAGACTTATGCATTTAAGCCTGATATGGTTATCACCTTTGATATTCGTCCGGAAGATGATATTGAAGGTAATACCGACATCTGGGTCGATATGCAGACGCCTCTAGTTTTACCATTATGTAAGTTTCACAACCATATTTATGTCTTTGATATTGTTTATTCAAAAGTAGTTGACAACTAATTTGTATTGTCAGCTTATTTCGATGCAAGAAAACATGTCCAGCGCTTGGTAGACAGGACCGTATACTGTCCTGGGGCTCAACTCAACTGCGAGGAGCTCAGTCATTATGTTTCATGGCTTGAGGATCTTGATACTGTCAAGACAAATTTTCTTCTTGCATTTAGAAATGTTAGTACTGAAAATATGCGACCAATAGTGTTCGTAATGAACCACGGTCACATATATTTAGGAAGGATGGTAAGATTTTTACTATTTGTCATCAGTGCATCTTTTCCATATATTATTTTTGAAGCTAAACTTCATTGCTAAGTATGTTGCCGTACGATGTTCTTCAACAGGGACTCCCGATGAATGTTGTGCCTTATGCAATCGAGACTAAAGGTACCATGAGTATTATCAGCTTATGGCCAAGATATCCTACAGATTACTTTAGTGCATTCAAGATTAGCGACGGATGCTTAATAGTGCAAGACTGGACCAAATATGTGATGGGGGAGCGCAGATAAGTACTAGGGGGCAGCAAACAGATGCGCTACGCACGATTAGGAGACAGGTTCATCTGCATGCTCCAGTTTGATCAAGGAGGAGAGATATACATGTTTTATGTTATTTTACCTAAGAGAGAGCAGCAAGAGTGATTAGCTAGCTAGAAATGAGTTTGAGGATGATGATGTGCTACACTATTACTATGATGATAAAATAGCTAGTGTTGGTGGTAATGACTATGATGATTATTATTAGCTAGTGTTAGTGGCGATTAAATAAATATTGTTGGTGGTAATGACTATGATGATGATTAAATAGCTTGTGCTGGCGGATTAGATTCAAGTGGAGGCAACATGTGGTGCACATCGAAAGTACTACTAGTCCAAACTAGATCAAGTTTGGATTAGTTGTATACTTTTGACATGCACCACATATTGCCTCCACTTGAACCTAATCTACCTTCATTTGACACACTGTTATGGACATAATGACGTAAACCTCATAACTAGTATCGTACCAATATTTATACGACGGCGCATAAATACACTAAAAATAAAAAAATAAAAAACATACTAGTAGCGATGGACAGAAAACACGCTGCAAGTAGTTACCTTAGCAGTAGCATTGTTCTGAATACACGCTGCAGCTATTTGTCCTAGCAGTAGCGCGTGCGTGCAAGCGTTACTGCTAAGCAATAGCTGTAGCACCTTATTAGTAGTGCGGCCACCCGCGCTACTAGTGGACACAAAACCCGCGCTACTGCTACGGTTTTCCCTAGTAGTGGGAGCTGGGGTGCGGTGGTGCGACAGTCTACAGCGACGAAATTGAAGGGGCGGAAGGGGAACCGATCCAGCTCACCGAGAGGAAGATGATGGCTAGCTCGTGCGGGGCCGGGGTTGACGAGGTGATGTGGATCGACGGTGAGGCTGCAGTGGCCGGAGGTGGAAGAAGACCTCGATCCGCACAATGCAGAGTCGTCGAGCTCGAACGGGTGGCCGTATATGATGTAGAAGAACACTACAGAGCTCCTCGACTCCTTGGTGGGGTGCGGGGATGATGCGGCAACGGCGACGACCTAGTCGGGTGAAGCAGCACGAGGGGAGGGGAAGTAGGGAGGCGCTAGGGTTTGCACAGGGGTCTGGCTCGGCCGGGGCGGGTGTGGAGCGGGCGCGGGGGTCGTCGGAGCGGGCGCGAGTAGCTGTGCAGCCAAGCGGTGCGAGGTGGCAAGTGAAGATGACGAGAAGGGCATCGTGGCGATCGGTGGCACCCCTAACCGTCGTTTCTTGCACTGTTTGGGCGACCGGACGGGCATTGAATGCCCTTGTCCCCTGCCGTCAGAGTTAGGTAGGAGGCACTGTTGATAGCGGTTGTACCAACCCCCGTTTTTACTTTTTTACCCCTCTCTTCGTTGCCACCTGTCGGTGACCCCTTTAGACTATAAAAAGGAGGCCCATGCGCACGTAGAAGGGGTTCGACTCATTCGAGACTACAACACACCCACGCTCTCAAGCAAAGAACAAATACAAACACAAAGCAGCAGTAGGAGTTTTATCTCTCCGGAGAGCTCTGAAGCTGGGTAAAATCCTTCGCGTGCTTTACCTCTATCTGCTCTTCGTGCGCCCTCCGCTCCTTGCCGGACCGAAAAGGGGCCCTGCCCCATAGGTGTTCGTCCCCATGACATCTTTGGCACGCCAGGTAGGGGGCGTCGAGGTTGTGCGAACCTGATCCGGTCTTCGCGCGAGCTACATCAACATCTTCATCGACATGCCACCGAAGAAGAAGGCTTCAGAGGTGGCTGCTCCGTCCACGTCGATCCTACCGCCGGCAGAGCACACGGGCATTGGGGTAGATGCCGGCAGAGGAACGGGCGCCGACGGGGGGACTCACATCGTCACCAGATCCAAGGACAAGGCCCCGCAAGCTTCGGCGTCCGTACATGCACCGCACCCCTCTCAGGAGGTGCGGGATCAACAACGCCATGGTGCTCCTGGCACTGTGCTCGCGTTGGAACAAGGCCAGGCCGGCGGATCGCGGGACGCTCAAGGCCAACATGCACGTCAACACGTTGGCACGAGCGCGGTACGGTCGCCTGGACGAGATGTTGCTCCTTCTAACACCGTTAGAAGTTTGAGCATATCCCGCTCCTCGCGTCATTCGCCCCCGCCGCCGAAAACACCAGAGGAAGCATTGGCCCGAGCCCGACTGCTACTAGACTACCCTCCAGCGCCGGACAGGATCGACGACTGGAGGATCACCATCCAAAGCCTCATCGGCTTCGCCAACGGCGACAAGCCCCGGCAACCAAGTACGTCAAAGCCGCGACAAGACGCCCGGGCACAAGCCGATGGCGACAGGACTGGTGGGGGAGCCACCACCGTGCACTCCCCACCACGAGGGCCAAGATCGCCAACTCGCCGGGCCAACCTCGACACCGACTCCACCGCATCGTCGGACCCGCGAGCTCGCCACGACCAACGCCAAGTTCTCCAAGAACGACGACAAGAAGATGCTCGTACTCGCATTGAGCGTCGAAGAGAAGTGCGACGTCAGTCTGATCAGCGCGCTGGGCCCACTGTCGATATGCATGCGCCAGGGGAGCCAGGAGACTTGCCGTATGTGGTAGGTTGCCCTGCGTTCACCCGTGAGCTGCGGCAGGTCCAATGGCCCAGTACCAAGAACTTCAAGCCAGATGTACCCGAGAAGTACGACGGCAGGATACATCCGTCAGAGTTCCTCAGCGTCCACACCATAGCAGTGCAGGCTGCAGGGGGGCGCGACGAGAAGATCCTCGCCAACTACTTCCCGCTGGTATGTTGGGGAACGTAGTAATTTCAAAAAATTTCCTACGCACACGCAAGATCATGGTGATGTATAGCAACGAGAGGGGAGAGTGTTGTCTACGTACCCTCGTAGACCAAGCGAAGCGATCTGGCGTAGAGGAAGTAGTCGACGTTCTCCTCGCGATCCGACCGATCCCGCGCCGTTACTCCGGCGCCCCGAGTTCTTGACACGTACAGCTCGATGGCGTCCCTCGTACTCGATCCAGCCGAGTGTCGAGGAGAGTTACGTCGACCGACGACGGCGTGGTGGCGATCTTGATGTCTCACCGGCGCAGGGCTTCGCCTAAGCTTGCGACGGTATAACCGAGGTGGAATATGGTGGAGGGGGCACCGCACACGGCTAAGGAGCGATCTAAAGATCAAACTTGTGTGTTCCAAGGTGCCCCCTGTCCCGTATATAAAGGAGGGAGGGGGAGGCCGGCCGGCCTAGAGGAGGCGCGGGAGGAGTCCTACTCCCAGGGAGTAGGACTCCCCTCTTCCTAGTTGGAACAGGATTGGGGGGGGAAGAGGAAGGCGCGCCCCCCTCCTGTCCTATTCGGACTGGGGGGGGCGTGGCCACCCCTGGCCGGCCCTTCCTCTTCTCCCTCGAGGCCCACCGAGGCCCATTTACCCCTGGGGTTCCAGTAACCTCCGGTACTCGGTAAATTCCGTTTTACCGAAACCATTCGAACTCCAAACATAGGCTTCCAATATATCAATCTTTATGTCTCGACCATTCCGAGACTCCTCGTCATGTCCGTGATCACATCCGGGACTCGAACTTCTTGGTACATCAAAATACATAAACTCATAATAAGCATCATCGAAACCTTAAGCGTGCGGACCCTACGGTTCGAGAACAATGTAGACATGACCTAGAACTATTCACGGTCAATAACCAACAGCGGGACCTGGATGCCCATATTGGTTCCTACATATTCTACGAAGATCTTTATCGGTCGGACCGCATAACAACATCGTTGTTCCCTTTGTCATCGGTATGTTACTTGCGAGATTCGATCGTCGGTATCAATACCTAGTTCAATCTCGTTACCGCAAGTCTCTTTACTCGTTCCGTAATACATCATCTCACAACTAACTCATTAGTTGTAGTGCTTGCAAGGCTTGAGTGATGTGTATTACCGAGAGGGCCCAGAGATACCTCTCCGACAATCGGAGTGACAAAACCTAATCTCGAAATCGCCAACCCAACATCGCCTTTGGAGACACTGTAGTACTCCTTTATAATCACCCGATTACGTTGTGACGTTTGGTAGCACCAAAGTGTTCCTCCGTAAGCGGAGTTGCATAATCTCATAGTTACAGGAACATGTATATGTCATGGATAAAAGCAGTAGCAACATACTAAGCGATCGTGTGCTAAGCTAAGGGAATGGGTCATGTCAATCAGATCATTCTACTAATGATGTGACCTTGTTAATCAAATAACAACTCCTTGTTCATGGTCAGGAAACATAACCATCTTTGATTAACAAGCTAGTCTAGTAGAGGCATACTAGTGACATGTTGTTTTGTCTATGCATTCACACATGTATCATGTTTCCGGTTAATACAATTCTAGCATGAATGATAAACATTTATCATGAAATAAGGAAATAAATAATAAATTTATTATTGCCTCTAGGGCATATTTCCTTCAGTCTCCAACTTGCACTAGAGTCAATAATCTAGATTACATAGTAATGATTCTAACACCCATGGAGTCTTGGTGCTGATCATGTTTTGCTCGTGGAAGAGGCTTAGTCAACGGTCTCGCAACATTCAGATCCGTATGTATCTTGCAAATCTCTATGTCTCCCACCGGACTAAGTCCCGGATGGAATTGAAGCGTCTCTTGATGTTCTTGGTCCTCTTGTGAAATCTGGATTCCTTCGCTAAGGCAATTGCTCGATATTGTCACGAAGATTTTCATTGACCCGATGCACTAGGTATGACACCTAGATCGGATATGAACTCCTTCATCCAGACTCCTTCATTAGCTGCTTCGAAGCTGCTATGTATTCCGCTTCACATGTAGATCCGCTTCTGACGCTTTGTTTAGAACTGCACCAACCGACAGCTCCTCCGTTTAGTGTAAATACGTATCCGGTCTGCGATTTAGAATCGTCGGATCGGTGTCAAAGCTTGCATCAACGTAACCGTTTACGATGAGCTCTTTGTCACCTCCATATCTGAGAAACATATCCTTAGTCCTTTTCGGTATTTCGGGATGTTCTTGACCGCTGTCCGATGATCCACTCTGGATTACTTTGGTACCTCCTGCTAGGCTTATAGCAAGGCACACATCAGGTGCAGTACACAGACATTGCATACATGATAGAGCCTATGGCTGAAGCATAGGAACATCTTTCATTTTCTCTCTATCTTCTGCGCAGTGGTCGGGCATTGAGTCTTACTCAACTTCACACCTTGTAACACAGGCAAGAACCCTTTCTTTGCTTGATCCATTTTGAACTTCTTCAAAATTTTGTCAAGGTATGTGCTTTGTGAAAGTCAATTAAGCGTCTTGATCTATCTCTATAGATCTTAATGCCCAATATGTAAGCAGCTTCACCGAGGTCTTTCATTGAAAAACTCTTATTCAAGTATCCTTTTATGCTATCTAGAAATTCTATATCATTTCCGATCAGCAATATGTCATCTACATATAATATCGAAATGCTCTGAGCTCCCACTCACTTTCTTGTAAATCTGAGCTTCTCCAAAAGTCTGTACAAACCCAAATGCTTTGATCACACTATCAAAGCGTTTATTCCAACTCGAGATGCTTGCACCAGTCCATAGATGGATCGCTGGAGCTTGCACACTTTGTTAGCTCCCTTGGATCGATAAAACCTTCGGTTGCATCATATACAACTCTTCTTCCGAAATCCATTCAGAATGCAGTCTTTACATCCATTTGCCAAATTTCATAATCATAAAATCGGCAATTGCTAACATGATTCGGACGGACTTAAGCATCGCTACGGGTGAGAAGGTCTCATCGTAGTCAATCCCTTGAACTTGTCGAAACCCTTTGCGACAAGTCGAGCTTTATAAACGATAACATTACCGTCAGCGTCAGTCTTCTTCTTGAAGATCCACTTGTTTTCTATTGCTTGCCGACCCTCGGGCAAGTCAACCAAAGTCCATACTTTGTTTTCATACATGGATCCCATCTCAGATTTCATGGCCTCAAGCCATTTTGCGGAATCTGGGCTCACCATCGCTTCTTCATAGTTCGTAGGTTCATCATGATCTAGTAGCATGATTTCCAGAACAGGATTACCGTACCACTCTAGTGCGGATCTTACTCTGGTTGATCTACGAGGTTCTGCAGTAACTTGATCTGAAGTTTCATGATCAACATCATCAACTTCCTCACTACTTGGTGTAGGTGTCTCAGAAACCGTTTTCTGCGACGAACTACTTTCAAGTAAGGGAGAAGGTACTATTACCTCATCAAGTTCCACTTTCCTCCCACTCACTTCTTTCGAGAGAAACTCCTTCTCTAGAAAGGATCCATTCTTAGCAACGAATGTCTTGCCTTGGATCTGTGATAGAAGGTGTACCCAACTGTCTCCTTTGGGTATCCTATGAAGACACATTTCTCGATTTGGGTTCGAGCTTATCAGGTTGAAGCTTTTTCACATAAGCATCGCATCCCCAAACTTTAAGAAACGACAACTTTGGTTTCTTGCCAAACCATAGTTCATAAGGTGTCGTCTCAGCAGATTTCGACGGTGTTCTATTCAGTGTGAATGCGGCCGTCTCTAGAGCATAACCCCAAAAGCGATAGCGGTAAATCTGTAAGAGACATCATAGATCGTACCATATCTAGTAAAGTATGATTCGACGTTCGGACACACCATTACGTTGTGGTGTTCGGGTGGCGTGAGTTGCTGAAACTATTCGCATTGTTTCAAATGTAGACCAAACTTCGTAACTCAAATATTCACCTCCACGATCGGATCGTAGAAACTTAATTTTCTTGTTACGATGATTTTCAACTTCACTCTGAAATTCTTTGAACTTTTCAAACGTTTCAGACTTATGTTTCATTAAGTAGATATACCCATATCCGCTTAAGTCATCTGTGAAGGTGAGAAAATAACGATATCCGCCACGAGCCTCAACATTCATTGGACCACATACATCTGTATGTATGATTTCCAACAAATCTGTTGCTCTCTCCATAGTACTGGGAGAACGGTGTTCTAGTCATCTTGCCCATGAGGCACGGTTACTTAAGTGCCAAGTGATTCATAATCAAGTGACTCCAAAAGTCCATCGATATGGAGTTTCTTCATGCGCTTTACACCGATATGACCTAAACGGCAGTGCCACAAATAAGTTGCACTATCATTATCAACTCTGCATCTTTTGGTTTCAACATTATGAATATGTGTATCACTACTATCGAGATTCATCAAGAATAGACCATTCCTCAAGGGTGCATGACCATAAAAGATATTACTCATATAAATAGAACAACCATTATTCTCTGATTTAAATGAATAACCGTCTCGCATCAAACAAGATCCAGATATAATGTTCATGCTCAACGAGCACCAAATAACAATTATTTAGGTCTAAAACTAATCCGAAGGTAGATGTAGAGGTAGCGTGCCGACCGCGATCACATCGACTTTGGAACCATTTCCCAGCAAGATCGTCACCTCGTCCTTTGCGAGTTAAGCAATCAGTAGTCCTGTTTGAGTTGCAAATATTAGCAGCAGAACCAGTATCAAATACCAGTGCTACTACGAGCTCTAGTAAGGTACACATCAATAACATGTATATCACATATACCTTTGTTCACCTTGCCATCCTTCTTATCCGCCAAATACTTGGGGCATTCCGCTTCGATGACGATCGCTTGCGGTAGAAGCACTCGATTTCAGGTTTAGGGCCAGACTTGGGTTTCTTCTCTGAGCGACAACTTGCTTGCTGTTCTTCTTGAAGTTCCTTCTTCTTCCCTTTGCCTTTCTTCTTGAAACTAGTGGTCTTATTGACCATCAACACTTGATGCTCCTTCTTGATTTCTACCTCCGCAGCCTTTAGCATTGCGAAGAGCTCGGTATAGTCTTTACTAACCCTTGCATATTATAGTTCATCACGAAGCCTTTGTAGCTTGGTGGCGGTGATTGAAGAATTACATCAATGACACAATCATCCGGAAGATTAACTCCCAATTGTGTCAAGTGATTGTAGTACCGGACATTACGAGTATATGCTCACTAATGAGAACTATTCTCCTCCATCTTGCAGCTATAGAACTTATTGGAGACTTCATATCTCTCAATCCGGGCATTACTGTTGGAATATTAACTTCAACTCTGGAACATCTCATATGCTCCATGACGTTCAAAACGTCGTTGAAGTCCGGTTCTAAGCCGTAAAGCATGGCACACTTGAACTATAGAGTAGTCATCAGCTTTGCTCGCCAGACGTTCACAACATCTGCGGTTGCATTAGCGGCAGGCTGGCACCTAGCGGTGCATCGGGGCGTAACTCTTACATGCAGCAATGAGGATAATCCTCGTTACGGACCCGATCCGTGTAATTGCTACCATCATCTTTCAACTTTGCTTTCTCAAGGAACGCATTAAAATTCAACGGAACAACAGCACGAGCCATCTATCTACAATCAAACATAAACAAGCAAGATACTATCGGGTACTAAGTTCATGATAAATTTAAGTTCAATTAATCATATTACTTAAGAACTCCCACTTAGAAAAACATCTCTCTAGTCATCTAAGTGATCACGTGATCCAAATCAACTAAACCATAACCGATCATCACGTGAAATGGAGTAGTTTTCAATGGTGAACATCTTATGTTGATCATATCTACTATATGATTCACGCTCGACCTTCGGTCTCCGTGTTCGAGGCCATATCTCGCATATGCTAGGCTCGTCAAGTATAACCCGAGTATTCTGCGTGTGCAAAACTGGCTTGCACCCGTTGTAGATGGACGAGAGCTTATCACACCGATCATCACGTGGTGTGCAGGCACGACGAACTTTGGCAGCAGTGCATACTCGGGAGAACACTTCTTGATAATTTAGTGAGAGATCATCTTATAATGCTACCGTCAATCAAAGCAAGATAAGATGCATAAAAGGATAAACATCACATGCAAATCAATATAAGTGATATGATATGGTCATCATCATCTTGTGCTTCATGATCTCCATCTTGCAGCACCACCATGATCACCATCGTCACCGGCGCGACACCTTGATCTCCATCGTAGCATCGTTGTCGTCTCGCCAAACTTATGCTTCTCGACTATCGCTACCGCTTAGTGATAAAGTAAAGCATTACGAAGCATTGCATTGCATACAATAAGCGACAACCATATGGCTCCAGCCGATTGCCGATAACCGGTTACAAAACATGATCATCTCATACAATAAAATATAGCATCACGTCTTGACCATATCACATCACAACATGCCTGCAAAAACAAGTTAGGCGTCCTCTACTTTGTTGTTGCAAATTTTACGTGGCTGCTACGGGCTTAAGCAAGAACCAGTCTCACCTCGCATCAAAACCACAGCGATACTTCGTCAAATAGACTCCGTTTAACCTTCTCAAGGACGGGCGTAGCCACACTCAGTTCAACTAAAGTGAGAGAGACAGGCACCCACCGGTCACCTTTAAGCAGCGAGTGCTCGTGGCGGTGAAACCAGTCTCGCGTAAGCGTCTGGCGTAATGTCGGTGCAGGCGCTTCATCTCACAATACCGCTGAACCAAAGTATGACATGCTGGTAGGTAGTATGACTTGTATCGCCCACAACTCACTTGTGTTCTACTCGTGCAAAACATCAAACCATAGAAAAACCTAGGCTCGATGCCCTTTGTTGGGGAGCGTAGTAATTTCAAAAATTTTCCTACGCACACGCAAGATCATGGTGATGTATAGCAACGAGAGGGAGAGTGTTGTCTACGAACCCTCGTAGACCAAGCGAAGCGATCACAACGTAGAGGAAGTAGTCGACGTTCTCCTCGCGATCCGACCGATCCCGGCGCCGTTACTCCGGCGCCCCGAGTTCTTGACACCGTACAGCTCGATGGCGTCCCTCGTACTCGATCCAGCCGAGTGTCGAGGAGAGTTCGTCGAGACGACGGCGTGGTGGCGATCTTGATGTTTCACGGCGCAGGCTTCGCCTAAGCTTCATGACGGTATAACCGAGGTGGAATATGGTGGAGGGGGCACCGACACGGCTAAGGAACGATCTAAAGATCAAACTTGTGTGTTCAAGGTGCCCCCTGCCCCGTATATAAAGGAGGGAGGGGGAGGCCGGCGGCCTAGAGGAGGCGCAGGGAGGAGTCCTACTCCTCTGGGAGTAGGACTCCCCTCTTCCTAGTTGGAATAGGATTGGGGAGGGGGAAGAGAGAGGGCCGCCCCCCTCCTTGTCCTATTCGGACTGGGGGGGAGGCGCGCCACCCCTGGCCGGCCCTTCCTCTTCTCCCTCGAGGCCCACCGAGGCCCATTTACCCCTCGGGTTCCGGTAACCTCCGGTACTCGGTAAATTCCGTTTTGCCGGAACCATTCGAACTCCAAACATAGGCTTCCAATATATCAATCTTTATGTCTCGACCATTCGAGACTCCTCGTCATGTCCGTGATCACATCCGGGACTCGAACTTCTTTGGTACATCAAAATACATAAACTCATAATAAGCATCGCCGAAACCTTAAGCGTGCGGACCCTACGGTTCGAGAACAATGTAGACATGACCTAGAACTATTCACCGTCAATAACCAACAGCGGGACCTGGATGCCCATATTGGTTCCTACATATTCTACGAAGATCTTTATCGGTCGAGACCGCATAACAACATCGTTGTTCCTTTGTCATCGGTATGTTACTTGCGAGATTCGATCGTCGGTATCAATACCTAGTTCAATCTCGTTACCGGCAAGTCTCTTTACTCGTTCGTAATACATCATCTCACAACTAACTCATTAGTTGTAGTGCTTGCAAGGCTTGATGATGTGTATTACCGAGAGGGCCAGAGATACCTCTCCGACAATCGGAGTGACAAAACCTAATCTCAAATCGCCAACCCAACATCGCCTTTGGAGACACCTGTAGTACTCCTTTATAATCACCCGATTCGTTGTGGCGTTTGGTAGCACCAAAGTGTTCCTCCGGTAAACAGGAGTTGCATAATCTCATAGTTACAGGAACATGTATATGTCATGGATAAAAGCGGTAGCAACATACTAAGCGATCGTGTGCTAAGCTAAGGGAATGGGTCATGTCAATCAGATCATTCTACTAATGATGTGACCTTGTTAATCAAATAACAACTCCTTGTTCATGGTCAGGAAACATAACCATCTTTGATTAACAAGCTAGTCTAGTAGAGGCATACTAGTGACATGTTGTTTTGTCTATGCATTCACACATGTATCATGTTTCCGGTTAATACAATTCTAGCATGAATGATAAACATTTATCATGAAATAAGGAAATAAATAATAACTTTATTATTGCCTCTAGGGCATATTTCCTTCATGGTACTCAAGCCCAACATCAGATCTTGGCTCATGCACTTGCCGGACAACTCCATCTCTTCGTGGGCGGACCTGTGCCATCAGTTTGTCGGCGCCTTCACAGGCGGCCACAAACCCCATGGCCGGAGAGAGCGATCTTCATCTACTCGCCCGAAAGAAGGAGAACCCTGCGCTGAAGTACATCTGACAGAGATTCAGCCAGGTGCAGCGCAACATCCCAAACGTCCACCTGCCGCGGTTATCGGTAGCGTTCCATCGAACGTCGAATAACAGCAGAGATGAGAGAGGAGATGGCGATGTGCAAAATCAGAGATGTCGGCGAGCTATATGCTCTGGCCGACAAGTGTGCGTCTTTGAAGAGGAAGAAACTTCCGGAGAGAACGCAGGAGCGAAGGATCGGCGGTGAGGATGCCCCTCGGCAAAGAAGAACCAGGCGGAATAACGAGAAGAGGAAGGCTAAGGATGTGCTGGTTGTCGAGCAGTCCGAACGGAGGCGGCGCCGAGAAGGCCAAAGCAGGTGACTCGGCGATCTTTGTGGTGGCCGCCGACAAGCGGGGCGGCTCGCAAGCAAGCGATCTTGCAAGATCCACCGCACCAAGGGCCCACGATCTCTAGGCCTACAAGAAGGTTGAGCAGCTTGTGGAGCTCTGAAAGCGAATCTGGCGCCGTGACAAGGAGAAGGCCCAAGAGGGCGGAGGAGGATCCGGCAAGCGCCCCGCCGGGGAGAAGCGCCAGCGGCAAGGCCAAGCAGCGGCAAGAGATAGGCCTCCCAGCGGCGCGACAAGGGCGAAGCGAAGACGAAGATGACGAGATGGAGGAGGATGAGACCGATGAGCAGGAGTTTCAGAAAGCGACAGAGGTTTTGTGCATTGACGGCGGTGCTTCTCTGCACACCTCGCACCGCCAACTCAAACAATGCGTGCGGGAGGTAAATGCAGCAGAACCATCAGTCGAGTCGCGCAAACCTCTGAAGTGGTCCAGCACGCCCATCATCTTTGATGTTGAGGATCACCCTGATCGCATAACTGCGGTCGGGTTCTTGCCGATGTTGGTTTCGCCAACTATCCGCAACCTCATGGTCACAAAGATGTTGGTTGACGGCGGGGCCGGCTTGAATCTGATCTCTTCCGCGGTGCTCAACAAGCTCCAGATCCCCGTCAGCGAGCTCGAAGAAACTGGTACCTTTCAAGGAATCAACCGGGAAGGAGCAAGCGAAGGGAAGATCCTGCTTGCCGATGGCGTTTGGCGCGAGCTGAATTTCGGGGAGAGAGAGTCACATTTGGCGTTGCTGATTTCCCATTGCCCTACAATGGGATACTCGGCAAATCAACGCTTGCCAAGTTCATGGCAGCCTCTCACTATGCCTACAATGTGCTCAAGATGCCGGTCCGATAAGTGTCATTTCTCTCCAAGGCGACAAGAAAGATGCACTTATCTGCACCGACAAGATCTCTTGGGAAGCGGCAGCAGCAGGCGAGCATAAACCACTTGCTCTTTGTAGCTCCGTGGGGAAGAAGAAGACCATGTCCGGCAAGAGTAGCTTTGATGCCCACTCCGGCAAGCGCACCTCTTCAGAGTGCTACGCTACCGTCGAGGATGCACCATCGAGCTCCACCGGCAAATGCAAGAAGGCAAAGACAGCCTCGCCCTTGACCAAGAAAGTGGCCGCCAAGGAGGACGGCACTGGTGGTACCTTCACCGTCAGTGCCACGCTTGGAGAATGCCAAGAGTTCATTGCGGAAGAGATCAAGAAGTTGGAAGCAGCAGGCCTCGTCCGAGGAGTACTCCATCCAACGTGGTTAGCCAATCCAGTAGTCGTGCGCAAGGCGAACGGGAAGTGGAGGCTTTGTATTGACTTCATTGATGTTAATAAAGCTTGTCCCAAAGATCCATTTCCCTTGCCGCGCATTGACCAGATTGTCGACTCCACGGCAGGATGTGATCTGCTTTCATTTCTTGATGCATACTCAGGATACCATCAGATCTTCATGGCGAAGAGGATGAAGAAAACCGCATTCATTACTCCATGTAGCGCGTCTTGCTTTATACGAATGCCTTTCGGACTAAGAATGCTGGTTCAACGTTTGCAAGAGTAGTCGGTCATGCTTTTGAGCCACGCTGCACAGGAATGTAGAAGCATATATGGATGAGATAGTGGTCAAAAGCAAGGACAGAGAAACTTTGGTTCAAGATTTTGTGAGACTTTTGCAAATCTGCGCAAGATCAATCTCAAGTTGAACCCGAGAAGTGCGTGTTTGGAGTTCCTTCCGGCAAGCTTCTCGGGTTCTTTGTGTCCCGGAGGGATTGAAACCAACCCGACAAGATCAAGGCCATCGGCAGATTGAAGCCCGAAGCGCGTCAAGGATGTGCGAAGGCTTGCGGCTGTGTTCTTTGCTCTCGATGGGTTCATCTCTAAGTCTGCGGCGTGCCTGCCATTTTCAAAATTTTGAAAAAGGCAGGTCAATGAAATGGACTCCGGAAGCGGAGGCTGCGCTACAGGACTTGAAGAGATACCTAAGCCACAAGAGAAGTTGCTGTTGTATCTAGCGGCAACCAATCAAGTGGTTAGTGCTGCGTTAGTAGCGGAGAGGGAGGCAGATGATGAGCCAGCAACCGCGGCAAGAGAGTCCAGCGACAAGCAGGGGGCTTCCCCATCAAGCTCTGGTCCCGAGAAGGATGGATCTGTGCAACCACAGGAAGAGAAACAGAAGAAGATGGTGCAGCGCCCAGTTTATTTTGTTAGCTCCCTTCTACAGGGGGCTAGATCAAGGTACTCTGGGGGTGCAAAAGTTGCTTTTCGGCCTTCTCATGGCCTCGAGGAAGCTGCGCCATTACTTTCAAGCACATGAGATCACAGTTGTCACTCGCTTTCCGTTGAAGAGGATATTGCAGAATACAGAAGCAACAGGCAGGATTGTCAAGTGGGCACTGGAACTGTCAAGCTTTGGCCTCAAGTTTGAGAGTACTTCAACTATCTAGAGCCGAGCATTGGCAGAGTTCATAGCATAATGGACGCCAACACCTGATGAAGAAACTCCGGAGAAGAGCATCCCCATCAAGGAAGCGAGCAAAGAATGGATCATGTACTTTGATGGTGCCTTCTCGCTGCAAGGCGCCAGTGCGGGAGTGTTACTTGTCGCACCCACCGGAGAGCACCTCAAGTACGTGATCCAATGCACTTTCCTATGGAGCAAGCAACAAACAATACTGCCGAGTATGAAGGATTGCTTGCCGGATTCAGGATTGCGGCAGACCTTGGGATCAAGAAGCTTATTGTCAGGGGTGACTCACAGCTTGTCGTCCGCCAAGTGAACAAAGATTATCAGAGTCCGTTGATGGAAGCCTACATTGTGGAAGTGAGGAAGCTGGAAGAGCATTTTGACGGCCTGCAGATGGAACATGTTCCGAGAGCTCAGAATGACATTGCAGATGGCTTTGTCAAAGTCGCCGACTCAAGTTGCACAATGGAACCAGGGATTTTTGTGCTCAAGCTGACTCAACCATCTGTGACACCATCAACTGGACAGAGCAAGAAGAGAAACTTGGTTACTGGCGACTACTTTCCGGCAGAGCTCCCCGAAGCCGCCACCAAGAAGGTTCCCAGGATCAACACAAAAAGTGCTGAGGAGCAGTCTGCTCCGACAAGCCCTAGGGTTTCTTTTGTTGAAGCAGACGCTCCCGACAAGTTGTGTCCCGACACGCTTGTCGGGGAGCATCACGCTCCGGCTGAATCTCAAATTCCTGCCGTGGAAGCAGATGTTCCCGCAGCAACATTTGCGCCTTTAGTCCTTGTCGTTGAGCCACAAGCTCCGGCATGGGCACAGCAGATCGTCCATTTCCTTCAAACAGGAGAACTTCCCGAAGAGCAAGAAGAAGCGGAGAAAGTAGCCCGGCAATCGAGTATGTACCAGTTTGTCAATGAAATACTGTACAGAAGAAGATTCAACGGAGTGAAATTGAAGTGCATTTCCAGGGAAGAAGGATAGGAGCTGTTGGCGGAGATACATGGAGGTATATGTGGACACCACATTGGCGCAAGAGCACTTGCCGGCAGAGCATTCCGGCAAGGTTTCTTTTGGCCGACAGCCCTCCAAGATGCAACTGCGCAAGTAACCAAGTGTGAAGCATGCCAGTTCCACTCCAAACAGATACATCAACCTGCTCAAGCTCTCCAAACAATCCCTTTATCCTGGCCATTTTTGGTCTGGGGGCTCGACATCCTTGGCCCCTTTCCCCGAGCTGTCGGGGGCTTCAAGTACTTGTACATAGCAATCGACAAGTTCACAAAGTGGCCAGAGGTGGAAGCAGTGAGGAAGGTGACAACGCAGTCAGCAGTCAAGTTCTTCAGGTCTATTGTTTGCCGTTTTGGAGTCCCTAAAAGGATCATCACCGACTACGGCATACAATTCACGAGACGCACCTTCATGCAGTACGTCCAAGATCTTAGCGCCAAGATCTGCTTCGCTTGTGTTGCTCACCCGAGAAGCAACGGTCAAGCGGAGAGGGCAAACGCTGAAGTGCTGCGCGGGCTCAAGACCAGAACTTTCGACAGGCCGCACAAGTGCGGAAGAAATTGGATCGAGGAGCTGCAAGTGGTTCTTTGGTCGATCGGGACGACGCCAAATCGAGCCATCGGCGGACACCTTTGCTCTTGTTCACGGAGCAGAGGCAGTTCTCCCCACGGAACTCGTATTCGGATCGCCTCGAGTGCTCGCTTATGATGAGCTTGAGCAAGAACAGCTGCGGCAAGATGACGCGCTGCTCCTCGAGGAGGATCGTCTTGAGCTCTTTATCGAGCAGCTCGCTACCGACAAGCTTTGCGCTGCTACCATAGCCGCAAAGTTAATGCCAGAAGCTTCGAGGAAGGCGACCTTGTTCTTCGGCGCGTCTAATCCGCCAAGAATTCCAACAAGTTGACGCCAAAGTGCGATGTCCCTTATCGGGTAAAGCGAGTCACTAGGCCCGGTGCTGTCCGCCTTGAGACCGAAGATGGCTTTCGGGTGAGCAACTCCTGGAACATAGAGCATCTTCGTAAGTTTTACCCATAAGGCGCGGTTGCCGGAACTTGCAGTCCCGGCAACCACCTTTTGTACAAACCTTGCCAATGTTGCATGTAACCCTATGTACAAAGCCGGGCGCAGATCCCGTGCATAAATAAAGATCATATGCTCTACAAATGTTGTCAAATTTCATGCTTTCTTTCTTTTTGCATGCATCATCTGACACTTTGTGCAGCAATCGCCCCCGGTAAGCAATAACGAGCCCTAAGGCTCCATATCATTATTTTCTCTTCTTTCTTTTCCTCAAAAATGAAGGTTCCTTCGCCCACAAGTTCACCGGGGGGGGGGGGGGAGGAGAGGATAAAGGTTTGGACCGGGCGTCGTTCAAAGAAGTATGGCCTTGCCGGGACACAGATGACAGAAAAGCTAAGTTGCCAAAGTTTGAGCACAGTCAGTTTTAAATTTTTAAGTTATATTCCTTGAACGACCGTACCTTGTATGGAAAACCTGTGCGCGGAGGAACCGGCTCATGGCTAAGTTGCGCCCTTACTTTGTTTCGAGTCCGCTCAACAATGAAAGTGTGCTGCGACTAGCCCCAACAAGGTTTCTTGCCGGAGACAACACCGCTTGACGAGGCTCTTGATGTTCCGCACTCAGCGCTTTCATGACAAGTGTGCTTGCGCCGGCAAGTTCCCTAAAAGCGTAGGGTAAAAACATACAAGGGATGGAACCAAATAAAGGAAGTAACATAGCAGATAGTACCCAGAATAAAGTTATATTACAATAAATAACTTGCCGCGCTCTAATGGATTGTTCCTATGACATATTTAGTAGCGGCAAGAAAAAGGAGGAAAAGGGCGGCCTAATCTACACGATCGCCGTCGACCCTGTTGACTTCATTGACCTTGTCCACAATGGGTGCGACAATGGCTTTAAGCTCTTCAAGATCAGCACCCGCCGGCAGCTTCTTGAGGACGCGGGTGAGGTCGAGGCCCGGGTTGCGGAAGAGTATCTTCACCAGCACTTTCTCCAAGACCTTTGCGCAGATTGCGCGCGACTCGTCAGCCAACTTCTTTGGGATCCTTTCCCGGAGCTGCTGGAGAGCCGTCGCCACACCCTTGAAGAACAAAGTAAGCTTGACGCTGGGCTGGAGGTTCTCGTCGGTGGAGTACCTGAAGCCCACCAAGTCCAGTTGTGCCAGCTCCTCGTCGATGGTTGCAGCGATGTTGACGAGGCCCTCCGTCCAGAGCTCCACCATAGCCCTAAAGGTGTTTTGAGTCTCAGCGGCCCTCGTCAGCAGCTCCTCGTTGCCCTTGGTCTCTTTCTTCAATTCATCTTCTCGCCTCTTGGCACCATCCAACGTCTCCGTCAAGGTAGCCAGCTTCAGCTCCAGATCAGCGCTTGAATCCTTGATGGCGTTCAGTTCCTTGACCTTGTCGGCGAGTTGAACTTGCAGATCGCCATGAGCAAGGGCATCCTTCTCGCGTTCACGTTGGAGTGCGGCAAGCTCTTCATTCTTCCCTCTCATGTCCGCCTCCAGCTGCGTCACCTTCACTTCCAGTTCTTTCTTGGCGGCCTCAGCAGCCGCGGCGGCATCCTTCGCCTCCTTGAGTGCCCCGCCAAGTGATTGCTCCCGTGCGTCGAGCTCCTCCTCGTGGCTGTCCAGATTAACCTTCTTCTGCGTCAGCTCACCTTCCCGCCTGGACAGCTCCTCGGCGGCGAGCCTCTGCTGCTCCTCGGCTTCAGCCTTTTCCAGGATGAACGCCTTCTTCGCCTCGACAAGTTGCGCCCTCTCCTCCGCAATGGATCGGAGGGCCTCCTGGTTGCGGCTCTTGAGCTCCTCCGCATGCTTTTCTATGTCAACTCCCACTCGCGCGACAAGCGCTTCCCGGGACTCGAGCTTCGCTTGCTGGGTGCGGTAGAGTGACACCAACTTTCGGAGCAACAGCTCCTCCTAGGACTCGCCGCTGCTGCTGCCTGGCGCGTCAACCACTGCCAGCCCAGCAAAGGCAAGTACTTCCCCGTCAAACTCCTCTCCTTCGACCGGCGCCCGAGCTCGACGCCCAGGGAAGCTTGATGTATACGCCCTCGCCGGCCTTCAAGTAGGCGCCTGGCTGGGGCTCCTCGGAGCCCGGCGCTGCATCAGCGGCGGAGGGGTCGGCGGTTGGTGTAGCGCCTTGCGCTCCTGCGCCCTCCGGGTCGTCAGTGCGATCGCCGGACCCCTCGCCAGCTCCTGCGCCAGCAGCCTTGGCGGCTTCTTCATTGGCGGGTTCATCAGCACCGGCCTCTTCCTCGTCAGCGGCGGCGTCTTCGGTATTGCCGCGTGCGCCTTCCTCGCCGGTGGCCTCTGTCTCCATCGGGTCTGTGAGAGGGGGGTCTGAGGACAGGAAGAGGAAGGAAAAGTCAAGCAAAGATCCAAAAAGAAAATCAGAAGAAAAACCCAAGGGAAGATTCCCGACAAGAAGGGTTACCTGTGCTGGGCTCTATGACCATGGGCTCCTCCACCAAAGGCTCACTGGTTCCGTCCCTTGCCGGGGATCTCTCCCTTGCCGGAGAATGCTCCCTTGTCGGAGAATCGCCCCTTGGCAGCGTAGTCGAAGCAGACAGCACCTCTGGAGCGGCTTCTGGTTGCTCCTGATGGGCCTGCTCTGCTCATGCACAAGCAAGTTAGCAATCAAGATGTCAACAAAAGGAAAAGCACCCATGCACGCCCCACAATAGGAAGTGAACCAAACAGTTACGCTGGGGGTTGTGCTGGGGGCCGCTGCGAGGAGAGGGAATCGGGTCCGTCAAGGTGGTCTCGGACGTGTCTTCTGCCATCATAGCAGGATCGTCCTCAATGACAACCATGGGGACCTTGGCCCTCTTCGCCGCTCTCTCGGCCCAGAGTCCTGAAAAGGAACAAAATTCAGAGAGAAGCAGATCAGATGCAAGACAAGAAACAACAAAGAACGAAGAAAAACAAGTACAGCGAGGAGAAAGCCGTACTCCTCCTCCTCTTCTTCCTCCTCGTCGGAGCTCAGTAGCAGAGAGGTCAATCTGGTACCCTTTCTGCTTGGCGGAGGAGTAGGCTCCCTTGGACGTTTGCCGGGAGCTGCGGCAGGATCGGGCGTGGCGGCCCGGGAAGACCCCGCCTCAGTTGCCGGCACGGCCTGAGATGCTCCCACGGCAATGGTGCTTGCCGCAGTGGAGCGTGTCCCACGGCGCTGCGGCTGCTGGCCTACCTGCCTCCCTGCTATATCCCCGACTCGACGGAGGCGCCTTCTTGGTTGAAATTGGGGCTGCGCTGGGGGCTCTGCCCACGGCAAGCTGCTCGAAGACGGCTGGCCGCTCGCACCCTCGGCGGGCTCGCTCGCTTCGGCTTCGGGCTCCCCTTCGCCAACGAACCCTCCCGCAAGGTCCTCCCGGTCGGCAAGGCTTGCCGCTTCTGCCGCCTCTGCCTCTTCCAACGTGAAGCCAAATTCGCCCGCGGCGGCGGCTGCTGCCGCCTCTTCGGCCCTGGTGGCGATGTACCTCATCTCGTCATCGGTGGTGTCACGGGTGAGGAGCCTCTGCTCGTCGGCGCGGACTGCTACTTCCACCAGGCTGTCGAAGAATTGCCGCACGACGTCGTCGGCGGGCTCCTTCCAAGTCGGGATAACCCCATGCGAATCGCACTCCGGCATCATTGCACGGATGCGATCAAGACTGGAGTTGTTGCACAGCGGGATGACGCCCTGTGGCAGCCTGAACCACTCCGGATGGTGGGCGTCGTGCTTGAATAGCTCCTTGAGCATCCCGTCAAGCTCCAGAACCATGAAGTTGAAGTTGAGGCCTGGGCGAAGCCTCATGATATCCGCCGGGCCGCCAAACAGCCAGGCAGGCCTCTTCCTCTCCCGTAGAGGGGCGATGCGACGGTGAAGGAAGTCCGCGCCAACGGCCCCTGCTGTGAGCCCGGCAAGCCTGAGCCGCAAGATTCTGGTGGCACTACTAGGGAAAAGCCTAGCAGCAGCTGGTTTTGAGCCTATCGATTAAGCGGGCACAAGCGCTCTTGATAAAGCGCTTCAGCTAATGCTTAGGAATAGCGGCTTGGCGACACTACTGCTAAATTGACTTACTAGCAGCGGTTCTTTATTACATCGCTCTTGTTAATTAGTAGTAGCGCTTCTCCTAACCAGCGCTACTACTACTATTTAGTATTTTATTTCTTTTCTATTTCATGTTGTATTCATACACCTTTACACAAGTTTTCATACAACAGGAATTTAGAGATTGTTTTACATCATAATGAGTTATTACATCATGGGGTGAAAGAACCGTGGACTAGTTTCAAGTGGATGTCCATCCACTTGAAACTAATCCATGATTCTTTCACCCAATGATATAATAATATCATCATCATCATCATATCATTAACAACTTAGTATCATAATACATCATTGTCATATAACACCTCCTCAATATCATTGTTTTCATCATTGACATCACATAACACCTCCTCAAGATCATCATTATCAACTCTAACACATTACCACATAATAAACATATTGTACACGATAGGACCTATTACATTCGATTAAGACCTACTACATTTTCTAAGGTAAAATAACAAAAACAAGATAGCCCTGACTCTCCATTATGGAGAATGGAGATTAGCTTGTCTCCCATTCTTGCCTTTCGCTGAATGTTACTTCCAAGAAACTCCTTGCGAATGTCCATACATTTCTTCCATTCTCGATGATCATGTGTTCACGGTTTTAGAAATCCGATATGCACAGTGAGCTCCCTAGATTTACTGGCGGTATGTTCAGGCGAGAAGCGACCATGCAGACACATCGGATGAGGCACACAATCCATCGGGAGTTTCGTTGAAAAACATAATAATAACTTTGTAGTTAGCAATGATGTACTAGTTTTAGAAGTATGCAAAAATGCACGAATGTCGTAATAGTAAAAGATCTTACCAGGGTATCTCGGAGAAGTTATCGTTGTTCAACACATGCACTAGTGGCACGTATTCACCATAATTTGGAGGAGTTCGATAATAGGCATTGTAATTCTCAAGAAGAGTACAAAATGCGATCAGATGATTTTTCTCCTTATATGTTAATTGGGTGCCTTCGTTGTAGTGGGTTTTATCTACCATCTTCCGCACAGTCTTTGAAGAATCAAAATAAGCTGTCAATGGAAATAAGCTATCAACTATTTTGAAATAAAGAATATAAATTAGTTAATAACTATGTTTGATAAACTCACATAGCGGTACAATCGGCAGCGTATCAACAAGGACCCAAATGTCCATATTGTCTTCCTCGCTGTCAGGATCACCAAGATCCATGGTGATAATCATACCCTCATCAAAACCATACATTTTGCAAAGTGCTTCCCAATTTCGCAACCAAAATGGGTTACGCTCTGAGCATTATACAGATTTACTTCAAAATCCATATCATGATGGGTCCTTAGGTGTATTTTCTTTGTTTCAAAATTTTCATGGTCTTCAAAACCCATCCTCTCCAAGACATAGCGTCTTGCATGGCATGGGATAAGCTAGTCGAATTGTAAAATATGAAAATTAGGCGTTGAAATAGTTGAAGTCATGCTTAATGGAGAAAAAACTATTATAAATCGTTGCATCAGTATGAACATCGCAGGTCTGCTCGAGCTTAATTTGAAGCGGCGATCGTCGTCCAGCCGAACGAAACTGTCGCACATACCTCGATCGTCGTGGCACCAGCTACACTCCCGGAGACCGTCGTCGTCCGAGTATGACATTTCCTACAATCATAATTCAAAGATTAAACTTGTACATATTCTAGCACAAGTCATGTCAGAATTCACGACAAAATCCGGCATGACCTTTGCTAAAAAGGACATATCGGCGCCTGAAATTTGCACGAGCGGAAATTAATCAACACTCCAACAAAACATAGGCCACTCGGAGATGTAAACTGAACATGAGCGGCCACTTGTGCAACCACATATCCTATTTGAGCAACAACACAAAATATACAAGGATATTTGGCTGGTCTCACCTCGATGTCGGGAGGGTGCGTCGGTGATTGGGATGACGGCGGGGTTGTCGGAGGGGTCGGTGGACGGGACGACGGAGGTCACTGAAACCATATAAGTTATCACTAGCAACAAAACATGTTCAACTAGTTTTATTAATTCAACTAGTTCTTACTAAATATAAACTTACTATAAATAGAAAAAACTAGTTCTTTCTAAAAATAAAGTAGTTCAACTAGTTATATTATTTATCTTACTAAAAATAAATTAGTTACATTAATTCAACTAGTTCAACTAGTTTATTAATTTACTTACTAAACTAGTTCAACTACAACTAAAGTAGTTCAACTACCACTACTACTACTAAAAATCTAGTACTAACTAAGCTAAATTAACATCTACTACTACTAAATTAACATCTAGTACTAGCTAACCCTAAATTAACATCTACTACTAAATCTAGTACTAACTAGTGGCAGGGTTGAGGCTTACGAGAGGTAGCTAGGGTGGCGAGGTCGAGGGCGGTGTTAGGCGGGCTGCTGGCGGAGGAGGAGGAGGCGGCCAGATGGATGGAGGAGGCGGAAGAGGAGGCGGCAAGCGGAGGGGAGGATGTGCGAGGAGGATGGAGGAGGGACGGAAGGAGGGGTACCTCGGCGGACGAGCAAGAGCAGTGGCGGTGTGACAGACGGCCACGGTTGTTCTGGCGAGTGAGAGTGTGAGTGTGAAGGGCCGGTCCTCCCATGGGGATAAGGTAGGGATAGTTGTAGCGCGTTTGGCAAAAAGCACTATAGCTAACGCAAGTAGTAGTAGCGCTCTACAGTATAACGCGCTACTGCTATAGCTAGCGGGGGGCCAAGGTCATGGCAACTATAGCAGTAGCGCTGTATGCCTCAAACGCGCTACTGCTAAGTAGCAGTAGCGTGGTATTTTGAAGCGCGCTGCAGATAAGATTCTGTGTATAGGCTTTTCCCTAGTAGTGTGGTGGCGATCTTCAGCTTGGCGTCGTCCGGCGACAAAGCGCTCCAGTCGCTGCCGCGCACTACCCGGGTCTGGCGCAAGTTGGTGAATGGCTGCGGGTTGGCGTCAGCAACCCAACACCACTCCGCCCTCCACTCGTCCCATTTGCTGCGGAGCTCGCCCTCCAAATACACCTCCTTCATGCCGACTCGGGAGATCCAGGCGACCTCGCCAGCCAAAGGCTCTCCTTTCTCGGCTCGGGGGATGAAATAGTGACGAAAAACAGCAACATTTGGGTGGATGCCAACGAAGTTCTCGCAGAGGTGTGTGAAAACCGCCATTGTCAGAACGGCGTTGGGGGTGAAATCGAGAAGATGAAACCCGTAGGTATTCATGATATCACAGAAGAAATCAGAAAAAGGTGGGCATAGCCCGCAGTAGAAGAACACCGGAAAGAAATGGTACCCTTTTGGCCACCGCTTCTAAGTAGAAGCTTCGGCGGAGAGCACCGGCGTGCGCGGATGCGCCCGCGTCTCCGTCGACCAGAAGAGGTAGAACTCCTCCCGCAGCGCCTTCGGGGTGAGCTCGGGGGGGAAAAGCACTCGCTCCTTGCGCAGCGCATCAAGCGCGATGCCTCGGCGATTCGTGCTCTTGCCGGTCTTGGGCGATGGCGAAGCGGCGCTGGAGCGGAAGCATTAGAAGCGGCAGCGGCGGCGGGCGGCGGGCGCTGCTCTCTTCGGCTTAGGAAGCGGAGGGAGCGGCGGAGCTTTGGAGGAAAAAGCGCAAGTGGCGAAGGTGAAACGGTTCCCCTGTTTCCTCTGCTTATAAAGGGGAGAGGCGAACGTTACGCATTTCTGGAATTAAGAATTGCCCACGATCTCTCCCATGACGCCGTGTTTGACGCGTGCCGTAACGGGAGGGCGCGGTGGATACGGAGTAGATTTGGTATGGATCCAGGCCACGCGTGCCCGTACCCTGTTTTGGGCCTGGCCCAACAGCGCTCGGCACCGTGTATGGCCCAGGCCCGGGGGCTCCTGTCGGTGTACTAAAGTAGGGGTACCTTAGTATCCCGAACTTGTGCACAGGCAGTCGCAGCATCCCGCGGCAAGGCTTGCCGGGCGTCCGCCAAGATCCTTCGTTATTCCTATTACTGTCATTCAGGAACAAAGTATTTAAATAATAAGACAAGGCCCCAGCAAGAGGAGCTTGCCGGGAAGGACAAGACCCCGGCAAGAGGAGCTTGCCGGGAAGGCCAACCAAGGCATTTCAAGAAACTTGCCGCGATGCGCTGCGCGTCCCGGCAAGAGCCGTCGAGTGACAAGCTTGCGGGTGCGACAAGACGACGACCGCGACAAGGTGCTTGCCGCGGCGGAGCCACCACTCTGCGCGCACGCTCCAGCGCATCCGACGACGTGTCGCCGCAGGATCGTTCCTGGTGCACGTGGCGAGTAGCTGTGCAGCCAAGCGGTGCGAGGTGGCAAGTGAAGATGACGAGAAGGCCATCGTGGCAATCGGTGGCGCCCCTAACGGTCGTTTCTTGCACTGTTTGGGCGACCGGACGGGCATTAAATGCCCTTGTCCCCTGCCGTCAGAGTTAGGTAGGGGGCACTGTTGATAGCAGTTGTACCAACCCCTATTTTTACTTTTTTACCCCCCTCTGCGTTGCCACCTGTCGGTGACCCCTTTAAACTTTAAAAAGGAGGCCCATGCGCACGTAGAAGGGGTTCGACTCATTCGAGACTACAACACACCCACGCTCTCAAGCAAAGAACAAATACAAACACAAAGCAGCAGTAGGAGTTTTATCTCTCCGGAGAGCTCCGAAGCTGGGTAAAATCCTTCGCGTGCTTTACTCGATCTGCTCTTCGTGCGCCCTCCGCTCCCTGCCGGACCGAAAAGGGGCCCTGCCCCAGAGGTGTTCGTCCCCACGACATCCTTTTTCGCAAATTGAGTTCTTCTGTTGAACGGACGTCCTTTAGGTAGGGTAGTCCTGCTTCTTCTTGCGGTGTATGGCACTTCATCATCGTCGTCATGTTCCATCTTCGGGTCGCTGTACTTGTCAAAGTCTTGCTCATTGGCAACTCCATCCATTCCGATGATTTTCCTTTTGCCTCTCCTCACGACAACACGATTGCGCTTTGACGGGTCGGTAATGAAGAAGCATTGGTCCACTTCGGAAGCCAGTACCAATGGCTCATTTTTCGCGGTGACGATTGGTCTTGGATTTGGCTTCGGGTATAACCATGGTGGTGAAATACTGGTCTTCTTTTATGACTCTCTTCGCCCATCTGACACGGAACGTCAGGACCTTCTCTCCAGCGTAGCTCACCTCCTAGATCTCCTCGATCCTTCCCTACTATCTATCCTTGTCGTTACCATTGTAGGATTCCATCGTTTACCCTGGAGTTCTGATAACCATCGCTCTACATGTCATTTCCCTCAGTGTAGAATGTGTAGCCGTTGATATCGTACGCCTCATACGTCATCAGGTTGTGCTCGGCGCCCTGTGACAAGGCGAATATGAGTTGTTCTTCCGCAAAGGAATCCTCATGTGAAGGGTACGACGGAAGCTTATGCTTGAACCAACGCGTGAAACATGAGTTGTTCTCTTTGATTATATCTCCGTCCGTCCTCTATTGGCCTCGGTCGTTGTATGTCTTCTCAATAAAGGTTTTGTGCTCTACCACCCAAGGATCGACCACGTCTATGTGTTGTAGCACGACTAGGTTTGCTCTTTCAAAGTCGGCGAGTCGACCCTCGAAGTTGACATGCATTTCACGGCGACCCTCACGGTGACCCCATCCAGCGAGCCTGCCGAGGTGCCTGTTGACGGGCAGACCAACGGGGTTCTCGATGCCTAGATAATTCATGCAGTAGGAGATGCACTCTTTGGTCAGAAAACCCTTGGCTATATATGCTTCCCTCTGGACGTGACATGTTGCAAATGTATACTTTGATGACACCATTCATCCTTTCGAACGGCATCATGTTGTGTAGGAACATCGACCCAAGTTGGATAAAATCCTCCATGATATGGACCAGCAGATGCACCATAACGTCGAAGAATGCGGGAGGGAAGTACATCTCAAGCTCGCATAGTATCACCACGATCTCTTCCTGTAGCCTTCTGAGTTTCCTCATGCCAACCGACTTCCAAGAGATGACGTCGAAAAAGTTGCATAGACAAAATAGCATTTCACGGACGTGTGCGTCCATGATCCCACAGATTGCACCTGGAAGTATCTGCGTCATCAGCACGTGACAGTCGTGAGACTTCATCCCGCTGAACTTCTGCTTCGCTGAGTCTAGTATCTTCTTATCTTCCCCGCGTAACCGTAAAGAAGTTTTACTCCTACGAGGCAGGTGAAAAACTGATCGATCTCCTCCTGACTTAGGGTGAAGCACGTGGGAGGGAAGTCATTTCCGGTCTTCTTGGCCTTTTTGCCTTTGCGACGACTTTCTGTGTCCTGCTTCGCCTCATCATCATCATCATTAGCGTGAAGCTCCTCCCTGATGCCCATTGATTTCAAGTCTGCCCTTGCTTTCGGCCCATCTTTGGTCCTCTCGGGCCTACTGAGCAGGGTGCCAAGCAAACTCTCGCACACGTTCTTCATGATATGCATGACATCAAGGCTGTGCACACGGTGGATCTTCCAGTACGGCAAGTCCCAGAAAACAGACCTCGTTTTCCATACCTTCAGCAGAGGTTCTATAGCCTTTCGCTTCTTTCCCGGCTCTGGCGCCTTTTGCTTCTTTCCCGGCAGTAGGCATTCTTTCCCATTTTTCAACAGCTCATCTATTTCCTCGCCGCTCCTCGTACGCGGGCGTCTTCGGGGTTCGGTTTCACCATCGAACAGATCCTTGCATTTCCTCCATGAGTCATCGTAGTGAAGCCACCTTAGATGCCCATGAACACGGTTTTCAAAGACCCGAGATCTCTATCTAGCTGGTGATACGTTGTGTCATCCATGGACCTGATGCATCCAGAATATCCATTGACCACCTGCCCCACGACATATCCGTAACCAAGATAGTCCTACACCATCGTGAGCAATGAGGCTCTCATAGGGAAATATTCTTTCTCTGCGGCATCCCATGTATTGGCTGGCGTTTTCCACAGCACGTCTAGCTCCTCTTTCAGCAGCCCCAGATACAGATTGATGTCGTTCCCTGGTTGTTTCGGCCCTTCAATTAGCATACTCATGTGAATGTACTTCCTCTTCATGCACAACCAGGAGGGAAGGTTGTACATCCACACAAACACAGGCCAGGTGCTATGTGTGCTTCTCTGGCTGCCAAACAGATTGACTCCATTGGTGCTCGAGCGACAGCTCTTGCGTTATCCGTCTGCTTGAGAAGCAGCTCTTGAATATGAGGGTCCTGCACCCAGCCCATCCATGGTCCATCGTCGTCTGCTCCGATATCTTCATCTTCATGATCATGCCCTTCGCCTGCTCCGGCATCTTCCTTGAACACTTCTGCTCGCGATCTACAAGGGTATGTAGATGCACTCCTATCACTCGTTGCTTAGATGAACACATAGATGGATCTTGGTGAAACTGTAGGAAAAAGTTTAATTTTCTGCAACATTCCCCAACAGTGGTATCAGAGCTAGGTCTAAGCGTAGTTCTCTATTGCACGAGTAGAACACAATTTTGTTTTGGGCGTAGATGTTGTCAACTTTCTTGCCGCTACTAGTCTTATTTTGCTTCAGCGGTATTGTGGGATGAAGCAGCCCGGACCGACCTTACACGTACTCTTACGTGAGACAGGTTCCACCGACTGACATGCACTAGTTGCATAAGGTGGCTAGCGGGTGTCTGTCTCTCCCACTTTAGTTGGAGCGGATTGACTTAAAAGGGTCCTTATGAAGGGTAAATAGAAGTTGACAAATCACGTTGTGGCTTTTTCATTAGGTAAGAAAACGTTTTGCTAGAACCCTATTGCAGCCACGTAAAAGATGCAACAACAATTAGAAGACGTCTAACTTGTTTTTGCAGCAATTGCTTTGTGATGTGATATGGCCAAAAGTTGTGATGAATGATGAATGATATATTGTGATGTATGAGATCATGTTCTTGTAATAGGAATCACGACTTGCATGTCGATGAGTATGACAACCGGTAGGAGCCATAGGAGTTGTCTTAATTATTGTATGACCTGCGTGTCAATGATTTAACGCCATGTAATTACTTTACTTTATTGCTAAAGCGTTAGCCATAGTAGTAGAAGTAATAGTTGGCGAAACAAGTTCATGGAACACGATGATGGAGATCATGATGATGGAGATCATGGTGTCATGCGGTGACGAAGATGATCATGGAGCCCCGAAGATGGAGATCAAAGGAGCTATATGATATTGGCCATATCATGTCACTACTATATAATTACATGTGATGTTTATTATGTTTATGCATCTTGTTTATTTAGAACGATGGTAGTAAATAAGATGATCCCTTATAACAATTTCAAGAAAGTGTTCTCCCCTAACTGTGCGCCCTTGCTAAAGTTCGTCGTTTCGAAGCACCACGTGATGATCGGCTGTGATAGATTCTTGCGTTCACATACAACGGGTGTAAGACAGTTTTACACATGCAAAAAACACTTAGGGTTAACTTGACGAGCCTAGCATGTATAGACATGGCCTCGGAACACACAGACCGAAAGGTCGAACATGAGTCGTATGGAAGATACGATCAACATGGAGATGTTCACCGATGATGACTAGTCCGTCTCACGTGATGATCGGACACGGCCTAGTCAACTCGGATCGTGTAACACTTAGATGACTAGAGGGATGTCTAATCTGAGTGGGAGTTCATTGAAATAATTTGATTAGATGAACTTAATTATCATGAACTTAGTCTAAAACCTTTGCAAATATGTCTTGTAGATCAAATGGCCAACGCTCATGTCAACATGAACTTCAACGCGTTCCTAGGTAAAACCAAGCTGAAAGATGATGGCAGCAACTGCACGGACTGGGTCCGGAACCTGAGGATCATCCTCATAGCTGCCAAGAAAGCATATGTCCTAGATGGACCGCTAGGTGAAGCACCCATCCCAGAGAACCAAGACGTTACGAACGCTTGGCAGTCATGTGCTGATGATTACTCCCTCGTTCAGTGCGGCATGCTTTACAGCCTAGAACCGGGGCTCCAAAAGCGTTTTTAGCAACATGGAGCATATGAGATGTTCGAGGAGCTGAAAATGGTTTTCCAAGCTCATGCCCGGGTCGAGAGATATCAAGTCTCCGACAAGTTCTATAGTTGTAAGATGGAGGAAAATAGTTCTGTCAGTGAGCACATACTCAAAATGTCTGGGTTGCAGAACCGCCTGTCCCAGCTGGACATTAACCTCCCGGATGAGGCGGTCATTGACAGAATCCTTCAGTCGCTCCCACCGAGCTACAAGAGCTTTTTGATGAACTACAATATGCAGGGGATGGTGAAAACTATTCCTGAAGTATTTTCAATGCTGAAGTCGGCAGAGGTAGAAATCAAGAAAGCACGTCAAGTGTTGATGGTCAATAAAACCACCAAGTTCAAGAAGGGCAAGGGTAAGAAGAACTTCAAGAAGGACGGCAAGGATGTTGCCGCGCCCGGTAAACTAGTTGCTGGGAAGAAGTCAAAGAATGGACCCAAGCCTGAGACTGAGTGCTTTTATTGCATGTGGAAGGGTCACTGGAAGCGGAACTGCCCCAAATACTTAGCGGACAAGAAGGCCGGCAACACTAAAGGTATATTTGATATACATGTAATTGATGTGTACCTTACCAGTACTCGTTGTAACTCCTGGGTATTTGATACCAGTGCTATTACTCATATTTGTAACTCACAGTAGGAGCTGCGAAATAAGCGGAGACTGGCGAAGGACGAGGTGACGATGCGCGTCGGGATTGGTTCCAAGGTCGATGTGTTCGCCATCGGCACGCTACCTATACATTTACCTACGGGATTAGTTTTAAACCTCAATAATTGTTATTTAGTGCCAAGTTTGAGCATGAACATTGTATCTGGATCTCGTTTGATACGAGATGGCTACTCATTTAAATCCAAGAATAATGGTTATTCTATTTATATGAGAGATATGTTTTATGGTCATGCCCCGATGGTCAATGGATATTCTTAATGAATCTCGAGCGTAATGTTACACATATTCATAGTGTGAATACCAAAAGATGTAAAGTTGATAACGATAGTCCCAAATAGTTGTGGCACTGCCGCCTTGGTCACATTGGTGTCAAGCCCACACTACTAGGGAAAACCCTAGTAGTAGTGCGGGTTTTGAGGCTAGCAGAAGCGCGGGTGGCTATAACACGTTGCTGCTATAACTAGCCTCGTGGCAGCCTCGTAGGAATTATAGCGGCAGCGCGTCTTTGAGGGAACGCGCTACTGCTATATTTGTCTCAGCGATGAGTTTAAATGCATGCGGCGCTCATCGCTAGTTAGCAGCAGCGAGTTATTTTGAAGCGCGCTGCTGATAAGATTCTGTGTATAGGCTTTTCCCTAGTAGTGATATCCTTCATACAATGGAGAAACTGCGTCTATCTCCAGTTGAACCAGCTTGGCTTTCTCTCGGGCGGCAGCTCTTGTGTTATCCGTCTGCTTGAGAAGCAGCTCTTGAATATGAGGGTCCTGCACCCAGCCCATCGATGGTCCATCGTTGTCTGCTCCGACATCTTCATCTTCATGATCATGCCCTTCGTCTGCTCCGGCATCTTCCTCATCATCATGTCCGGCATCTTCTACATGCTGACTATGTACTGCATCTACTTCGTGATCATGTCCTGGAGATTCTTCGTATTCTCGCCTGCCCTCGCCACGGTTGTCTTGCTTCCCTCCCTCATTTCTTGCCCGGCCCCCATGGATGACTTCATAATCATCTTCATCACCTTGCCACCGATAGCCATCCATGAAACCACGCAAGAGCAGGTGGTCCCGCACATGTACAGAATCCGGGTCCATAAGGCTCCTCAGCTTGCATCTTCGACACAGACATCTTATCTGTGTCTCGTTCTTTTGAAGCATCTCGGCCTTCGCGGAGCTCAAAAACCTATTCACGATGACTTCGGTCATCGTGCGGACCATGGTCACCTGCGGGGTAGAGAAAACCGATATTTTAGAACCAAGAAAAAATTTGGCATTACTTTGCCTAAAAATAGGACTGAGGGAGTCCTGGATTAGAGGGTGTCCGGATGGCCGGACCATAGCCTTCGTGTTGACTCCTGGACTATGAAGATACAAGATTGAAGACTTCGTCCCTTGTTCGGATGGGACTTTCCTTGGCGTGGAAGGCAAGCTTGGCGATACGGATATGTTGATCTCCTACCATTGTAACCGACTCTGTGTAACCCTAACCCTCTTTGGTGCCTATATAAACCGGAGGGTTTTAGTCCGTAAGACGATCAACAATCATACCATAGGCTAGCTTCTAGGGTTTAGCCTCTCTGATCTCGTGGTAGATCTACTCTTGTACTACCCATATCATCAATATCAATCAAGCAGGAGTAGGGTTTTACCTCCATCGAGAGGGCCCAAACCTGGGTAAAAACATCGTGTCCCTTGTCTCATGTTACCATCCGCCTAGGCGCACAGTTCAGGACCCCCTACCGAGATCGCGGGTTTGACACCGACATTGGTGCTTTCATTGAGAGTTCCTCGTGTGCGTCATCTTTAGGCCCGATGGCTCCCCGATCATCAACAACGATGTGGTCGAGCGAGACTTTTCTCCCGGACAGATCTTCAGATTCGGCGGCTTTGCTGCTGCGGGCAATTAAGCAGCCATCTGGAGCTGATTGAAAGCTACGCCCCTGGCCATCGGGTCAGACTTGGAAGTTTGAACTACACGGCTGACGTCTGCGGAGACTTGATCTTCGACGGGTTCGAGCCACAGCCAAGCGCGCCGCACTGTCACGAAGGGCATGATCTAGCTCTGCTGCCGGACAATGCCCTGGAGGCCGCACCAGCGTCCGCTCTGACCCTTAGCTCGGAGCGGACTGCGCCGATCAAGGATGGGTGGCTAGACACCGCCTCGGGGGCTGCTATCTCTACGGCGATTGAGCCGAACACCAACCTTGTCCTTTGTGAAGCTCATGACTCCAAGGTTTCGGACTCCTCTTCGGACTCCAAACCTCCTGCGCCCCTGCCAATCGAATCCGATTGAGCACCGATCATGGAGTTCACCGCCGCGGACATCTTTCAGCACTCACCCTTTGGCAACATCTTGAACTCACTAAATTCTCTCTCTTTATCAGGAGAGCCCTGGCCGGACTATGGTCAGGAAGGTTGGGATGCGGACGACGAAGAAATTCAAAACCCACCCACCACCCACTTTGTAGCCACTATCGATGATTTAACCTACATGCTCGACTTCGACTCCGAAGACATGGACGACGATGCAGGAGACGACCAAGAACCAGCACCTATAGGGCACTGGAAGGCCACCTCGTCATACGACATTTACATGGTGGACATCCCAAAAGATGGGAATGGCGATGGAACAACGGAGGATGACCCCTCCAAGAAACAGCCTAAGCGCCGGCGTCAGCGGCGCCGCTCTAAATCCCGCCACAGCAAAAACGGTGATTCCGGCACGGGAGACAATAACACCCCGGACAGTGCCGAAGACAACTCCCTCTAGCAGGATTCAGTGCGGGAGGATGGAGAAGCCAGCCCTCATGAGAGAGCGGCAGGCAGAGAGGTAGAGGACGATAATTACATGCCTCCCTTCGAAGATGAGGCAAGCCTCGACGACGACGAATTTGTCGTACCTGAGGATCCCATCGAACAAGAGCGTTTCAAATGCAGGCTTATGGCCATGGCAAGCAGCCTCAAGAAAAAATAGCAACAGCTTAGAGCTAACCAAGACTTGCTAGCCGACAGATGGACTGAAGTCCTTGCGGCCAAAGAGTATGACCTCGAACGCCCCTCGAAGAGCTACCCAAAATGCAGGCTGCTACCCCGATTAGAGAACAAAGCACCTAAACCTAAATCACCAGCGCATGATACGGCCGACCGGCCACCTCGTGGCCGTCACAGAGAGGCCTCTCGGGCCTCCACTCAAGCCACACGATACGTTACAATACCCGTCACACCGGATATGGCAATTCTGGCCGGGCCGAACACAGTAGACAAGACTCATTTGAGCTACGTCGTGATATAGCCCAATACAGAGGCGCCGCACACCCACTATGCTTCACAGACGAAGTGATGGATCATCAAATCCCTGAGGGTTTCAAACCCGTAAACATTGAATCATATGATGGGACAAGCAGATCCTTGATGCGGATCGAGGACTATCTCCTTCATATCCACATGGCCCGCGGTGATGATCTACATGCCATCAAATACCTCCCACTCAAGCTTAAAGGACCAGCTAGGCATTGGCTTAACAGCTTGCCAGAGAAGTCAATCAGTTGTTGGGAAGACCTGGAAGCCTATGTGCGACCACCAGACGCCTATGACCTAAGCCACATAATTCAGCAGCCAGAAGAATCGGCCAGACAATTCTAGACACGGTTCCTAACCAAGAAAAATCAAATCGTCTACTGTCCGGATGCAGAGGCCCTTGCAGCCTTCAAACATAACATCCGCGACGAATGTCTTGCCCGGCACCTAGGACAGGAAAAGCCGAAATCCATGGCAGCCCTCGCAACACTCATGACTCGCTTTTGCGCGGGAGAGGACAGCTGGCTAGCTCGTAGTAACAACATGACCAAGAGCCCGTTAATTCGGATACCAAGGACAACAACGGCAGGTCGCGTCGCAACAAGCACAAGCGCCACATTATTGGCGATAATGCTGAAGATACGTTAGTCAATGCCGGATTCAGAGGCTCTAAACCCGGTCAGCATAAAAAGCCAGTCAAAAGAAATACTCCGAGCCCGTCCAATTTGGACCGAATACTCGATCGCTCATGCTAGATATACGAAACCCTCGAAAAACTAGCCAACCACCCAACAGGGATTGTTGGGTGTTCAAGCAGGCAGGCAAGCTAGCTGCCGAAAACAATGACAAGGGGCTGCATAGCAATGATGAGGAGGAGCCCCGTCCACCGAACAATATAGGATAGAAGGGCTTTCCCCGACAAGTGCGGACGGTGAACATGATATACGCAACCCACATACCCAAAAGGGAGCGGAAGCGTGCACTATGGGACATGTATGCGATGGAGCTAGTCGCCCAAAGTTCAGTCCGTGGTCTTCCTGCCCGATCACTTTTGATCGAAGGGACCACCCCACTAGCATCCGCCATGGCGGATTCGCCGCATTGGTTCTAGACCCAATCGTTGACGGATTTCACCTCACTAGAGTCGATGGGCGGCGGCGCAGCTGAACCTGCTTTATCAGGATACAGTGTGCAAGATTGGCATAGACCCCTCAAGGATTAAACCCACAAAGACGACCTTCAAAGGCGTCATACCATGTGTAGAGGCCAACTATACAGGCTCAGTTACACTTGAAGTGGCCTTCGGATCACCGGATAACTTCCGAAGCGAGGAATTAATCTTCGATATAGTCCTGTTCCACAGCGGCTATCACGCACTGCTCGGACGAACCGCATTTGCAAAGTTCAATGCAGTGCCACACTACGCATACCTCAAGCTCAAGATGCAGGCCCTCGAGGAGTCATTACGGTCAACGGAAACACCAAACGCTCTCTCCAAACGGAGGAGCATACGACAGCCCTAGCGGCAAAAGTAAAAAGCAGCCTCTTAAGGCAATTCTCGAGTCCGTCTATTAAACGTCCGGACACCTTCAAGCGCGCCCGGAGTAACCTACAACAAGACCGCCTGTCACGTTCCGAGCACACGTAGCAATGCGGCCCCAACCCCAGCCCTCGCGAAATTGCGAAACCAGTACTACGCGTACATAACTATGCTCTGGAAATACAATGGGGGGAGGGGCACGACCACGGCAGGCCCAGAATGCGGCTCAACCGCACAAGGGGCTCCCAGTTGTGTCATTCTTCTTTTTTCTCTTACTTTCAGGACTCCTTTCTCAAGAAGCCCTGTCCGACAGTAGACTTGACGAACACACGATGCAACAGCCAGTGAAGCAGAAAGCTACGTCAAGTGTCCAGGTGGTCTCTATAACGAGCAGTATACTTGTTTTACATACCATCCCGCAGCTAGCTCCTGGAGGGCGACATGTCAAATAGTCCCGTCCCTTGCTTATCATACTATTTGTATCGTTCTGCTTTTATCGTAGTCTTTTTGAATAAACAATGCATAGCTTTTGCCTATTATTGCATTCCCCTTTTTTTATTTTATCTATGCATGTTCACTTATCACATGTACGCTTTGGTACTGCCAAATACACCAGGGGCTTAAGTACCCCAAAATATGGTGTGATAAGTCTGAACACTTTCACAAGTGCAGCACCCCGAACTTATAGCATTATATGAATCGGCTTCGAATCATGTCTTGGGTCAATAGTTGGGTTTTCCCGGCTCCCATGTTTTGGTACCTTACGTTCTGTTATATCGGCTAAGGTAGCGCTAGGAGAACCACTGCGATTGTGCCCCGGTTGAGCTGGGTTGAGCACCTCAGTGGAGAAAGCTAAAACTGACCGTCATGATAGGGCGAGAGCCGGTCGCTGTTCAAGAGGTTTCTTCGAGTCCCTAAAGACTTATGCCACTTAGAGCGAGGAGTCGGCTTTGTCCGACCCAGGCGTGGATAGTGCCCTGAACTCGGTCTTCCGAATACTAGGGGCTTCGCCGAAATTTAAAATTATAGAATTCTATGGCTAAGCGAGAGTGTTAAAGCATTATAGTCTGGTTGCCTTGTTCGTTGCATTGAGTGCCTCCCTCGAAGGACCCAAGAATGGGAAAAAGAGCGCTCAAGTTTATCCCGAACACCCCCGCACTCGTGGCATGGGGGCAGAAGCCGACGACTCACCATCTCTCAAATTTAATAAACGGCCGCACAGAAGGTAATATTTTAAATTAACAAGCGTTGCGTACCTCATATGAACAAGTTTTCATGCGTACAGGATAACAAATGCGAGTTTACTCCAAAATTACATCTTTGGAGCATTCACCCGCCATAAGGCGGGCACCCTTCAGGACGCCCTGATAATACATCTCGGGCTTGCGATACTCCTTGCCCGGCGGCGGAGCGTCTGTCATAAGCTTCTCAGTGTCCATCTTGCCCCAGTGCACCTTAGCACGGGCAAGGGCCCTACGGGCACCTTCGATGCAGACGGAGCGCTTGATGACTTCAATCCATGGATAGGCGTCCACCAGCCGCCTCACCAGCCCAAAGTAGCTCCCAGGCACGGCCTCCTTCGGCCACAGCCAAACTATGAGGCCCTTCATGGCCTGTTCGGCCACCTTATGAAGCTCGACCAGCTGCTTCAGCTGGTCGCTCAAAACGCCGGGTGTCCGGCCTCGATATCTTGAGACCAGAACACCTTCTCCATCGAGCTCCCCTCCTCGGCCTGGTAGAATGCGGCAGCGTCGGACACACTGCGGGGCAAATCTGCGAATGCTCCTAGAGAGCTCCGGATTCGTGTAAGTAACAAGTAATTCACTTTCACGTGCTTGCTTTGCATGAAGAATGCCTTACCCGCCACTATCTTCTTCATCGCCTTAATTTCCTGGAGGGCTTTTTGGGCTTCGGCCTTAGCGGCTTTGGCTCTCTCAAGAGCCGAGGCAAGTTTGGACTCTCGATTCTTTGAGTCACACTCGAAACTCTCGTGTTTTTTCACGAGAGCCTGGAGCTCTTGCCGCACCTCCGCCACCCGCGCCTCCTGCTTCTCTCGCTCGGTGCGCTCCTCGGCCGCATTGATTTCGGCCTTGGACACCGCCTCCTTCAGGGTCGCCACCTCGTTCATGGCACCTGCAATTCTCATGTTATTCCTGTTATTCTTTGCAACCACATCTTTTATATACTTCCATAAGGTATTACTTACCTTCCTTGTCCTCGAGCTGCTTCTTGGCAAGGCCGAGCTCGTTCTTGGACCGCTCGAGGCTCTGCTTCAATGCATTGACCTCCACGATGCTGTGCGGGCGAGAGGTCGCGGCGCAGCCTGCATTCCCATATTGACATACTTATGTTAGACTCCTGCGTACATCTTTTTAGATCCTCAATTCGGCTTTTCTTTCCGAACACCAAACTGAGCATCAGGGGCTACTGTCTATGTGGTAATATTTTTACATATCTTAATACATACCTCAAAGCCTGTTAGAAGGCTGGTACAGGCTTCAGTCAGCCCGCTCTTGGCAGACTGAACTTTCTGGATCACCACACTCATAACAGTGCGGTGCTCCTCATCGATGGAGGCGCCGTTAAGTGCCTCCAGCAAATTATCTGGCGCCTCCATTTGGACGAAGGTCACCGGTGTCGCAGTCTCGCCCTTCATACGAAGGGGCCGCCCGCCGGACTCCGGAACCACTGAGGGTTCCCGTGCGGAGTCTGGCACAGGGCCGGACTCAGAACCCTTTGGGGTTTGATCCCCCTGGCACCCAATGTCCGGGAGGTTGCCTTACGGCACCTCCAGGACCTCCTCCTCCTGGATGGGTCCCTTTTGGGACCCCACCTCGGCGTCATCCACAGCGCGAGGAGAGGAGACGGCCGGAAGCGAAGAGCTATTCACGTTCGACGAAGCCAGGGAGCCGCTCGTTGAAGTGTCGAGCCCGTCCTTGGGCGGGCTGCAGGGTTATGTTCGGCGTTAGGAGATTCTATGTGACAAACGAAACGCCAGGAGTTATTCTGGTATTCGGACACTTACAAAGTTGCTAGGGGCTTAGTCCTCGGCGGCCACTCCTCTTCATCGTCGTTGGCATTGGGGGAGTAGTCCGGAGAGAGGGTTCTTCCCTTCTTGGACCCTTCGGCCTCCCCCGTTGGGGCGGCCTCCCTTTTCTTCTCTCCCCCCGCTGGGGGAGAGGCCTCTTTTTTCTCCTCCTCATCTTCACCGAGGAGTCCGCCTCGGAGTCGTCGGACGATGTGTCCGACAACACCTGGCGCCGGGAACTCTTTCGAGTTCCCATGGCCTTCTTCTTGGCCTTCTTCTCCGACACCACATAGGGCGCCGGAACCAGCAGCCCCGTTAATTGCGCATACACTGGGTCTTCTGGCAAGGGAGCTAGACAGTAAACCTGCCCAGACTTCTTTTGCCATGCCTGTCAAAAGTAAGGGAGTTTAGATCCCGCATGGAGTCAAACTATGGAAAATAAGTGTCTTATAAAGGGTAAAATAGCTTACCTCGCCAGCTTGACGCTGCGATCTGAATCCGCGATCTTCGCTAGCAGATGCGGGAGCCTCGGCGCCCTTGAACAGCACCTTCCAGGCCTCTTTGTAAGCTGGAGGCCCGTTGTTGGCACGGGAGGATCCGGTGGATGAGCATGACCTGGACTACATTGACAAGCTTGATCTTCTTGTTCACAATGTTCTGGATGCAGGTTTGGAGTCCGGTCAGCTCTTCCGAATTGCCACATGTCAGGCCCTTCTCTTTCCAGGAGGTGAGCCGTGTGGGTATGCTAGATCATAACTCGGGGGCCACTGCCCATTTAGGGTCACGCGGCTCGGTGATGTAAAACCACTCCGATTGCCACCCTTTGATGGTTTCCACGAAGGAGCCCTCGAGCCATGTAACGTTGGGCATCTAGCCCACCATGGCGCCTCCACACTCCGCCTGCTGGCCCCCCACTACCTTTGGCTTGACATTGAAGGTCTACAGCCATAAGCCGAAGTGGGGCTTGATGCGGCGGAAGGCCTCGCACACGACGATGAACGCCGAGATGTTGAGGACGAAATTCGGGGCCAGATCGTGGAAGTCCAGGCCGTAGTAGAACATGACCCCCGGACAAATGGGTGAAGTGGAAAACCTAGTCCGCGGAGGAAGTGGGATAGAAACACCACCCTCTCATGGGGTCCGGGTGTGGGGATGAGCTTCCCCTTAGTCGTGGGAAACGAGCACCTATGGGGCAGGGCCCCTTTTCGGTCCGGCAGGGAGCGGAGGGCGCACGAAGAGCAGATCGAGGTGAAGCACGCGAGGATTTTACCCAGCTTCGAGCTCTTGAGAGATAAAACTCCCTCTGCTGCTTTGTGTTTCTATTACATTTCTTGTTCGAAAAGCGTGGGTGTGTTGTAGTTTGAATGAATCGAACCCCCTCGCGCGCATGGGCCTCCTTTTTATAGGCTAAAGGGTCACCGAGGTGGCAACGCAGAGGGGTAAAAAGTAAAAAGAGGGGTTGGTACAACCGCTATCTCTGATGCCCCTACCTAACTCTAACGGCGGGGATAAGGGCATTTAATGCCCGTCCGGTCGTAAGCGGTCAGCGAGAAGCGATCGTTCTGAGCGCCACCGATCGCCACGATGGCCTTCTTGTCATCTCCACTTGCCACCGCACGCTTGGCTGCACAGCTACCCGCCCGCGTGTGCACGGAATGATCCTGCGATGACCGCGTCGTCCGGATCTTGTTGGAGTGCGGTAGCAGTGGTGGCCTGCTGGCAAGCGCCTTGCCGTGGTCGTTGTCTTGTCGCACCCGCAAGCTTGTCGCTCGCCGGGTCTTGCTGGGATGCGTGGCGCGTCGCGGCAAGTCTCTTGGAATGCCTTGGTTGGCCTTCCCGGCAAGCTCCTCTTGCCGGGGCCTTGTCCTTCCCGGCAAGCTCCTCTTGCCGGGGCCTTGTCTTCTTAGTTAAACACTTTGTTCTTGAATGGCACAAATAGGAATGGCGGAGGATCTTGGCGGACGCCCGGCAAGCCTTGCCGCGGGACGCTGCGACTGCCCGTGCACAAGTTCGGGATACTAAGGTACCCCTACTTTAGTACATCGAGGGAGCCGGGCACGGGCCACACACGTGCCGAAGGCTGTTGGGCGAGGCCCAAACAGGCAGGCACACGCGCCTGAGTCCACACCAAATCTAACTCCGTATCCACCGCGCCCTCCGTAGCAGCCGCGTCAACGCGGCGTCGTGGGAAGATCGTGAGCAATTCTTAAATCAAGAAAAGCATCAAATTCGCCTCTCCCTTTATAAGCGGAGAAGCAGGGCCGTTCCCCACCTTCGCCATTTGCGGTTTCTTCCTCGAAGCTCCGCGCTCCCTCCGCTTCCCAAGCCGAAAGAGAGTAGCGCTCCGCCGCCCGTCGCCGCCGTCGCCACCAACGCCTCTGCGCTCCCCCACCGCCTCCGCCATGTCTCCGAAGACCGGGAAGTGCGCGAAGTTGACCGAGCCGCTGCGGCTCGAGGCGCTGCGCAAGGAGCGGCACTTCCCGAGCTCACCCCGAAGGCGCTGCGGGAGGAGTTCTATCTCTTCTGGTCGACGGAGACGCGGGCGCATCCTCGCACGCCGGTGCTCTCCGCCGAAGCTTTTACCTCGAAGCAGTGCCCAAAAGGGTATCATTTCTTCCCAGTGTTCTTCTACTGCGGGCTCTGCCCGCCCTTTTCTGATTTCTTCTGCGACGTCATGAATACATACGGGCTCCATCTCCTTGACTTCACCCCCAACGCCGTTCTGACAATTATTTCATTATTTCATTCCTCGGGTCGAGAAAGGAGAGCCCTTGTCGGGCGGGGTCTCCTGGATCTCAAGGGTCGGCAAGAAGGAGGTGTATCTGGAGGGGGAGCTCCGCAGCAAATGGGACGAGTGGAGGGTTGAATGGTGTTGGATTGTCGACGTAGATCTGCAGCCTTTCACCACTCTACGCCTGAGACCAGTAGTCTTGTGGCGATCAGGCGCTGGGGCGGACGACGCCAAGCTGAAGATCGCCACCACCCGGATTCTGCGGCTCAGGCTTGCTGGGCTCGCAGTAGGGGCCGTTGGCACGGATTTTCTTCGTCGCCGCATCGCCCCTCTGCAGGAGAGGGGGAGGCCTACCTGGCTATTTGGCGGCCCGGCGGACATCATGAGGCTGCGTCCAGGCCTCAACTTCAACTTCATAGTTCTGGAGCTTGACCGGATGCTCAAGGAGCTATTCAAGCACGACGCCAACCATCCGGAGTGGTTCAGGATGCCGCAGGGCGTCATCCCACTGTGCAACAACTCCCAGCTTGATCGCATCCGCCCAATGATGCCGGAGTGCGACTCGCATGGGATTATCCCAACTTGGAAGGAGCCTGCCGACGACGTAGTGCGGCAATTTTTCGACAGCTTGGTGGAGGTAGCAGTCCGTGCCGACGAAAGCGAGGCTCTCACCAGCGACACCAGCGGACGATGAGATGTGGTACATCGCCACTGGGGCGAAGAGGCGGATCACGGTACATCGCCACCACCGCCCAGGGTGAGTTTAAGCTTCACGTTGGAGGAGGCGAGCGCCGAGGCGGCAAGCCTTGCGGCCGAGAGGACCTTGGCGGGAGGTCGTCGGGAGGAGGAGGCCAAGCCGAGGCAAGCGAGCTGCTGAGGGCGCAAGTGGCCAACCGTCTTCAAGCAGCTTGCCGCAGAGCAGGGCCCTCAGCGCAGCCCCAGCTCAAACAAGGAGGCGTCTTCGCAGGGCCGGAGACACAGCAGGGCGGCAGACGGGCCAACAGCCGCAGCGCCGCGGGACACGCTCCACCGCGGCAAGCACAGTTGCCGCGGGATCATCTCACGCTGCACCGGCAACTGGGGCTGGGTCTTCTCGAGCCGCCACGCCTGATCCCGCCGCAGCCTCCGGCAAGCGCCCAAGGGAGCCTACTCCTCCGCCTCACCGCGCAGAAAGGGTACCAGACTTCGACCTCTCCGCGCTGAGCTCTGACGAGGAGGAAGAAGAGGAGGAGGAGTAAGACTTTCTCCTTGTTGTACTTGTATTTCTTCGACCTTTGTTGTTTCTTGTCTTGCATCTGATCCACTTCCCTCTGAACCTTGTTCCATTTCAGGACCCTGGCCGAGAGAGCGGCAAAGAGGGCTAAGGTCCCCGTGGTTGTCATCGAGGACGATCCTCCTGTGATGGCAGAGGACATGTCCGAGACTACCTTGACGGACCCGATACCCTCTCCTCGAAGCAGCCCCCAGCACAGCCCCCAGCGTAAGTGTTTGGTTCACTTCCTGTTGCGGGGCGCGCATGGGTGTTTCTTTTCTTTTGCTGACATCTTGATTTTTGACTTGCTTGTGCAGGAGCAGAGCAGGCCCATCAGGAGCAACCAGAAGACGTCCCAGAGGTGCTATCTGCTTCGACTATGCCGCCAAGGGGCGATCCTCCGACAAGGGAGCGCTCTCCGGCAAAGGAGAGATCCCCGGCATGGGACGGAACCAGTGAGCCTCCGGTGGTGGAACCCATGGTCATAGAGCCCAGCACAGGTAACCCTCCCTGTCGGGAATTTTCCCTTGGGTTCTTCTTCTGATCTTCTTTTTTGGATCTTTGCTTGACTTTTCTTTCCTCTTCCTGTCTTCAGATCCTCCTCTCACAGACCCAATGGGCCGAGGCCACGGCGAGGAAGGCGCTGCAACACCGAAGGCGTCGCCGCCGAGCGAGGAAGAGGCCGCGGCCGACGAACCCACCGTGAAGAAGCCGCCAAGGCTCTTGGCGCGCAGAGCTGAGTGAGGTCCGCTGATCGCTTGACAACCCGAGGGCGCGGGGCGCAAGGCGCTCAACGACCGCCGATCCTTCGCCCGCTGATGTGCGGCGGGCTCGAGCCCAGCCAGCGCCTACTTGAAGGCGGCGAGGGTGTCTTCATCAGGCTTCCCTGGGCGTCGAGCTCCAGGGCGCCGGTCGAAGGAGAGGAGTTTGACGGGGAGGTACTCGCCTCTGCTGGGCTGGCAGTGGTTGACGCGCCAAGCAGCAGCAGTGGAGAGTCCAAGGAGGAGCAGCTGCTCCGAAAGTTGGTGTCACTCTACCGCTCCCGGCAAGCGAAGCTGGAGCCCCGGGAAGCGCTTGTCGCACAGGCGGGAGTTGACATAGAGAAGCATGCGGAGGAGCTCCAGAGCCGCAACCAAGAGGCCCTTCGATCTATTGCTGAGGAGAGGGCGCAGCTTGTGGATGCGAAGAAGGCGTTCATCCTTGAGAAGGCAGAAGCCGAGTAGCAACAGAGGCTTGCCGCTGAGGAGGTGTCCACCCGGGAAGGTGAACTAACGCAGCGGAAAGTCAATCTGGACAGCTACGAGGAGGAGCTCGCCGCACGCGAGCAATCACTTGGCGGGGCGCTCAAGGAGGCGAAGGACGCTGCCGCGGCTGCCGAAGCCGCCAAGAAGGAGTTGGAGGTGAAGGTGACACAGCTGGAGGCTGATATGAAAGGGAAGAATGAAGAGCTTGCCGCACTCTAGCGCGAATGCGAGAAGGATGCCCTTGCTCATGGCCATCTGCAAGTTCAACTCGCCGACAAGGTCAAGGAACTAAACGCCGTCAAGGACTCAAATGCTGATCTGGAGCTGAAGCTGGCCACACTGACGGAGACACTGGACGGCGCCAAGAGGCGAGAAGATGACTTGAAGAAAGAGATCAAGGGCAATGAGGAGTTGTTGACGAGGGCCGCCTAGACTCAGAACACCTTCAGGGCTACGGTGGAGCTCTGGACGGAGGGCCTCGTCAACATTGCTGCAACCATCGACAAGGAGCTGGCGCAACTGGACTTGGCGGGCTTCGGGTACTCCACCGACGAGAACCTCCTGCCCAGCGCCAAGCTTACTCTGTTCTTCAAGGGTGTGGCGACGGCTCTCCAGCAGCTCCGGGAAAGGATCCCAAAGAAGTTGGCTGACGAGTCGCGCGCAATCTGCGCTAAGGTCTTGGAGAAGGTGTTGGTGAAGATACTCTTCCATAACCGGGCCTCGACCTCACCAGCGTCCTCAAGAAGCTGCCGGCGGGTGCTGATCTTGAAGAGCTCAAAGCCATTGTCGCACCCATTGTGGACAAGGTGAATGAAGTCAGGAGGATCGATGGCGAGCGCATGGATTAGGCCACCCTTCTTCTCCCTTCCTTGTCGCTGCTAATTAAATTATGAGAACAATTTAGTCACTGCTGCAACAAGTCGCTTTTGTAATATAACTTTATCTTGGGTAGTATTTGCTATGTTATTTCCTTTACTTGATTCCCTCCCTTGTATGTTTTCGCCCTACGCTTTTAGGGAACTTGCCGGCGCAAGCACCCTTGCCGCGAGCGCTGAGTGCGGAACATCAGCAGCCTGCTGGCGGTGTTGCCTCCGGAAAGAAACCTTGTCGGAACTAGTCGCAGCACACTCACATTGTTGAGCGGACTCAAAACAAAGTAAGGGCGCAACTAGCCACGAACTGGTTCCTCCGCACATAGGTTTTCCATACAAGGCACAGTCGTTCAAGGAATATAACTTAAGAAATTTAAAATTGATTGTGCTCAAACTTTGGCAACTTAGCTTTTCTGTCGTCTGGGTCCCGGCAAGGCTATACATCTTTGAACGACGCCTGGTCCACACCTTTATCCTCTCTTCCCCCCCCGGTGAACTTGTGGGCGAAGGAACCTTCTTTTTGAGAAAAAGAAAGAAGAGAAAATAAAGGTATAGAGCCTTGAGGCTCGTTATTGCTTACCGGGGGCAAGTGCTGCACAAAGTGTCAGATAATGCATGCAAAAAGAAAAAGGCATAAAATTTTGACAAGATGTGCAGAGCATATGATCTTTATTTATGCACGGGGTCTGCGCCCGGATTTGTACAAAGGGTTACATGCAACAGCGGCAAGGCTTGTACAAAAGGTGGTTGCCGGGACAGCAGGTTCCGGCAACCGCGCCTTATGGGTAAAACTTACGAAGATGCTCTATGTTCCAAGAGTTGCTCACCGGAAAGCCATCTTAAGTCTCAAGGCGGATAGCGCCGGGCCTATTGACTCGCTTTACCCGATAAGGGCCTTCCCACTTCGGCGTCAACTTGCTGGAATTCTTGGTGGATTGAACGCGCTGAAGAACAAGGTCGCCTTCCTCGAAACTTCTGGCATTAACTTTGCGGCTATGGTAGCGACGCAAAGCTTGCTGGTAGCGAGCAGCTCGTACAACAGCCTGAAGACGATCCTCCTCGAGGAGCAGCCCGTCATCTTGCCGCAGCTGCTCTTGCTCAAGCTTATCATAAGAGAGCACTTGAGGCAATCCGTATACGAGTTCCGTGGGGAGAACTGCCTCTGCTCCATAGACAAGAGCAAAAGGTGTCTGGCCAGTGGCTCGATTTGGCGTTGTCCTGATCGACCAAAGAACCACCGGCAGCTCCTTGATCCAGTTTCTTCCGCACTTGTGCAGCCTGTCGAAAGTTCTGGTCTTGAGTCCGCGGAGCACTTCAGCGTTCGCCCTCTCCGCTTGACCGTTGCTTCTCGGGTGAGCAACAGAAGCGAAGCAGATCTTGGTGCCAAGATCTTGGACGTACTACATGAAGGTGCGGCTCGTGAATTCTGTGCCATTGTCGGTGATGATCCTGTTAGGGACTCCGAAACGGCAAACAATTGACCTGAAGAACTTGACTGCTGACTCTGCTGTCACCTTCCTCACTGGTTCCACCTCCGGCCACTTCGTGAACTTCTCGATTGCCACGTACAAGTACTCGAAGCCACCGACAGCTCGGGGAAAGGGGCCGAGGATGTCGAGCCCCCAGACCGAAAATGGCCAGGACAAAGGGATTGTTTGGAGAGCTTGAGCTGGTTGATGTATCTGTTTGGAGTGGGCTGCACGCTTCACACTTGGTTACTTGTGCGGTTGCATCACGGAGGGCTGTTGGCCAAAGAAACCTTGCCGGAAGGCTTTGCGACAAGTGCTTCTTGCGCCAATGTGGTGACCACATATGCCTCCATGTATCTCCGCCAACAGCTTCTGTCCTTCTTCCCGGGAAATGCACTTCAATTTCACTCCGTTGAATCTTCTTCTATACAATATGTCATCGACAAACTGGTACATACTTGATTGCCGGGCTACTCTCTCTGCTTCTTCTTGCTCTTCGGGAAGTTCTCCTGTTTGAAGGAAATGGACGATCTGCTGTGCCCATGCCGGAGCTTGTAGCTCAACGACAAGGACTAAAGGCGTAAATGCTGCTGCGGGAACATCTGCTTCCACGGCAAGAATCTAAGATTCAGCCGGAGCGTGATGCTCCCCGGCAAGCGTGTCGGGATACAACTTGTCGGGAGCGTTTGCTTCAACGAAACAAACCCTAGGGTTTGTCGGAGCAGACTGCTCCTCAGCACTCTTTGTGTTGATCTTGGGCATCTTCTTGGCGGCGGCTTTGGGGAGCTCTGCCGGAAAGTAGTCGCCAGTAACCAACTTCCTCTTCTTGCTCGGTCCAGTTGATGGTGTCACAGATGGTTGAGTCAGCTTGAGCACAAAAATCCCTGGTTCCATTGTGCAACTTGAGTCTGGCGCATTTTGGTGAGCCATCTGCAATGTCGTTCTGAGCTCTCGGAACATGTTCTATCTGCAGGCCGTCAAAATGCTCTTCCAGCTTCCTCACTTCATCAATGTAGTCTTCCATCAACGGACTTTGATAATCTTTGTTCACTTGGCGGAAGACAAGCTGCGAGTCACCCCTGACAATGAGCTTCTTGATCCCAAGGTCAGCGGCGATCCTGAGTCCGGCAAGCAGTCCTTCATACTCTGCAGTATTGTTTGTTGCTTGCTCCTTGGGAAAGTGCATCTGGACCACGTACTTGAGGTGCTCTCTAGTGGGTGCGATGAGTAACACATCCGCACCGGCGCCTTGCAGCGAGAAGGCACCGTCAATGTACATGATCCATTCTTTGCTCGCTTCCTTGACGGGGATGCTCGTCTCCGGAGTTTCTTCATCAGGTGTTGGCGTCCACTCTGCTATGAATTCTGCCAATGCTCGGCTCTGGATAGTTGAAGTACTCTCAAACTTGAGGCCAAAGCTCGACAGTTCCAGTGCCCACTCGACAATACTGCCTGTTGCTTCTGGATTCTGCAATATCACCTTCAACGGAAAGCGAGTGACAACTGTGATCTCATGTGCTTGAAAGTAATGGTGCAGCTTCCTCGAGGCCATGAGAAGGCCGAAAAGCAACTTCTGCACTCTAGAGTACCTTGACCTAGCCCCCTGCAGAAGGGAAGTGACAAAATAAACTGGGCGCCGCACCATCTTCTTTTGTTTCTCTTCCTGTGGCTGCACAGATCCATCCTTGTCGGGACCAGAGCTTGTCGGGGAAGCCCCCTGCTTGTCGCTGGACTCGCTTGCTGTGGTCGCTGGCTCATCATCCGCCTCCCTCTCCGCTAATAATGCAGCACTAACCACTTGATTGGTTGCCGCTAGATACAGCATCAACTTCTCTTGTGGCTTAGGTGCGACAAGTATTGGAGTGGAAGACAGGTATCTCTTCAAGTCCTGCAGTGCAGCCTCCGCTTCTGGAGTCCATTTCATTGGACCTGCCTTTTTCAAAATTTTGAAAAATGGCAGGGCGCGCTCAGCAGACTTAGAGATGAACCTACTGAGAGCAGCAACGCAGCCGGCAAACCTTCGTACATCCTTGACTCGCTTCGGTGCTTCGATCTGCTCAATGGCCTTGATCTTGTCGGGATTGGCCTCAATCCCCCTCTGGGATAAAAAGAACCCGAGAAGCTTGCCGGAAGGAACTCCAAACACGCACTTCTCAGGGTTCAACTTGAGATTGATCTTGCGCAGATTTGCAAATGTCTCGTCCAAATCTTGGATCAAAGTTTCTCTATCCTTGCTTTTGACCACTATGTCATCCATATATGCTTCTACATTCCTGTGCAGCTGTGGCTCAAAAGCATGACTGACCACTCTTGCAAATGTTGAACCGGCATTCTTTAGTCCGAAAGGCATTCCTACAAAGCAGTACGTGCCACATGGAGTAATGAATGCGGTTTTCTCCTCATCCTCTTCTGCCATGAAGATCTGATGATATCCTGAGTATGCATCAAGAAATGAAAGCAAATCACATCCCGCCGTGGAGTCGACAATCTGGTCAATGCGCGTCAAGGGAAATGGATTTTTGGGACAAGCTTTATTAACATCGGTGAAGTCAATACAAAGCCTCCACTTCCCGTTCGCCTTGGCGCACGACTCTTGGATTGGCTAACCACGTTGGATGGAGTACTCCTCGGACCAGGCCCGCGCTTCCAACTTCTTGATCTCTTACGCAATGAACGTTGGCGTTCCACCGCTTGCTTCACGACTCTCTCGCTTGACGGGCGGCGTGAGGACAGACGGCAAGGTGGTGCTCAATTACTCACAGGAACACGGGGATGTCGGATGGTTGCCATGCAAACACATCAACATTCGCCGCGAGAAAGCAAGCGGCGCTTTCCTATTTAGGGTCAAGCGTGGCGCGATGGTGAAGGTACCACCGGTGCCGTCCTCCTTGGCGGCCACTTTCTTGGTCTCTGGTGAAGCAGTCTTTGCCTTCTTGCACTTGCCGGTGGAGCTCGATGGTGCGTCCTCGACGGTAGCGGAGCACTCCGAAGAGGTGCGCTTGCCAGAGTGGGCATCAGAGTTACTCTTGCCAGACTTGGTCTTCTTCTTCCCCCCGGGAGCTTCAGCGGCAAGTGGTTTGCGTTCTGCTGCTGCTGCTGCTTCCCGGTAGATCTTGTCGGTACAGATAAGTGCATCCTTCTTGTCGCCGGGGACAGAAATGACACTTATCGGACCGGGCATCTTGAGCACGTTGTAAGCATAATGAGAAGCTGCCATGAACTTGGCGAGCGCTGGACGGCCAAGTATCCCATTGTAGGGCAATGGGAAATCAGCAACGTCAGAGGTGACCTTCTCTGTCCTGAAGTTCAGCTCGCTGCCAAATGTCAGCGGCAGTGTGATCTTCCCCTTCGGCTTGCGCCTTCCCGGGTTGATTCCTTGGAAAGTACCAGTCTCTTCGAGCTCGCTGTCGGGGATCTGGAGCTTCTTGAGCACCGCAGAGGAGATCAAGTTCAAGCCGGCCCCGCCGTCAACCAGCATCTTTGTGACCTTGAGGTTGCGGATGGTTGGTGAAACCAATATCGGCAAACACCCGACCGCAGTTATGCGATCAGGGTGATCCTCAACATCAAAGATGATGGGCGTCTTGACCCTTCAGGCTTCTTGGCGATTCAACCGACGGTTCTGCTGCATTTACTTCCCGCACCCACTGTTTGAGTTGGCGGTGCGAGGTGTGCAGAGAAGCCCCGTCGTCAACGCACAAAACCTCTGTTGCCTTCTGAAACTCCTGTTCGTCGGTCTCGTCCTCATCCATCTCATCATCTTCGTCTTCGTCTTCGTCCTTGTCGCGGCCACGGGGAGGTCTATCTCCTTGCCGCTCCTTGGCCTTGCCGCGGCGCCCTCCCCGGGCGGGACGCTTCTTGCCGGATCCTCCTCCACCTTCTTGGGCCTTCTCCTTGTCACGGCACTCGTATTCAGCTTTCTGCAACTCAACAAGCTGCTCAACCTTCTTGCAGGCCTGGAGATCATGGCCCTTGGTGTGGTGGATCTTGCAGTACTGCTTGCCGGAGCCGTCCTGCTTGTCGGCGGCCACCACAGCCTCGCCTGAGTCACCAGCTTTGGCCTTCTCGGCGCTGCCTCCGCTGCAGGACTGCTCGACAACTAGCACATCCTTAGCCTTCCTCTTTCTGTTATTCCGCCTCCGGTTCTTCTTCGCCGGAGGGGCATCCTCACTGTCATATCCTTCTGCTCCTGCGTTCTCTCCGGGGAGTTTCCTCCCCTCTTTAGCTCGTGCACACTTGTCGGCCAGAGCATATAGCTCGCTGACATCTCTGATTTTGCACATCGCCATCTCCTTCCTCATCCTGCGGTTACGCACGTTCTGATGGAATGCTGCGATAACGCGGGCGGGTGGACGCTCAGGATGTTGCGCTGCACTGGCTGAATCTCTGTATGTACTTTGCTAGGGTTCTCCTTCTTTCGGGCGAAAGCAGATGAAGATCGCTCTCCTGGCCATGGGGTTTGTGGTCGCCGTGAAGGCGCCGACAAACTGATGGCACAGTCCGCCCATGAAGAGATGGAGTTGTCCGCAAGTACATGAGCCAAGATCGACGTTGGGCTTGAGCACCAGCGGAAGTAGTTGGCGAGATCTTCTCGCCGTGCCCCGGCAGCCTGCACCGCTATGGTGTAGACGCCGAGGAACTCGACGGATGTATCCTGCCATCGTATTCTCGGGTTAAATCGGGTTTGAAGTTCTTGGTGCTCGGGCCATCGACTCGCGGCAGTTCACGGGTGAACACAGGGCAACCTATCACGTACGGCAAGTCGACTGGTTCCCCTGGCGCATGCATATCAACAGTGGGCCCAGCGCGCTGGTCAGAATGACGTCGCGCATCTCTCCGACGCTCGATGCGAGTACGAGCGTCTTCTTGTCGTCGTTCTTGGAGAACTTGGCGTTGATCGTGGCGAGCTCGCGGGTCCGATGATGCAGTGGAGTCGGTGTCGAGGTTGGCCCGGCGAGTCGGCGATCTTGGCCTTCGGGGTGGGGAGTGCACGGTGGTGGCACCCCCACCAGTCTTGTCGGCATCGGCTTGCGCCTGGGCGTCTTGCCGCGGCTTTGACGTGCTTGGTTGCCGGGGCTTGTCGCCGTTGGCGAAGCCGATGAGGCTCTGGATGGTGATCCTCCAGTCGTCGATCTTGTCTGGCGCTGGAGGGTAATCTAGTAGCAGTTGGGCTCGAGCCAACGCTTCTTCCGGGGTATTCGGCGGTGGGGGCGAACGACGCGAGGAGCGGGATATGCTCAAACTTCTAACAGTGTTAGAAGGAGCAACATCTCATCCAGGCGACTGTGCCGCGCTCGCGCCAACGTGTTGACGTGCATGTTGGCCTTGAGCGTCCCGCGATCCGCCGGCTTGGCCTAGTTCCAACGCGAGCATGGTGCCAGGAGCACCATGGGGTTGTCGATCCCGCGCCTTCTGAGAGGGGCGCGGCGCATGTACAGACGCCGAAGTTTGCGGGGCCTTGTCCTTGGATCTAGTGACAATGTGAGTCCCCCCGTCGACGCCCGCTCCTCCGCCGACGTCTACCCCACCGCCTGTTTGCTCCGGCGGCGGTGGGACCGACGTGGACGGAGCGGCCACCTCCGAAGCCTTCCTCTTCGGTGGCATGTCGATGAAGATGTTGATGTAGCGCGCGCGAAGACCGGATCAGGTTCGCACAACCTCGACGCCCCCTACCTGGCGCGCCAAAGATGTCGTGGGAAACGAGCACCTATGAGGCAGGGCCCCTTTTCGGTCCGGCAGACAGCGGAGGGCGCACGAAGAGCAGATCGAGGTGAAGCACGCGAGGGATTTTACCCAGCTTCGGAGCTCTCCGGAGAGATAAAACTCCTACTGCTGCTTTGTGTTTCTATTCTGTTCTTGTTCGAAAGCGTGGGTGTGTTGTAGTTTCGAATGAATCGAACCCCCTCTACGTGCACATGGGCCTCCTTTTTATAGGCTAAAGGGGTCACCGACAGGTGGCAACGCAGAGAGGGGTAAAAAAGTAAAAAGAGGGGTTGGTACAACCGCTATCTACAGTGCCCCCTACCTAACTCTGACGGCAGGGGACAAGGGCATTTAATGCCCGTCCGGTCGCCCAAACAGTGCAGGAAACGACCGTTAGGGGCGCCACCGATCGCCACGATGGCCTTCTCGTCATCTCCACTTGCCACCTCACACCGCTTGGCTGCACAGCTACCCGCCACGTGTGCCTGGAATGATCCTGCGACGACACGTCGTCGGATGCGCTGGAGTGCGGGCGTAGAGTGGTGGCTTCGGCGCGGCAAGCGCCTTGCCGCGGTCGTTGTCTTGTCGCACCCGCAAGCTTGTCGCTCGCCGGGTCTTGCCGGGACGCGCGGCGCGTCGCGGCAAGTCTCTTGGAATGCCTTGGTTGGCCTTCCCGGCAAGCTCCTCTTGCCGGGGCCTTGTCCTTCCCGGCAAGCTCCTCTTGCCGGGGCCTTGTCTTCTCAGTTAAACACTTTGTTCTTGAATGGCACAAATAGGAATGGCAGAGGATCTTGGCGGACGCCCGGCAAGCCTTGCCGCAGGACGCTGCGACTGCCCGTGCACAAGTTCGGGATACTAAGGTACCCCTACTTTAGTACACCAACACCCTTGTTGGGGAGCCGATGCACGATGTCGCTGGACAAGTATCTGGCCTTCCGCAGCCTCTTGATGTGCCGCTCCGTGACGGAGGAGGCCATCCACTTGCCTCCCGCTCCGGACATGGCTGGGCAAGGTTGAGGCGAGATGTGCGGACTTGGGCGTTGGAGCTCGAGTGCGCGGAAATGGATAAGCAAAGGAGGAAGAAGGCGTAGGTAAAAAGGTGGATCCTTATCCCCTTATATGGACGGACAAAACTATGCGTCCCCACCGGCCTGGTAAAACTTGCTTATCTCCCCAGCGCCGTAATCAATGGCGTGGTTGGGTTACCCACACCCGTATTGATGAGAATCCCGGGATAAGGGGACACGATCTCTGCTTTGACAAGACGTACCAAGGAAACCACCTTGCTAAACGCGTTGAGGTGGGACAGTGAAAACGATTCGAATAAAGGCTTCGCCGTGGTGTGATGTCACGCCACGATATACGTCAGCAGATTGAACTTGTGTAAATATTATTCTCTCTATGGTGGTATGTGGAACTTATTTTGCAGAGCTGGACACTATCCTTGTGTTCAAAATCTTTTATGAAGTATTTGGAGGAGGAACCCCCCTTGCAATGCCGAAGACAATATGCGCGCCAGACTCGTCATCATTGAAGCCTGGTTCAAGGGTTACTGAGGGAGTCCTGGATTAGGGGGTGTCCAGATGGCCAGACTATAGCCTTCGGCCGGACTCCTGGACTATGAAGATACAAGATTGAAGACTTCGTCCCTTGTCCGGATGGGACTTTCCTTGGCATGGAAGGCAAGCTTGGCGATACAGATATGTAGATCTCCTACCATTGTAACCGACTCTGTGTAACCCGAACCCTCTTTGGTGCCTATATAAACCGGAGGGTTTTAGTCTCTAGGACGAACAACAATCATACCATAGGCTAGCTTCTAGGGTTTAGCCTCTCTGATCTCATGGTAGATCTACTCTTGTACTACCCATATCATCAATATAAATCAAGCAGGAGTAGGGTTTTACCTCCATCGAGAGGGCCCGAACCCTGTTAAAAACATCTGTCCCTTGTCTCCTGTTACCATCCGCCTAGACGCACAGTTTCGGACCCCCTACCCGAGATCCGCCGGTTTTGACACCGACAAGGACGAAACAAAATGCATAGTGCCAAATTCTCGCCGAAACGCAAATGAATCAACATCCCAGCAAAATATTGGCAACTATCACATTTCAAATATTGGTACCTGCAAACACAAACATATATGCAACACCACAAACATGTGCAACACCACAAACATACATAGACATAGCTAGGCCATAAAAAGTGCACCTGCACGTTGTTGGAGGGAGAAAAAAGTAGATCTACAACATAAAGAAAGCTTGCCCCTTACTTACCTATCAAAAAAGGTAATTTAACCACTTAATCTGGATGAATCTATGGTGCAAATGAGGTGAGGAGGAGGAGGCAGCCGAGACAAGCTTGGAGGAGGAGGTGGAGAGAATGAAGTGGGGAAAGTGAGTGTGTAGGTGGCTGTCCAAAATATCTAGCTTGTCCTAGGTTGCTAATGGCGCACCACCTACAAATGCGCCATTAGTAACCCTGGTTACTAATGGCGCACCAGTTGGCGGTGCGCCATTAGTAGTTTTGCAAAAAAATGATAGTAGTGGCGCATGGTGTGACTGGTGCGCCATTACTAGTTAAAACTAGCAATGGCGCACTGTGCCCTGGTGCGCCATTAGTATTTTTAGAAAAATAGAAAAAAATGTTAGTAGTGGCGCACCATGGGTGTGGTGCGCCTTTTGTGTCTATCACACTAATGGCACACCAACAGATAGTGTGCCACTGCTATACAGTAGGCATGTAACAATGACATCACAAATGATTCCCCATGCTGCTACCTGACATGATTTCATGTGCCACCTTGCTGATCTGCAATTCCGTCGATGAAACCATAGCAGAGCAATAAATTTCTCGAATATTGCGCCCATCCCCGAAAAATGCGTGGCCGTGGCACGTGCCATGCGGTTGCCTGCTCTTAGAGCACGAGAAGTTTTGAGGCCAACGGAGCAACAGGACTAGCACTTCCTACACAAACCGGACACGTTCCCTCTCGATACCTAGATACTAGCTCGGAGACGGTGCGGTTTACATGCGGCCGTAGGGGAAGCTTACTTGAAATGCGTCCAAAGTTTTACCACACCCTACAGAGGCCATGTGATGACACAGTGCCAGATCCCGAGCAATCCTACCATTGACATCATCAAGATTCCATCTCCTTAACAAGAGTATAATGAATACCGAAGCTTACTGCATCTGGACTATCCCACTATTTATATTTAAATGGGTCTTGTTGCTTGTCTGTAGGTGAGGTGGGACTAAACTTTGGTGGTGGCCTTATCTTTACCGAGAGCCACTCTCGGCAACTGCCACTAGAGGATTGATAGTGACTGTATTGACTTTTAATAATTAGAGAAGACTGTGATATGTCTCCAACATATCTATAATTTTTTATTGTTCCATGCTATAATATTATCTGTTTGGGATGTTTAATAGACTTTTTTATACTCTTTTATATTATTTTTGGGACTAACCTACTAACCGGAGGCCGAGTGCAAATTTTTGTTTTTTTTGCCTATTTCAGTGTTTTGCAGAAAAGGAATATCAAACGGAATGAAACCTTCGAGAGGATCGTCTTTGGAATGAACGCAATCTAGGAGACTTGGAGTGGACGTCAAGGAAGCAACAAGGCGGCCACGAGGCAGGGAGGCGCGCCCCCACCATCGTGGGCCCCTCGTAGCTCCACCGACCTATTTCTTTCGCTTATATATACTCTTATACCCTAAAACATCCAATAGAGCAATGAAACCCTATTTCCACCGCCGCAACCTTCTGTACCCGTGAGATCCCATCATGGGGCCTTTTCCGGCGCTCCACCGAAGGGGGAATCGATCATGGAGGGTTTATACATCAACACCATAGCCTCTCCGATGATGTGTGAGTGGTTAACCACATACCTTTGGATCCATAGTTATTAGCTAGATGGCTTGTTCTCTCTCATTGGATCTCAATACAAAGTTCTCCTCGATCTTCTTGGAGATCTATTCGATGTAATAATTTTTGTGGTGTGTTTGCCAAGATCTAATGAATTGTGGGTTTATGATCAAGTTTATCTATGAACAATATTTGAATCTTCTCTGAATTCTTATATGCATGATTTGATATATATCTTTGCAAGTCTCTTAGAATTATCAGTTTGGTTTGGCCTACTAGATAGATATTTCTTGCAATGGGAGAAGTGCTTAGCTTTGGGTTCAATCTTGCGGTGTCCTTTCCAAGTGACAGTAGGGGTAGCAAGGCACGTATTGTATTGTTGCCATCGAGGATAAAAAGATGGGGTTTAGATCATATTGCTTGAATTTATCCCTCTACATCATGTCATCTTGCCTAATGCGTTACTTTGTTCTTATGAACTTAATACTCTAGATGCAAGCTGGATAGCGGTCGATGTGTGGAGTAATAGTAGTAGATGCAGAATCGTTTCAGTCTACTTGACACGGACGTGATGCCTATATACATGATCATGCCTAGATATTCTCATAATAATGCGCTTTTCTATCAATTGCTCGGCAGTAATTTGTTCACCCACCATAATATATGCCACTAGTGAAATCTGATGGAAATATGCCCTAGAGGCAATAATAAAGTTATTATTTATTTCCTTATATCATGATAAATGTTTATTATTCATTCTAGAATTGTATTAACCAGAAACATAATACATGTGTGAATACATAGACAAACATAGTGTCACTAGTATGCCTCTACTTGACTAGCTCGTTAATCAAAGATGGATAAGTTTCCTAACCATAGACATGAGTTGTCATTTCATTAATGGGATCACATCATTAGAGAATGATGTGATTGACTTGACCCATTCTGTTAGCTTAGCACTTGATCATTAAGTATGCTGCTATTGCTTTCTTCATGACTTGTGCATGTTCTATGACTATGAGATTATGCAACTCCCGTTTACTGGAGGAACACTTTGTGAGCTACCAAACGTCACAACATTACTAGGTGATTAGAAAGGAGCTCTACAGGTGTCTCCGAAGGTACTTGTTGGGTTGGCGTATGAGCATCTAGGTTCCGCTATTGGTTATTGACCGGAGATGAGTCTCAGTCATGTCTACATAGCTCTCGAACCCGTAGGGTCCGCACGCTTAACTTTCGGTGACGATCGGTATCATGAGTTTATGTGTTTTGTTGTACCGAGGGAGTTCGGAGTCCCGGATGAGATCGAGGACATGACAAGGAGTCTCGAAATGGTCAAGACGTAACAATCGATATATTGCACGACTATATTCGATCATCGGAAAGGTTCCGAGTGATTCGGGTATTTTTCGGAGTACCGAAGAGTTACGGGAATTCGTATTGGGCCTTAATGGGCCATACGGGAAAGGAGAGAAAGGCCCCAAAGGGTGGCTGCACCCCTCCCCATGTGTAACACCCCGGATGTAACTTTCCATATTTGTAACTCCAACTCTTGCCATTTTCGGCTATGTGCTATGGTATTCCCTCCGTGGTTGGGTTTTGTCTTTCGTTTTGCATTTTGTTCATGTCATGCGTCTCATATCATGTCATCATGTGCATCTAATTTGCATACGTGTTCGCCTCATGCATCCGAGCATTTTCTCCGTTGTCCGTTTTGCATTCCGACGCTCCCACATGCACCAGTGCACCCCTCTTGTCTCTTTTTCGTGAGCGGGTGTTAAACGTTCTCGGAATGGACCGAGGCTTGCCAAGTGGCCTTGGTACGCCACCGGTAGAGCGCCTGTCAAGTTTCGTGTCATTTGGAGTTCGTTTGATACTCCAACGGTTAACCACATATCCGCAAAGGCGTCTTTTGGGTTGCAGCCCAACCCCTTCAAAATCGCCCAATAACCCATCTAAGTCACTTCCATGCTCTCCGTCGTCGGATCACAATCGTGTGGGCGAAAACTACACCCCATTTGGAGTCTCCTAGCTCCTCCTACCTATAAATATGCATCTCCCCCTCCAAATCACGGGCGAAACCCTAGCCACCGCTCCCCTCGCGCCGCCGGACACGTCCGGGTGACGCGCGGGACGTCGCCGCCTCCGCCCGACCTCTCGCAGCCCGCCACGTGGCGCCGGCCACCAGCGCCACCGCGGCCCCGTGGCCGCAGCGCCCGCCTCCTCGCGCCGCCCTTTCGGCCCGCCCGCGCGCGCGGATCCTGCGCCGCGCGCTGATCTCCGCCGCCCGTCCGCGCGCCACCGACCCGCCGGCCGCCGCCTCGTCCGCCGCGCCACCGACCCCGCCGGCGGCCGCCGCCCGTTGCCGCCCGCGCGCCCGGCCCGCCACCGCCGCCGCGGCGCCGGATCCGGCGAGATCCGGTCGGCCCTCTCCTCCTCCAGCCGTCTTCCTCCCCTCTGACACCAACTCCGGCGAGGCTCCGGCCTGCCTCGAAGTCTGTGCCCGGATCCAGATCTGGAACCCTAGAGGTTGACCTCGTTTTTTTGCTAAGTCTGCATTATTTTTAGCCATGTTCATCGCACCATAACTCCGTCATCGTAGCTCTGTTTCATGCGCTTGATATATCAAAATGTTCATCATGATGTGCTATTCATTTTGTTCCATTGGGCCATGTTCATTTGAGGTCTTCTAGATGACTGAATCTCTAATGCAAAAGTGCTATATGATGTTAGTTTCTGATTCTTAACAGAATGTGTGCCTTTGTCATTTTTGCAACATTTATTGTGTGCATCTTATGGGCATGAGCTCTACATGTGTTTTGTACTATGCCATTTCTTCTTTACAGAGGTGATTGCCATGTATTTTTGTGATGGATGTGGTGACTAGAAAAAGCATGCAAACTAGCCTTCGTGATGTTGCTGATTTCAGTCCTTGTTCTGCTGTTATTTTTATGCCATGTAAACTTGATGCTACAGAGAGATCCATGCATATTTTGAGATACTTCAGTAAGGATGTTTTGAACATATGGTTATGCTCTATACATACATGCCCCTGTTTGCAAATATGGAGTAGTCTAGCATGTCATTTTCTTGCTCTACTTTTGCTATAAAATATTTCCTGGCAGATTGTTTACATGATATTCAATTTTGCCAAGGTTGTTGTAGTTGATCCTTGCATGCTATGATCTTGTTCTTGCCATGTTTAGTTTCATAAACATGTATTCTTGCTGGTGCTATGCATATATTGTCATGCAATGACTTGTGGTGAGTGAATCGAGCTTGCAAAGATGCCTTTGTTATGTTGTTAATGCCATGCTCTGTTTCATGAATCTGTTAACGGAACTTGCTATGTTTTCATGGGTGCAATCATATCTTCTGGTCCTTTTTGGCTCATGGTCAGTAAGGGACTTTTGGTCTACGCATTTAGCAGTATCATGCCATCCCTTAAGTTTCTATTATCTTTTCCTGTAGCATGATGTTTGCTTGCTCTAAACATTGCTTCCTGATGCAGTTTATGCCATGTTAGTGAAGTCTGTGCTGCTGTTATCTTTTGCACTTTTGCCATGGTTGTTTGAACCTGTTAATGTGTGAATTAGCCGTAGCTCAGTGTACATCTTTTGTCAAGCATCTCTTGTAGATCACTGTCATGTGCTTTGTTGATATGTTGGGGTGCTGTAGCATAGTTTCTTGATGTATTCTAAGTGCTATCATGCTGTTAACCGCAGATTTGTGCCATTCTTGTTTTGCTTGCCATTTGCAAACCGTGCATCCGATTCCGGTGATCTTTATATCGATTTCAACCGAAATCAACTCATCTTTCCAGCGGAATACTTGGTTTGCCATGTTTATGCCTTATTCATCATTTTCCTTCGGGAGCACGCATAAGCATTGCATATCACATCTCGCATATCATGCCATGTATTGCATCATGTTGCTTGTGCATTGCACCGTGATTTATTGTGGTTCCATTGCTTGTGTTCTTGCTTTGGGTAGAGCCGGGAGACGACTACGTGAATGAGGAACCTGTTGAGTACGCTAACGGGGATCAAGCTTTCGACAACTCTGAGAAATTTGCAGGCAAGATGACCATACCCTCGATATCAATTCTATCTTTGCTTTGCTAGTTGCTCGCTCTATCATTATGTTAGCTCTACCTACCACTTGTTAATAATGCCTCCCATATTTCCATGCCAAGCCTCTAACCCTCCCTTTCCTAGCAAACCGTTGTTTGGCTATGTCACCGCTTTTGCTCAGCCCCTCTTATAGCGTTGCTAGTTGCAGGTGAAGATGAAGTTTGTTCCTTGATGGAACATGGATATTTTGGAATACCACAATATCTCTTGTTTAATTAATGAATCTATATACTTAGTAAAGGGTGGAAGGCTCGGCCTTATGCCTGGTGTTTTGTTCCACTCTTGCAACCCTAGTTTCCGTCATACTGGTGTTATGTTCCTTGATTTTGCGTTCCTTACGCAGTTGGGTGATTTATGGGACCCCCTTGACAGTTCGCCTTGAATAAAACTCCTCCAGCAAGGCCCAAACTTGGTTTTACCATTTGCCACCTAAGCCTTTTTCCCTTGGGTTTTCGCGAGCCCGAGGGTCATCTTTATTACCCCCCCCCCCCCGGGCCAGTGCTCCTTCGAGTGTTGGTCCAACCTGAGCGATGTCTGGCGCCCCTTGGGCAACCAGGGTCTATGCCAACCCAACCTCTGGATCATCCGGTGTGCCTTAAGAACGAGATATGTGCAGCTCCTATCGGGATTTGTCGGCACTTCGGGCGGCTTTGCTGGTCTTGTTTTACCATTGTCGAAATGTCTTGCGAAGCGGGATTCCGAGATTGACCGGGTCTTCCCGGGAGAAGGTATATCCTTCGTTGACCGTGAGAGCTTGTGATGGGCTAAGTTGGGACACCCCTGCAGGGTATTATCTTTCGAAAGCCGTGCCCGCGGTTATGAGGCAGATGGGAATTTGTTAATGTCCGATTGTAGAGAACTTGACACGTGACTTAATTAAAATGCATCAACTGCGTGTGTAGCTGTGATGGTCTCTTCTCGGCGGAGTCCGGGAAGTGAACACGGTTTGGGTTATGTATGAATGTAAGTAGTTTAAGGATCACTTCTTGATCAATTCTAGCTTCTCGACCGATGCGTTGCTCCTCTTCTCGCTCTCACTTGCGTACGTTAGCCACCATATATGCTTAGTGCTTGCTGCAGTTCCACCATATTACCCCTTTCCTACCTACAAGCTTAAATAGTCTTGATCTCGCGGGTGTGAGATTGCTGAGTCCCCGTGGCTCATAGATTCTACCAAAATAGATGCAGGTCTCGAGGATACCAGCGCAAGTGGCGCAACCGAGCTCAAGTGGGAGTTTGACGAGGACCTTGGTCGTTACTACGTTTCATTTCCTGATGATCAATAGAGGGGCCTAGTTGGGACGATCGGGGATCTAGCATTTGGGGTTGTCTTTTTTTCATTTGAATTTGACCGTAGCCGGTCTATGAGTGTATCTTGAATAATGTATGGACTAATTTATGTATTGTGTGAAGTGGCGATTGTAAGCCAACTGTCTTTATCCCATTCTTGTTCATTACTTGGGATTGTGTGAAGATGACCCTTCTTGCGACAAAACCACCATGCGGTTATGCCTCTAAGTCGTGCTTTGACAAGTGGGAGATATAGCCACATCGTGGGCGTTACAAGTTGGTAATCAGAGCCATCCCCGACTTAGGAGCCCCCAGCTTGATTGATTGCTAGCGTTGTTAAGTCTAGAACAAAAAATTGTTTTGAGTCTTAGGATTATATATATCGGAGAGTAGGATTCTTTTTACTCCTCAGTCCCTTCGTCGCTCTAGTGAGGTCTCCTGACGTAGAAGTTTTGACTCTCCTCTCCTCAGATTTCACTAAAAAAAATTTAGGATCACGAGGGTATCTTGGAATCGTTCCGATTGTTTTGTGACGAGAACATTGTTCTTGGTGCCTCCTGTCATTTAGGGGTTGTGGCAGTGTCCCGGGGAGTTGAGCTCTGAGGTGTTGTCGTCACAATTTTATCGTTGCAGTTCTGGAATACATGAGTTTTGCCGACATCGAAAATCTCTTTTATGCAGTTGTTGGTGAGATAACCTTGACGTCACCCAGTACTAGGGAGTTCGGGAGTATTGCCATAACTCGTATAATGGATGCTTTTCGAAGGTTGAGGTACACGATTTCCGAAGGTTTCTTGGTTATGTGTTGACGGATGGATACAGCTGGATGTAGGGATTGTTAGTTTGGGTGAGATATATTGCTTCCCCTGTATCCCCAACACCTGATTGCATAACCAGAAAGTTTCAGAAGTTTATAGGTGGGATTCAAGTAGCTCTAGCATTTCTTCCTGCAGATATTTGGTTTGTGGTTGGGTAATCCTTACCACTTATTCGTTCCAGTTGTACCTTGTTTATTTCATTCATCAACCTCTTATCAAGTGGCTTCTCACCTTAATGGACGTGATGTTTACTTTGGAATTCATTCGTTCATCCTTGTTCGAATGTTCATTGTGAAGACTACATGTTGCAATTTCTATCCGTTTATTCTACTTGTCTATCTGTCTATCAAGATGCTAACGGATGTCACCCTCTTCAGGATGGCTCCGCCAACGCGTCAGAATCCGGAACGCAATGATGGGAGTCAAGCGAACCCTCCACCTCCACCTCCGCCTCCGGAGGCATGGCAAGCTTTGATGGCAACCACAAATGCCAACGCTCAGTTGTTGATTCAGCTGATGCAAGAGCGCAACCATGGCCAAGGCAACCAAGGGAATCAAGGTCAAGGGCAGTTCAACCATCAGCCTCAGTTTCTACCCTCAACCAGTTCCTTGAAAATCAATCGAAGTCGTTCAGTTACTGTGTCGAGGCCACAGACACCGACGATTGGCTCGTGGATATCAACAAGCATTTTGAATGCAGCAATGTCAGGCCTGAGGACTACGTTAAGTTCGCTTCTTTTCAGCTCAAGGACCAAGCAGCTGATTGGTTCCAGCAATACAAGGATTCTAGAGGAGGTCGAGTGATTACTTGGACTGACTTCTGTTGGGACTTTAAAGCTCACCACATTCCTACCAGTGTTGTTGAGAGGAAGCGTGAGGAGTTCCGCAATCTCAAGCAAGGCAACATGTCAGTGTACGAATACAACAAGCAGTTTCAAAAACTTGCTCGCTTTTCTAAACAAGACGTTCCTGATGAAAAGACTATGATCTATCAATTTAGAGGTGGCCTTAGAGAGGATCTGCAGTTAGCTCTCGTTCTTGTTGAGCCTACTCAGTTTGATCAATTCTACAACATGGCCCTCAAGCAAGAAGGTGCTCAGCTCAAGTGTGAGGCTTCTAAGAAGAGAATCAGGGATGCAGTTCAGTCTTCTTCTTCCTCTCAAATGGCAGCTAAGCAGCAGAAGTTCTACCTTCCTCCTCCTCCGTTTCGTCAGCCTTACCAGCAGAAGAACTCAGGTGGCCGTGGATCTTCCCACCCACCCAACTCAGGCTATCAGAACAAGTCAAATTCTAAAGCTCCAAGGTCAAATGCTCCGTATCATCGTCCGCTCTCAGAGGTGACTTGCAACAAGTGCCAGCAGAAAGGTCACTACGCGAACAAGTGCTTCAACCAAGGGCGCCTTCCGCCTCCTCCTCCTGTGAGTTCTTCAAGCAATACAGTGGTCAAGCATAATCCTAAGTCTGCAAAGGTGAACATGATGAATGCAGCGCAAGCAGAGGAATCTACTGATGTGATAATGGGTAATCTCTTAGTTAATGATATTCCTGCAAAAGTTTTATTTGATACTGGTGCATCCCATAGTTTCATCTCAAGACCTTTTTCATCTAAGCATGAGATGGTTTTTCAAGGTTTGCCAAGACCGTTATCAGTTGTCTCTCCGGGTAAATTCATGAACGCGAGCTCCATGGTTCGGGATGTCTCTATCCAAATGGGCGACTATAGATTTCTGTCTTCTCCAATTGTTCTGGGTGACTCGGATATTGATTTAATTCTCGGGATGGACTGGCTTTCTCAGCACAAAGCTCAACTTGATTGTGCTGCCAGGGAGATTCAATTGACACAGTCTTCTGAGGATGTTATCATCTATGCCGCTTGTGATGAAACCATTCGGTTGTTTTCTCTCAATGAGAAGGGAGAGTTGGATGTTATTTCTCCAATTCCAGTCGTTTGTGAGTACCAAGATGTCTTTCCAGAAGAGCTTCCGGGTATGCCTCCGCATCGGCCAGTTGAGTTCGTTATCGATCTAGAGCCTGGCACTAAACCCGTTTGCAAGCGTCCATACAAGCTTGGACCTGAAGAACAGAAGGAATTGAAGAAACAGCTCGATGAACAAAAGCGTTTGGGTTTGATCAGAAGGAGCTTGCCGGGAAGGCCAACCGAGGCATAGGGAGACAAGACCCCGGCAAGAGGAGCTTGCCGGATTGGTTTCGAGGCTCCCTCCTAGCGCTCCCTCCTCCCCTCGCCGGTGGCCACTCCGGCCCCGGCGGCCACAACCCTCCTACCTGTGGCCACTCCGGCCCTGGTAGCCACCGACCCTGGCCTTGATGGCGCCGTTTGACCTCAACTTCGACCGTGGGAAGCGATTCCAGATGGAGATGAGAACCAAGTTTGGCCACCCGGTGGTGTTCTCCCCCGGCTTTCACCAAAAGGAGTTCACAATGGTGGTCTCTTTCTGCCGTGCATCTTTCAAGCTTGATGTGCACACGGTTAGTATTTCCCTCCTTGCCATGTTTGGTGGTTATGCTCAAGGCTTTCGTGTCCGTCTTCTTCGGGATAGATCTTACAAGTTCTCAGTAGCCTCAAGGTCACTGGGTTTTGAGATCTATAATGCGGGTAGAATCAAGGAAAAAGACTTTGAGGTTGTTTTTAGCCTGTGGAATTTCGGTGGCCCAAACTGGAGTCGTGAAGAAAAGCTTTATTATCAAGAGCTAGATAAAGAATGGACTTTGGTTGGTAGAGGTGGCAGGGCCATCGTTTCTAATTCCGGTGATCACCGGAGTTTCTCCGACGTGGTTAGAGCAAATAATTCTGTCTTTGCGAGATTATCGGGTCTCAATCAGGGGGACAATTCACTCCGCATTGACCAACATTCAACGCAAATTAACTCTGCTCAGGCAAGGCCACAACGGTTGCATAATGAGGTGCAACGTTACGTGCCACGCCATAATGTGGTTTGCCATGCATGCGGGGCCAACGGCCACGTTGCTCGTTTGTGCACTACTCCGAACTTGACTGGGCTTTGGCCTTTTATTCCATTTAGCACCTTCCCAAGCCCTCCGGATGCTGCGTGGGCCGAGGGCCAAGTAGAGTCCTGGTTCCACTGTATTGGGCCGGCGGCGCAGACGAGGCAAGTACCATCATTTAAGGAGCTAGTCAAGGATTTATTCCAAAACTTTCAGCCGAGACCCTCGCTTGCCTCCTCGCATTCCACTCCACCTGCCAACTCTGTCTTCTCCACCGCTGCCACCCCCAACTCCGCTACCACTTCGACGAACTCGCCGGCGCCGCCATTACGACCAGAGAGTGCTCTGGTCGTCTCCTTGCCACTGCCACGTGAGATGGCCAACATTCCAATTGATCCTCAGCCTTTTGTGCCTCATGGTTTTCAAGTTCAAGTCATCCCAGGAAGAACTGGGGTTTCTCGGGCAATAGTACCTCACCGACCCAGGCGCCATGAGGATTGGGCGATTGCCAGCATCCATCCCCATCCGAATGAGGTATTCTTTCCAAACGTTCGTGATGTTCTGCAAGAGTTTCTTCAAGATGAGGCCCAAGTTGGATTCAGAGAGATTCAGCCTTGCCCGTTCGGGGAAGCGTATGTTCAGTTTCGGCATGTTAGAGATCGTGACAGGCTTGTTCGGCAAGGTCCACATGCTTTCGGTGATGTTTTTATCTCCTTTACTAAGCACGATGAAGGTAGAAACTGGCGCAGGCTGCATTTCAACAGGGTCTGCTGGCTGCTTTTCGTGGGAGTACCTTTTGATTTCTGTAACAGTGAGGACATTGCGTCAGCCATCTCAAACTGGGGGAAAATTATTAGCTGGGAGAAAGAGGATGCCCTAAAGGGTAAAATTCTGGTTAAGGCTAGAGTTACTGAGCTTGATGAAGTTCCTAAAAGCATAAGATGGTCTGAAGGGGAGAGATTTGAGGAAGACTCTTGGACCTGCTCTGTTGAGATTCTTCTTGAGGAAATGCTTGGTGGTGGGCCTGCTGATGAGGATGATATCCCACCTGATGGTGTCGATCCACACCCCATCCCTCAACATGCAAATGACTTCCCAGGTTTTCAGCCGATCCCAAACCACAACATTCATGCGCAGAACCAAGAATGGGATGCTTGGGAAGAACAAGATGAACAAGAGCAGCACTGGGCTTTTCCACAACCTGAGCCTCCACAACAGCAGCAGCAGCAAGTAGCCATTCCCATATTGCCAGATGAGGGTGCTCCAAATAGCAGCATCACAACAACAGTCTCTCTTTCTGATGGACTGCTGTCTCTGACTCACTCTGCCAGTGAGGAAGTTAATCAGGGTTCTCATGCTATTCCAGTTGGCCAAGGGCTGATAAACATTGCTATTGCTTACAATGCAGTTGAAGAAGATGAGGAGCAGGCAACTCAGAACAATTTAGAAATTGAACAACAGCAAATACCTGCTATGCTTCCTGTTATCATACCTCCATCTCCTGTTCTGGAAGCCCAAGTGGACCCACAGTTGAATGGAGTGGAACTCAATGTTGCTGAAGCACTTACTGTCAAAAGCCCAGTCAACCACACTCAGCTTGAGGAAAGGGAGGAAGAAGATGCTCTTCCTGCACAAATTCTTCCCACTGACAAGGGCAAGGAAGATGTTCCTATTCCTTATGTGGGTACATCTACAGACCATCACAACTCAGGTACTTATGGTGAATTCTCTCTGCCTAGTTCTCCCTCTAGGATTGATTTACATGAGCTGGCTCAAAATCATGCTTTGGATATTATTGATGGTTCTCATTTAATGTCTGAAGAAGGTCTGGGATTATGGATCAAACACTTTGCACCTGCATCACAAGGAGCAGAGAACTCTTTCAAAATTGAAATACTGTAAGTTGGTTCAACTTCATCATACATTCTTTGTTAACACGATAAATTTAGTTGGACAATGCACTTGCTAAAGTCGATGTATGGAAAATTTTGACTGCCAATTGTACTCAAGAGGACACTATGCTATTTCATATACCGATGGATGCTCTACTACTCGGGCACCAATTTGCAAAGATTTCATCTTGGGGCTGGGAAAGGAAAATGAAGGTGTTAGTCCAGCACACACTCTTCCAAATGGAGCAGCAGCCCTTGCAACAAGTCTCTCCCAACAAATTACTGCCTTTGGGGAGGCTGTCTCAAGGAAAGAAGGGACAAGGAACCTCTGGTTGAGGCCGAGGTAAGAAGAAGTGACAGGATTAGAAAAGAAAACATGGGCTATAGAAGGAAAAGCTGTGACACTAGAGCATGTTTGCCATGTAAGGCTATTCCACCTACTATTCATAATACAGTGGTAAAAAACCTAACTAAATCTTTCTGTAAGGTTGCTGAGGAAGAACTCCATGGAAAGCTATCAAAGAAGCCCAAAAAGAAGGGACAGGAGGAGGTGGCCAAGGTGTCCAAGGCCACTGGGCAGGATGGGGCATCAAACTAAAGTTGATGATGCTACTGTCATATCTGTTGAGTTGGAATAGCAGAGTAGCCTGCTGTTCTCTTTTGGAATGTTCTCTCTTAATGCCTGTAAGGAACATGTTTCTAGTGAAAGCTTTTCTGTACTCAGGATGTACTGGATTGAGATGCAACCCTTGCTGCTCTAGTATGGTGATGCTGTTTAATAACCATTTTCCTGCTACCACCTTGTTTGTGAATTGCTCTGCGACATGTGTGTATGAAAGGCCTGTTTGTTTGTCAACAGTGACAGTGGTGCAACACTTCAACATAATCTGGATTAAACACCTAGGGCTGGACCTGGGTGATCAAATACACAAAGATCAGGTTATTAATGAATAACAACAGAACATGGAATATCCTGAATTGGAATGTCAGAGGTATTAATTCTCCAGAAAAATGGTTGGCTATTAAGCAAAAAGTGGAAGAAAGTGCTGCTGGTATAGTCTGTCTTCAAGAAACAAAAAGAGAGATATTTGATTTAACTTACATTCATAACATTTGCCCTAAGACATTCAATAAATTTGAGTTCCTTCCCTCCATTGGGGCTTCAGGAGGCATCCTTACTGCTTGGAATGGTGCTTTATTTATTGGGGAATTGATGTTCACAAATAAATTTTCACTATCCCTGAAATTCACTTGCAAAACATCATCCCAGTCTTGGATTCTCACAAATATTTATGGCCCCTGCAATCATGAAGAAAAGATTGAATTTATTGAATGGTTTCAAAATATACAAATGCCAAGTGATGTGGAATGGATTATCATGGGAGACTTTAATTTCATTAGAAAACACGAGGATGAGAAATAAACCTGGAGGTGATGTAAATGAGATGCTTATGTTCAATGCAGCCATCAGTGAATTGGGATTAATTGAACTACCCCTCAAAGGAAGGCAATTTAGTTGGAGTAACATGCAGGACAACCCTTTATTGGAAAAACTAGACTGGTTTTTCACCTCTGCTGCTTGGATGACCACTTACCCAGACACTACTGCTCTGCCAATGGCTAAACCTATTTCTGATCACCTACCCTGTATGATAAAGATTGGCACAGCAATTCCAAAATCAAGAGTGTTCAGGTTTGAAAATTACTGGCTAAATCACAGCTCTTGCAAACAAGTGGTATCTGATGCTTGGAGCTTCCCAGTGGGACACATTGACTGTGCAAAAAAGATAAATGCTAAGTTCAAGAATGTTAGAAGAGCTCTAAAACTCTGGGCTAAATCTTTATCTTGTCACAAAAAGCAGATTGCAGAGTTGAATGATATTATTTTCCTATGGGATTTCATTGAGGAATACAGGGCTTTGTCACTGTTTGAAACCAACTGCAGAAACATTATGAAGGACTACCTCCTCACTATACTAAACAATCAAAAAGTTTACTGGAAACAAAGAGGGAAAATTAAAGGAGTCCAGTTTGGAGATGAGAATACCAAATTCTTTCACACCAAAGCTACAATCAACCATAGAAATAACAAAATTGCAATGCTGCTAAACAAGGACCAAGTTGAAATTACTGACCATGAAGGAAAGGCAGCAATCCTATGGGAAGCATTCAAGAACAGATTGGGTCAGACAAATGGCCACTCTATGCACTTCAATCTTGAGGAATTGTATGAACAAACAGTGGACCCACAACTGTTCATTGACTTGGAAAAACCTTTTACAGAAGAAGAAATTGAGGATGTAGTAAAGAATCTGCCTAATGATAAATCACCTGGTCCTGATGGTTTCAATAATGAGTTCCTCAAGAATTGCTGGGATATAATAAAAACAGATGTCATTGATCTTATAATAGCATTTCATTCCGGAAATGTCAATCTTGAGAGCATTAACTCATCATTCATCACACTGATTCCTAAGAAAGAAGTGCCACTTACTCCAGATGATTTCAGACCAATTTCTTTGCTTAATGGGGTACTCAAGATAATCACAAAGATTCTGGCAAACAGGCTACAGGGAGTAATTCTGCAAATGGTACATATCAATCAATATGGTTTCCTTAAAGACAGAGTGATTTAGGACTTCCTAGGATGGGCTTACGAATACATTCACCAATGTCATAAATCCAGGGAGGAAATCTTGGTGGTCAAACTGGACTTTGAAAAAGCATTTGATACAATTGAGCATGAAGCAATATTGGATATTTTTAAAGCTAAAGGGTTTGGTCACAGGTGGATCTCTTGGATGAAAAGTCTATTCTCAACAGCCACATCTTATGTACTTCTAAATGGAGTACCAGGGAAAAAATTCTACATCAAAAGGGGAGTAAGACAGGGAGATCCTTATTCACCACTAATTTTTGTGCTGGCAGCAGATATGTTACAATCTATCTTAAACAGAGCAATGAGGTTGAATCTCGTACGCACCACTACAAGTGAACTCATGCCCACATTTCCCTATTGTGCAATATGCGAGATGACACTCTGGTGATCATGCAGGCAGATTCTAGGCAAGCTGCTTACGTGAAAGCTTTACTAAACACTTTTGCCTCAGCTCTGAGGACTCAAAGTGAATTATGGCAAGTCTTTTATGGTTCCTCTAAACATTAATGAAGATAGGGTTGAGATATTCACAAACACACTGCAATGTGCAAGAGGACACTTCCCTTTCAATTACCTTGGATTACCATTAGGTATATATAAGCCCACTGTGGAACAATGTCTGCCTCTAGTCAATCTCAATAAAGCCACCTTCCCTGGCCTGATGGCGCCGTTTGACCTCAACTTCGACCGTGGGAAGCAATTCCAGATGGAGATGAGAACCAAGTTTGGCCACCCGGTGGTGTTCTCCCCCGGCTTTCACCAAAAGGAGTTCACAATGGTGGTCTCGTTCTGCCGTGCATCATTCAAGCTTGATGTGCACACGGTTAGTATTTCCCTCCTTGCCATGTTTGGAGGTTATGCACAAGGCTTTCGTGTCCGTCTTCTTCGGGATAGATCTTACAAGTTCTCAGTAGCCTCAAGGTCAGTGGGTTTTGAGATCTATAATGCGGGTAGAATCAAGGAACATGACTTTGAGGTTGTTTTTAGCCTGTGGAATTTCGGTGGCCCAAACTGGATTCGTGAAGAAAAGCTTTATTATCAAGAGCTAGATAAAGAATGGACTTTGGTTGGTAGAGGTGGCGGGGCCATTGTTTCCAATTCGGTGATCACGGAGTTTCTCCGGCGATGGTTAGGCGAATAATTCTGTCTTTGCGAGATTATCGGGTCTCAATCGGGGACAATTCACTCCGCATTGAACAACATTCAAGCGCAAATTAACTCTGCTCGAGCAAGGCCACAGCGGTTGCATAATGAGGTGCAGCGTACGTGCCACGCCATAATGTGGTTTGCCATGCATGCGGGGCCAACGGCCACATTGCTCGTTTTTGCACTGCTCCGAATTTGACTGGGCTTTGGCCTTTTATTCCATTCAACACCTTCCCAAGCCCTCCGGATGCTGCGTGGGCCGAGGGCCAAGTAGAGTCCTGGTTCCACTGTATTGGGCCGGCGGCGCCAACTAGGCAAGTACCATCATTTAAGGAGCTAGTCAAGGATTTATTCCAAAATTTTCAGCCGAGACCCTCGCTTGCCTCCTCGCATTCCACTCCACCTGCCAACTCTGTCTTCTCCACCGCTGCCACCCCCAACTCTGCTTCCACTTCGACGAACTCGCCGGCGCTGCCATTACAACCAGAGGGTGCTCTGGTGGTTTCCCTGCCACTACCACGAGAGATGGCCAACATTCCAATCGATCCTCAGCCTTTTGTGCCTCATGGTTTTCAAGTTCAAGTTATCCCAGGAAGAACTGGGGTTTCTCGGGCAATAGTACCTCACCGACCCAGGCGCCATGAGGATTGGGCGATTGCCAGCATTCATCCCCATCCAAATGAGGTATTTTTTCCAAACGTTCGTGATGTTCTGCAAGAGTTTCTTCAAGATGAGGCCCAAGTTGGATTCAGAGAGATTCAGCCTTGCCCGTTCGGGGAGGCGTATGTTCAGTTCCGGCATGTCAGAGATCGTGACAGGCTTGTTCGGCAAGGGCCACATGCTTTCGGTGATGTTTTTATCTCCTTTACCAAGCACGATGAAGGTAGAAACTGGCGCAGGCTGCATTTCAACAGGGTCTGCTGGCTGCTTTTCGTGGGGGTACCATTTGATTTCTGTAACCTCGAGGATATTAAATCGACCATCTCAAGCTGGGGAAAATTATTAGTTGGGAGAAAGAGGATGCTCTAAAGGGTAAAATTCTGGTTAAGGCTAGAGTTCTGAGCTTGATGAAGTTCCTAAAAGCATCGGATGGTGCGAAGGGAGAGATTTGAGGAAGATTCTTGGACCTGCTTTGTTGAGATTCTTCTTGAGGAAATGCTAGGTGGTGGCCTGGCGATGAGGATGATATCCCACCTGATGGTGTTGATCCACACCCCATTCCTCAACATGCAAATGACTTCCCAGGTTTTCAGCCAATCCCAAACCACAATATTCATGCGCAGAACCAAGATTGGGATGCTTGGGAAGAGCAAGATGATCAAGAGCAACACTGGGCTTTTCCACAACCAGAGCCTCCACAACAGCAGCAGCAGCAAGTAGCCATTCCCATTTTGCCAGATGAGGGTGCTCCAAATAGCAGCATCACTACAACAGTCTCTCTTTCGATGGATCTTGTCTCGACTCACTCTGCCCGGTGAGGAAGTTAATCAGGGGTATCATGCTCTTCCAGTTGGCCAAGGACTGATAAACATTGCTATTGCATACAATGCAGTTGAAGAAGATGAGGAGCAGGCACTGCAGAACAATTTAGAAATTGAGCAACAACAAATACCTGCTTTGCACCCTATTATCATACCCCCAGCTCCTGTTCTGGATGCCCAAGTGGAACCACAGTTGAACCAACCAAATGGAGTGGAACCCAATGATGCTGAAGCACCTAATGTAATAAGCACAGTCAATCACACACAGCATGAGGAAAAGGGGGAAGAAGTTGCTCCTCCTGCTCAAATCCTATCCACTGACAAAGGCAAGGAAGATGTTCCTATTCCTTATGTGGGTACATCTACAGACATCCACAACTCAGGTACTTATGGTGCATTCTCTCTGCCTAGTTCTCCCTCTAGGATTGATTTACATGAGCTGGCTCAAAATCATGCTTTGGATATTATTGATGGTTCTCATTTAATGTCTGAAGAAGGTCTGGGATTATGGATCAAACATTTTGCACCTGCAACACAGGGAGCAGAGAACTCTTTCAAAATTGATATACCTGTAAGTTGGTTCAATTTCATCATACATTTTTGTTGACACTGATAAATTTAGTTGGACAATGCACTGCTAAAGTCGATGTATGGAAAATATTGACTGCCAATTGTACTCAAGAGGACACTATGCTATTTCATATACGATGGATGCTCTACTACTCAGGCACCAATTTGCAAAGATTTCATACTAGGGCTGGGAAAAGAAAATGAAGGTGTTAGTCCAGCAGCACACTCTTCGATGGAGCAGGTAGTCCATTGCAACAAGTCTCTCCCAACAAACTTGCCTTTGGGGAGGCTGTCTCAAGGAAGAAGAAGGGACAAGGAACCTCTGGTTGAGGCCGAGGTAAGAAGAAGTGACAGGATTAGAAAAGAAAACATGGGTTATAGAAGGAAAAGTTGTGACACAAAAGCATGTTTGCCATGTAATGCTATTCCACCTACTATTCATAATACTGATGGTTAAAAACCTAACTAAATCTTTACGTAAGGTGGCTGAGGAAGAACTCCATGGAAAGCTGTCTAAGAAGCCCAAAAAGAAGGGACAGGAGGAGGTGGCCAAGGTGTCCAAGGTCCTTTGGGCAGGATGGGGCATCAAGCTTACCTTGATGATGCTATTGTCATATATGTTGAGTTGGAATAGCGAGTAGCTTGCTGTTCTCTTTTGGAATGTACTCTCTTAAAGCACATGCGGAACATGTTTCTAGTGAAAGATTTTACGTACTCAGGATGTAATGGATTGATATGCAACCTTTGCTGCTCTAGTATGGAGATCTGTTCGATAACCATATTCTGCTACCACCTTATGCTGTGATTTGCTCTGTGACATGTGTGTATGAGAGGCATGTTTGTTTGTCAACTGTGGTAGTGGTGCATCACTTTAACACAATCTGGTTTAAACACCTAGGGCTGGACCTGGGTGATCAAATACACAAAGATCAGGTTATTAATGAATAACAACAGAACATGGAATATTCTGAATTGGAATGTCAGAGGTATTAATTCTCCAGAAAAATGGTTGGCTATTAGGCAAAAAGTGGAAGAAAGTGCTGCTGGTATAGTCTGTCTTCAAGAAACTAAAAGAGAGATATTTGATTTAACTTACATTCAGAACATTTGCCCTAAGACATTCAATAAATTTGAGTTCCTTCCCTCCATTGGGGCTTCAGGAGGCATCCTTACTGCTTGGAATGGTGCTTTATTCATTGGGGAATTGATGTTCACAAATAAATTTTCACTATCCTTGAAATTCACTTGCAAAACATCCTCCCAGTCTTGGATTCTCACAAATATTTATGGCCCCTGCAATCATGAAGAAAAGATTGAATTTATTGAATGGTTTCAAAATATACAAATGCCAAGTGATGTGGACTGGATTATCATGGGAGACTTTAATTTCATTAGAAAACCAGAGGACAGAAATAAACCTGGAGGTGATGTAAATGAGATGCTTATGTTCAATGCAGCCATCAGTGAATTGGGATTAATTGAACTTCCCCTCAAAGGAAGGCAATTTAGTTGGAGTAACATGCAGGACAACCCTTTATTGGAAAAACTAGACTGGTTTTTCACCTCTGCTGCTTGGATGACCACCTACCCAGACACTACTGCTCTGCCAATGGCTAAACCTATTTCTGATCATCTACCCTGTATGATAAAGATTGGCACAGCAATTCCAAAATCAAGAGTGTTCAGGTTTGAAAATTACTGGCTCAACCACAGCTATTGCAAACAGGTGGTTTCTGATGCTTGGAGCATCCCAGTGGGACACATTGACAGTGCAAAAAAGATAAATGCTAAGTTCAAGAATGTTAGAAGAGCTCTAAAACTCTGGGCTAAATCTTTATCTTGTCACAAAAAGCAGATTGCAGAGTTGAATGATATTATTTTCCTATGGGATTTCATTGAGGAATACAGGGCTTTGTCACTATTTGAAAACAACTGCAGAAACATTATGAAGGACTACCTCCTCACTATACTAAACAATCAAAAAGTATCTTTGGAAACAAAGAGGGAAAATTAAAGGAGTCAAGTTTGGAGATGAGAATACCAAATTCGTTCACACAAAAGCTACAATCAATCATAGAAATAACAAAATTGCTATGTTGCTAAACAAGGACCAAGTGGAAATTACTGACCATGAAGGAAAGGCAGCAATCCTATGGGAAGCATTCAAGAACAGGTTGGGTCAGACGAATGGCCACTCTATGCACTTTAATCTTGAGGAATTGTATGAACAAACAGTGGACCCACTACTTTTCAATGACCTGGAAAAACCTTTTACAGTAGAAGAAATTGAGGATGTGGTTAAGAATCTGCCTAATGATAAATCCCCTGGTCCTGATGGTTTCAATAATGAGTTCCTCAAGAATTGCTGGGATATAATAAAAACAGATGTAATTGATCTTATAGTAGCATTTCATGCTGGAAATGTCAATCTTGAGAGCATTAACTCATCCTTCATCACCCTGATTCCTAAGAAAGAAGTGCCACTTACTCCAAATGATTTCAGACCAATTTCTCTACTAAATGGGGTACTCAAGATAATCACCAAGATTCTGGCAAACAGGCTACAAAGAGTAATTCTGCACATGGTTCATATCAATCAATATGGTTTCCTAAAAGACAGAGTGATTCAGGATTGCCTAGGATGGGCTTATGAATACATTCACCAATGTCATAAATCCAGGGAGGAAATTTTGGTTCTTAAACTGGATTTTGAAAAAGCATTTGATACTATTGAGCATGAAGCAATATTGGATATTTTTAAAGCTAAAGGGTTTGGTCACAGGTGGATCTCTTGGATGAGAAGCTTATTCTCAACAGCCACATCTTCTGTACTTCTAAATGGAGTACCAGGGAAAAAATTCTACATCAAAAGGGGAGTAAGACAGGGAGATCCTTTTTCACCACTAATTTTTGTGCTGGCAGCAGATATGTTAAAATCTATATTAAACAAAGCAATGAGGTTGAATCTACTAGCTGCACCACTACAAGTGAACTCATGCCCACACTTCCCTATTGTGCAATATGCAGATGACACTCTGGTGATTATGCAGGCAGATTCTAGGCAACTGTTCTGTCTGAAAGCCTTACTGAACACTTTTGCCTCAGCTACAGGACTCAAAGTGAATTATGGCAAGTCCTTTCGGTTCCTCTAAACATCAATGAAGATAGGATTGAGATATTCACAAACACACTGCAATGTGCAAGAGGACACTTCCTTTCAATTACAGGATTACCATTAGGTATATATAAGCCTTTGTGGAGCAATGTTTGCCTCTAGTCAATAGAGTTGCAAAAAGATTAGCATGACTTTCCATCTTCATGACTCAGGCAGGCAAATTAATGCTGGTGAAGTCAGTGCTAACTTCTTTAGTTGTGTTCTTCATGACATGCCTGGACATTCCAATCACTATTAAAAATCAGATTGTAAAATACTTAAGGCACTGTCTTTGGAGAAGCCCAGATATGGAGGACCGCAGGCCTGCTCTAGTTGCTTGGACTACTGTGTGCAGACCCAAAGATCAGGGAGGCCTAGGAATACTGGATATTTTCACTCACAACAAAACTCTGCTTATGAAGAACCTACACAAGTTTTACAACAGGCATGATATACCATGGGTCAACTTAATATGGGAAACATACTACAGTGATGGACAATTACCAGGGGATAACATGGTGGGTTCATTCTGGTGGAAATCAAACTTGGCACTTCTGGATAACTACAAAGCTATTGCTAGATGCAATGTGGGAGATGGAGTCAGTGCTTATTTTTGGGATGATCTTTGGCACCAGGCTGTACTCAAGCACAAGTTTCACCACCTGTACACTTTTGTCAGAAATCCACAAATGAACATTCAGCAGGTACTTCAGACAGAGTATCTTCAGGACCTATTCTTCTTACCTTTGACAACAGAGGCATATGAGGAGTTCTTAGCAATGGAGGATATTTGCATCTCTTTGAGACAATCTGAATTTCTGGAATCTTTAGATACTTGGAGTTACATCTGGGGTAAAGACACATATTCATCCATCAAAGCATATAAGGTATTAATAGGTCATAAGCAAACACCTCCACATTTCACTTGGATCTGGAAAAGCTCATGTCAGCCAAAACACAAAGTTTTTTTCTGGCAACTACTGCATGACCGAGTTAACACTAGAAATTTGCTCAGAAGGAAGAATTTTGTGCTGGAAGAATACAACTGTGCAGTAAATGATTGTCAACAGGAAGAAACCTTACATCATCTCTTCTAGGGATGCCCATTTGTGCAACAATGCTGGGACTATATATGTCCAACAAGATCACAAAACACATCGATTCTGGAAGCATTTCGGGATCTAAAGGACAAACTGCAACACCCTTTTTACATGGAGATCATCATCCTAGGAGCATGGGCAATTTGGATAAGCAGAAACAACAAAATATTTGAGAACATCACACCATCCTTTCAGGGTTGGAAATTCATCTTCATGGAGGAGCTCAAGCTTTTAAGATTCAGAATGAAGAAGAAGCATTCGATCCAATTCAACCTATGGCTAGAGGCATTGTTGTAATCTCTTTTGTTTTTTCCCATAGCTTTTCTCTTTTCTTTATTTTTTAATTCCTTCTTTTTTTTCTTCTTCTTTCTAGTTTCTTTTTCTTTTTCTTATTCACTTTTCCTTTATGTGGGCTTACCTCAAGCCTACCAGACTATTATGCTGCTTTAACTATTAATATAAAAATTGCAGTGGGGTTTTACCCTACTGTTCATAGTCAAAAAAAAAAAAGTTGCAAAAAGATTAGCTGGACTTTCCATCTTCATGACTCAGGCAGGCAAACTGATGCTAGTGAAGTCAGTGCTAACTTCTTTAGTTGTGTTCTTCATGACATGCCTGGATATTCCAATCACTATTAAAAACCAGATTGTAAAATACTTAAGGCACTGTCTTTGGAGAAGCCCAGATATGGAGGACCGCAGGCCTGCTCTAGTTGCTTGGACTACTGTGTGCAGACCCAAGGATCATGGAGGCCTGGGAATACTGGACATTTTCACTCACAACAAAACTCTGCTGATGAAGAACCTGCACAAATTTTACAACAGGCATGATGTACCATGGGTCAACTTAATATGGGAAACATATTACGGTGATGGGCCGATTACGAGGGGCAGCATGGTGGGTTCATTTGGTGGAAATCAAACTTGGCACTACGGATCACTACAAAGCTATTGCTAGATGCAATGTGGGAGATGGAGTCAGTGCTTATTTTTGGGATGATCTTTGGCACCATGCTGTACTCAAGCACAAGTTACACCACCTGTACACTTTTGTCAGAAATCCACAAATGAACATTCAGCAGGTACTTCAGACAGAGTATCTTCAGGACCTATTCTTCCTACCTTTGACAACAGAGGCATATGAGGAGTTCATAGAAATGGAGGATATTTGCATCTCTATGAGACAATTTGAATTTCTGGAATCTTTAAATACTTGGAGTTACATCTGGGGTAAAGACACATATTCATCCATCAAAGCATATAAGGTTTTAATAGGTCATAAACAAACACCTCCACATTTCACTTGGATCTGGAAAAGCTCATGTCGGCCAAAACACAAAGTTTTTTTCTGGCAACTACTGCATGACAGAGTTAACACTAGAAATTTGCTTAGAAGGAAGAATTTTGTCTTTGGAAGCATACAAGCTGTCTTGATCAATGATTGTCAACAGGAAGAAACCTTACATCATCATTGCAGGGATGCCCTTTGTGCAACAATCTTTGGGACTATATATGTCCAACAAGAACACAAAACCTGTCAGTTATGGAAGCATTTCAAGATCTAAAGGACAAACTGCAATACCCTTTTTACATGGAGATCATTATCCTTGGAGCATGGGCAATTTGGATAAGCAGAAACAACAAAATATTTGAGAACATTACACCATCCTTTCAGGGTTGGAGATTCATCTTCATGGAGGAGCTCAAGCTTTTAAGATTCAGAATGAAGAAGAAGCATTCGGCCCAATTCAACCTTTGGCTAGAGGCCTTGTTGTAATTTCTTTTGTTTTCTTTTCTCTTTTCTTTATTTTTACTTCCTTCCTACTTTGTTTTTTCTTTCTAGTTTTTTCCTTTTTCCTTTTTCCTTTTTCTTTGTGGGCTTACCTCAAGCCTACCAGACTATTTTGCTAATTTAATTATTAATATAAAAATTGCAATGGGGTTTTACCCTACTGTTCATAGTCAAAAAAGTTCATCTCCATGGGGTTGTGGAGTTCTTTTTGTCCAGAAGAAGGATGGCACGGACCGACTTTGCGTCGATTACCGTCCATTGAACAAGAAGACAATCAAGAACAAGTATCCACTTCCCAACATCAATGAGCTATTCGAGCAACTCAAAGGTGCTAAAGTATTCTCCAAGCTTGACCTTCGTATGGGTTGTCATCAGATTCGCATTCGTGAACATGATATTCCCAAGACAGCATTCAGAACAAGCTATGGTTCTTATGAATATACTGTCATGTCTTTCGGCCTTGTCCATGCTCCTCCAACGTTCTCTCGAATGATGAACTTCATCTTCAACCCCTACAGCAATGAATTCGTTCTAGTGTATCTTGATGATATTTTGGTCTTCTCCAAGAATAAGTCGGATCATGCCAAACATTTGCGACTGGTGCTCGACAAGCTCAGAGAGCATCAATTCTATGCGAAGTTTTCCAAATGTGAGTTCTGGCTTGATGAAGTTCTTTATCTTGGTCACACCATCTCCGCCAAGGGCATCGTTGTTAATCTAAAGAAGGTGTCTGCAATTGTGAATTGGGAACCTCCTCAGAATGTCAAGCAGCTCCGTAGTTTTCTTGGTCTTGCAAGCTATTGCCGAAGATTCGTTGAGAATTTCTCTAAGATTGCAAAGCGTCTTTCCAACCTCCTCCAGAAGCATGTCAAGTATGTCTGGACGCCTCAGTGTGACGTTGCTTTCAACACCCTCAAAGAGAAGCTAGTCACAGCTCCTTTCTTGACTCCTCCTGATGAATCCAAGCCATTCGAAGTTTTCTGTGATGCTTCTCTTCAAGGTCTCGGAGCTGTGTGAATGCAAGAGAAGAAAGTTGTGGCCTATACTTCTCGTCAGTTGAAGCCCAACGAAAAGAACTACCCCACTCACGATCTTGAGTTGGCGGCAGTTGTCCATGCATTGATAGCATGGAGACATCTCTTGTTGGGAAGGAAAGTGGACATTTTCACCGATCACAAGAGCCTCAAGTATGTCTTCACTCAACCTAACCTCAACCTCAGGTAAACTCGATGGGATGAAATGATTCAAGAGTACAATCCAAGGCGAATGTGATTGCAGATGCTTTGAGCAGAAAGGCTTATTGCAACAGCTTAATTCTCAAGCTCTTCCAACCGGATCTTTTTGAAGCTTTACGCAAACTGAATCTTCAAGTTGTTCCTCAAGGATTTCTTGCCAACCTCATAGTCTCTCCTACTTTGGAAGATCAAATTCGTGAGGCACAACTCCTGGATACCATGGTGAAAAAGGTGAAACGTGGTATCGACAAGGGCATTTCCAAGTACAAGTGTTATCGCTTGGATGACAAAGATACTCTTTTCTTCGAGGACCGAATTGTGGTTCCTAAAGGTGATATGAGAAAAGTAATTATGAACGAGGCACACAATTCCCTTCTATCCATTCATCCCAGAAGTACGAAGATGTACCATGACCACAAGCAGTCGTATTGGTGGACTCGAATGAAGCGAGAAATTGCTCAATTCATGAACGAATGTGATGTTTGCAGAAGGGTGAAAGCAGAACACCAACGACCAGCTGGTCTCCTCCAACCTCTTGCTATTCCGGAATGCAAGTTTGATCATATCAAGATGGACTTCATGACTGGATTTCCTAAGTCCAAGCGTGGAAATGATGCTATCTTCGTTGTCATTGACAAGCTTAGTAAAGTGGCTCATTTCCTTCCTATCAAAGAATCTATCATAGCAGCTCAGTTGGCAGAGCTATATACCTCCAGAATTGTCTCCTTGCACGGCATTCCCCAATTGATATCTTCAGACCGCGGAAGCATTTTCACTTCAAAGTTCTGGTACTCCTTTCAGAAGGCCATGGGCACCAACTTCCGTTTCAGCACTGCTTTCCATCCTCAAACAAGTGGCCAAGTCGAGCGAGTCAATCAAATCCTTGAAGACATGCTCAGGGCTTGTGTCATCTCATTCAATATGAAGTGGGAAGATTGTCTTCCATATGCCGAGTTCTCCTACAACAACAGCTTCCAAGCAAGTTCGGGCAAGGCCCCATTCGAAATTCTCCTTGGCAGAAAGTGCCGTACTCCTCTCAATTGGTCTGAGATAGATGAATGCCAACTTCTTGGCAACGACTTGATCACAGAAGCCGAAGAAATGTGCAAAGTCCTTCGTGAGAATCTCAAAGCCGCGCAATCGCGCCAGAAGAGCTATTATGATGACAAGCACCGTGATATGGCTTTTGAAATCGGAGACCATGTCTACCTTCGCGTCTCTCCAATGAAAGTCACTCATTGCTTCGGTATCAAAGGGAAGCTTGCCCCTAGATATGTGGGTCCTTTCAAGATCATTGGCAAAAGAGGCGACCTCGCCTATCAACTTGAGCTTCCGTCCAACTTTACAAATGTGCACGATGTGTTTCACGTGTCACAGCTTCGCAAGTGCTTCAAGACTCCTGAGCGCACTATCAACTTCGAAGAAATTGACCTCCAAGAAGATCTCTCTTATCATGAGCACCCCGTTGCTATTCTAGAAGAAACCGAGCGCAAGACTCGCAACAAGTCAATCAAATTCTTGAAAGTGAAGTGGTCACACCATTCCGACCGAGAAGCCACCTGGGAGCGCGAGGATCACCTCTGTTCCGAATATCCGGAGTTCTTTTAGTCCTAGATCTCGGGACGAGATCCTCTTGTAGTGGTGGAGTGTTGTAACACCCCGGATGTAACTTTCCATATTTGTAACTCCAACTCTTGCCATTTTCGGCTATGTGCTATGGTATTCCCTCCGTGGTTGGGTTTTGTCTTTCGTTTTGCATTTTGTTCATATCATGCATCTCATATCATGTCATCATGTGCCTCTCATTTGCATACGTGTTCGCCTCATGCATCCGAGCATTTTCCCCGTTGTCCGTTTTTCATTCCGATGCTCCCACATGCACCGGCGTACCCCTCTTGTCTCTTTTTTGTGAGCGGGTGTTAAACGTTCTCGAAATGGACCGAGGCTTCCCAAGTGGCCTTGGTACACCACCGGTAGACCGCCTGTCAAGTTTCGTGTCATTTGGAGTTCGTTTGATACTCCGACGGTTAACAACATATCCGCAAAGGCCTCTTTTGGGTTGCAGCCCAACACCCCTTCAAAATCGCCCAATAACCCATCTAAGTCACTTCCATGCTCTCCGTCGTCGAATCACGATCGTGTGGGCGAAAACTACACCCTATTTGGAGTCTCCTAGCTCCTCCTACCTATAAATATGCATCTCCCCCTCCAAATCACGGGCGAAACCCTAGCCACCACTCCCCTCGTGCCGCCGGACACGTTCGGGCGATGCCGGACGCGTCCGCCTCCGCCGCCCGACCTCTCGCAGCCCGCCATGTGGCGCTCGGCCACCGGCGCCGCCGCCCGGCCGCTGGCCCATCGCGGACCGAGGCCACCACGCCGCCCGCTTCGGCCCCGCGCCGCGCGCGGATCTCCGCCGCCCGATCCGCGCGCTACCGAACCCGCCGGCCGCCGCACCATCCGCCGCGCCACCGACCCGCCCTCCGCCGCCCGGTTGCCGCCCCACGCGGCCCTGTCCCGCCACCGCCTCCGCCGGCGCCGGATCCGGCGAGATCCGGTCGGCCCTCTCCTCCTCCAGCCGTCTTCCTCCCCTCCGGTACCAACTCCGGCGAGGCTCCGGCCTGCCTTGAAGTCCGCGCCCAGATCCAGATCTGGAACCCTAGAGGTTGACCTTGTTTTTTGCTAAGTCTGCATTATTTTTAGCCCTGTTCATCGCACCATAACTCTGTCTTCGTTGCTCCATTTCATGCGCTTGATATATCAAAATATTCATCGGGATGTGCTCTTCGTTTTGTTCCATTGGGCCATGTTCATTTGAGGTCATCTAGTTGCCTGAATCTGTGATGCAAGAGTGTTATATGATGTTAGTTTTTGATTCTTAATAGAATGTGTGCATTTGTCATTTTTGCTACATTTATTGTGTGCATCTTATGGGCATGAGCTCTACATGTGTATTTTACTATGCCATGTATTCTTTAGAGGTGCTTGCCATGTATTTTTGTGATGGATGTGGTGACTAGAACAAGCATGCAAACTAGGCTTCGTGATGTTGCTGATTTCAGTCCCTGCTCTGCTGTTATTTTTATGGCATGTAAACTTGATGCTACAGAGAGATCCATGCATATTTTGAGATACGTCAGTAAGGATGTATTGAACATATGGTTATGCTATACCCATCCATGCCCCTGTTTGCAATTATGGAGTAGTTTAGCATATCATTTTCTTTCTCTACTTTTGCTATAAAATGTTTCCTGGCAGATTGTTTACATGATATTCAATTTTGCCAAGGTTGTTGTAGTTGATCCTTGCATGCTATGATCTTGTTCTTGCCATGTTTAGTTTCATAAACATGTATTCTTGCTGGTGCTATGCCTATATTGTCATGCAATGACTTGTGGTGAGTGAATCGAGCTCACAAAGATGCCTTTGTAATGCTGTTAATGCCATGCTCTGTTTCCTGAATCTGTTAACGAAACTTGCTATGTTTACATGGGTGCAATCATATCTTCTGGTCCTTGTTTGCTCATGGTCAGTAAGGGACTTTTGTTCTACGCATTTAGTAGTATCATGCCATGCCTTAGGTTTCTATTATATTTTACTATAGCATGATGTTTGCTTGCTCTAAACATTGCTTCGTGATGCTGTTTCTGCCATGTTAGTGAAGTCTGTGCTGCTGTTATCTTTTGCACTTTTGCCATGGTTGTTTGAACCTTTTATTGTGTGAATTAGCCTAGCTCGGTGTACATCTTTTGTCAAGCATCTCTTGTAGATCACTGTCATGTGCTTTGTTGATATGTTGGGGTGCTGTAGCATAGTTTCTTGATGTACTCTAAGTGCTACCATGCTGTTAACCGCAGATTTGTGCCATTCTTGTTTTGCTTGCCATTTGCAAACCGTGCATCCGATTCCGGTGATCTTTATATCGATTTCAACCGAAATCATCTCATCTTTCCAGCGGCATACTTGGTTTGCCAATTTTATGCCTTGTTCATCATTTCCCTTCCGGAGCACGCATAAGCATTGCATATCACATCTCGCATATCACGCCTTGTATTGCATCATGTTGCTTGTGCATTGCACCGTGATTTATTGTGGTTCCATTGCTTGTGTTCTTGCTTTGGGTAGAGCCGGGAGACGAGTACGTGAACGAGGAACATGTTGAGTACGCTAACGAGGATCAAGCTTTCGACAACTCTGAGAACTTTGCAGGCAAGATGACCATACCCTCGATATCACTTCTATCTTTGCTTTGCTAGTTGCTCGCTCTATCATTATGTTAGCTCTACCTACCACTTGTTAATAATGCCTCCCATATTGCCATGCCAAGCCTCTAACCATCCCTTTCCTAGCAAACCGTTGTTTGGCTATGTCACTGCTTTTGCTCAGCCCCTCTTATAGCGTTGCTAGTTGCAGGTGAAGATGAAGTTTGTTCCTTGATGGAACATGGATATTTTGGGATATCACAATATCTCTTGTTTCATTAATGCATCTATATACTTGGTAAAGGGTGGAAGGCTCCGCCTTATGCCTGGTGTTTTGTTCCACTCTTGCCACCCTAGTTTCCGTCATACCGGTGTTCTCCCATCCCTTCTCCTACTCCAACAAGGAAAGGAGGAGTCCTAGTCCCGGTGGGAGTAGCACTACTAGGAAAAGGCCTACTAGTGGCGCACCTGTTTTGCCTACTAATGGCGCACTACTGGTGCGCCACTAGTATTTTTTACTAATGGCGCACCTGTGGTGCGTCATTAGTATCTGGTAAACTAATAGCGAGTTTGTCTTCACATTACAAGTCGATATCGATCATCTAAACTACCATCATATAGAAGAGAGCTGCATTCATCACGATGAGTGTCGGTGTCAAAACCGGCGGATCTCGGTTAGGGGGTCCCGAACTGTGCGTCTAGGCGGATGGTAACAAGAGACGAGGGACACAATGTTTTTACCCAGGTTCGGGCCCTCTCGAAGGAGGTAAAACCCTACGTCCTGCTTGATTAATATTGATGATATGGGTAGTATAAGAGTAGATCTACCACGAGATCAAGGAGGCGAAACCCTAGAAGCTAGCCTATGGTATGATTATTGAGATGTAATGTTCGTCCTATGGACTAAGGCCCTCCGGTTTATATAGACACCGGAGAGGCTAGGGTTACACAGAGTCGGTTACAATGGTAGGAGATCTACATATCCGTATCGCCTAGCTTGCCTTCCACGACAAGGAAAGTACCTTCCGGACACGAGCCGGAGTCTTCAATCTTCTACCTTCGTAGTCTGGGAGTCCAACGGATATTGATAGTCCGGCTATCCGGACACCCCCTAGTCCAGGACTCCCTCAGTAGCCCCTGAACCAGTCTTCAATGTCGATAACTCCGGCGTGCATAATGTTCGGCATTGCAAGGCGGGTTCCTCTCCTTGAATAATCCGGAGAAAATAATGAACACCAGGATAGTGTCCGGCTCTGCAAAATAAATTCCACATTCCAACGTAGAGAGAATAAAATATACACTTAACTCAATCTGCTGACGTATTATGCGGCGTGACATCACACCCCAGCCAAGCCCTAGTTTGGGTCGTTTTTATTACTCCACCTCAGCATGTTTAGCGAAGCGGTTTCCTTGGCACGTCCTGTCGAAGCAGAGATCGTGTTCCCCTTATTCCGGGATTCTCATCAATACGTGCGTGGGTAACCCAACCGTGCCATTGATGATGGCGCTTGGGAGATAAGCGAGTTTTACCAGGCCGGTGAGGGACGCATAGTTTTGTCCGCCTATATATAAGGGATAAGGATTTACCTTCTCACCTACGCCTTCCTCCTCCTTTGCTCATTCACCCTTGCGAACTCAAGCTCCAACGCCTAAGCTCGCGCATCCCGCCTCGACCCTTCTCCGAACATGTCCGGAGGGGGAGGCAAATGGAAGGCCTCCACCGCCAAGGAGGAGGACATCACCAAGCTGCGCGACGCCGGATACCTTTCCGGCGACATCACGCATCGGCTGCCCGACGCGGGGCAGCTCATTCCTACCCCAGGGCCTCATGAGACGGTTGTTTTCCTTCCCCACTTCCTCCACGGACTGGGCTTTCTGCTCCATCCATTTGTCCGAGGGATCATGTTTTACTACGGCCTAGATTTCCACGATCTGGCGCCGAACTTCATCCTGAACATCTCGGCGTTCATCGTCGTGTGCGAGGCCTTTCTCTGCATCCGGCCCCACTTCGGCCTGTGGCTCAAGACCTTCAACGTCAAGCCGAAGGTTGTGAAGGGGCATAAGCGGAATCTTGGGCGCCATGTTGGGCAAGCTGCCCGCGTCCCTTAACTAGAAGGGACCTTCGTGGACTCCGTCAAGGGGTGGCAATCGGGTGGTTCTACATCACCGAGCCGCATGAGCCTACATGGCGGCGGCCCCAATTTAGATCTGGAATCCCCACGCAGCTCACTTCACGGAAAGAGAAGGGCTTCTGATGGGGTGATCCGTGGAGGTGGCTGGACTTGAGCCTGCATCAAGAAGCTGGTGAGCAATAGGCTCGGCTCGTCGGCGTGGTCTAGGTCATGCTCCTCCAGTAGTTCTCCCATGCCAAACGGGCATTTAATCTGTGGGAGTTTAATCCGGAACAACACCAGATTTTAAGCGCGCTCTTCGACACAACGTCTGAAAGGCGCTGGAGGTGCTGTTCAAAGGCGCGAAGCCCCGCATCTGCGACCAAGACCATGATTCAGCTCGCATGATCTCCGGCCGACGAGGTAAGTGATTCGACCCCATTACGGGACACTTGAAGTAATTAGATTGACTCTAGCTAGGTTTTTAATCTGCCTCTTCCTTTGACAGGACTGGATGGAGAAGGCCCAGCTGCTCATCAGCCCGGCTCCCATGCCAGAAGAACCAGTGGATGCTGCTTAGCAAGGCTGCTGGTCCGGCACCATCGTGGTGCCGAGAAGAAAACCAGAAAGCGGCCACGGGGACTCGAAAGAGTTCCGTGTCAGGCGTCGACGACGGCGAGGACTCCTCCCGAAGGCGAGGAGGAGGAGGAAGAGTACTCTCTCCCGGAGGAGGAGAGAGGAAAGGAGGGCCTCCCAACCGGGGCGGCCGAAGGGTCCAAGAGGGGGAGAACTATCCCCCCGAACAGTTTCGCCAACATCAACGTTGGCGAGGACGAATGGCCTCCAAGGGCCCGGCGTCCAGCAGGATCGTAAGTATCCAGATCATTCATATGCCGTATAGTGTATGTCACGTAGCGTCCTTCTAATGCCGCATTGTTCTTTAGTCCGGCCGTTGACGACCTTCTCGACTCGATGAGCGGGTCATTGGCGCCGTCGGATGTAAATTCCATCCCGACTGCCTCTACCCCATGCACCGAGGATGACGAGGCGGAATCCTGGGGACATCTTTGGGAGGAGGCTCGGGGCGCCGTCCGTAGCCCGGACTTTGTGCCGGACTCTACTCCGGAACCCGTAGCGGTTCCAGAGTCCGGCAAGCAGCCCTCTCGAAAGAAGGGCAGGACCGTGACGTCGGCGGCCTCCATCCAACCGGAGGCACCGGATAACCTGCTGGAGGCGCTCAAAGGCGCCTCCATCAAGGAAGAACACCGCACTCTCATGAGTGCGGTGATTGAAAGTCCAGCTTCGCCAAGGCGGGCTGCCAGCTTCTGCAACAGCCTTCTAACAGGCTTGAGGTAAGAAGGTTAAAATTAAGTAATATAATACCGCATAGGCGGTAGCCTCGATGCTTAGTCCGGTGTTCAAAAGAAAAGCGGACTAAGGATCTTAACAAGATATCTGAGGGTTTCTAAAATATGTCAATATGGGTTTGCAGGCTCGCTGTTGACCTCTGCTGCGTGCTTGGCGGAGGTCGAGGCGCTGAAGAAGGGCCTTGGCGGTCGGAGCAAGAGCTCGGCCATGCCAAGAGGCAGCTCAAGGAAAAAGAAGGTGAATAACACCACTTTAAATAAGTACCTTCTGTAAAAGGGTTTGGTTGCAAACATCATTAATAAGGATAATATATGTAATGCAGGGCCCACTAACGAGGTGGCAGCCACGAAGGATGCCGTGTCCGTGGCGAGCATAATGCGCCACAGAGCGGACTGGCGAGAAAAGCAAGCGGCACTGGTGGCGGAAGTCCGGCAAGAGCTCCAGGCTCTCATGGAAAAGCATGAGAGTTTGGAGCGTGACTCCAAGGCTCGAGAGTCCGAGCTTTCCTCGGCTCTCGAAAGTGCCAAATCCGCCAAGGCCGAGGCCGGAAGGTCCATGAGGAAGTAGAGGACATGAAGAAGATAGCGGCGGGTAAGGCGTTTTCATGCGAGAAAGCATGTTAATGTAAATTACGGATACTTACCCGGTCGGAGCTCTCGAGGGCATTTGCAGATCTGCGCGTGGTGCGGTCGATACCGCTGCGTTCTATCATGGCGAGGAGGGAGCTCAGCGGAGAAGGTCTTCGGTCTCGATATCTTTGAGGCTGGCCATCCGGTGCCCCCAAGCGACCGGTGAAGCAGCTGGTCGAACTCCTAAGGTAGGTGAGGAGGCCATGAAGGGCCTCACGGTCCGGCCATGGTGGCTGGGCGAGCCATGCACAGCAGCTACTTTGGCTTAGTGCGGCGGCTGGTGGGCGCATGCCCGGGCTGGATGTGATCAGCGCTCCGCTTTGCATTGAAGGCGCTCGTCAAGCCCTTGCCCGCATAAAGGTGCAATGGGGCAAGCTGGATGCGGAGAAGCTTCTCACGGATCCGCCGCCGCCGGGCAAGGAGCATCATACGCCGGGGCGATATTATAAAGTTGTCCTGAAGGGAGCCCGCGATATTGCGGAAGAGTGCCCCCTTGATGTAATCTTTGAGTGAACTCGCTGTGTTTTTATCCTGTGCGCTGAAATCTTCGTTTATATGCGCCATGAGCAACGCTTGTTGAATTTAAAATATTACCTTCTGTGCGGCAGTTTGGTAAATCTGAGAGATGTCAAGTCGTTGGCTTCAGCCCTCGGGCTACAAAGGCTGGGGTGTTCGGTGATAAACTTGAGCACTCTTGTTCCCATTATTGGGTCCATCTAGGGAGGCGCTCAACACGACGAACAAGGCGACCGGACTTATAATGCTTGAACACTCTCACTTAGCCATAGAATTCTATAATTTTAAATTTGGTGAAGCCCTGGTATTCGAAGGCGAATCCGGGCGCTATCACGCCTTCGTCGGACATCATCCGAACTTCGCTCGAGCGGCATGAGCCTTTAGGACCGAAGAACCTCTCGAACAGCGACCAGTCTCGCGCCTTATCATGCCGATCGGTTTAGCTTTCTCCGAGGCGTTAACCGGCTCAACCGGGCGCAATCGTAGTGGTTCTCCGGTGCTACCTTAGCCCGGAGGCGGGCGTAAGGTACCAAAACATGGGAGCGGGCAAACCCAACTATTGACCCAAGACATGATTCGGAGCTGATTCATATAATGCTATAAGTTCGGGGTGCCGCACTTGTGAAATTGTTTAGACTTAATCACACCATAATATGGGGAACAGAAGCCCCTAGTGTATTCGGCCGTACCAAAGTATACGGGTGCAAGATGTCATATAATGAACATATGTAGAAGATAACGTAATTGCAATGAAAAGGTAATGTACTTGCAAGAAGGAAATGTTGCGTTATTTATGAAAGAATGTCTGCTAATAAAGCGGACTGATACAACTAGTGCGGCAAGCAAGGGATTCGGACTAAATTAACATGTCCCCCTCCAGGGATAAGCTGCAGACTTGGTGTATGTAATCGAATTTAATGCTCGTAATGGAGACCACCTGAGTGTTCGTCGCAGCCTTCTTTAATGAGACGCGTCACCAAGGCTCACTACCGCGAAGTAGACCGCGCCGCCTTTGGCACGCCGCCTCCCGACGGGCCGAGCTGGGCCGGCGTCGTCCAGAAATGCGGCGCGGCCATCGCCGACATGCTAGGAGCAGAACGCCCAGTCTATGCCACACCTCTTGAGAACCTACGTGCCGCCGACTCGGTCGTAGACGTGCTGAGCGGAGTAGGGGCCGACGAGCTCCCCTACATGACCAGGCGCATCCAGCAGCTGATCGACGCGGCCATGAAGCGGCATGAAGCCAGCGTCCGCGCTGAGAGCCCTCCCCCACGCCGAGAGCATGGCGCAACATCACGAATGCCGACTACGGGTGGAGCCCGCACAAAGTAGGAAAAGCAGCCGACTGCTTGTCGCAGGCGGACTCGAGTCACCATCGAGCATGACGCAGAAGGCCGCCCTAGAGCTGTGGAGTGACGAGGCGACTTGCCTTCTCCTTCGCCTCGTGGGGAGAGATATCCCACCCCGCCGCCTGTCACGCATCCGACTCTCAGCGGCCAACTAGGTCGCCGCGCAGGAGTCGGCGAAAACGATGCCCGCCATCGGATCGACTGCCTTGCGCAATCCCTGGTGTTAGAAGAAGAAGATGATGTCGGTCTGCCTTGCTTCCCGAATCCGTGACGAGCCCTTCCCTAAAGGGTTGTCGCTCCCAAGATACACGCCCAAGTGCAACGTCTCCGTGAAGCCGGAAGATTGGTTGATCGACTACTCCACCGCAGTCCGCATAGCAAACGACAACAGGCGTGTTGCCGTGAAATATGTTCCCCTGATGCTCCAAGGCACGGCGTGCACCTGGCTCAACAGCCTCAAGCCTTACAGCAGCAACAGCTGGCTAGACTTCACCGAAGCCTTCATCCGCAACTTCACCAGCACCTACAAGCGGGCTCCCAAGCCCCGACAGCTCTCCTTGTGCGTTCAAGGGCCCAACGAGTCAACTCGCGACTATCTCACGCATTGGGCCGAGCTCCGCAACTCCTGCGAGGGGGTGCACGAGGTTCAAGCCATAGAATAATTCACCGCCGGGTGCCGAGAAGGCACCCTCCTCTAGCACCGACTCCTCTGCGACGATCCAGCTACGCTCGACGAGCTGCTGGTCATCACAGACAAGTACGCCATGGCTGACTCCTCCATGAAGACCGAGCTCCGAGTAGACGCCTCCGGGAAGGTGCTCGGGCCGGCTCCCAAGACGCCGGCTGGAGACTCCAACCGACGCCCGTACCAGAACGACAACAAACGCATGGCTCCTATGCCGACTTCCACCAGTCGGCAAGTGGCTAAAGTCGAAGACGAACAACTCAAAGGGCGGCCCACGCCAAAGAAGCAGAAGGGCGGTAGGCCGGCTTTCTCCTATGAGCAAGCCCTTGATGCCCCCTGCAAGTTCCACAGCGGCGTGAAGGCCTCCAACCAAACTACTCGGAAATGCCATTGGCTCACGCGAATCTCCAAAGGTGAAGGGTTGGTGCCGCCCCCACATGCTGGTCAGCCGCCTCCGGCTCCTCAGTAGCCGGTCACTCGGCCAACAGTCGGAGCAATTCAAGACGAGTTCCTGATGAGCATGCCGCCTACATCATCTTTACAAGCCAGCCAGAAGACCGGCGAAGCCGGCATCGAAACACCAAGAAGTCAATGGGGTCACCTCCAACAACCCCGAGTTCATGCACTGGTCGGAGAAGCCTATCAATTGGAGCCGGGCCGATCACCCAGAGGTTATGCCGTCACCCGGCTCTTATGCATTGGTTTTGGATGCCACCCTTGCGACAGACAGGCGGGCTGCCCGATTCTCCCGCGTGTTGATAGATGGCGGAAGCAACATCAACATACTGTACCGTGACACCATGGACAAGCTGAATATCGAGGCAAAGAAGCTCATGCCGAGTCGGACTGTGTTCCATGGCATCGTACCCAGCCTGTCCTGTGCACCAATTGGCAAGATTAGAATAGACGTTCTCTTTGGAGACAAAGATCATTTCCGCCGAGAAGCAATATGGTTTGAAGTAGTGGATCTAGAGAGCCCTTACCACGCACTACTTGGCCGACCTGCCTTGGCCAAGTTCATGGCTGTGCCCCACTACGCCTACCTCAAGATGAAGATTCCGAGTTCCAAGGGCGTCATCACCATATCCGGAGACTACAAGAAGTCCGCTGAGTGTGCAGCTGCCAGCAGCCGGCTAGCCGAGTCCCTTGTGATTGCTGAAGTGAAGAAGATGCTGGACCAAATCGTGGCCATGGCCGACAAGCAGCCGGTCTTGTCTCCCGACCCCAATGAATATGAAGCTCAGTGTTCTTTCTAGCCGGCCAAAGAAACGAAGAAGATACCTCTGGACCGGGAGCACCCGGAGAGATACGCTGTCATGGGAACCGGCCTTGACAGCAAATAGGAAAGCGAGCTCGTCGATTTCGTCCGTGAGAATCGGGACATCTTCGCATGGTCTCCCAAAGACATGCCGGTTGTTCCGACGGATTTCGCCGAGCACAAGCTACATGTCCGATCAGATGCCAAGCCGGTGAAGCAGCCCTTGCGCCGCCTGTCAGAAGAGAAGAGAAGAGTAGTCGGAGAAGAAATAGCCCGACTCCTGGCAGCCGGCTTCATTATGGAAGTTTTCTTCCCTGAGTGGCTTGAAAACCCGGTCCTGGTGTTGAAGAAGAACAAACAGTGGCGCATGTGCATTGACTACACCAGCCTCAACAAAGCCTCCCCCAAAGATCCTTTTTCCCTACCAAGGATTGATCAAGTGATAGACTCCACAGCCGGATGCGAGCTGTTGAGATTTTTGGATGCTTACTCAGGCTACCACCAGATAAAGTTGGATCCGGCCGACCGACTTAAGACCGCCTTCATCACAACATTTGGAGCTTTCTGTTACCTGACTATGACATTCGGCTTGAGAAATGCCGGTGCCACTTTTCAGCGTTGCATGCAGAAATGTCTCCTCAAGCAACTCGGCAGAAATGCCCACGTCTATCTAGACGATATTGTGGTGAAGACGGAGAAGCGCGGCACCTTGCTGGAAGACCTCAAGGAGACATTTGAAACCTGCGACGATTTTAGATCAAGCTCAATCCTGAGAAATGCGTGTTTGGAGTACCAGCCGGCCAGCTCCTAGGCTTCCTGGTCTTCGAACGCGGCATCGAATGCAACCCAGTGAAGATCAAGGCCATAGAGAGAATGGAGATTCCTACCAAGCTAAGAGACGTCCAAAAATTTACCAGATGTTTGGCCTCCCTCAACTGCTTCATCAGCCGGCTCGGAGAGAAGGCTCTCCCCCTCTACCGACTCATGAAGAAATCCACTCATTTCGAGTGGAATGACCAAGCAGACCAAGCTTTCCACGAGTTAAAGAAGATGCTGTCCACGCCGCCTGTCTTGGCGGCACCGGCTGAGAAAGAGCCCATGCTCCTTTACATTGCTGCCACTAGCCGGGTGGTCAGCACCGTTATCGTGGTTCAGCGCTCAGAAGAAGGCCGAGCTCAGTTAGCCCAGAGGCCAATGTATTATCTGAGTGAAGTATTGTCCACCTCGAAGCAGAACTACGCACACTATCAGAAGATGTGCTATAGCCTGTACTTTGCCGCCAAGAAGCTCAAGCCCTACTTTCAAGAGCACCCCATCACGGTCATATGTACTGCCCCGCTGGCCAAGATCATAGCCAGCCGGGATGCATCCGGCCGGGTGGCAAAATGGGCCATTGCGCTGGCTCCTTACACGATCTTCTACAAACCCCGCACCGCCATCAAGTCCCATGCATTGGTTGACTTCCTCGTCGACTAGGCCGAGACCCAGTACCTGCCGCCTGCGCCCGACTCCACTCATTGGCGTATGCACTTCGATGGATCCAAGATGCGCACCGGCTTGGGAGCCGGCATCGTCCTCACCTCTCCCAAAGGTGACAAACTCAGATACACATTGCAAATCCACTTTGCCGCCTCCAACAATGTGGCCGAGTACGAGGCTCTCATACACGGGCTCCGGCTAGACAAAGAGCTCAGCATTCACCGGATCCTGTGCTATGGTGACTCGGACTTGGTAGTCCAGCAATCATCCGGCGACTGGGACGCCAAGGATGCAAACATGGCGAGCTACCGCTTCCTCGTTCAGCAACTCAGCGAATATTTTGAAGGGTGCGAGTTCCTCCACGTGTCACAGGCCGACAACGAGTAAGCAGATGCACTGGCACGAATAGGCTCCACCCGACAAACTATACCAACCGGCGTCTCTCTCCAACGCCTCCTCAAGCCATCTATCAAGCCGTCTCCGGAGTCTGATTCCATCTTCGTGCCGCCTGACCCCGACGCCGTCGAATCCGGCTTGGGGAGCCAAGCAGGCGGCTCGGGGACTTCGGTAGGCGGCTCGGGGAATGCTATAGTCGCGCCCAGCCCAGGGACTTCAGAACTCGGCCCGGGGACTACTGCGGCCGGCCCGGAGACTACATCAACACAACAGGCGGCGGCCGACACCAACTCTTCACCACCCAGCCCACCCGTCCTGGTCGCAGTAGCCGTTTTGACAACCAAAGAAGTCGCAGCTCCAACATGGGCCCAACCCATCCTCAATTTGGTTAACAGAGAGCTGCCGACTGACGAGATCTTGGCAAGGCAAGTCCAACGCCGAGCCGGAGCATACACAATAGTGAACCGAGAGCTTGTTAGGCGCAGTGTGATGACCCACAAGTATAGGGGATCTATCATAGTCCTTTTGATAAGTAAGAGTGTCGAACCCAACGAGGACCAGAAGGAAATGATAAGCGGTTTTCAGCAAGGTATTCTCTGCAAGTACTGAAATAAATGGTAACAGATAGTTTTGTGATAAGATAAATTGTAACAAGCAACAAATAACAAAAGTAAATAATGTGCAGCAAGGTGGCCCAATCCTTTTTGTAGCAAAGGACAAGCCTGGACAAACTCTTATAATTGGAAAAGCGCTCCCGAGGACACATGGGAATATCGTCAAGCTAGTTTTCATCACGCTTATATGATTCGCTTTCGCTACTTTGATAATTTGAAATGTGGGTGGACCGGTGCTTGGGTGCTCTTCTTACTTGAACAAGCATCCCACTTATGATTAACCTCTATTGCAAGCATCCGCAACTACAACACAAGTATTAAGGTAAACCTAACCATAGCATGAAACATACGGATCCAAATCAGCCCCTTACGAAGCAACGCATAAACTAGGGTTTAAGCTTCTGTCACTCTAGCAACCCATCATCTACTTATTACTTCCCAATGCCTTCCTCTAGGCCCAAATAATGGTGAAGTGTTATGTAGTCGACGTTCACATAACACCACTAGAGACTAGATAACATACATCTTATCAAAATATCTAACGAATACCAAATTCACATGACTACTAATAGCAAGACTTCTCCCTTGTCCTCAGAAACAAACGTAATTACTCACAAAGCATATTCATTTTCATAATCATAGGGGTAATAATATGCATAAATGATCTAAACATATGATCTTTCACCAAATAAACCAACTAGCGTCAACTACAAGGAGTAATCAACACTATTAGCAACCTACTAGCACCAATCCCGGACTTGGAGACAAGAATTGGATACAAGAGATGAACTAGGGTTTGGAGATGTGATGGTGCTGATGAAGATGTTGATGGAGATTGCCCTCTCCCGATGAGAGGAGAGTTGGTGATAGCCGGAGCCCTAGATTGGTTCCGCCAGGGTTCCGCCTCGGTGCGGCGGAGTCTTGTCCCAAAAGGTTGCCGTCTATTTTTTCTCATCGAAAGACTTCATATAGGAGAAGATGGGCGTCGGAGAGCCACCAGGGGGCCCACGTGGTAGGGGGGTGCACCACAGGAGGGGGGCGCCCCCCACCCTCGTGAGCAGGGTATGGGCCCCCTGGCCTTCATCTTTGGCGACAATTTTTCTTTATTTATTTTAAGATATTCCATGGAGTTTCAGGACTTTTGGAGTTCTTGAGAATAGGTCTCCAATATTTGCTCCTTTTCAGCCCGAATTCCGCTGCGGCATTCTCCCTCTTCATGTAAACCTTGTAAAATAAGAGAGCATAGCCATAAGTATTGTGACATAACGTGAAATAACAGCCTATAATGCAATAAATATTGATGTAAAAGCATGATGCAAAATGACGTATCAACTCCCCCAAGCTTAGACCTCGCTTGTCCTCAAGCGAAAAGCCGATAACAATAAATATGTCCTCATGTTTAGAGGTAGAGGCGTCGATAAAAATAAAATACGGATATGAAGGCATCATGATTATTTCCATAACAGCAACATATATAGGTTTTGTCATATGATTACTTATGTTCAAGTGATGATCTTTTTACAATGAAAAAGTATGAATCAGAAACCTTATCGAGCACCAACAAATTATAACCTCAGTCATTGAAGCAATTGCAATTTATCATAACATCGGAAAGAGTCTATGTCAGAGCTTAAAAGCAAGTCCACATACTCAACTATCACTTAGTCCTTCATAATTGCTAACACTCACGCAATACTTGTGGTTACAGAGTTTTAATCGGACACAGAGAAAGATAGGGGCTTATAGTTTTGCCCGACAACCTTTTACCTCAAGGGTAATGCCAACAATAATAATTCATGCTCCCCTACATCCAATTAGATACATATATCATGTTCTTTCCAACATGCTGAGCTTGCCAAAGGATAAAATGAAAAAGGAAAGGTGAAGATCACCATGACTCTTGCATAAGGTAGAGGATAATAATAAAAGATATGCCCTTCGCAGAGGGAAGCAGAGGTTGTCATGCGCGTTTAAGGTTGATGCACAAAATCTTAATGCAAAAGAACGTGACTTTATATTTCCCCTTGTATGTGGACCTTTATTATGCAGTCCGTCACTTTTATTCCGTCCACAACAAGTTCGTACAAGGCTTATTTTCTCCGCACTAATAAGTCATGCATATTTAGAGAGCAATTTTTATTGCTTGCACTGATGACAACTTACTTGAAGGATCTTACTCAATCCATAGGTACATATGGTCGACTCTCATGGCAAAACTGGTTTAAGAGTATTTGGAAGCACAAGTAGTATTTCTACTTGGTACTGAGAATTTGTCTAGCATGAGGGGGAAAGGCAAGCTCAACACGTTAGAGGATCCATGACAACATACTTTATCTCAAATGTAAGAAAACTTAACTCATTATGTTGTCTTCCTTGTCCAACCTCAACTCTTTAGCATGTCATATTTTAATGAGTGCTCCCAATCATAAAAGATGTCAATGATAATATATCTATATGTGAAACCTCTCTTTCCTTATTACTTCCTATTAATTGCAACGATGACCAAAGCTATATTTGCCAACTCCCAACAACTTTTAATCATCATACTCTTTCTATGTGAAGTCAATACTTTCAATAAGATCAATATGAACTTTTTGATTCATTTTATTTTTTTCTTCTTTCTATTTACCCAAGATCATGGCAAAATAATCAAGCCCTTGACTCAACACTAATCTTTATTATATAGCTCACGGACTCGATTACAAAGAAGGATCATAAAGCAAAACTCAAAACTAGATCATGCCATGACTTTATTCTACTAAATCAAGATAATACTTAAACAATTGAACTAAGAAAACGGTAAATATAGGAGTTGTGATGGTGATACGATACCAGGGCACCTCCCCCAAGCTTGGCAGTTGCCAAGGGGAGTGCCCATACCCATGTGATTATGTCTCCTTCTTTGTTGTTGACGGTGGAGGTGTTGCATTTTTCTTCTCTAGCTTGCGTCTGAGGCTAAAATTTTCCTCCCTCAGATCCTCATTCTCAAGCTCAAGTTTCATTATCTTTTTGCATAGTGCTGCCTTGTTGTCCTGCGAAAAACAAGGTGGGATAGATTGGACCTTGGGGAGGCTTGACTTCTTGAACTCCACATGGATATCACCAGGTTGAGGTAGTGGATCATCCTCTTCATCGGAGGTTGTTTCCTCCTTCCTCTTTGGATCATAGTCTTCTTCTTCCTCCGTGGTCCAGCCATAATGTTCCACATCCCCATATACTTTTGGGTTTGCAATATAATCAGCCATGTAGCTCTCCCCCTCCGAATCTTGGGACGACATCTTGTTCCAAATCTGCAACAGGAACAGCTCGAAACGAAAACAAAGGATATTTGCATGATACAAGAGTCAAAACCTTCGGGGGTATATATAATGAATTTTTACCAACCAAAATATGTATCGTGCAAGAAAACAGAGTCCGGAGGGCACACGAGGTGCTCACGAGGTAGGGGGGCGCGCCCTCCACCCTCGTGGAGGCCTCGTGTCCTTCCCGGACTGCTACTTATTTTTCTATTTTTCTAAATATCCCAAAACGGAGAAATATTGCCTTAAAATTGATTTGGAGTCGGTTTACTTACCGTACCACATACCTATTCCTTTTCGGAGTCTGGAATGGTCTGCAAAGTGTCCCTTATGTATTCCTCCGGGGTTACGGTTTCAATAATATTGGTTTCAACATTTATGGGATTACCTAAGATATAGTGTTTGATCCTTTGACCGTTTACCACCTTTGGATTTGTGCCTTCGAAGTTGTTGATTTTTATGGCACCGGAACGATACACCTCCTCGATAACGTAGGGACCTTCCCATTTAGAGAAAAATTTCCCTGTAAAAAATCTTAAACGAGAGTTGTATAGCAGTACATAGTCAACTACATTAAACTCACGCTTTTGTATCCTTTTGTCATGCCATCTTTTAACTTTTTCTTTAAACAACTTGGCATTTTCATAAGCTTGGGTTCTCCATTCATCAAGTGAGCTAATATCAAATAACCTCTTCTCACCGACAAGTTTGAGATCATAGTTCAGCTCTTTAATAGCCCAATATGCCTTATGTTCTAGTTCGAGAGGTAAGTGACATGCTTTTCCATAAACCATTTTATACGGAGACATACCCATAGGATTCTTATATGCAGTTCTATAGGCCCATAATGCGTCATCCAATTTCTTGGACCAATTCTTTCTAGACCTATTAACAGTCTTTTGCAAAATTAATTTGAGCTCTCTACTGCTCAATTCTACTTGACCACTAGACCGCGGGTGATATGGAGATGGAATTCTATGATTAACATCATATTTAGCAAGCATTTTACGGAAAGCACGATGAATAAAATGTGAACCACCATCAGACATTAAATATCTAGGGACTCCAAACCTCGGAAAAATAACTTCCTTTAGCATTTTAATAGAGGTGTTATGATCAGCACTACTAGTTGGAATAGCTTCTACCCACTTAGTAACGTAATCAACAGCAACTAAAATATGTGTATATCAATTAGAGGCAGGAAAAGGTCCCATATAATCAAAGCCCAAACATCAAATGGTTCAATATAGAAGTGAATAATTCATAGGCATTTCTTGACGTCTACTAATATTACCAATTCTTTGACATTCATCGCAAGACAAAACAAACTTACGGGCATCCTTGAAGAGAGTGGGCCAATAAAAACCGGATTGCAATACCTTATGTGCAGTTCTATCTCCAGCGTGGTGTCCTCCGTATGCTTCGGAGTGACACTTGCGTAGGATCTGTTCCTGTTCATGCTCAGGTACACAACGTCTAATAACACCATCTACTCCTTTGTAAAGATGTGGGTCATCCCAAAAGTAATGTCACAAATCATAGAAATACTGTTTCTTTTGTTGGTATGTGAAGCTAGGTGGTATAAATTTAGCAACAATATAATTAGCATAATCAGCATACCATGGAGTGCTACGAGAAGTACTTATGACATTTAATTGTTCATCAGGAAAGCTATCATCAATAGGTAGTGGGTCATCAAGAATATTCTCTAACCTAGATAAGTTGTCTGCAACGGGGTTCTCAGCTCCTTTTCTATCAACAATATGCAAATCAAATTCTTGCAGCAAGAGAACCCATCTAATAAGTCTAGATTTTGCATCTTTCTTTTCCATAAGATATTTAATAGTAGCATGATCAGTGTGAATAGTTACTTTAGAATCAACAATATAGGGTCTGAATTTATCACAAGCAAATACAACTGCTAAAAGTTCCTTTCCGGTAGTAGCATAATTTCTTTGAGCATTGTCTAGAGTCTTACTAGCATAGTGGATAACATTTAATTTCTTATCAAATCTTTGCCCTAGAACAGCACCTACAGCGTAATCACTAGCATCACACATAATTTCAAAGGGTAAATTCCAATCAGGTGGCTGAACAACAGGTGCAGAGACTAATGCTTTCTTAAGTATTTCAAATGCTTCTACACAATCATCATCAAAGACAAATGGTACATCTTTTTGAGTAAATTAGTCAGAGGCCGAGAAATTTGTGAGAAGTCCTTAATGAACCTCCTATAAAATCCGGTGTGACCAAGGAAACTTCTTATACCTTTGATGTCCTTGGGACATGGCATCTTTTCAATAGCATCAACCTTGGCTTTATCCGGTGTGACCAAGGAAACTTCTTAATAGGTGCAGCTACTTTTACTTCTATGGGAGGATGATATTTAAACCACTTCTCCTTGGGGATATAAACATAAGTAGCAAAAGATTCATAGAAAGAAGCTACTATCTCAGATTCGAGTCCATATTTAGTGCTAAACTTGCCGAAAATATCGGTATCCATAAAAGATTTAACACAATCAAACTTAGGTGTCATACCTGAGTCCTTACTTTGTCGAGGTTCCAATCTTCAGAGTTGCATTTAATTCTATCCAATAAATTCCATTTAAAATCAATAGTCTTCATCATAAAAGAGCCAGCACAAGAAGTATCGAGCATGGTGCGATTGTTATCAGAAAGCCGAGCATAAAAACTTTGCATAATTACTTCTCTTGGAAGCTCGTGATTGGGGCATGAATATAACATTGATTTAAGCCTCCCCCAAGCTTGAGCGATGCTTTCTCCTTCGTGAGGCCAAAATTTTTATATATAATTGCGATCCCGATGAACAAGATGCATAGGGTAATACTTTTGATTAAATTCCAATTTCAATCTTTTATAGTTCCATGATCTCATATCATCACATAGCCTATACCATGTCAAAATGTCTCCCATAAAAGATAAAGGGAATGCCTTCTTCTTAACAACATCATCGGGTATACCTGCAAGCTTAAATAGTCCACAAACTTCATCCACATAGAGTAGATGTTCATCAGGATGCTTTGTTCCATCTCCTATAAAAGTCTTAGCTAGCAGTTTTTCCATCGTACCCGAAGGAATTTCAAAAGGAGTTTCATTTTCAATAGGTTCAGTAGGTTGAGGAGCAACTCTTTGCTCTACTGGACGGGGTGAAGATACCCCGAACAAGCCCCTCAGAGAATTACTTTCCATATTAACAAGTGACAGAAAATTTCAGCACACTAAATAAATTTTTCCTTACCAAATTCCACCTACCAAAGGTGCTACACTCCCCGGAAACGGCACCAGAAAAGAGTCTTGATGACCCACAAGTATAGGGGATCTGTCGTAGTCCTTCCGATAAATAAGAGTGTCAAACCCAACGAGGAGCAGAAGGAAATGATAAGCGGTTTTCAGCAAGGTATTCTCTGCAAGTACTGAAATAAATGGTAACAGATAGTTTTGTGATAAGATAAATTGTAACGAGCAACAAATAACAAAAGTAAATAATGTGCAGCAAGGTGGCCCAATCCTTATTGTAGCGAAGTACAAGCCTAGAAAAACCCTTATAATAGGAAAAGCACTCCCGAGGACACATGGGAATATCGTCAAGCTAGTTTTCATCACGCTCATATGATTCGCGTTCGGTACTTTGATAATTTGATATGTGGGTGGACCGGTGCTTGGGTGCTGTTCTTACTTGAACAAGCATCCCACTTATGATTAACCTCTAGTGCAAGCATCCACAACTACAACAAAAGTATTAAGGTAAATCTAACAATAGCATGAAACATATGGATCCAAATCAGCCCCTTACGAAGCAAAACATAAACTAGTGTTTAAGCTTTTGTCACTCTAGCAACCCATCATCTACTTATTACTTCCCAATGCCTTCCTCTAGGCCCAAATAATGGTGAAGTGTTATGTAGTCGACATTCACATAACACCACTAGAGGCTACATAACATACATCTTAACAAAATATCAAACGAATACCAAATTCACATGACTACTAATAGCAAGACTTCTCCCTTGTCCTCAGGAACAAACGTAATTACTCACAAAGCATATTCATGTTCATAATCAGTGGGGTAATAATATGCATAAAGGATCTGAACATATGATCTTTCACCAAATAAACCAACTAGCATCAACTACAAGGAGTAATCAACACTACTAGCAACCTACTAGCACCAATCCCGGACTTGGAGACAAGAATTGGATACAAGAGATGAACTAGGGTTTGGAGATGAGATGGTGCTGATGAAGATGTTGATGGAGATTGCCCTCTCCCAATGAGAGGAGTGTTGGTGATGACGATGGTGATGATTTCCCCCTCCCGGAGGGAAGTGTCCCCGGTAGAACAGCTCTGCCCCCTAGATTGGTTCCGCCAAGGTTCCGCCTCATGGCGGCGGAGTCTCGTCACGAAAGGTTGCCTTCTATTTTTTTCTCATCGAGAGGCTTCATATAGGAGAAGATGGGCGTCGGAGAGCCACCAGGGGGCCCACGAGGTAGGGGGGCGCGCCCCCCACCCTCGTGAGCAGGGTGTGGGCCCCCTGTCCTTCATCTTTGGCGACGATATTTCTTTATTTATTTTAAGATATTCCGTGGAGTTTCAGGACTTTTGGAGTTGCGCAGAATAGGTCTCCAATATTTGTTCCTTTTCCAGCCCAGAATTCCCGCTGCCGGCATTCTCCCTCTTGATGTAAACCTTGTAAAATAGGAGAGAATAGCCATAAGTATTGTGACATAAAGTGAAATAACAGCTCATAATGCAAGAAATATTGATATAAAAGCATGATGCAAAATGGACGTATCACAGTGTCACTGGAGTCTTTCAGCGCTGTGTCGAGCCAGAGAAGGGCATAGCAATCTTCAAGGATATACGCCAAGACAAATGCGGCCACCACGCAGCCTCAAGATCACTCGTCGCCAAAGCTTTCCGCCATGGATTCTTCTGGCCGACTGCTTTGGATGACGCCAAGGAGTTAGTCAAACACTGCAAAGGGTGCCAAGTCTTCGGCTCCAAGCATCACCTGCCGGCTTCTGTACTCAAGACCATTCCCCTCACTTGGCCCTTTGCCGTCTGGGGATTGGACATGGTGGGCCCATTCAAAACGGCGCGCGGCGGCATGACACATCTGCTTGTCGCCGTGGACAAATTTATCAAGTGGATTGAGGCGAAGCCGATCAAGAAGCTGAATGGGCCGACTGCCGTGACATTCATTGCAGATATCACAACCCGGTATGGCATACCACATAGCATCATCACCGACAATGGCACGAATTTTGCCAAGGGAGCACTGGCACGTTTCTGTGCGACACAGGGCATCCGACAGGACTTAGCGTCCGTTGCCCACCCGCAGTCAAACGGCCAAGTCGAGCGAGCAAACGGCCTCATCCTCTCCGGCATCAAGCCCCGATTGTTCGTGCCACTAGAGCGTTCGACGAGCTGCCGGCCGTCCTCTCGAGCTTGCCCACTACTCCAAACAAGTCAACCGGCTTCACCCCTTTCTTCCTTGTATATGGTGCCGAGGCTGTCACCCCAACTGACATTGAGTTCGACTCACCTCGGGTCACCATGTACATGGAGGCGGAGGCGAAGGAAGCACGAGAAGAAGGCGTTGATTTGCTAGAAGAAGGTCGGCTGTTAGCCCTCAGCCGGTCCGCCATCTACCAGCAGGGTCTACGCCGTTACCACAGCCGGTAGGTCAAGCCCAGATCCTTCCAAGAGGGCGACCTTGTGCTCCGGGTGATCCAGCGAACAGCCGGCCAGCACAAGCTCTCAGCCCCTTGGGAAGGCCCATTCGTCATCAGCCGAGCTCTAGGCAACGACTCCTACCTGATCGACGCACAGAAGCCGAAGGCATGCAAGAGGGATGATTCCGGCAAGGAGTCAGAACGACCACGGAATGCCAATCTCCTCCGAAGATTTTAGAGTTAAAACGCAGTATGTACCACACTACCTTTTGTACTAAGTATGAGACAACGGGCCCCCTGAGGAGCACTCAGGGACTACCCTCTTTTATCTATGAATGATGAGTATCATGCCCATGGTTATGTTATTACATTCATTTTCTGGTTCGGCACCGGGTTCGATCAGTCGGCCCGGGGACTTGCCGCCATGGGTTATATTTAAGTTCTACCTGCAGCCAGACAAGTAATGTGCTGGCACCCAAGCCCTCTCTTGTTGGAAGTCACAGCTCGAAGGATCGACTGTCCGACTAACAAGAGTCAAAGGCAGGAAAGGATACCCACACGAAAAACGGGTAAGGACTAACGAACTTATATAACATAAGCTGGCTTCCCCCTCCCCCTCCCGCCAACCGGCTGTCAGAGCAGCCGGCTGGCCGGCTTCCCTTCTTACTTTGCTACAATCTAAGGAAGCTCGAGTACTTTCCCTCCCAGATGGCCAATCTGTCTGGCTGTGAAGGCGGCGACCAAGGGAGGGCGGCAAAGGAAAACGCCCAAAAGATGAAAAGCAAATAGGAATGGAAGCCAAGCACATGCATAATTATATTTACATAAAAAGACTTTGAAAGGACGGCATTCAACATAGTTTTAATACACCCCTAGTGGGTGGAACTGCGCAAATTTAATGAAAAGTTGTTCAAGGAGTAGAGAGCAGGAAAATAAAGACGATGAGTCAGACCAATGCCAAGAAGCCGCTTGCGGGAAGGCCGACGCCGCGCAGGCAGTGCGAGCGGAAGATTACCCGCTCGCCCTCCTCCGGCGCCGGCGAGATCTCCCCCTCCGGCGTGAGCCGGACGTGCACGTAGTCCTTGCACGGCAGCCACCGCGTCTTGCGGAGGAAATCGATGTGGTCCTCGTGAACGTTGGAGCCGTCCCAGTTGCTCGACGTCAGAGCCATCAGGACGGGAAGGCGATAGGGAACGCATGGCAGTGAAGAGCACTAGATTCGGCGGCGGCAAGGTTGTGGTGCACCAAGCAATATGGCGGAATGGTGGTGCGGCAAGTGCTTGTGACACCCTAAAATTTTGACCTTGGTTTATTAATTAAAATTTTGCCAGGAAATTAAAAACTTTTATTTCCTGGGCTCCCTTTTGATTTTTCAACCTTTTTCTCCCTTGCTATTATGGAGTTTTCCCCATAAAGAAAAACTTTTCTTTTATTGGTAGAACTAATTACATAATTAATTTGCTTGATCTTTATTTTCTTGAAAAATGGTTTTTCAAGGTTATATGGCCATATTAGAACTATAACCATTTGATAAATTCACTTAAAAATCCAACCAAAATTTGGAGATGTTAGGTGATGTTTTTAAATCACTTTTATACAAAAGTATATTCTATTCTTGAAATATTTTGAGCTCTACACCCAATTTTCTTCTCTAGTCCAGAAAGCAACTTTGCACTACAACCCTTTTAAATAATTCTTTCTAGCCTCCACCAAAATTATGGGATGTCAGTAGGAACATATTATTCAGCTTTATGCAAAAACACAGCTATGTTCTTTGAAAAATTTGAGTGAATCATCCTCATTTCCATTCTGGTCCAACTTGAGGTTTTGTACTACAACTATATTTTAACTTGCTCCTTTTGTTGTGATTCCTTTTCCTACTTGTAGTACACCTTACGAAACCCTTAAGTCCAAGAGCATGAACCCATTGGGAGAATTTTTGTCCATGCAGAGATGCCATTTGTCTCCTGTCCAGAATTGAGTTTTTGCAAAACTTGCACTAACTAGTTTCTGTATTTGGCCAACTAACCTCACCACCCTTTTATTCACCTAATGAGACCACCATCTGGAATTTTTGACCACTCCAAGACCTGCCTAGATGCCTCTGGCATTTTGTCGAACACCCTGTGGGCATGGACATATTTGGCATGATTGTAAGTTTGTGTTGTGAACTTTCCCATCTGTCCAAACCAAGTTGTCAATTAGCCTGCTAACGATCTCTAACCCAGGCCTGTGGATTTGCATTAGCTTTCCAGCAACTTGGGTTGCCCTGGCATTTCGTCGAGCAGTCGCCGTGCACGCCCGGAGCGCGAGCAGAGCACGCGTTTTGCACGTGCTCGCGCCCGAGCCAGCGCGTCCCTGGATAAGCTTCCCCGAACGCATCCTGATCCTATTCCACTCGCCACGTCGCGCCAGAAGCCCCGACAGCCTCCTCACCCCCCTGCCGCGTAGCCAGCAAGCCGCTTGGCGGCACGCCCGCGGCCGCATCCGCCACCGCCATTGGGCAGCGCCGCCCCGACCACCACGGTAGCGCCGGCTTCGCCTCCATGGACAGTGGAGCTTTCGTCGGTAGCTCCTGGAGCCGACCAACCACCGCCATGTTGCCCTGCAACTACAGAAGACGGTCGCCGGCGACCTTATCCGCGGCCGCCGCCGAACCGACTCGACTCGCCTTTATAAGGAAGCCCCGAGCTCCCCCGAGCACTCAGGTAGCCTCACGCCATCTCCCTAGTGCCCCGTTGCCGTCAATTGAAGGGGAGCAAGCCGTCTTCAACCTCTCCGGTCAGCCCGGCCGCCGCCTCGTTCCGGTTCACCCCGGCGCCACCAGGGCCTGCCCCACCTTTCCATCACCACCACGCGGATCCTCATCGTCTTGCCAAGCCACCCCGACCCCAAACAGCGGCGGAGCATCACCCTAGCCCGAACCCCCGAACCCACCGAAGTTTTCCTCCGCCACGGAGCTCGCCGCCGGCGACTCCCTCCACCCCCGGCGACCCTGCGACCACCGGGAGGACCGCCTAGGAGCGGCGGATCCATCCCTGCGCTCAGATGCCCGCGAAGAAACGCCGCTCGCCGGCGACGATCGCCGGACTCCCCGCCTCGGCTCGGGACAGAGGAAGGGGAGGGAGGGCGACTAGTCAAACCTGACTAGTGGGCCCCCCCTGGACCCACTGTCTGTGACTCCCCGCGCTCCACGCTGGATAAGTGAAAGCGTAAAGCCACGAAGTACGTTTCCTCCGCTCCGTAAACGTATTCCTCTCTGAAACGTTTTCTTTTCTATTTTATTTTAAAAGCAGATTTTGACCAAATCTTTGGTGGCTTTATCTTTTAAATATAACTCCAAATGAATTAATTCTTTTCCTACCTCTCTCAAATATTGTCTAGTTTATTTTAAGATTTATTTGAAAATTTTTCAAAACAACTTTTGGTGCTGTTTTTATTTTGTGTGTTAATTCTTTATATTGCTAAAATAGGATTTTTGAAGAGAGGAGAAACTTTCAAAAGTTTTGAAGTACACCCTGACTTACCACTCATTGAAGGCAAGCATTCTGAATCCCGGCATAATATTTTGATGTGATCGTTGATGCATTTTTAACACCACCGCATTTCGAAGGACTCGTCATTTCATGTGATATGATCATATGCATGAGGGCATATTAGTGATTTCCGTGCTGTTGGAAATAAACACACTTGTGATGATAATCATCCTCATGTGTCTTGCATGCATGCCGGAATAGGAATCCGGGAAAAGCCTCTGCCTTGGGTAGGTGTGAGCTTGTCGCCGGTCTCCGTCGGGACGGGTATGTCCGGTATGGCATAGTAAGATATAATGAGTGTTGATTGGTTGAAGTATATTGTTATACATGTTATGCAGGAAACTACAAACCTCCTGAGTCGACCATAGATCGAGTCTTGTTCCAGCAACCCCCACACTTGTTTCGTGCTACCACTGGTCCCTGCCACAGGTAGGGTACGGTTCAGTAATTTGTCAACCCCTTTCTAGCACACACTGCATGAGGGGCGGGATGAGGTACCACGGCCATGGATTAAAGCCGATCATCCGGTCGGGGCATGGGTGTTTGGTTGTGGCGAGGGGTAGCTCCCCAGTTTCTTGCTGTATAAATTTTGTGATCCCATGCTAATCGAGGTTGTAGCCTCCCACTTAGAGTTTTGCTTAACTTGGTGTCGTGGGTGATTCGGACACCGGTAAGTTAAGCTGGTGTGTGCAAGTCGGTGTGTTTTCATTTAAAAGACCGTGGCGGAATTAGTCGATGGACTAAAGGAATCCGTTCTTGGTGGGTAAAGAGTACACCCTCTGCAGAGATTAAAACCTATTGAATAGCCGTGTCCATGGTTAAGGATTACTGATGCAGGGACGGGTCAAGTGTCGGTCTTAGTGTCGGTCTTGGAGGTGAAGTTGTTAACGAGCTGGAACAACATGGATTGTGACTTGTGACCTATGATGATTATGAACATTATTATCGTTGACTAACCCGTGACATTCTTGTTATTATCGAGTATCTCGGGATGGTTCTACCTCCGGGATATTCACTATGATTGTTCATTTTTAAAGCCCTTTATGCGGTGTCGCTCGGGCCCCGATTGTGGCATTTCTTTTAAAGCCCTTTATGCGGTGTCGCTCAGACACCCGACTGTGGTATTTCTTTTAAAGCCCTTTATGCGGTGTCGCTCAGACGCCCGACTGTGGCATTTCTTTTCAAGCCCTTTATGTGGTGTCGCTTAGGCGCTCGACCGTGGCATTTCTTTTAAAGCCCTTTATGTGGTGTCGCTCGGGCCCGACTGTGGCATTTCTTTTAAAAGCCCTTTACGTGGTGTCGCTCAGACGCCCGACTGTGGCATTTCTTTTAAAGCCCTTTATGCGGTGTCGCCAAGACGCCCGACTGCGGCATTGTTTGTTATTTATTTCATATATTTTAATACTACTATGTTATTGCATTTGTATAGATAACTTGCTTGCATGCATCAGAGTTTTATTTATCTTTTGTGACTGACGTCATGAGCATAAATAATTTCAGCACATCATGGTTATATTATACCTGTGTTCATAATGTTTGCGAGTACATTCAAAGTACTCACTGGCTTGTCCTGGCTATTGTCTTGGCCAGATTTTCTTGCACGGAGAGGGCGACACGATGACAGCCCTGGAACCTAAGCAATGGAGATAGCAGCCTCGCGAAGATAGGAGTTAACCTGGTCAGCTGTTCCTGTGGGAATTGGAGTCCCATAGACACCGATGATCCACAAACCGCTTCCGCCATCAACCACTAGAAACCATTTGTTGTACTCACAGGCCAGAATGGTCTTGTACTACATATTTTGTATTTTGCTTGGAATTTCTGTATCAAGTTGGAGCCTCATCATTAACGGTAATCACGGGGCTGATGAGCACGACGGTCCTTTTCGAAATTTATTCCGGAAAACCGGTCGTGACAGACTTGGTATCGAGCCAGCTGACCATTGGCTAATCCTATCTTAGCGGTCGAAAACCTAGGAAAAACCAACCCACAGGCCCTAACCAAAACCCCACCAAGCTTCCGTGCAAGATAGCCACAGAGACCCCGACACTTTTGGCGGTCGATTGCCCAACCTATCAGCCTAGCACTGTCGATTCGGCGCCAACAATCATCTTATCATAGCGTGCGAGGAAGACTTCGTTCCTTTTTCTATAAAAAGGCACGCTAGCCTCAACACAGCACAACCCCGGCCATCCACCAAAATACTTGATGACCCCAGAAGTACTTCGTCGTCTTTGGGGAGCACACTCCAACATGATTGTGGCTAACAATCCACACGATGGTCATCATCGCTACCCCGAGCCTGCAGCCCCTCAACCCTCTCCAGCTAATTTACGACGGTAAAAAAAAACATGGAGAAACCTCGGCGTCCGCGAGGCAAGCCCGCTTAGATATGAACAAGGTAGACTAAAATCGCTCGAATGATGCCGAGTCTTAGAATGACCTCGCCTTGCAATCTTGTGACCCTGTGTCACCACAATTAGATACTGTCTGCTTGTGCACTCATGTTTTTTTTTTGTAGCCATGCATGAGCATGTTGATGTGCGATTGCATTTCTTTTATCCCGGGCGTAGCTGCCAACCTCGACGACGCAAGTTTGTGCTATGGATGAATCCTTTGGTTCTAGCTCACAGGAAAGATATTTTCAAAACAACTCCTAACAAATCTCGAGGACGAGATTTTCTTTTAAGGGGGGTAGTGTTGTGACACCCTAAAATTTTGACCTTGGTTTATTAATTAAAATATTGCCAGGAAATTAAAAACTTTTATTTCCTGGGCTCCCTTTTGATTTTTCAACCTTTTTCTCCCTTGCTATTATGGAGTTTTCCCCATAAAGAAAAACTTTTCTTTTATTGGTAGAACTAATTACATAATTAATTTGCTTGATCTTTATTTTCTTGAAAAATGGTTTTTCAAGGTTATATGGCCATATTAGAACTATAACCATTTGATAAATTCACTTAAAAATCCAACCAAAATTTGGAGATGTTAGGTGATGTTTTTAAATCACTTTTATACAAAAGTATATTCTATTCTTGAAATATTTTGAGCTCTACACCCAATTTTCTTCTCTGGTCCAGAAAGCAACTTTGCACTACAACCCTTTTAAATAATTCTTTCTAGCCTCCACCAAAATTATGGGATGTCAGTAGGAACATATTATTCAGCTTTATGCAAAAACACAGCTATGTTCTTTGAAAAATTTGAGTGAATCATCCTCATTTCCATTCTGGTCCAACTTGAGGTTTTGTACTACAACTATATTTTAACTTGCTCCTTTTGTTGTGATTCCTTTTCCTACTTGTAGTACACCTTACGAAACCCTTAAGTCCAAGAGCATGAACCCATTGGGAGAATTTTGTCCATGCAGAGATGCCATTTGTCTCTGTCGAATTGAGTTTTTGCAAAACTTGCACTAACTAGTTTCGTATTTGGCCAACTAACCTCACCACCCTTTTATTCACCTAATGAGACCACCATCTGGAATTTTGACCACTCCAAGACCTGCCTAGATGCCTCGGCATTTTGTCGAACACCACAATGGGCATGGACATATTTGGCATGATTGTAAGTTTGTGTTGTGAACTTTCCCATCTGTCCAAACCAAGTTGTCAATTAGCCTGCTAACGATCTCTAACCCAGGCCTGTGGATTTGCATTAGCTTTCCAGCAACTTGGGTTGCCACGAAAGCATTCGTCGGCGATCGCCGTGCCGCCGAGCTTGGCGAGCACGCGTTTTGCGTGCTCGCGCCGAGCAATGGCGTCCTGGATAAGCTTCCCGACGCATCCTGATCCTATTCCACTCGCCACGTCGCGCGAAGCCCGACAGCCTCCTCACCCCCCGCAGCGTAGCCAGCAAGCCGCTTAGCGGCACGCCCGTGACGCATCCGCCACCGCCATTGGGCGGCGCCGCCCGACCACCACAAGGCCGGCTTCGCCTCCATGGACGGTGGAGCTTTCGTCGGTAGCTCCGGAGCCGACCAACCACCGCCATGTTGCCTGCAACTACAGAAGACGATCGCGGCGACCTTATCCGACCGCCGCCCGAACCGACTCGACTTCGCCTTTATAAGGAAGCCCCGAGCTCCCCGAGCACTCGGGTAGCCTCACGCCATCTCCCTAGTGCCTGTTGCCGTCAATTGAAGGGAGCAAGCCGTCTTCAACCTCTCCGGTCAGCCCGGCCGCCGCCTCGTTCCGGTTCACCCCGGCGCCACCAGGGCCTGCCCCACCTTTCCATCACCACCACGCGGATCCTCATCGTCTTGCCAAGCCACCCCGACCCCAAACAGCGGCGGAGCATCACCCTAGCCCGAACCCCCGAACCCACCGAAGTTTTCCTCCGCCACGGAGCTCGCCGCCGGCGACTCCCTCCACCCCCGGCGACCCTGCGACCACTGGGAGGACCGCCTAGGAGCGGCGGATCCATCCCTGCGCTCAGATGCCCGCGAAGAAACGCCGCTCGCCGGCGACGATCGCCGGACTCCCCGCCTCGGCTCGGGACAGAGGAAGGGGAGGGAGGGCGACTAGTCAAACCTGACTAGTGGGCCCCCCCTGGACCCACCGTCTGTGACTCCCCGCGCTCCACGCTGGATAAGTGAAAGCGTAAAGCCACGAAGTACGTTTCCTCCGCTCCGTAAACGTATTCCTCTCTGAAACGTTTTCTTTTCTATTTTTATTTTAAAAACAGATTTTGACCAAATCTTTGACTGGCTTTATCTTTTTAAATATAACTCCAAATGAATTAATTCTTTTTCCTACCTCTCTCAAATATTGTCTAGTTTATTTTAAGATTTATTTGAAAATTTTTCAAAACAACTTTTGGTGCTGTTTTTATTTTGTGTGTTAATTCTTTATATTGCTAAAATAGGATTTTTGAAGAGAGGAGAAACTTTCAAAAGTTTTGAAGTACACCCTGACTTACCACTCATTGAAGGCAAGCATTCTGAATCCCGGCATAATATTTTGATGTGATCGTTGATGCATTTTTAACACCACCGCATTTCGAAGGACTCGTCATTTCATGTGATATGATCATATGCATGAGGGCATATTAGTGATTTCCGTGCTGTTGGAAATAAACACACTTGTGATGATAATCATCCTCATGTGTCTTGCATGCATGCCGGAATAGGAATCCGGGAAAAGCCTCTGCCTTGGGTAGGTGTGAGCTTGTCGCCGGTCTCCGTCGGGACGGGTATGTCCGGTATGGCATAGTAAGATATAATGAGTGTTGATTGGTTGAAGTATATTGTTATACATGTTATGCAGAAACTACAAACCTCTGAGTCGACCATAGATCGAGTCTTGTTCCAAGCAACCCCACACTTGTTTCGTGCTACCACTGGTCCCCCACGGGTAAGGGTGCAGTTCGATAATTTGTCAACCCCTTTCTAGCACACACCGTACAGAGGGGCCGGGATGAGGGTACCACGGCCATGGATTAAAGCCAGTCATCCGGTCAGGGGGCATGGGTGTTTCGGTTGTGGCCGAGGGGGTAGCTCCCCCAGTTTTGCGCGCGGTATAAATTTTGTGATCCCATGCTAATCGAGGTTGTAGCCTCCCCACTTAGAGTTTTGCTTAACGGGTGTCGTGGGTGATTCCAGACACCGGTAAGTTAAGCTGGTGTGTGCAAGTCAGGTGTGTTTTCATTTAAAAGACCGTAAGCGGAATTAGTCCCGATGGACTAAAGGAATCCGTTACTGGTGGGTAAAGAGTACACCCTCTGCAGAGATTAAAACCTATTCGAATAGCCGTGTCCATGGTTAAGGATTACAGTCTGGGACGGGTCAAGTGTCGGTCTTAGTGTCGGTCTTCGGAGGTGAAGTTGTTAACCAGAACTGGAACAACATGGATTGTGACTTGTGACCTATGATGATTATGAACATTATTATCGTTGACTAACCCGTGATATTACTGTTATTATCGAGTATCTCTGGGATGGTTCTACCTCCGGGATATTCACTATGATTGTTCATTTTTTAAAGCCCTTTATGCGGTGTCGCTCAGACGCCCGACTGTGGCATTTCTTTTAAAGCCCTTTATGCGGTGTCGCTCAGACACCCGACTGTGGTATTTCTTTTAAAGCCCTTTATGCGGTGTCGCTCAGACGCCCGACTGTGGCATTTCTTTTCAAGCCCTTTATGTGGTGTCGCTTAGACGCCCGACTGTGGCATTTCTTTTAAAGCCCTTTATGTGGTGTCGCTCAGACGCCCGACTGTGGCATTTCTTTTAAAAGCCCTTTACGTGGTGTCGCTCAGACGCCCGACTGTGGCATTTCTTTTAAAGCCCTTTATGCGGTGTCGCCAAGACGCCCGACTGCGGCATTGTTTGTTATTTATTTCATATATTTTAATACTACTATGTTATTGCATTTGTATAGATAACTTGCTTGCATGCATCAGAGTTTTATTTATCTTTTGTGACTGACGTCATGAGCATAAATAATTTCAGCACATCATGGTTATATTATACCTGTGTTCATAATGTTTGCGAGTACATTCAAAGTACTCACTGGCTTGTCCTCGCTATTGTCTTGGCCAGATTTTCTTGCACGGAGAGGAGCGACACGATGACAGCCCGGAACCTAAGCAATGGAGATAGCAGCCTCGCGAAGATAGGAGTTAACACTGGTCACTGTTCTGTGGGAATTGGAGTCCCATAGACAGCGATGATCCACAAACCGCTTCGCCATCAACCACTAGAAACCATTTGTTGTACTCACAGGCGAATGGTCTTGTACTACATATTTTGTATTTTGCTTGGAATTTCTGTATCAAGTTGGAGCCTCATCAGCTAACAGTAATCCTGGGGCTGATGAGCACGACGGTCCTTTTCTGGAAATTTATTCCCGGAAAACCGGTCGTGACAGTGCTATTGCGGCGACAGAGAGAAAGAGGAAGAAGAAAGTGGTGGAGCGAGGGCGAGCGTGCGAGCACCTGCCGCTCTCCCTCCTCCTCCTACTTATAGCCTCACGCGGCAAAGCCGAGGAGGCGAGGCATGGGGGACGTGGGATTAACTGTGCCCACTCCCCCACGTCCTGTGATTATCGCGCCTTAACGGCGTGCGGGAACAGCCGCTGGAAGGCGAGCAGCCCGTTCGGGCCACAAAGGATCCGCGCCCGGGCCGAGGCGTGGTAGTGACGGGCCCCGGCCTGCAGCGGCGTCCCATCACGCGCGTGGGCTGGCAGGCCCTTCCAGCCGAAGGGTGCCACGTGGCGCGCAGGCGGCAGGCGGCCAGCCCGCGGCCTGGCTAGCGCACCAGCTGGTTCCCACCCTCAGATTTCGAGGAGTCTTCGCCGAGAAGGCAAGCATACACTACTAGAAAAAGGGCTATAGATGGGATTGACACTAATGGCGCACCAGACAAGCGGTGCGCCATTAGTATATACTAATGGCGCACCACCTTTTGATACGCCATTAGTGTTGAAACTACTAATGGCGCACCTGGCCCAAGGTGCGCCATTAGTATCAAAAAAAAAATTGAACTAGTGCGCCTGTCCAAACATACTAATGGCGCATCCAGATGCAGTGCGCCATTACTAGTTGTAACTAGTAATCGCGCACCTGTCGGAAAGTGCGCCACTAATGTTGTTTTTTTATTATATTTTTTATTCCTTTTTTTGCAAAACTACTAACGGCTCACTGTTCCACCATGCGCCATTACTAGTTTAAACTAGTAATGGCGCACTGTGGAACAGTGCGCCATTAGTATGTTTTTTTTTGCAAAACTACTAATGGAGCACCACCAGAAGGTGCGCCATTAGTAACCTAGATTACTAATGGCGCAATTATGGTTGGTGCGCCATTAGTAAGTGGGCAGCAACAAGATATTTTGGACACACTCACTTTCTCCCCACTTCATTCTCTCCACCGCCTCCTCCTTGTCTCGGGTGCCTCCTCTTTTTCACCTCATTTCCACCATAGATTCATTCAAATTAAGTGGTTAAATTACCTTGTTTTGATAGGTAAGTAAGGGGCGAAGCTATATTTATGTTGTTCTCCCTACAACAATGTGCACATGCACTTTTTATGGCCTAGCTAGATCTATGTATGTTCGTGGTGTTGCATATGTTTGTGGTGTTGCATATGTGTTTGTGTTTGGAGGTGTACGGTATTTGAAATGCGATAGTTGCCAATATTTTGCGGAATGTTGATTCATTTGCGTTTCGGCGAGAATTTTGGCATTAAGCATTCTTTTTGGTCCTATTTTTAGGGGAAGTCATGCCAAATTTTTACTTGGTTCTAAAATATCGTTTTGCTCTACCCCGCAGGCGACCATGGTCCGCACGATGACCGAAGGCATCGTGAATAGGTTTTTGAGGTCTGCGAAGGCCGAGATGCTTCAAAAGAATGAGAGGGAGATAAGATGTCCGTGTCGAAGATGCAAGCTGAAGAGCCTTATTGCGGACCCGGATTCCGAGCAGGTGCGGGACCACCTGCTCTTGCGTGGTTTCATGGATGGCTATCGGTGGAAGGTGATGAAGATGACTACGTAGTCGTCCATGGGGGACGGGCAAGAAATGAGGAAGGGTAGCAAGACAACCACCGCGGCTCGGGCAGGCGAGAAGATGAAGAATCCCCAGGAGATGATCACGACGGTGATGCTGTACACAGTCATCATGTAGAAGATGCAGGACATGATGATGAGGAAGATGCGGGGAGGGGCGGCGGGCATGATCATGAAGATGATGATGCCGGCGGAGCAGACGACGCTGGACCATCGATGGGCTGGGTGCAGGACCTCATATTCATGAGCTGCTTCTCAAGCAGATGGATAACACAAGAGCTGCCGCCCGAGAGAAAGCCAAGATGGATCAACTTGAGTTAGACGCGGTTACTCCATTGTATGAAGGATGCAGGCCGAGGATACCGCTGTGATGCGCTCATGGCTCGGAAATGAAGGTAAAACACAAAATGACCGGCGCGTAGCCGGCGAGAACATGTCAATCTGCACTAACGTCTTCCCAAGGGGAACAAGTGCCCGACCAGTTTGGAGGAGGCGAAGAAAATCGTGTGTCCTCTGGATTTACCGCACGTGAAATACCATGTGTGCATGAACAATTGTATCATTTATCGGGACGAGCACGCGGAGTCTACCATATGTCCGGTGTCTTGGCGTCACTCGATACAAGAAGAGGAAAAGCTCCTCGAAAAGTGGTGTGGTACTTTACGATCACTCCTCGTCTGCAGCGGTATTCGCGGACCCTAAGGTAGCAAAGCTCCTGCGTTGGCACGCGGATAGGGAGGAGAAGAAGCGAGAAGATGCGCAAATGATCCGGAGATAGATAAAAAGAAAAGATGCTGAGTCACCCTAAGGATGCGAGCGGCAAGCGTTGAACTTCAAGACCAGAATTTGGGAGCGATCCAAGGAACATCGTCTTTGGCGCGAGCACCGATGGAGTCAATCCGTTTGGCAGCCAGAGAAGCACACATAGCACCTGGCCTGTGTTTGTGTGGATGTACAACCTTCCCCCTGGTTGTGCATGAAGAGGAAGTACATTCACATGAGTATGCTAATTGAAGGGCGAAACAACCAGGAGCGACATCAATCATGTATCGGGGCTGCTGAAGAGGAGCTTGACACGCTGTGGAAAACGTCGCCAATCGTGGGACACCGCAGAGAAAGAATATTTCCCTATGAGAGCCGCCTTTGCTCACGACGGTGCACGACTATCTCGATTCACGGATATCTCGCGGGGCAGGTAGTCCACGGATTTTACGGATGCGTAAGGTGCATGGATGACTGGCGTATCGCCAGCTAGATAGAGATCCGGGTCTTGAAAACCGTGTTCATGGGACATCGAAGGTGGCCGCGACGATGACTCGTGGAGGAAGCGCAAGGATCTGTTCGATGGTGAAACCGAACCCAAAAGCGCCCTTATGCGAGGAGCGGCGAGGAAATAGACAAGCTGTTGAAAAATTTGAAAGGCGCCCACCGGAAAGAAGCAAAAGGCGCCAGAGCCGGAAAGAAGCGAAAGCGCCAGAGCAGCTGCTGAAGGTATGGAAAACAAGGTCTGTTTTACGGGACTTGCCGTCTTGGAAGATCCACCATGTGCCTCACAGCTTTGATGTCATGCATATCACGAAGAGCGTGCGAGAGTCCGCTTGATACCCTGCTCAACATGCCGAGAGGACCAAAGATGGGCGAAAGAAAGGGCAGACTTGAAATCAATGGGCATCGGGCGGGAGCTTCACGCTAATGATGATGATGATGATGATGATGATGAGGCGAAGCGGGACATAGAAAGTCGTCGCCAAAGGCAAAAGGCCAAGAAGACCGGAAATGACTACCCTCCCGTGCATCACTCTAAGTCGGGAGGAGATCGAGCAGTTTTCACCGCCTCCTAGGAGTAAAACTTCCTTCTGATTCTGGGAAGATAACCAGATACCTAGACCCAGTGAAGCGAAGTTGATGGGATGAAGTCTCACGACCGTCACGTCTTGATGATGCAGATACTTCGATTGCAATCCGTGGGATCATGGACGCGCACGTCCGTGAAATGCTATTTGGCCTATGCAACTTTTTCGACATCATCTCTCGGAAGTCGATTGGCGTGAGGCAACTCAGAAGGCTACAGGAAGAGATCGCGGTGATACTATGCGATCTTGAGATGTACTTCCCGCCCGCATTCTTCGACATTATGGTGCATCTGCTGGTCCATATAGTGGAGGATATCATCCAACTCGGGCCGATGTTCCTGCACAGCATGATGCCGTTCGAAAGGATGAATGTGGTCATCAAAGGATACATTCGCAACATGTCACGTCCAGAGGGAAGTATAGCCAGGGGCTTTCTGACCGAAGAGTGCATCTCCTACTGCACGAATTATCTAGGCATCAAGAACCCCGTTGGTCTGCCCGTCAACAGGCACCTCGGTAGGCTCGCTGGATGGGGTCACCGTGACGGTCGCCGCGAAATGCATGTAGACTTAGATGGTCGACTCGTCGACTTTGAAAAAGCAAACCTAGTCACGCTACAACACATAGACGTGGTCGATCCTTGGGTGGTAGAGCACAAAACCTTTATTAAGAAGACGTACAATGACTGAGGCCAACAGAGGACGGACAGAGATATAATCAAAGAGCACAACTCATGTTTCACGCGTTGGTTCAAGCAGAAGCTTCTGTCGTACCCTTTACATGAGGATTCTTCCGCGGAAGAACAACTCATATTCGCCTTGTCACAGGGTGCCGAGCACAACCTGATGACCTATGAGGCGTACGATATCAACGGCTACACATTCTACACGGAGGCCAAGGACATGAAGAGCGATGGTTATCAAAACTCCAGGGTAACGATGGAATCCTACACCGGTAACGACGAGGACAGATACTACGGAAGGATCGAGGAGATCTGGGAGCTGAGCTACGTTGGAGAGAAGGTCCCGATGTTCCGTGTCAGATGGGCGAAGAGCGTCCTAAAAGAAGACTGGTATTTCACCACCATGGTTATACCCGAAGCCAAATCCAAGACCACGGGCGCAAACGTCACCGCGAAAAATGAGCCATGGGTACTGGCTTCCCAAGTGGACCAATGCTTCTTCATTACCGACCCGTCAAAGCCTAGTCGTGTTGTCGTGAGGAGAGGCAAAAGGAAGATCATCGGAATGGATGGAGTAGCCAATGAGCAAGACTTCGACAAGTACGGTGACCCGAGGATCGAATATGACGATGATGATGAAGTAGCAGCATACACCACAAGAAGAAGCAGGACCACCCTACCTAAAGGACGTCCGTTCCACAGAAGAACTCCATTTGCGAAAAAGAAGGGCAAGAAGATTGTGAACAGATAGCTAGCTAAGATCGATTGTATTTAAATCGTAGCCTTCATTTCTCGATTGTATTTCATGGGCACTTTTTGAACTATCATGAATATTTATAAATTTCATGGACAGTCGATCTCGATTCCCCTCCATCTCGATCGCTATCCCACCTCGCCAGATCCGGTCCCCCCCGCCGCCGAGCACCCCCCGGTCCACCGGCCGCCGCCGCCGACCCCCCGCACCCCTCCCCTACTCAACCGCCGCAGCCGACCCCCCGCACCCCGCGCACCCTCCCCCGCTCCACCGGCATTACTGTTTGATGATATTTTAAAAATTATTACTGTCTTATAAAAAATATTACTGTTATGATTTAAACAAGTTTGAACATATTTAAACACAAATAAGTATCAAACAGCATTTTAAATGCATAAAAAAAATTGTGGAGCCTGGGAATCGAACCCAGGACCTCCTGGTGTGAGAACTGGCTGCTGACCAGTCGAGCTAGTAGCGGGAACTTGGTGTGGATCAGGTCAGGTGGGAGATAACCTGTTGGCTCGAGCAGAAATCAATTTTTTTTTACTAATGGCGCACCAGGGTGAGGTGCGCCATTAGAATTGATTTACTTATGGCGCACCGAGGGGTGGTGCGCCATTAGTATTGTGCCGCCCCCATCCATACTTCCTCCCCGGTGGCCCAAACCTATCCCCTCTCTCTCCCTCGCCCTCGCCCTCGATCCCCTTCCCCTCTCCTCTCCTGACGCCGCTGCCCCGCCGCCTCGACATCGACTCGACACCGCGACGCCGCCCCGTCGTCCTCGTCTCCGCCCCGACGCCCCAACGCCGCCCTCTCCTCTCCCGATGCCGCCGCCCCGCCGCCCCGTCGTCCTCGTCTCCTCGACGCCGCTCTCCCCGTGGCCCCACCTCGACGCCGCCTTGACGCCCCGACGCCGCCTCGACGCCTCGACGCAGCCTCGCCGTCGATCCGCATCACCTCGTCCACCCCGGCCTCGTACGAGCTCACCACCGACCTCCTCTCGGTGAGCAGCGCCGATCCCCCGCCTTTCCCCATAGTTTCCATCGACGTAGGCCACCGCCCGACCTTCCCTGCCCGGAGTTGCGCTACTCGCACTCCCTGGCCGTGTCACCGGCCTCTGGCCGCGACCAATTGCGCCGCAGCGCGCCCGCCCGGGACGCGCCTTGCCTCGCCCAGACCGCACTCCCGGGTGCCCCACGCCCTTGTCGCTGCGCGTCCGCCACGCCCGGCGTTGGCGTCGCTCACCTTGGCGCGTCAAGGTGCTCCCCGCAACCGCCAGCGACCCTCCTGCTCTCCCTACGCTGTTCTTTGTCGTGACTGCTATCGCTTGCATGTGCTGCTGCTTCCTGCCGTTGCCGTTGCGCTGCTATCGTTCCTCCTTCCTGCTGCTCCCGTGCGCTACTGTTGTCTCCCGCTGCTTGTACCTGCTGCTCTGCTTGCCTCGCCGGTGCTGCTGCTTTGCTGCAACCCCTGCTAGGTTCCGCCTCTGCTGCTGATGCGTAGGGCCGCTAGTATCGCTGCTCTACTGTTGTTGTAGCTGCTGGTTGTGGTGCCCCAGTGGCCGGCAATGACGGGTGAGATGGCAGCACCCATGGAGTTCATTTGGTTCAGTTTCTATAGTGCAGTTAAGAGTATTAGTGCTTACCGTTATTGAGTATAAAAAGGAAAAGGCAAGCAATGTGAAAGAATCGGATTACGTGTGGTAGAGAGAAGTTCCTTCATTTTTTTCTAAGTGCACTGCAGTACTTGTTCCTTTGTGCACCATAAGTAAAACTAGCTAATTTTATGAAAATGTATCATGTCACTGTCCGTGACTCTCTCTTTTTAAGTCCACATTCTGTTGGTGGCTCGGTTAACTCCTAGGGTTTTGGCAGTTATGTATAAAAAACATAGAAAAGCCCGACGGAATTAACTTTGGATTTTCTGCATTTAACTAAAAAACCCATAAAGAGTACAGTTCATTATTGAATAAACTGAAATGGCAGTTTATTTAGAAATTTGGAGCAGTTGTTCTATGGTTTTTTTAGCACAAAAAGTCTGATTATATAAGAAAAAACAATTGTTAGCTTTTAGATGTTGTGGTGGTTCACTTGGGGGTATGTGTAGCAGTTAGCAAAAACAGAGGACTAAAGTGCTCTATTTTGGCAAACCAGTGCATGCATGCCTTTTTTCTTCTTCATTTTTTTTTCACTAACGACGAATGCTGGCAACTCGACACTAGCTAGCTAGCAGGTGTTCCTTTACAAGCATAGTAGAGCATAGTATGGATTCTAATGTTCAACTCTGACTAAACAGGTTCGCAAGCGGTCTTTTACTGCACTTGCGGAAGAAGTAGGTGTACGCTATATCCTGCACTTGAGGTGAGTTGTGTTCTCAGGTTTACATTGCAATGGGCGCTCTTCTTGTAAACACAAATTCAGATTTATATACTATATGCTGGCATGACTATTTTTATTAGGCGGGGACAAAGTGCAGTAGTTGATGTATCTTGGGTTGATTATAATGTTGCTTGGGTTTAATATTACCCAGCATGATGATGTATCAATGTAGCGTTAGCATATGATCCAAGTGCTAGTCTGCTAGTAAATAGCTGAAATGTTAATATACGAGAGAGCACCACAAGTTAAACACCTCAATCTGTTAGTATTTGTCTACATTTTCTCAAATTCTTCTTGTATCGATCCAAGATTGCTTGTAGTGGTTTGTCCAAAGCGTTGAATGATCTGCTTGGAGATGCATATATTGTTTCACCTCTTCACATGCCAATGTATTTTCCATGTTGTGATGGAGGCATTTTTTGCCTTGTCCACCCGAGAGGCCCTTGAGTTTGCTGGAATGTCGATTAACTTCCGTTCCAGCAAATTCGGGTACTCCATATGTCCTATTTTCAGCAAAGGTCATGCTGAAATTTTCCGTGAATTTTAGCATGACTTTGCTAAAAATAGGACATATGGGGTACTTGTGACTAATGATGAAAGCTTAGGCTTTTAGGGTGCCTCGGCGTCGAAAAACCCTCAATGATAAAAGCTTAGCTTTTAGGATGCCTCGGTGTTGACAAACCCTAAATGATGAGACCATGATCTTGTTCCTTGACAATAACCAACTTTTTGACCAAACTTTGTTCCTATTTAGAGAGAAACATGGCCAACAATGATGAGGCCGGGGGTTCGGGCGGCAAGGCATTCTGGGAGCTGTCCCAGGAGATGGAGGAACAACCTCACTTATTTGAGGACGGCGCCTTCCCCACCGATCCTGAGACCACTGATGGTACCGCCGAGGATGACCCCACTGATGTCACCACTAATGGTGCCGCCGAGGATGCCACCACTGATTATGGCGGCGCACGCACAGATGGCAGCCAACCGAAGAGGCAACGGAAGGACCGGCGCCCGATCGTGCTCCTCACCCTCAAGGAGGAAGTTACTGAAGTGGACTCCGACGGGAATCCAACGGCGCCCGAACGAATAGTCAAGGGGTACTCACTTCAGCTCGGGTGCATTCTCCGGAGCACTGACTCGATCAATACCGAGAACATGAGGCATCCTGACCGAGGGAATTTGCGCAACCTCCTCTTCACGAAGCTGCATGAACGATACAAGTTCCCCGCTGAATTTGCAAACACAAGCCTCAAAGGGAATAAAGTGAACAATGCTGCCCTCACGAAGATGAGCAAGGCCCTGTCTACTTGGAAAAGCAATGTGAAGAGAATGATCGAGAAAGATGAGAGTTATGAGAAGAACAAGGAGAAAAATCCTTCGATCACTGAAGATGACTACAACGACTTCAAGATCAATTGCTCGAGCACCGCAAACTCCCAATCAAGTCAGTGGGGGAAAGAAATGCGGGAGCTGAACATAGGGGAACACACACTCGGTCCCGGCGGTTACAGAGTGGCGAAGCCTATATGGGACAAGGAGGGGGCGGACCGTGCCGAGCAAGGCCTACCGCCCCTCTTCGATAAATACGGTGACAAGCAGACCAGGAACTTTGTCAGGGCCCAGTACAAGAAGGACCCGAAAACAAAGGAGCTTACCACGGATCCGAAGACCAGGAAGCTTGAGCTTGTTCTGGTAAGGAATACACCTCCGCATAATTAGCTCCATATGGTTGCATTCTAATTAATGAAGCCAAATTTCTAAATGGTTCACATTCCTTCCGCAGGCGACTGAAAGCAGTAGCGCGGGGTCGACTAAGAGCAACCCTTGGGACACCACTCTATATAGGGCGCTGAATGTAATGAAGAACAAGGATAAGCTCAGTAAGCCGACGTCAGCTGGTCGTGTGGCCGGCAAAGGCTTGTCGGCAAAATGGTCGTCATACTATAACAATGGTGGGCGAAAGGAGAAAAAGACCAGCTCGGAAAGCCAGGCGCGCGAGGTTCAAGAACTCAAGGCACAGGTGGCGCGGATTCCGGAGATTGTCCAAGAGCAAGTGCAACAACAACTCGGAGTGACGATCACCGCCATTGTGCCTACCTTGATCGAGGGGTTGAGTGCATGGATTGCGGGCGGCCAACAGGGGCCGCCCCCCGATTCCTAGCTTCACGGCCAGCAACTCGCAGAATGCAATGGCGGGTCCATTGGTGCCTCCAGCGGAGGCGGCATTGGTGTCTCCGACGCCGGCATAGGAGCTTAATGCACCCGGGTGTACGCCGGCCGGCACCTCTGCAGCAAGCGGCCCCTTCGTCAACTGCACGCCCGCCGTTGGTGGTGCCTCGACATTAGCCGAGCTCGATGCCATCATCACGGTAACTAATTAAGCCTCTCTCGGGCGAGGACTTCATCTCCTTGCCTTTGACTGGGCATCCCTGACGCCCTACATGTTTTCGCAGGCGCCGCCGACGTGCGTGCACTCTCACGCGCCGTGAACAACGAGTTGGTCGATGTCGCCAAGGGCAAAATCGTTCAACCGATCAACCCCTTGTTCCATGGTACCCGGATGCCACCCAACTTGTTTAGGGTTCAACTGGTTCGTGGTGCCAAAGCTGCGACGAGTTGTTACCTCCGATTCGACCCGTCGGGGCCGACGATGATGACGTGATGACCCTCAGCGCCTGCCTGAGCTGGCCCCTGCTTTGGCCGAAGAGCCAGATTCGTTTGGGGGCGGGGACACCACCCCAAAGAAAACACCGCCAGTCGTGCCGGCGCCAAGTCGGCCCCATGGCAAGACCGCCGCAACGGTGCCGGACATCCCTATGCCACTGGATCCAAACATGCATATGGCACAGGATCAGGACGACGATGATGACGATACATTTGGCAACGTCGATCAGTACTTTGCCGATCATGGGTACGATGGCGACTTCATGGGGCCTCCTTCTCAAGAACCCAATCCAACAAAAGATGTGCGCGATCTAGCTGGTACCGCGGAGAAGCCAAGTTGCAACAGGCGTCATCTGGCGTTCAGCTCTCAGGAGACGCCTCCAGCTGCCGACTTCACTGAGCCTCAGATAGGCGAGGTGCGAAATATTATCAGCCCCAACACACTCAAGAAGGTGGTCTGTGAGCAGAACTCGGTCCCATTACAGGAGAAGAAGAAGGCACGCAAAATAAAGACTAAGAAGGGTGCGAGCCAGCCGGCACCGAGTATGATCCGTGCTCAGGACGGGCCACCTTCACCTAAGGATATGTCGAGGAGGGTGCATGTGGCGGGTAGGGCGATGCAACCGACAAATATGCTCAATGCTGCAACCGGTGCTATGCGGAGTCTGCATGACAGTGTTCTTTCTTTGGAGAAGCGGCGTCTCAGAAAGAAGGATGTGGCATACCTGGTTTTCGCGACCAAGGTGCCAGAGGGCAAGGGCTTTGTGGATAACTCCATCGGGCGTACGATCGTCTTGCGGTTTGATGACATCCACGCTATGTTGAACCTTCATCCGCTGCACTACACCTTCGTTCGGCTGTTTTCGCTGAGTATGGAGATGCGGATCATTCGCGACAAGACCCCGGACATCGTGATAGTCGACCCTTCTACATGCATGCCAAGATCTTGGGCAGCTACTGGGACCGCAAGTCGCGAGTTCTTACCTCAAGGCGTCATTCTGGCAAACCAAGATAAGGATAACTTCCTCGTGCCTTACTTTCCCGAGTAAGTCCTCCCCTCAACCGGCCCGTAACATATGAATTCTTACATTTCTATCATTTTTCTTTTAACATTCCGTGTTTTCTGTAGTGACACACATTGCACGCTCATCCTCCTAAGCCCCAAATATTCCATGGGCACGTATTTCGACCCGGACCGTCAGTCGAACGTAGACTACACAAATGTCAAGAAGGTTCTTGATGATGTTCTCCCGCCACGCCAAATCTGGAGGCACCTTCACCAAGCCTATTCGTAGAAACGGCAAGCACGTGTTCTCCCTGTCTGACGTTCGCTGCGTCAAGCTGCCGCCTGGCGGTCAGAATGGTGCCTACTACGCCATCCATCACATGCGGGCGATCGTACGGGACCATCATCAACTTCTGCTACCGAGTAAACTCAAAGATTGGGCAAAGAGCGTATCGGCAATCCAGGACGCGGACCTCCAACAAGAATTCTTTCGCATCCAGTTGGAGTTTGCGGAAATCATCCATCAAGATGTCCTTCGTACCTCGGGGCAGTTCTACCTCAGCAATCAACCGTCCAACAGTGACATCGACACAATGCTACAAATGCAGGCTGACAACGACCGTTATTTCATGACTCCCACGATAGACGGCGGCTTCATCCACGCTCCGGTCCCTTGAGTCGAGTCGAAAGCAGTGATGCTGTGTCTAGTTCTGAAACATCGATTGGCTCATGTTGTAATTAAACTTTAATGAACTTGTAGTATGTCTCTTTGGTTTCGAGAGTCGTTCAACTTAGATGTAATCGATGCTATTAATGTCTTGCTTTTCTCTTCCGATCGTTCTGTTGCATACTTATATATTGCTCATGTATTGTCTGTGAATTGGTACTAACGTTTCGTTTGGCTAGTGCATAGCGATGCCGTCGTATGTCGTGTACAAGGGTAAGGTTCCGAGTCTCGACGATCGGGAGGAGGGTCGGAGACAGGTTCACCGATTCAGCGATAACAGTTACAAAGGGTACACCACTAGGGCGAGGCGAATCTAGATCGCCCGCTATCTAGCGGGAGAGGGAGGAGCGTTGGAGGAACCGGATGAAGACGAGTTTCATCATGATGATGCTCATCGTTATGACCGCAGCTCTCTTCTATGTGATGGTAGTTTAGATGATCGATATCGCCTTGTAATGTGAAGACAAACTCGCTACTCGTGGTCTTGAGACTTGTAATATAATGTTCTATCTTTGTTCGGTCTTTTCAATTCGGAGACTAATATGATGAATTGTATTCGGAGACTAATATGATGAATTGTATTCAAAGACTAATCTTCTATTGTATTTGATGAATCTGTTGTTGATGTGTGCTGTCTATGTTTTGTCCAATTATACATTTTGTAACCTGTGCAAAAAACAGAAAATTAAAAAATAAAAAAACCTAATATTCATACTAATGGCGTATCACATCACAGTGCGCCATTAGTATGCCAAAGTATACTAATGGCGCATCATCAAATAGTGCGCCATTAGTATGCCGAAGTTACTAATGGCGCATCTTGCTATTGTGCGCCATTAGTATGCCAAAGCACCTGGGTATACATGGCCCTCTGGGAGGCATACTAATGGCGCCATTAGTATACCAGATACTAATGGCGCACCAGTGGTGCGCCATTAGTAAAATATACTAATGACGTGGCACTAATGGCGCACCACTAATGCACCATTAATGGCCAAATTAGGTGCGCCATTAGTAGGCCTTTTACTAGTAGTGATAAGTGAAGCCGGCTCCTAGCTGCCGGCTCTTCCGGATAGGAAGCTGATTGAGCTTCTAGTTCCCTTCTCAGCCACGAAGCACAACCAGCTTCGGGGACTACTGTCGGAGTAAATGACCACGGGTAGCCTAGCCGGCTCCCCCTGGCTCTTCAAAAAATAATGGGCCGATCAAACCTTTGAGCTCCCAAGACACGGGGCCACCTTCCCCCCGGCCGACTACCCCATCAGCCGACTACCGGAAGGCGGGCGGCCCTAAGAATCCTCATAAAGAAAGCTGTAGGAGGGCCGACTCCAGAAAGTCGACCACAACATGGCCGACTCCAAGAAAGCCGGCCACAGCATGACCGACTCCAAGAAGCCGGCCCCCCAACAGGTGGCCCAGATCATGCCCTCAAAGTTTGCACCAACATAATGACGACGGGATGGGGTGTGGCAATAGTGAAACATGCCGCCCCTGAATCCCGGAGTACGCATGGCTACAGTATGCCATATGGGGCAGCCATGACCCGTCCGGCGTGGCACTGTTGCCATGCTGACCATGACATCACCCACGGCAGGCTGTTAGTACAGCACATAGGCGGCGGGCCCCTTCAGTAAGAGAGACACCCGAAGGCGGCCACACTTCCTCTAGTCGGCCAGGGACGAAGACTGCTCTCCCCAACCGGCTCGCTTCCTCCCTCGAAGAATGTGTAACATTAAGGAGACAAGATGAGGTAAGGCTATAGTGAGCGCCCGCAAGGCGGCGGCACTGTAGCCACGCTTACCTCGACAAAGCCCTCATCATCAAGGGTGAGGCAACAGTAACCAGCCCCGACAAGACCCCCAAGCGGTGGGACCTACCTATCTACCAGGAGGCCGGCAGCCGGCGGGACCCAACAATCGGCGGGCCCCAGCAGTCGGCGGAGAAGCCGGCGAACGTAGACACTGACGGCTGGGCCCGCGCCCAGTCGGATTATCATTGTACCCTTGGGGGGTAGGCCTATATAACCCCCCAGGGCACCCATGCAAAGGGTTGGACTTTGGTAGTTTTAGACACCACTTTGAGAGGAGAAGAGAGCTAGCCTTGCCCCTTCTTCCTCCTCTCGCCAAACAGCTCAAGGAGCCTCTTGTAGCTACTTGTTGGATCTAGTGATCATGTGGAGACCCCGCAGAGCAGGACCAGGGGTGTTATCTCCACGGAGAGCCCCAAACCTGGGTAAGATTCGCCGGCGTGCATGTCTTCGCCTTATCCCGTTTCCAGGCACCGGCGATGTCTTATTGGCTCCCACAATGATACGCCATCCGTTGGCATATGTCGCACCTACCACCCGACAAGCTTGGAGTCACGGTCCGGGTCGAAATACGTGGCCATGGAATATCTCGAGCTTAAGAGGGTGAGTGTGCAATGTGTGTCACTGCACAGAACACGGAATGTTAGAAAAAAAAGTACAATTGAAATATAAAAAATCATATGTTACGGGACGGTGAGAGGATGACTTACTCGGGAAAGTAAGGCACGAGGAAGTTATCCTTATCTGGGTTTGCCAGAATGACACCTTCGAGGTGTGAACTCGTGACTTGCCGGTCCCCAGCGCTGCCCAAGATCTTGGCACGCATGTAGAAGGGGTCGACTGTCCCGATGTCCAGGGTCTTGTCTCGAATGATCCACATCTCCATACTCAGCGAAAACAGCCGAACGAAGGTGTAGTGAAGCGGATGAAGGTTAAATATAGTAAAGATGTCATCCACAAAGCCCTTGCCCTCTGGCACCTTGGCCATGAAAACCGGGTTTGCCACATCATTCTGGGAGAGACGCCGCTTCTCCCAAGAAATAACACTATCATGCAGACTCCGCATAGCACCGTTTGCAGCATTGAGCATATTTGTCGGTAGCATCTCCCTACCCGCCACATGCACCCTCCTCGAGATATCCTTAGGTGAAGGTGGCCCGTCCTGAGTACGGATCGTACTCGGTGCCGGCTGGCTCGCACCGGCGCCCTTGTTAGTCTTTCGTTTTCGTCCCTTCTTCTTGATCTGCTGTAATGGGACCGAGTTCTGCTCACAGACCGCCTTCTTGAGCGTGTTGGGGCTGATAATATTTCGCACCCCAGCTATCTGAGGCTCGGTGAAGGTGGGAGCTCGAGGCATCTCCTGTGAACTGAACGCCAGACGACGCTTGTTGCAATTGGATTTCTCCGTCGTACCAGCTAGATCGTGGTCGTCTTGGTTGGGTTCTTGAGACGGAGGCCCGTAGAACTCGTTAGCGTACCCATGTTCGGCAAAGTACTTATTGACGTTGGTAAATGTACCATTGTCGTTGTCGATGTCATCTGGATCCTATGCCATATGCATGTCCGGATCATGTGCCATATGGATGTCCAGCATATCCAGTAGCGTTGCGGCGTTCTTGCCATGGCTTGGCGCCGGCACGACTGGCGGCCTTCTCTGTGAGGTGGTGTCCCCTGCCCCCAAACTAATCTGGCTCTTCGGCCAAAGCAGGGGCCAGCTTACGCAGGCGCTGAGGGTCATCTCATCTTCTTTGTCGGCCCCAGCGGGTCGAATCGGAGGTAACAGCTCGTCGCAGCCTGGCAGCACCCGAAACCAGTTCAACCCTATACAAGGTTGGTGGCATCAGATTACCGTGGAACTCGGGGTTGCCGGTTGAACGATTCTGCCCTAGGTTACATCGACCAACTCGCCGCGCACGAAGTGCAGGAGTGTGTAAGGAACGTCGGCGGCGCCCTGCGAAAACATGTACGGCGTTAGGGATACCCATTCAAAGGCAAGGAGATGAAGTCATCGGCCGAGAGGCTTACTTACCGTGATGCCGTCGAGCTCGGCTAATGTCGAGGCACCGCCAACTGTGGGCGTGCAACTGACGGAGGGGCCGCTTGCTGGCGAGGTGCCGACCGGCGTACACCCGGGTGCATTAAGCTCCAATGCCCGTGACGGCGCCGGAGATACGAATACCGCCTCCACTGGAGACACCAATGGCGCCGCCTGCGCATTGTTGTCTTGAGTTCTTGGCCGTGAAGCCGGGAACCGGGAGGCCTCGCTGGCCGCCCGCAATCCACGTCGTCAGCCCATGAATCAACGTGGGCACCATGGCGGTGAGCGTCGTTCCCAGTTGTTGTTGCACTTGCTCTTGGACAATCTTCGGAATCCGCACCACTTGTGCCTTGAGTGCTTCAACCTCCCGCGACTGGCTTTTCGAGCTGGTCTTTTTCTCCTTTCGCCCACCAGTGGTATAGTATGACGACCATTTTGTGGACAAGCCTTTGCCGGCCACACGACCAGCTAACATCGGCTTACAGAGCTTATCCTTGTTTTTCATTATGTTCAATGCCCTATTTAAATGGGTGTCGAAAGGTGAGCTCTGAGACGACCCCGCGGTACTGCTTTCAGTGTCCTGCGGAAGGAACGTGAACCATTTAGAAATATTGGGGATTAATTAGAATGCAACCATATGGAGCTAATTATGCGGGGGTGTATTCCTTACCAGAACAAGCTCGAACGCCCAGGTCTTAGGATCCATGGTAATCTCCTTTGTTATCGGGTCCTCCTTGTACCGGGCCCTGAGAAAGTTCCTGCTGATCTTGTCATGGTATTTCTCGAAGCGGGGCGGTAGGCCTTGCTCGGCATGCTCCGCGTCCTCCTTGTCCCGTATAGTTTCCTCCACTCTGTAACCGCCGGGACCGAGTTGGTGGACCCCTAAGTTCAACTGCCGCATTTCTTTCCCCCACTGACTTGATTCGGAGGTTGTGCAGCTCTCGCACTTGATCTTTAACTCCTTGTAGTCATCTTCGCTCATCAAAGGATATTTCGCCTTGATCGTCTCATAACTATCACCTTTTTCAATCATTGCCTTCACCGTGCTTCTCCAAGTAGACAGGGTCGTGCTCATCCTCATGAGGGCGGCACTGTTCACTTTGCTCCCTGAGAGGCGTGTGTTTGCAAATTCAGCGGGGAACTTGTATCGTTCGTGCAGCTTCATGAAGAGGAGGGTGCACAAATTCCCTCGGTCCTTATGCCTTAGGTTCTCGGTGTTGATCGAGATGGTGCTCCGGAGAATGCACCCCAGCTGAACCGAGTACACCTTGACTACTTCTTTCGGCGCCATCGGATGCCCGTCGGAGTTCACTTCAGTAAATTCCTCCTTGACGGTGCCGAGCACGTTTGGGCGCCGGTCCTTCCGTTGCATCTTCGGTTGGCTGTCATCTGTGTGTGCGCCGCCATCATCAGTGGTGGCATCCTCGGCGGCACCATCAGTGGTGTCATCGCCGACGCCACTAGGGGTTGTGTAGTCAGGATCGGTGTCTTCCACGGCGTCCTCATAGCGGTGAGGTTCTTCCTCCAACTCCTGGGACAGCTCCCAGAATTTCTTGCTGCCCGAACCACCGGCCTCATCGTTGTGGGCCATGTTTCACTCTAAATAGGAAAAAAGTTTGGCCAAAAAGTTGGTTATTGTAAGGAACAAGATCATGGTCTCATCATTTAGGGTTTGTCGACACTGAGGCATCCTAAAAGCTAAGCTTTTATCATTTGGGGTTTGTCGACGCCGAGGCACCCTAAAAGACTAAGCGTACATCATTAGGTTATCGTCGACACCGGGGCACCCTAAAAGCCAAGGTTTCATCGTTTAGGGTTTGTCGATGCCGAGGCACCCTAAATGCTAAGTTAAGTTTTCATCATTTAGGGTTTATTGATGCCGAGGCACCCTAGGTTGGGCCTAATAACTTGGAACAAATAACTTGGCTCTATTGCCACCTATGTTGGGTTTATCATCTAGGGTTTATCGCTGCTATGGAGAATTGTAAGTTGGGCCTAATCACTTGGCTCTATTGCCACCTATGGTTTAATGCAGCAAGAATAAAGGGGCAGTTGATCCTACTTAATTAAGTACTAATATACCCCGTCCCATGCATTAGTAGCAAGTACCCCATATGTCTGATTTTTAGCAAAGTCACGCTAAAATTCACGGAAAAATTCAGCATGACCTTTGCTGAAAATAGGACATATGGAGTACCCGAATTTGCCGGAATGGAAGTTAATCGTCATTCCGGCAAACTCAAGGGCCTCTCGGGGTACCTGCAAAATCATTATCCCAAGTACAACATCATCTCAAGTGTAGCAGCAGCAGTGAAGTCGCCAATGGGTCATTTCAGTAGATCACAAGTAGCATCATCACAAGTACAACATCATCACAAGTAGAGCAGCAGCAGCAGTGAATACAGGTATAACAGTAGCAGCGGCAGGTTTACTCTTCTTCTTCATAAACACTAATTGTCTAGTTGAGCAATACAGCGAAAGTGTGAACAAATGAAAACACAAACTACACCTACATATTTTGGTACCTCTATGGTAGTAATTCAGTTTCAAGGGTTTTATAAGTATTGCTTGTCAAATTCTAGTTAACTCCTTACAATAATTTGGAATTTGACCACAAGGAGTTGTCAGCAAGAATGATCCAATAAAACATTTTTTTACATGACCCATAAGACAAACTGAAAATATTTGTTGTTGCTGAACTAATCTGACCACTATAACCCGTTCATCATTCAGCCATAGTTGTTGTTGCTGCTACAATTTCAGCAAGCAACATGCCTAAATCCAATGCTTGTTTGACTTTACTGAATTACCAACACATGGCACACAACACATTTATATTTTGTCAGGTCACACAACACATGCCTGAGGAGGAAGATTGAATTTTCTACAGAAGCATCATCAGGTACACTTCAACATGTGCTAGCAGCAACAAATGGTCAATATTCATTCTTATTTATTGTCAATATTTATAACCTATCAACAAATGGCAAGAATTTTGAGTAATCTACTGCAGTTTGATCTACTGCAAATAATCTGTTGCAATTTGATCTATTACATAAACATGGTTGATCTTCATTTTGCATAAACCTGGTTGAGTATTACAGAGCAATTGGCAGCAAATTGACCTGGTTGGAATTCATACAGCAACAGTAACAGTTAACTGAACTTCTTTTGCATGCATTTATCACTCCAGAAAACTTATAGTAACAAGTGAGAAGCATCTCGGTCTATGCTCAGATGACTAAATGCAAATAGAGTGATTTGGTTCTATAATATATGTTTTCCCATATATAATTGCAAGCAGCCACAATCATCCGATAACCGACCAACACGAGTTCTTTCTTTCTATAACTAAACTAACTAACGTGGCCCGCATCAATTTGCCGCCACGGTAGCAGAAATCATTCTTTAACCAGACAAGTTTCAGCTGGCAAAGTGTCACGATTCAGACAACAGAGCAGCTAAGCATAGCAAGTGGCTAGTTTAGTCAGTATACTAGTACTCTTTAGAAAGCTTGAGACATATATTACCTGGAGGAGACTTCGTCGGAGAGTTGCCTGTGAATTGAAAATACAACAAGATCAGCAAAGGACTGTAAGATATATACTGAAATTATCATAAAAAAATGCCAGCTACTGCCATGGTCAAAGAATAGATTATGATAGCTGGACAAGTACAGGTCAAACTAGATAATTTTTAGAACCGGTTTAACCACCGCAGGATAAAACAATGCATCCAAGACTGGGCTTAGACTAATATCCTCATAGCATAATCTGACAATCTGACACCCTAAAGTCGCTGGATAAAACTAAGATTAGCACCACATGTGGGGTGGGGGAGATGGGGGCATCTGGCACTCTTGATGCCTCCAAACTTTTTTTTTCTCTACTGTTGCAATAAATTACCATTATAATTGTTTATCCATATTTTGATAAGTGGATGATAAAGTACATCAGCATAATTAGAGTACATAGCACATAAATGGATGCTCAAGGGCTCACACTCTGTAGAAGATATTACTTAACAATTAAAAAACAATGCACTATAACTTGATCTAGTAAAATGCATCTAAATATCATGTTGGTTGCACTGCAGCAAGCTCAGAGATTTGAACATTTGGCTGCACTGCAGCAGGTCATATGTAGGTAAAAGCATAAGCAATGAGAAGAATGCTGCTCAAGAATTGACTTGAAACAAAAGATGAATTGCACATAAAAATATCCAGTACAGCAGGCCCATGATCATCGTTGTGCGTTGTGGGACAAAGTCTTTGAATCAGCAGTGCACCACTTAGACTAGATTTTGCCATTTTACCATAGTCAGATCAAACACGCATTACTTAAGCGTCTACAATTAACCGTCCAAGCCAACTCCTAAACCAAACGCATATGAAAATGAAACTATTGTACTGAGAACATCAAATTCAAACTCACAGCAACAAATTGAACAGTGAGTAAGCCTGAAGATTTGAAGTCTAGCTAGGGAGGTTAATTATCTGCCATAGGTCTGCTAAAATCTCATCTTGGTTTCGGTCGACAGCGGCAGCAGCTCATCAAACCCTAGCTACTTAATTCTCCAATCCCCTTTCCTTGTCCAAATTTCTCCAACCCACAACCCTAGAACACATCTGATGTGAGCATAGCTATCATAAAAATGTCTACAAATATTACACGGCAAATTCATAACCAGGTACTTCCGCTTCTTCGTACACATGATTTAACTGACATGAATACGATGCTACGCTCATTATTCTTTTTATTTTTAATCATCAGGAATAAAGGAACCAAAAGACCAGTTAAACGAAATAACACTCTTTGCATCCATCGAACCATCACGTGCACAAGGAGCGAATGATTTGGAATTTACTTCATGGACCAATATCAACCACGTAGGTGGGCGTTTGGGATTTTGGTTCCTGCTCACGTGCTTGCGTCAAAGTCCAGCAAGGCCGGCCCTGTCACGGCCTTTGTGTAGTCCGAGGTGGTTGATGATGCCTTGACCGGAGACAGTCCGGCTGGGATACAACAACGTACACAGGCGCATCTACGTTCAATAAATAGCCGTCGTCCGTTAGGGTTTAGACTCGGGTTTTGTTTAGAGAAGTTTAGCTTTAGCTACTTTTATTTGTCTTTGCTCATAGCGGCTAGTGCGACCGTCAAGACATCCTATCGGAACCCCATCTTGTGAGATTAATCCCATCTAGCATATTCGCAATTTTAAGATTGCTTGGCTATTATTTTCTTGCATGTTCTTCGATTTGCTTGCAGGAAAAATCCTTCGTGGATAGGTCGATCGTGCCGTTGGCTCGGTCGATAACGCCGTGGAGTTGGTTCAGCGATTGCCATGGATATCAGTCGTGTACGGTCCTCCCTGTACGGTTGGTAGCCGGATCGTGAGGGTCAAGTCCCACCCAAAATCGTAGTTATCTCCCTCTCATCGAAAGATCGGGCCCCAGTTCACATCAAGTGGTATCAGTTTTCAGGTTCATCGGTGAGAGATTTACAGTTTTCTTAGATTAGATTGATTTTAGTCCTACAACCCACAAAAAGCCAAAAAAGAATTAGATTAGTTCATCCGCTGCACCAACCTTTTTAGCCTCTAGCAATTTGTGTATCTAGTATTTGTGTAGTTGAATTTTTGGTAGCATTCATCTAATACTAGTGCTGGTCTAGATTAGTCCGAGAGTAAATTATCTACCAGATCGAACTTTGTTTTTTTCCATCATATTTTCTGCCACATCAGTCCATCCGCCGCGCACCGCGTACCTCATTTGCCAAGTTTAAGTGTTTGCCGCACACACGCCTGAGTCGCTGCATCTATACCCACGTCCCATCCACCTTAAAATTTGTTCTTGTGCTGCCGCGGGCACGCCCCATACTTCTGCCGCTAGAGACCAAGCATCTTGATTCCATCTGGGTAACCATCCATCTTTACTTTTAGTGCCACCGCTAGCAGCACACGTCCTATCAAAAGTACAAGTTGTGTCTTGCTTTTCCTCTGACTAGTTGGCTTTTCTATCCCTTCTCCGGTACTAGTAGCACACAGCTTGTTTTGAAGCGTTTTTTTTCTTTCGTCTGATAGTAACCGGCTTGTAAGAAAAAAAGAGGAGCAAAAAAAAAAGAGAGAGAAGAAAAACAGAGAAAAAATAGCAAAACAAAGAGAAAGAAAAAAGAAAGAAAGAAAAGAAAGGAAAAGTGCAAAGTTGAGGACGCATAGCATTTTGATATCCAGGACTTCTGCTCTGTACGAGCGACAGTTTATACCTCACTTATATCTAGCTATTTAGAGCTAACATATTTGCATCGCTTTTCACACTCATTTGATTCAGTATCTGGGCTTAGATTATTTTCTCTCTTTCTAGTCGATTGCCAGCACTAGTTAGGAGTTTGAGCAATTATTCAACTTGCATTGCTTTTTGCTAAATTGTGCCACTAATATTGTGAGTTGAGAAACCTTTGCCAAGCTACAATTTTTTCTACCAATAAGTACAGGTCCCGACACTACTGATTCCTGGTTATCGCTCCATCCAATCTTCATCGGTCGTTTGAAGCCAACACCAACGCGTCGATCACCACCTGTTGCATTGGTAAGAACAAGTAAGAATTTGATACTAAGCTTGAGTGTGAGCGATTTTTCTTCACCACGTCCTACTAGTTGATAGGGATTATACACTGTGTGTTTTTCTCTTTCGCTAACTATGGCACAGGATCAACCCACACTTGAGGGTCTCACCGCGGATGTGAAAGTCACCAGCGAGCGTCTTGCCCAACTTGAGGGTGCTCAGATTGCGACCGAAGAAAGGCTCAAGGCCATAGAGGATGCACAGGGTGTTGCAAACACACAGCTAAAGGACATCTTGTCACGTCTTGACGAGTTGCAGACTGCACCCCCCATCAACAACAATGTTGATCCTCGCAACTCCACGGGTGGCGGCGCTATTTCACGAGCTCGGCGTGTGCCCATGGGTCATCCACAACACCCAGCTACTGCCACTGATGCTGCCACCATAAACCAGCACCAACAAATTCCTCCCGCCGTCGAGCAACATGGGGACAATTACGAGGATTATTCTGGTGACACCGAAGACGACCAAATGGTCAACCACCACAATGACCGTGCTCATCGACAACTACGTTTCAACCGTCACGGTATGGCACGAGGTCAACCCAGGTATGATGTTAGAGATTATGAACACTCTAGTGCCAAAATCAAATTTAATATGCCTGCTTTCAATGGTAAATATAATCCAGATGTTTATCTTGACTGGGAACTTTCTGTTGAACAAAAATTTGCCTGTCATGATATTCCTGAGAACCAAAGAGTTAGGGCAGCCACTAGTGAATTTACAAACTTCGCTTCTATGTGGTGGAGTGAATATTGTCTTATTAATGCACATAATATACCTACTACTTGGGATGCCTTAAAACGAGCTATGCGACAGCGTTATGTTCCTTCATATTATGCTCGTGATAAACTGAATGAATTGCAACGTTTAAAACAAGGTAGCAGCTCTGTAGAGGATTATTATCAAGAATTGCAAACTGGCTTAGTGCGATGTGGATTAGTTGAAACCGACGATGCTATGATGGCTAGATTTTTAGGTGGTTTGAATCGTGATATTCAGGATATATTGGACTATAAGGAGTACAATTCTATTACTCGTTTGTTTCATTTTGCTTGTAACGCTGAAAGGGAAGTACAGGGACGACACAACAAGGGACGAGGTAACTTTTCTGCAGGTCGTCACTCATCATGGACATACTCTCCAACTATCCCACCCACTACCGAGGCAACACCACATATCTCGAACAGTGGTGCACTCCCAACAAGTTCGAAATCAGCTCCACAATCCTCTGCGGCATCGAGAGTAATTTCTCAAGCACCCACCACTTCATCTGGACTCACAAGAGACATGAAGTGTCATATATGCAAAGGTGGCGGGCACTTGATGAAGGATTGCCCGAATAAACGTGCTTTCATTGTGCGAGAAGATGGTGAGTACTCCTCTGCTAGTGATTTGGATGAAGATACGCGTGCTATGCTTGCCACTAATAATGCAGATGGCACTAAGGAGCATGACACGGAGGAGATACATATTAATGCTGAGATGGCCGATCAGTACCCAAGCCTTGTAACCATGCGAGTACTTAGTGCCCAGGTGGGGCATGATGAGATGCCTCAACGCCATAATCTTTTTCAAACGAAGTTTGTTGTCAAAGGGTATTCCGTTCGTGTGATTATTGATGGTGGAAGCTGCAATAATTTGGCGAGCATGGAGATGGTAAAGAAGCTTTCCCTCACCACTACGAGACATCCCCATCCATATTACATTCAATGGTTCAACGACTGTGGTAAGTTGAAGGTAACACGTCGTGTGCGAGTTCATTTTAAACTTGGTTCATATCAGGATTATGTTGACTGCGATGTCGTACCTATGCAAGCATGTTCTTTATTGTTAGGTCGACCTTGGCAATATGATAATAATGTTACCCATCATGGTAGAACAAATTCGTATATGCTCATGTTCGAAGGAAAAACCATTAACTTGCTTCCTATGACTCCTGATGAAATAATAAATGATGAGAAATCTAAGTCAATGGATCGTACTATGCATAGTATGCTTGCTATCGATTCTGAAATTTTACCGTTGAGTGTCTCAACTTCTGAACTAGACATACCGCATGCTCAAATATTTCATTTGTATCACCATAATTCATATATTGACTCTGTGTGGGATAAAACTTATCATGATATTTCTAATGGTTCTATTACAAATTTATCGCACACTCACGAGCTAACGCCTTTCGAACGGCCTATATATGTTGCATCTATTCTTGCTTTGCTTTATGATGTGTTTCAGACAGATGGAAGCCGAGGACGGCTTTGTTTTAAAGAAAGGGGGGATGATGTGAGCATAGCTATCATAAAAATGTCTACAAATATTACACGGCAAATTCATAACCAGGTACTTTCGCTTCTTCGTACACATGATTTAACTGACATGAATACGATGCTACGCTCATTATTCTTTTTATTTTTAATCATCAGGAATAAAGGAACCAAAAGACCAGTTAAACGAAATAACACTCTTTGCATCCATCGAACCATCACGTGCACAAGGAGCGAAGGATTTGGAATTTACTTCATGGACCAATATCAACCACGTAGGTGGGCCTTTGGGATTTTGGTTCCTGCTCACGTGCTTGCGTCAAAGTCCAGCAAGGCCGGCCCCTGTACGGCCTTTGTGTAATCCGAGGGTGGTTGACAGATGCCTTCGACCGGAGACAGTCCGGCTGGGATACAACAACGTACACAGGTGCATCTACGTTCAATAAATAGCCGTCGTCCGTTAGGGTTTAGACTCGGGTTTTGTTTAGAGAAGTTTAGCTTTAGCTACTTTTATTTGTCTTCGCTCGTAGCGGCTAGTGCGACCGTCAAGACATCCTATCGGAACCCCATCTTGTGAGATTAATCCCATCTAGCATATTCGCAATTTTAAGATTGCTTGGCTATTATTTTCTTGCATGTTCTTCAATTTGCTTGCAGGAAAAATCCTTCGTGGATAGGTCGATCGTGCCGTTGGCTCGGTCGATAACGCCGTGGAGTTGGTTCAGCGATTGCCGTGGATATCAGTCGTGTACGGTCCTCCCTGTACGGTTGGTAGCCGGATCGTGAGGGTCAAGTCCCACCCAAAATCGTAGTTATCTCCCTCTCATCGAAAGATCGGGCCCGATTCACATCAACATCGAAGGAAATCAAGAGGGAAGAGGGGAAGCGGCTCGGTGCTCACTTGGGAGGTCGAGGCGACTCGGGGTAGCGGAGCTAGTCGAGGCGGCGCTTGGTCGGCGTCGGCGATGGCGATGGTGGCGAGGCGGAGAAATCGGCGAGCGTCGAAGGATGGCTCAAAGGCGCCCGAGCTCGTCCGGTCCTTGTAGTCGAAGAGGAAGACGGCGGCGGTCCTCTTAGGTAGGCCGCGGTGTTGTCGGTGAGCACGCCGTCGGCGCAGGCGGGGCGCTGGGGAGGGCTTAGGCGGGAGGACGTCGAGGGCTCGGCTGGGACGGCGAGGAGGCGGCGCTCAGCTCGGGACGGCGAGCGAGGCGGCTTCGGCTCGGGACAGCGAGCACGGGGGGCAGCGGGTGAGATCGATGATTGGGGATTTAGTGTGGGGGGAAGCTTACTAATGGCGCACCCCGCAGCAATTAGTATGTTTTTTTAGTTAGCAACTAGCAAAGTGGCCCGCTCTTCGGGCGGACTAATATTCAGTATATGGTTGAAATAACTTTATATTTACTAGTTCTTTGGTCTGGTCATCCAGTGGTGATTTTAAGGATACATAAGAGTTGCTTTTTCAATGTTTCGTGGAAGTATCTGGATGATATGTTATTGCAGAACTTTTTTAGTGCTATATGCTCAAATCCACGGGTTTGCCTAATGCAGTTGCAGTGATCTGAATATGGTGTGTGGCTCACATGACAATCCCGTTCAGGCGTATTAAAGTATCTTAACTTTAGTGTATAATGTTTTCCTCAGAAGTATCATATGCACCAAATTTGTGTAAATGTCGGTAATTTTCTAACGATTGTATTTTTTGTTCATATTCCCTTGAAGTATATGGTACTTAAATTTATTTTTTGAAAAGTTTGCATCACCAAATATTACATAATTTACTGTAAAAATGCCTATATGCACTATGCTTTTTCCCTAGATGATGTACATTAATCACAGGTGTTTTTCTGTAATTCATAGATGTTTTTAGAACAATTTATAGCTAATTATTTGTGTTGTTCGTTGTTAAATATTTTTTTGAGTGTGAATGATTAGTTGGGCTTTTAACCCAATAGGCTCATGCAGACGCACACAACGTTCAGGCATCTCTCACACTCCCTAGTCCACACCTTCACATAAAGGTTGGTCTTGCCATATCCCCTTTATCCAGTTTCTCCTTTCCTTCCTTTCTTTGTTGACTCCTGGGTTGCTGCTGCTTGCTGATATCCAACTACTCATATAGCAAAGAAACCCTCCATTTCTCTGTTGACTCCTAGATTGATACCGTCGGGTGATGTCTAGCTACGCAAAGTGCAATGTTGTTGTTGTTGTTGATCCGTTGTGGCCTTGAAGGGATGGATTTTATCTCCCACAGGCAGCTGGGACCCGGGCCGAGTTCATCCTCTAGCAGATACATCCATATTAGTAAAAGTCAAAGCCATCGACACATCTTTTTCATCCTCCATATCATCTGCCACATTCCGCCTCTAGGTCGAACTGTTTCTCCCATACCTTTTCATGTTATATTCCTGCCTTGTTCTTATCCTTTTCCCATGTTTGTACTGTTGACTGATGTAATTAAGGTATTGAAAATATTAATTTGTTTATGCCTATCCACTTTCCTCATTCTTGTGATCGACATTGGTAGTTTCCCCTTACTGCTATTCATATTCAAAGTCTCAACTATGTAACGAGCCTCAAATATCAGATAATATTGAGCATCGATGTTAGGTATGAATGACTTGTTTCGATCAAATGCGGATGCACGTTTCGGTTACTTCTGCATATCAGTAGACCATATGCATCCTGCCATATCATGTTAGCATTGATATGTTAGTTATATTTCGAAGATAGTTTGTAGTATATCAAATGCGGATGCACGTTCCGTTAGGGTTTAGACTCGGGTTTTGTTTAGAGAAGTTTAGCATTAGCTACTTTTATTTGTCTTCGCTCGTAGCGGCTAGTGCGACCGTCAAGACATCCTATCGGAACCCCATCTTGTGAGATTAATCCCATCTAGCATATTCGCAATTTTAAGATTGCTTGGCTATTATTTTCTTGCATGTTCTTCAATTTGCTTGCAGGAAAAATCCTTCGTGGATAGGTCGATCGTGCCGTTGGCTCGGTCGATAACGCCGTGGAGTTGGTTCAGCGATTGCCGTGGATATCAGTCATGTACGGTCCTCCCTGTATGGTTGGTAGCCGGATCGTGAGGGTCAAGTCCCACCCAAAATCGTAGTTATCTCCCTCTCATCGAAAGATCGGGCCCCAGTTCACATCAACATCAGAAGGAAATCAAGAGGGGAAGAGGGGGAAGCGGCTCGGGTGCTCACTTGGGAGGTCGAGGGCGACTCGGGGTAGCCGGAGCTAGTCGAGGCGGCGCGAATTCGGCGTCGAGCGATGGCGATGGTGGCCGAGGCGGAGGAAATCGGCGGGCGTCGAAGGGATGGCTCAAGGGCGTCCGAGCTCGTCCGGGTCCTTGTAGTCGAAGAGGAAGACGGCGGCGGTCCTCTTGGGTAGGCCGCGCGGTGTTGGACGGTGAGCACGTCGAGGGCGCAGGCGGGGCCGCGGGGGGAGGGGGCGCTTGGGCGGGAGGACGTCGAGGGCGCTCGGCTCGGGGACGGCGAGGGAGGCGGCGCTCAGCTCGGGGACGGCGAGGGAGGCGGCGCTCGGCTCGGGGACGGCGAGCACGGGGGCAGCGGGTGAGATCGATGATTGGGGATTTAGTGTGGGGGGAAGCTTACTAATGGCGCACCCCGCAGCAATTAGTATGTTTTTTTAGTTAGCAACTAGCAAAGTGGCCCGCTCTTCGGGCGGACTAATATTCAGTATATGGTTGAAATAACTTTATATTTACTAGTTCTTTGGTCTGGTCATCCAGTGGTGATTTTAAGGATACATAAGAGTTGCTTTTTCAATGTTTCGTGGAAGTATCTGGATGATATGTTATTGCTGAACTTTTTTAGTGCTATATGCTCAAATCCACGGGTTTGCCTAATGCAGTTGCAGTGATCTGAATATGGTGTGTGGCTCACATGACAATCCCGTTCAGGCGTATTAAAGTATCTTAACTTTAGTGTATAATGTTTTCCTCAGAAGTATCATATGCACCAAATTTGTGTAAATGTCGGTAATTTTCTAACGATTGTATTTTTTGTTCATATTCCCTTGAAGTATATGGTACTTCAATTTATTTTTTGAAAAGTTTGCATCACCAAATATTACATAATTTATTGTAAAAATGCCTATATGCACTATGCTTTTTCCCTAGATGATGTACATTAATCACAGGTGTTTTTCTGTAATTCATAGATGTTTTTAGAACAATTTATAGCTAATTATTTGTGTTGTTCGTTGTTAAATATTTTTTTGAGTGTGAATGATTAGTTGGGCTTTTAACCCAATAGGCTCATGCAGACGCACACAACGTTCAGGCATCTCTCACACTCCCTAGTCCACACCTTCACATAAAGGTTGGTCTTGCCATATCCCCTTTATCCAGTTTCTCCTTTCCTTCCTTTCTTTGTTGACTCCTGGGTTGCTGCCGCTTGCTGATATCCAACTACTCATATAGCAAAGAAACCCTCCATTTCTCTGTTGACTCCTAGATTGATACCGTCCGGTGATGTCTAGCTACGCAAAGTGCAATGTTGTTGTTGTTGTTGATCCGTTGTGGCCTTGAAGGGATGGATTTTATCTCCCACAGGCAGCTGGGACCCGGGCCGAGTTCATCCTCTAGCAGATACATCCATATTAGTAAAAGTCAAAGCCACTGACACATCTTTTTCATCCTCCATATCATCTGCCACATTCCGCCTCTAGGTCGAACTGTTTCTCCCATACCTTTTCATGTTATATTCCTGCCTTGTTCTTATCCTTTTCCCATGTTTGTACTGTTGACTGATGTAATTAAGGTATTGAAAATATTAATTTGTTTATGCCTATCCACTTTCCTCATTCTTGTGATCGACATTGGTAGTTTCCCCTTACTGCTATTCATATTCAAAGTCTCAACTATGTAACGAGCCTCAAATATCAGATAATATTGAGCATCGATGTTAGGTATGAATGACTTGTTTCGATCAAATGCGGATGCACGTTTCGGTTACTTCTGCATATCAGTAGACCATATGCATCCTGCCATATCATGTTAGCATTGATATGTTAGTTATATTTCGAAGATAGTTTGTAGTATACAAAATTTTCATGTACTTATTATCGTCTAATAAAAGGTGAGCAACGACATCTTGTTGAAGAAGAACAATTTGAAATGTTTTTTTCGTGCCTTTAGATATTTATTTATATACTATTACCCCTAGTCCATCCCTTTATTGCGATTCTTGAGAATGCTACATACAGTTCTCCATTTGTAAACACATGTTTAGTCAGAGGTATGTCTAATTTTCTGATCTGCAGGTCTCACTTCCTCTTGTTTATTTTTTGTCGCCATACAATTCAACTAATAAATTAATTAAGGTTGCTTTTGTCAGTGACTTACCTTCCTGTTTATGTTTTTGTAGCACCCTGTATGATGGCCACTCTTGATCTTCACTCGATTGACTTACGGCCAAGTAAAAAAATGATGATAGTAAGTTATGAAGGTCAAATACAAAAGCGTAGTGTTAATTTGTTTATATGCCCTCGGGCATTCCTTGTCTTGGGACCAGCATTGGCAATGTTTTGCCCCCCTACACCTATTAATTTTTAGCAAACTCCCAAATATATTTTAATATTTAATAACTGAGTAAGCAAACATGTTTGATTGCATTCTACATAAAATATTACAATGTCCCGATGCTCTCACTACTGTTCGCACTATATAAAAAGCTTGAGGACTCCGAGATCGCATAATATAGATTTGTTAATGTTTCGTAACAGTGAACTATTTCCACCAATTATTACTCTGAGAGTTGTTGGTATATATTATCCGCATCATGCCTGGAAGGCGGGTACTTGGTGCCACCATCATCACAATAATATAACAGAAGTTGTTGCCATCCATATACGTGTATTGTTGCGGGATCCAAAATGTCCCGATGTGCCTACTCCGACAGCAATAACCTTGCGGACAATATCGAAGAAGTTGGTGGATCACAGTCTTGTATGTCCGGAGGCAACAACCTGGCAACCTGGATTGATGAAGCTAGTGGATCGGAGGCTCGGATATGGAGTGAGAATAGTGGCTGGGACCCTGGAAAAGGAGATCGAGAATTGATATCTTGAACATAGGTTTTCTTTCTGTAAAAAGAGATCCGGAGTTCATAGTTTTTCTTTGTAGCAGGCAGCAACGAAGAGACCACAGATTCCGAAGCAAGATCAGCGCGCAGACACTCATTGTGACGGCTGCTACGTGAGGTCAAGGACATAGGGGATGGTGGCTACGTGTGTTTTTGTTTTAAAAACCATGTTCTCTTTCTTCGTATTAAACCATAACTTTCTTTAACCTTGTTGTTCATCCTTGTTCCCTACTACGGGAAAAAATAGTACATGTCCTGGTTGCGATCCGAGCTTGTCTTAATGTAGTAGCCATAATTATCACCCTGGCAAGGCAAGACATCAATAGTAATGTACATGCGGGAAGCATGTTGGCGACATGCGAGGAGGACTCCCGGTGTAGTGCTTATGGTACTACAGCCGACAATCGTGTCGACAAATTAGTATCATCGCGTCGACAAGCCACATGGAGGAGCCAAAGCAAGCTCTTGGATAGATTCTGGTGGATGCAAACATGTGAAGTTGTTTTTTGGATCATGTAGTGAAGCTAGTTTGAAAGATCTACGGGCTGATTAAATTTTTTTTACTCGGTTGATCTATCTTTTTCTAAAGGGTGTGAGGGCTGATCCATCAATTTTTGAGAGGGGGTCGATCCATTTGGCAGTTTTTTTACACATACGTGAATGTAGCTTGAATAGACACAAAGTTGATCTTTTTCTTTGGCATGTACGTGAAGCAAACTTGATTGCAGTTGGGCTGATGGGACTTTTTTTTAGGTGGAGGCTGATCCATCCTTTTTATGGAATGGCTTGTTGACTGATCAACTTTTATTTGACGTGATCAATCTTTTTTTTTGTGGGAGTGGGGGCCGATCGATTTGGCACAATGCTTAAATGGGGAAACGTCTTTTTAAGGAGTGTATTGCAAGGTTCCACGTAAAAAAAAATTGGGATGTAGTTTTTTTTTTGTGGAGGTGGAGCGCTTAGGATCTAAGAATCCATTAATTACGTACGCACATGCTAACTTTTTTTTGCGGGGGAAATATTGAGAGCTTTATTACTTGAAAGCGTTCTCCGGGCAGTCAGCCAATAGGCTGCTGATCAGGAAACTAGGAGTACTTTCGATCCAGCTTTCGGTCACGTCAATTGTGCAAGCTTTCTTGGCACAAATATGAGCAGGACCATTAGCCGATCTTACAATATGGCGAATATCAAAAAAAGTGAAACTACCAGAGAGCTCTCCAATTTCTAACAAAATGGGTGCCACGACCGATCGAGAGTCGTGGCGAATGTTCCAGAGGTTGGCGACCTCCGAGCAGTCCGTCTCCACAATGACGCGTGAAAAACCCCTCAAACATGCGAAGATAACTCCATCGCGCACTGCCATCGCCTCTGCAATGAAGGGATCTGTAACTCCGGGGTATGGCTTACTCCATGCACCCAGAAATGAGCTAGGGGATCGGACAACGCCCCCTGCTCCTCCTTTGCCATCTTCTCTGTTGATTGCCGCATCGGTGTTGATGGTGACGAAACCCTCTTCGGGCGGCCGCCACCCATGCCCGGGCATGGTCAATGCTAGCTGCCGCGGCACCTCGAGGAGAGATAGCGCCTCCCGAGTACGTCGCACAGAGTTTGCCGGATCGAGCTTATCCTCACCGTGTGTCAATCTGTTCCTCGAGTGCCAAATGGACCACATGACCGAAACGATCACTGCTCGGTCCCTGGAAGTAAAGCGATCATCACAAATGATGTCTTCTGCCCAGGTCACAGGGTGTAGCCGCGGTAACTTGAAGTCGAAGAGCTGCTGCGCTTCTTCCCAAAATTGTCCCGCATGTGAGCACTCCACTAGTGCATGCAATAGGTTCTCCTGTGAGGCCATACATATCTTGCATAGATTTTGTTGTCTGATGTGCCGGCGCATGAGTGTACTTTCATCTGGTAAAATGCCACGAAGCACTCGCCAAAAGAACACACGCACCTTGGGCAACACATTCAATTTCCAGAGATCATTCCACATCCGTTGTTTATCTGTTGAAGATCCGGTAGCCTGCCCTTCCTCTAGAGCCTGAAGCTCGTTGCGAGTCACTAGAGCGCGGTACGCCGACTTAACGGTGTAGTTGCCTGATATTTCATGTGCCCAAGCCAAGAAATCATCCCCTCCTCCAACACGTATTGGGATATTCAATATTGCCTCTGCGTCCGGAGTGATGAAGTTTTGACGGATAAGTTCCCGCTGCCAAGTCCAGTTGTCCGTGTCAATGAGATCGCTTACCAATGTGACGTTTGCTGCGGGTGGACGAAACAGTGGGGTCATGGTGTGTGTTGATGGCAGCCACCGGTCATCCCATATAGAGATTGTCGTGCCATCTCCCACACGTTTGATGAGCCCCGTGCTCAAAGCCTCCCTGCCCGCTATGATGGCCCTCCAGGTGGCGGAGGAAGAACTTGGAGTTGTAGCGTGCATGAACTCTGTGTCGGGGAAGTACCTGCCCTTGAGTACTCTTGCACATAGGGTATTAGGATTCGTGATCAAGCGCCAGCCTTGTTTACCCAGCAGTGCTATGTTGAACAGGTGGAGGTCTCGAAATCCCATGCCACCCTTACACTTTGGTGTTGTCAGTTCCTTCCAAGAAAGCCAGTGCATAGACCTCTTGTCTATCGAACTACTCCACCAATACTTGGCCATACAAGACCTCAAGCTCTTGCATACCTTTTTGGTTAACAGGAAGACACTCATGCTGAAAGTTGGGATAGCCTGAATGATTGATTTAAGCAAAGTTTCCCGTCCAGCACAAGCAAAGAGTCTTTCTGACCAGCCTTGCATTTTACTTCTGGATCTTTCACCTATGTGATCGAAAGTGCCGCTGGTAATTTTACCCACTGCGGTGGGGAGACCCAAATATCTCTCGCTGAATGCCTCAACATGGACATCCAGTGTGTTTTTGATAGTTTGCCTGCATCCATGTGTTGTGTTCGGACTGAAGAAAATTGCACTCTTCTCTCTGTTGACTCTTTGTCCCGAAGCCTCGCCATAGATGCGCAATATACTGTTCAATCTTGCCGCACTCCCGGAGTCGGCCTTCATGAAAATGAGGCTATCATCTGCAAAGAGCAAATGATTCACCCAAGGTGCCCCAAGATTCGCTCTTATGCCTCTGTCGACAACACCATAATGTTTTAGAAGACAAGAGAGACCTTCTGCACATAAAAGAAAAAGAAAGGGTGACATGGGGCAGCCTTGGCGCAGGCCCCTGGATGGATCAAAGTAAGGTAATAGCTTCCCATTCACCCGAACTGAGAACCGAACGGAAGTCACACACTTCATGATCAGTCTTACAAAATTTGCCGCGAAGCCAAACTTGAGCAAGATAGCTTCCAGATAGCTCCATTCAACACGATCATACGCTTTCATCATATCAAGTTTGACAGCGCATGCGTAGTTCTTCCCCTTCTTCCTCCTTCGCATTGTGTGGATGCTCTCGAACGCCACAAGGACGTTATCTGTGATCAGTCGCCCGGGGATGAATGCACTTTGTTCTTCACTGACAATCTCATCCATGAACTCTCGAAGTCTGTTGGTGATAACCTTCACCGCTAGTTTGTATAGGACAGGGCATAACGAGATTGGACGATATTGAGAAATTGACTGCGGGTTCCGTACCTTGGGAATTAATGTGATCGACGTGTCGTTCATGCCCAACGGTAGTTCTCCTCCGTTCAAAAAATCCAGAACTGCAACTGTTACATCTTCATCAAGAAGTTTCCAGTGTTTTTGAAAGAAACCTGCCGTAAAACCATCGACCCCTGGTGCTTTCGATGGTGACATCTGAAACAGAGCCGTGCGCACTTCGCCTGGTTCGAAGGGTTTATTCAGTGCATCGTTCATGGCGGGTGTGACACGCTCAGGGACATGTGATAGCAGCTCGCTGGCGTCCGAAGGCCCCTGCGATGCATACAAATTCTGGTAGAAGTTCAAGATCTCCACCTGATCCTCCTCTGCACTAGCACAAACTGTTCCATCCGACCTTCGCAGCCCGGATATCGTATTGGTTCTCTGTCTTTGTTTCGCTTGCGCTTGGAAGTAGCCCGAGTTGCGATCCCCGTCGCGTAGCCATAGCACACGCGAGCGTTGACGAAGCCAGATTTCCTCCTGTCGAAGAGCTTCCCGTAATTTGGCCATCGTGTTTTTCTCCTCCTCCGAAGGACCTTGTCCCACTGACTGCCTCCGCAATTTATCCAGCTTTTGTTGTAGTTTCCGGACTGTCCTCGCGAGGCATCCGAATTCTTTCTTTCCCCAAGGTTCAAGCTTCTGCTGCATGGCACACAGAGAGTTCAACACTCCTTGCAGGTTGGGTGTTTGTTGCTGATCTAGCCAGCATTCAGCCACCACACTCTCGTAGTCCAGATGTGTTTGCCACACATTTTCATACCAGAAGGGTCGTTCACCCCTGCACATTGCGTCACCGCGCTGTTCCCTATACTCCATGCGCACGAAGCAATGATCTGACTCGACTGCGCTGATGTGACGAACTGCAATATGCCCGAACTGCTGCCTGAATGCCTCGTTTGCGAAGGCCCGATCAATTCGTGCTTTTACATTGGCTCCACCCGCCTGACGATTGTCCCAAGTAAAAGGAATCCCCGTCCAACCGAGGTCTTGGAGCTCACACTCATCAATTGCTTCCCGAAACGCCCTCATCTGCCCCTCTGGACGAGGCGAACGGCTAAAGTGCTCTTCTCCGTAGAGCGTTTCGTTGAAATCACCGATGCATAACCATGCATTATGAGGAATGGCATGAAGAGTACGAAGGAAGCGCCAACTATGCTTCCTGTCTTCGACTCTTGGAGCGCCATAGAACCCTGTAAATCTCCACTCAAAAGAGTTTTGATCTTTCTTCCGCACCACTACATCGATGTGGCCGGAACTGAAATTTTTAAGTTCAACTGAGACATCTCTTGTCCAAAACAATCCGATGCCTCCGCTTAAACCAACACTGTTTACTGCAAAACAACCCTCGAATCCCAAAGTGAACTTCAGGTTCTCCACCCTTGCTGCCCTTATCTTTGTTTCCATGACAAAGAGTAAGGTAGGCCCTTCTTGCTTCACAACGCTGCGAAGCTCCCGAACTGCCTCGGGGTTCCCAAGCCCCCGGCAGTTCCAACTGATGACACTCATTGGGATGGGCAGCGCTGCGCCGCAGCTGCTGCCGAGTTCTCTGGTGTAGGTCTCTTTTTCTTAGGCTCTCTTTCCAAGCCCCTGAGCTCATCCCCTTCAGTATCCCCACTCACTCCCTCTGCCCCTGCTGGGTGTTCACTATGGTGATGTTCATCAGCAGTGAGGAGTAAAGGGGTATCAACTCTATGATAGACCTGCTTCGGTACATCCTTCCGTTTAGCATTAGCCCTGTTCTTTACCGGAGAATTGACCTCTGCAGATTCTCCCACATTGCTTGAGTTTTTGGATTCTCTCTTGCTGTTGGGTCCTGATTTTTCCTCTTTGTTCTGGTACTCACCCGATGCAGCTTTCCACTTATCGTCAGGTGCTCTCAGCTTTGGTCCAAACATGAGATCTCCGTTCTTGTCCCGAGGGCCAGGTGCTGGGCAATATAGATCACTGTGTCCCAAGCGGACGCAAGAGAAGCAGAAGTGGGGGACTTGTTCATACTGGATATCATATAGTTCCTCTTTCTTCCTCTTGGCCGAGTTGATCAAGATCCACCTCCGGAGAGGTTTATTAACATCAATTGACACTCTTGCTCGCAGAAACCCCCCAATATGGTCAAAGTGGACTGAAGTAGCACTCTTATCGATCTGCTGAGCAATCAGACGCCCCCAAGAATCATCTCTCAGATTATAGGGCAGATTTGGGATCCTAACCCACATGTGTAGACGGTCAAAAGTGACCTCATCTGGCCTCATATGATCCTCAAAATCAGCAAGAATTACTGCATGCTTGCTAACATGCCACGGCGAGCCCGCCCAGATGCGATCGCGATCTCTCTGGGTCTCAAACTCTGCCACAAAGGTATTCTCTCCCATGGATCTGAATTGCAGACCCCTAGGGTTTCCCCACGCTGGCCTGAGTGCGTTGCGTATAGTCTGGATATGTAGTAGATGGCGATGGAGCACCTTCCCGGCCAGTAGCCACTTCTGCGGCTTCCCTTCATCAGCATCATCGATCACAAGGGGCGTAGCCTCTTCGTCGGTGATCCCTAGCTTCCCGAGTTCCTCTTCCAGCCTCGCCCGGGCCGACCGAGGGGAGTCGGGGTCCGCCCCTCTGCTTGCGCTCGAGGGCGACGCTGCCATCCTTCGTCGGAGATCAGAAGCGGCCCGCCCCATCAAGTCCGGCGGCCGCCGTCAAGTCCTCCCCGAAACCCTAGTCGCCCAAGGGTTTTAGGTTTTCGAGAGGTACACACTGCCTACCTCTATATCACTGTGATCTGCTGCAAATTTGGGTACGCACATGCTAACGGATGCTGCAGTTTTTTTCGTTTTGATCTAACGTACAGGTTGAGGATAACTATAGGGTACGTACAGGCTCACGGTAGCTGCAGTTTTTCTTCTCTTTTTTTTTTTGATGAGGAGTTCTTAGATCTAATCCATTAGTTACATCTTTTAAGTTATGGGTCCACCAAATCAACGGCCAGATGTTTCTAATTATTGTGGTATTTATAGTTTAATTTTCCATTTGGCAGTTTTTTTACACATACGTGAATGTAGCTTGAATAGACACAAAGTTGATCTTTTTTTTTAAGCAAACTTGATTGCAGTTTGGCTGATGGGACTTTTTTTCACATGGAGGCTGATCCATCTTTTTTATGGGATGGCTTGTTGTCTGATCAACTTTTTATTTGACGTGATCAATCTTTTTTCTTTTGTGGGAGTGGGGGCTGATGGATCTGGCACAATGCTTAAATGGGGAAACGTCTTTTTAAGGAGTGTATTGCAAGGTTCCACGTAAAAAAATTTGGGCTGTAGTTTTTTTTGTGGAGGTGGAGCGCTTAGGATCTAAGAATCCATTAATTACGTACGCACATGCTAACGGATGTTGCAGTTTTTTTCGTTTTGATCTAACGTACAGGTTGAGGATAGCTATAGGGTACGTACGGGCTCACGGTAGCTGTAGTTTTTTTTCTCTTTTTTTTTTTTGATGAGCAGCTCTTAGATCTAATCCATTAGTTACATCTTTTAAGTTACTAGCAAACATGTCTGTGCGTTGCAACGGGAGACAAAAAAGTTACACGACAGTCAAATAAGTATGACTCAATATCCCAAATTATGAGAGTCCTCTATTTTCACACGGTGGCTCACCATGTTTCCACTTATCTTTCTTTCCACCCTCGTTGATGATGTACGCAATGTCCATGTGATCGCAATGCATTCGACATGGTAAATCCCAAGGCAATGAGCTTGCCACTGCATGGCACACTTGTCATTGCGCCGCGCAAGAGAATGTTTAAAACTTTAAAAACAAATTTCATGGACCACAAACTACTCCTAGCGCCTAGACATAAAAAGACTTTCGAAAAACTACCCAAATCCTAGACATGAAAGACTTTTGAATCGACGATCATTTTTTCTAATCGACAAACATTTGTTTTAAAATTTTGGGCATTTTTTAAATGCATGAACATTTGTTTTGTTCAGACAAACATTTTTTGAAATGCATGAATAGTTTTCGAATTCATGAACATTTGTTTTGTTCAGACGAACATTTTTTGAAATGCATGCATAGTTTTTGAATTCATGAACAGTTTTTGAGTTAGCAAACCTTTTTTGTATCAATGAACTTTTTTTATAATTGGGGAACAAATTTTGAAAAATTGTGATTTTTTTATAATTTGCGAACAGTTTTGTAAATCACCAAAAGAATTAAAACTGCAGAAAATTTATGATTTCTCGCACATTTTTTGAATTCATAAACATTCTATGATTTCTAGAATATTTTTTCTCAAAACTTGCAACCGTTTGTAATTTTAAAATCTCGAATTAATTTAAAGAAGGAAAAACAAAAACAGAAATGAGAAAAGAAAAGAAAAGAAAAATAGGGGCGTCACGCCCGAAAATAGGACGACCCTTGGAATCGAACCCGGGTCTGCGCGGTGAACCAGATACGCTTCAACCACCGAGCTGCTGTAGCTTCTGTGACATTTGTGGGGTATTAGTTTTATAAAAGACTGTGCGCGACGATGAGTTTGAAAAAAAAACCGAATCGTTTTCTTGACTTATGAGTGGCATAGCGGGTAATTTATAGAAACTTTAAGGGTATTTTTTTTACGGACGACTAGAAACCTTATTTGCTTTATTATTAGGTAGAGATGGGTCCACCAAATCAACGGCCAGATGTTTCTAATTATTGTGGTAATTCATAGCTTAATTTTCTTTTTTCTCATTAACCCGTCAAGCACTTTTTATATATAATAGATAGATGGCGCACCCCTAGCAGGTGCGCCATTCGTAATCTTTTTTTTACATAGCAATGGCGCAACATCCAGAGGTGCACCATTAGTAATCTTTTTTTATATATATAGCAATGGCGCACCAGCCATAGGTGCGCCATACGTAATTTTTTTATTATTATTTTTTGTTGCATCTCATAATTTTTAAGAAAATGAATATGAATATGAAACAGTAATATTTTTTTTATAAAAACAGTAATAATTTTTTTAAAAATATCATCAAATTTGTTATTTGAAAATATTTATGAATATGAAAAAATATCATCATTTTTATTATTTGAAAATATCATCAAAATTTTTATTTGAAAATATAATCAAATTTGTTTTTTTTGCAATTTTAGTTGCATTCATTTGTGACGGTGGAGCGGGCCGGGGAGGGTGCGGGGAGGTGCGGTGGGTCGTCGGCGGTGGAGCGGGAGGTGCGGTGGGTCGTCGGCGGCGGTGGAGCGGGAGGTGGGGGTCGTGGCGGCAGTGGAGCAGGGAGGTGCGGTGGGTCGTCGTGGCGATGGAGCGGGGAGGTCTGGGGTCAGTGGCGGTGGGGCGGGGAGGGTCGGTGGGTCGTCGACGGGTGAAGCGGGGAAGGTGCGGTGGGTCGTCGGCGGTGGTGGAGCGGGGGAGGGTGCGAGGCCGGGGGGTCGGCGGCGGCGGCCGGTGGAGCGGGGGAGAGGGTGCGGGGGGTGCTCGGCGGCGAGGGGGACCGGATCTGGCGAGGTGGGATAGCGATCGAGATGGAAGGGGATCGAGATTGAGTGTCCATGAAATTTAAAAAATATTCATGAGCTCAAAATTAAAGTGCCCATGAAATACAATCGAGAAATGAAGGCTACAATTTAAATACAATCGATCTTAGCTAGCTATCTATTCACAATCTTCTTGCCCTTATTTTTCGTAAATGGAGTTCTTCTCTTGAACGGATGTCCTTTAGGTAGGGTGGTCCTGCTTCGTCTTGTGGTGTATGCTGATACTTCGTCGTCGTCGTCATGTTCCATCTTCCTTTTGCCTCTCCTCACGACAACACGACTGGGCTTTGGCGGGTCGGTAATGAAGAAGCATTGGTCCACTTGGGAAGCCAGTACCCATGGCTCATTTTTCGCGGTGACGTTTGCGCCCGCGGTCTTGGATTTGACTTCGGGTATAACCATGGTGGTGAAATACCGGTCTTCTTTTATGACGCTCTTGGCCCATCTGACACGGAACATCGGGACCTTCTCTCCGGCGTAGCTCAGCTCCCAGATCTCCTCAATCCTTCCGTAGTATATGTCCTTGTCGTTACCGGTGTAAGATTCCATCGTTACCCCGGAGTTCTGATAACCATCGCTCTTCATGTCCTTTCCCTCGGTGTAGAATGTGTAGCCGTTCATATTGTACGCCTCATACGTCATCAGGTTGTGCTCAGCGCCCTGTGACAAGGCAAATATGAGTTGTTCTTCAGCGGAAGAATCCTCATGTAAAGGGTACGACAGAAGCTTCTACTTGAACCAACGCGTGAAACATGAGTTGTGGTCTTTGATTATATCTCTGTCCGTCCTCTGTTGTCCTCGGTCATTGTACGTCTTCTCAATAAAGGTTTTGTGCTCTACCACCCAAGGATCAACCATGTCTATGTGTTGTAGCGCGACTAGGTTTGCTCTTTCAAAGTCGGCAAGTTGACCCTCGAAGTCGACATGCATTTCGCGGCGACCCTCACGGTGACCCCATCCAGCGAGCCTGCCGAGGTGCCTGTTGATGGGCATACCAATGGGGTTCTCTATGCCTAGATAATTCATGCAGTAGGAGATGCACTCTTCGGTCAGAAAGCCCCTGGCTATGCTTCCCTCTGGGCGTGACATGTTGCGAACGTATCCTTTGATGACACCATTCATCCTTTCGAACGGCATCATGCTGTGCAGGAACGTCGGCCCGAGTTGGATGATATCCTCCACGATATGGACCAGCAGATGCACCATAACGTTGAAGAATGCGGGCGGGAAGTACATCTCAAGCTCGCATAGTATCACCACAATCTCTTCCTGTAGCCTTCTGAGTTGCCTCACGCCAACCTACTTCCGAGAGATGACGTCGAAAAAGTTGCATAGGCCAAATAGCGTTTCACGGACGTGCGCGTCCATGATGCCACAGATTGCAACTCGAAGTATCTATGTCATCAGCACGTGACAGTCGTGAGACTTCATCCCGCTGAACTTCTACTTCGCTGGGTCTAGGTATCTGCTTATCTTCCCCACGTAACTGTAAGGACCTACGAGGGAGGTGAAAAACTGATCGATCTCCTCCTGGCTTAGAGTGAAGCACGCGGTAGGGTAGTCATTTCCGGTCTTCTTGGCCTTTTTGCCTTTGCGACGACCTTCCGTGTCCTGCTTCGCCTCATCATCATCATTAGTGTGTAGCTCCTCCCTGATGCCCATTGATTTCAAGTCTGCCGTTGCTTTCGGCCCATCTTTGGTCCTCTCTAGCATGTTGAGCAGGGTACCAAGCAGACTCTTGCACATGTTCTTCATGATATGCATGACATCAAGGCTGTGAGGCACACGGTGGATCTTCCAGTACGGCAAGTCCCAGAAAACAGACCTCATTTTCCATACCTTCGGCAGCGGCTCTGGCGCCTTTCGCTTCTTTCCCGGCGCTGGCGCCTTTTGCTTCTTTCCCGGCAGTGGGAAATATTTCCAATTTGTCAACAGCTGGTCTATTTCCTCGCCGCTCTTCGTACGCGGGCGTCTTCGGGGTTCAGTTTTACCATCGAACAGATCCTTGTGTTTCCTCCACGGGTCATCGTCGCGAAGCCACCTTCGATTTCCCATGAAATTTCGAAGACTCGGGATCTCTATCTAGCTGGCGATACGTTGTGTCATCCATGCACCTGACGCATCCAGAAAATCCGTGGACCACCTGCCCCGCGAGATATCAATAACCGAGATAGTCGTGCACCGTCGTGAGCAGTGCGGCTCTCATAGGGAAATATTCTTTCTCTCCGGCGTCCCACGTATTGGCTGGCGTTTTCCACAGCGTGTCTAGCTCCTCTTTCAGCAACCCCAGATACAGATTGATGTCGTTCCTTGGTTGTTTCGGCCCTTTAATTAGCCTACTCATGTGAATGTACTTCCTCTTCATGCACAACCAAGGGGGAAGGTTGTACATCCACACAAACACAGGCCAGGTGCTATGTGTGCTTCTCTGGCTGCCAAATGGATTGACTCCATCGGTGCTCGCGCCCAGCACGATGTTCCTTGGATCCATCCCAAATTCTGGGTGTTCAAAGTTCAACGCTTGCCACTGGCTACCATCCTTAGGGTGACTCAGCATCTTGTCTTTTTTATTTATCTCCGGATCATTTGCGTCATCTTCTCGCTTCTTCTCCTCCCTATCTGTGTGCCAACGCAGGAGCTTTGCTACCTTAGGGTCCGCAAAATACCGCAGCAGACGAGGAGTGATCGGAAAGTACCACACCACTTTTCGAGGAGCTTTATTCCTCTTCTTGTATCGAGTGACGCTGCACACCGGACATATGGTAGACTGTGCATGCTCGTCCCGATAAATGATGCAATTTTAAATGCACACATGGTATTTCACGTGCGGTAAATCCAGAGGACACATGATTTTCTTCGCCTCCTCGAACTGGTCGGGCACTTGTTCCCCTTGGGAAGACGTTCGTGCCAGAATGACATGTTCTCATCGAAGCATGCGTCGGTCATTTTGTGTTTTACCTTCATCTCCTGGGCCATGAGCGTTACTTTCAGGCGCGTATCCTCGGGCCTGCATCCTTCATACAATGGAGTAACCGCATCTATCTCCATTTGATCCAGCTTGGCTTTCTCTCGGGCGACAGCTCTTACGTTATCCGTCTGCTTGAGAAGCAGCTCTTGAATATGAGGGTCCTGCACCCAGCCCATCGATGGTCCATTGTTGTCTGCTCCGCCGGCATCTTCATCTTCATGATCATGCCCTTCGTTTGCTCCGGCTTCTTCCTCATCATCATGTCCTGCATCTTCTACATGATGACTGTGTACAGCATCACCGTCGTGATCATGTCCTGGAGATTCTTCGTCTTCTCGCCCGCCCGAGTCTTGCTCATTTCTTGCCCGGCCCCCATGGACGACTTCATAGTCATCTTCATCACCTTGCCACCGATAGCCATCCATGAAACCACGCAAGAGCAGGTGGTCTCGCACCTGCCCGGAATCCGGGTCCGCAATAAGGCTCTCCAGCTTGCATCTTCGATACGGACATCTTATCTCCCTCTCGTTCTTTTGAAGCATCTCGGCCTTCGCGGAGCTCAAAAACCTATTCACGATGCCTTCGGTCATCATGCAGACCATGGTCGCCTGCGGGGTAGAGCAAAACGATATTTTAGAACCAAGAAAAATTTGGCATGACTTTCCTAAAAATAGGACCAAAAAGAATGCATAGTGCCAAAATTCTCACTAAACGGAAATGAATCAACATTCCGGCAAAATATTGGCAACTATCGCATTTCAAATACCGGTACCTGCAAACACAAACATATATGCAACACCACAAACATATGCAACACCACGAACATACATAGATCTAGCTAGGCTACAAAAAGTGCATGTGCACGTTGTTGGAGAGGGAGAACAACATAAAGATAGCTTCCCCCCTTACTTACCTATCAAAAAAGGGTAACTTAACCACTTTATTTTGATGAATCTATGGTGCAAATGAGGTGAGGAGGAGGAGGCAGCCGAGACAAGCTTGAAGGAGGAGGTGGAGAGAATGAAGTGGGAAAAGTGAGTGGGTAGGTGTGGCTGTCCAAAATATCTTGTTGGTCCCAGGTTACTAATCGCGCACCACCTGCAAATACGCCATTAGTAAGCCTGGTTACTAATGGCGCACCTGCTGGTGGTGCGCCATTAGTAGTTTTGCAATATATATATATATATATATATATATATATATATATATATATATATATATATACACACACACACACAGACACTAATGGCGCACCGTGGCATAGTGCGCCATTACTAGTTTAAACAAGTAATGGCACACTGTGCCACGATGCGCCATTAGTAGTTTTGCAAAAAATAAAGAAAAAAAACAACAGTAGTGGAGCACTGTGTGGCCGGTGCGCCATTACTAGTTAGCACTAGTAATGGCGCACTGTGCCAGGATGCGCCGGCCATTAGTATGTTTGGAAAAAAATTGTTACTAGTGGCGCACCATGTGCCTAGTGCGCCATTAGTATCCATTTCATCTATAGCCCTTTTCCTAGTAGTTAGGACTCCCCCCTTGGCACGCCCTCCTCCTAGACCGGCATCCTTCCCCCTTGCTCCTTTATATACGGGGGCAGGGAGCACCCCATAAACACAACAATTGATCCCTTGGATCTCTTAGCCATGTGCGGTGCCCCCCTCCACCATAATCCACCTCGATAATATTGTAGCGGTGCTTAGGCGAAGCCCTGCATCGGTAGAACATCATCATCATCACCACGCCGTCGTGCTGACGGAACTCTCCCTCAAAGCTCGGCTGGATTGGAGTTCGAGGGACGTCATCGAGCTGAACGTGTGCTGAACTCAGAGGTGCCATCTGTTCGGTACTTGATCAGTCGGATCTGAAGACGTACGACTACATCAACCGCGTTGTGCTAACGCTTCCGCTTTTGGTCTACGAGGGTACGTGGACAACACTCTCCCCTCTCGTTGATATGCATCACCATGATCTTGTGTGTGCGTAGGAATTTTTTTGAAATTACTACGTTCCCCAACAATGGCATCCGAGCCAGGTTTTATGCATAGATGTTATATGCACGAGTACAACACAGGTGAGTTGTGGGCGGTACAAGTCATACTGCTTACCAGCATGTCATACTTTGGTTTAGCGGTATTGTTGGATGAAGCGGCCCGGACCGACATTACGCGTACTCTTACGCGAGACTGGTTCTACCGACGTGCTTTGCACATAGGTGGCTGGCGGGTGTCAGTTTCTCCAACTTTAGTTGAACCGAGTGTGGCTACGCCCGGTCGTTGCTCAGCCCGTAGCAGCCACGTAACTTGACGAACTATCGTTCTGGTTTTGATGCGTAGGTAAGAATGGTTCTTGCTCAGCCCGTAGCAGCCACGTAAAATTTGCAACAATAAAGTAGAGGACGTCTAACTTGTTTTTGCAGGGCATGTTGTGATATGATATGGTCAAGACGTGATGCTATATTTTATTGTATGAGACGATCATGTTTTGTAACCGAGTTATCGGCAACTGGCAGGAGCCATATGGTTGTCGCTTTATTGTATGCAATGCAAACGCCCTGTAATTGCTTTACTTTATCACTAAGCGGTAGCGATAGTCGTAGAAGCAATAGGTGGCGAAACGACAACGATGCTATGATGCAGATCAAGGTGTCGTGCCGGTGACGATGGTGATCATGACGGTGCTTCGGAGATGAAGATCACAAGCACAAGATGACGATGGCCATATCATATACTTATTTTAATTGCATGTGATGTTTATCCTTTATGCATCTTATTTTGCTTTGATTGACGGTAGCATTATAAGATGATCTCTCACTAAATTCAAGGCATAAGTGTTCTCCCTGAGTATGCACCGTTGCGAAAGTTCTTCGTGCTGAAACACCACGTGATGACCGGGTGTGATAGGCTCTATGTTCAAATACAACGGGTACAAAATAGTTGCACATGCGGAATAGTCAGGTTAAACTTGACGAGCCTAACATATACAGATATGGCCTCAGAACACTGAGACCAAAAGGTCGAGCGTGAATCATATAGTAGATATGATCAACATAGTGATGTTCACCATTGAAAACTACTCCATCTCACGTGATGATCGGACATGGTTTAGTTGATTTGGATCACGTGATCACTTAGATGATTAGAGCGATGTCTATCCAAGTGGGAGTTCTTAAGTAATATGATTAGTTGAACTTAAATTTATCATGAACTTAGTCCTGGTAGTATTTTGCAAATTATGTTGTAGATCAATTGCTCGCGTTATTGCTTCCCTATGTTTATTTTTTATATGTTCCTAGAGAATTTTTTTTTTGAAATATGTTAGTAGTAATGATGCGGATTGGATCGGTGATCTGAGGTTTATCCTCATTGGTGCACAGAAGAATTATGTCTTTGATGCACCGCTAGGTGACAGACCTGTTGCAGGAGCAGATGCAGACGTTATGAACGTTTGGCTAGCTCAATATTATGACTACTTGATAGTTTAGTGCACCATGCTTAACGGCTTAGAATTGGGACTTCAAGGACGTTTTGAACGTCATGGACCATATGAGATGTTCCAGGACTTGAAGTTAATATTACAAGCAAATACCCGAGTTGAGAGATATGAAGTCTCCAACAAGTTCTATAGCTAAAAGATGGAGGAGAATTGCTCAACTAGTGAGCATATGCTCAGATTTTCTGGTACTACAATCGCTTGAATCAAGTGGGAGTTAATCTTCCAGATAAGATAGTGATTAACAGAGTTCTCTAGTCACCATCACCAAGTTACAAGAAACTTCGTGATGACCTATAGTATGCAAGGGATGACGAAAACGATTCCCGAGCTCTTCGTGATGTTGAAATCGACGAAGGTAGAAATCAAGAAAAGAGCATCAAGTGTTGATTATTGACAAGACCACTAGTTTCAAGAAAAGGGGAAAGGGAAAGAAAGGGAACTTCAAGTAGAATGACAAGCAAGTTGTCACTGCCACGAAGAAGCCCAAAGCTGGACCAAAGCCTGAAACTGAGTGCTTACACTGCAAAGGAAATGGTCACTGGAAGTGGAAATGCCCTGAATATTTGGTGGATAAGAAGGATGGCAAAGTGAACAAGGGTATATTTGATATACAGGTTATTGATGTGTGCCTTACTAGTGTTTATAGTAGCCCTAGAGTATTTGATACTTGTTCGGTTGCTACGATTAGTAACTCGAAACAGGAGTTACAGAATAAACAGAGACTAGTTGAAGGGGAAGTGACGATGAGTGTTGGAAGTAGTTCCAAGATTGATAGGATCATCATCACACACTCCCTATACTTCCGGGATTAGTGTTAAACCTAAATATATGTTATTTGGCGTTTGCGTTGAGCATGAATATGATTTGATCATGTTTATTGCAATACAGTTATTCATTTAAAGTCAGAGAATAATTGTTGTTCTGTTTACATGAATAAAACCTTCAATGGTCATACACCCAATGAAAATAGTTTGTTGGATCTCGATCGTAGTGATACACATATTCATAATATTGATGCCAAAATATGCAAAGTTAATAATGATAGTGCAACTTATTTTTGGCACTGCCGTTTGGGTCACATCGGTGTAAAGCGCATGAAGAAACTCCATAAAGATGGATTTTCGGAATCTCTTGGTTATGAATCATTTGATGCTTGTGAACCATGCCTTTTGGGCAAGATGACTAAAACTCCGTTCGCCGGAACAATGGAACGAGCTACTGACTTGTTGGAAATAATACATATTGATGTATGCAAACCAATGAGTATCAAGGCTCGTGACGGGTATCGTTATTTTCTGACCTTCACAGATGATTTGAGCAGATATGGCTTTATCTATTTGATGAAACATAAGTCTGAAACAGTTGAAAGGTTCAAAGAATTTCAGAGTGAAGTGGAAAATCATCGTAACAAGAAAATAAAGTTTCTACGATCTGATCGTGGAGATGAATATTTGGGTTACGAGTTTGGCTTTCACTTAAAATAATGTGGAATAGTTTCACAAGCTCATGCCACCTGGAACACCACAGCGTTATGTTGTGTCCGAACGTCGTAACCACACTTTATTGGATATGGTGCGATCTATGATCTATCTTACCAATTTACCACTATCATTTTAGGGTTTTGCATTAGAGATAGCTACATTCACGTTAAAATAGGGCACCATCTAAATCCATTGAGACGACACCGTATGAACTATAGTTTAGCAATAAACCTAAGCTGTCGTTTCTTAAAATTTGGAGTTATGATGCTTATGTGAAAAGTTTCAACCTAATAAGCTCGAACCCAAATTGGAGAAGTGCGTCTTCATAGAATACCCAAAGGAAACTGTTGGGTACACCTTCAATCACAGATCCGAAGGCAAGATATTTGTTGCTAAGATGGATCCTTTCTAGAGAAGAAGTTTCTCTCGAAAGAAGTGAGTGGGAGGAAAGTAGAGCTTGATAAGGTTATTGTACCTTTTCCCAATTTGGAAAGTAGTTCATCACAGAAATCAGTTCCAGTGATTCCTACACCAATTAGTGAGGAAGTTAATGATGATGATCATGAAACTTCAGATCAAGTTAGTACAGAAACTCGTAGGTCTTCCATAGTACGGTCTGCACCAGAGTGGTACGGTAATCCTATTCTAGAAGTCGTGTTACTAGACCATGATGAACCTATGAACTATGAGGAAGAGATGATGTGCCCAGATTCCGCGAAATGGCTTGAAGCCATGAAATCTAAGATGGGATCCATGTATGAGAACAAAGTGTGGACTTTGATTGACTTGCCCGATGATCGGCAAGCCATAGAAAATAAATGGATCTTTAAGAGGAAGACGGACGCTGATAGTAGTGTTACTATCTACAAAGCTAGACTTGTCGAAAAAGGTTTTTGACAAAGTTCAAGATGTTGACTACGATGAGTTTTTTCTCAGTCGTATCGATGCTTAAAAGTCTGTCCGAATCATGTTAGCAAATTGCCATATTTTATAAAATCTGGCAAATGGATGTCAAAACTACATTCCTTAATGGATTTATTAAAGAAAAGTTGTATATGATGCAACCAGAAGGTTTTGTCGATCCTAAAGGTGCTAACAAAATATGCAAGCTCCAGCGATCCATCTATGGACTGGTGCAAGCATCTCAGAGTTGGAATATACGCTTTGATAAGTTGATCAAAGCATATAGTTTTATACAGACTTGCGGTGAAGCCTGTATTTACAATAAAGTGAGTGGGAGCACTACCGCCTTTTTGATAAATATATGTGAGTAACATATTGTTGATCAGAAATGATGTAGAATTTTTCTGGAAAGCACAAAGGAGTATTTGAAAGGAGTTCTTTAAAAGAAAGACCTCAGTAAAGCTACTTACATATTGAGCATCAAGATCTATTGAGATAGATCAAGACGCTTGATAAGTTTTTTCAATAAGTACATACCTTGTCAAGATTTTGAAGTAGTTCAAAATGGAACAGTCAAAGAAAGAGTTCTTGCCTGTGTTGCAAAGGTGTGAAATTGAGTAAGACTCAAATCCCGACCACGGCAGAAAATAGAAAAGAGAATGAAAGTCATTCCCTATGTCTCAGCCATAGATTCTATAAAGTATGCTATGCTATGTACCAGACCTATTGTATACCTTGCTCTGAATTTGGCAAGGGAGTACAATAGTGATATAGGAGTAGATCACTGGACATTGGTCAAAAATATCCTTAGTGAGGACTAAGGAAATATTTCTCTATTATGGAGGTGATAAAAGAGCCCGTCGTAAAGAGTTACATCGGTGCAAGCTTTTACACCGATCCAGATGACTCTAAATCTCAATCTGGATACATATTGAAAGTGGGAGCAATTAGCTAGAGTAGCTCCGTGCAGAGCATTGTAGACATAGAATATTTGCAAAATACACACGGCTCTGAATATGAAGACACGTTGACTAAGCTTATCTCACGAGAAAAACATGACCATACCTTAGTACTCTTTGGGTGTTAATCACATAGCGATGTGCACTAGGTTATTGACTCTAGTAAAGCCATTTGGGTGTTGATCACATGACGATGTGAACTATGGGTATTAATCACATATAGATGTGAATATTGGTGTTAAATCACATGGTGATGTGAACTAGATTATTGACTCTAGTGCAAGTGGGAGACTGAAGGAAATATGCCCTAGAGGCAATAATAAAGTTATTATTTATTTCCTTACATTATGATAAATGTTTATTATTCATGCTAAAATTGTATTAACCGGAAACATAATACATGTGTGAATACATAGACAAACATAGTGTCACTAGTATGCCTCTACTTGACTAGCTCGTTAATCAAAGATGGTTAAGTTTCCTAACCATAGACGTGAGTTGTCATTTCATTAACGGGATCACATCATTAGAAAATGATGTGATTGACTTGACCCATTCCGTTAGCTTAGCAATTGATCGTTTAGTATGTTCCTATTGCTTTGTTCATGACTTATACATGTTCCTATAACTATGAGATTATGCAACTCCCGTTTACCGGAGGAACACTTTGTGTGCTACCAAACGTCACAATGTAACTGGGTGATTATAAAGGAGCTCTACGGGTCTCTCCGAAGGTACTTGTTGGGTTGGCGTATTTCGAGATTAGGATTTGTCACTCGGATTGTCGGAGAGGTATCTCTGGGCCCACTCGATAATACACATCACTATAAGCCTTGCAAGCATTGTAACTAATGAGTTAGTTGCAGGATGATGTATTACGGCACGAGTAAAGAGATTTGCCGATAACGAGATTGAACTAGGTATTGAGATACCGACGATTGAATCTCGGGCAAGTAACATACCAATGGCAAAGGGAACAACGTATGTTGTTATGCGGTTTGACCGATAAAGATCATCGTAGAATATGTGGGAGCCAATATGAGCATCCATGTTCCGCTATTGGTTATTGATCGGAGACGAGTCTCGGTCATGTCTACATAGTTCTCGAACCCGTAGGGTCCGCACGCTTAACGTTCGGTGACGTTGGGTATTATGAGTTTATGTGTTTTGATGTACCGAAGGTGTTCGGAGTCCCGGATGAGCTCGGGGACATGACGAGGAGTCTCGAAATGGTTGAGACGTAAATATCAATATATTGGACGACTATATTCAGACATGCGAAAGGTTCCGAGTGATTCGTATATTTTTCGGAGTACCGGAGATTTACGGGAATTCGTATTGGGCCTTAATGGGCCATACGTGAAAGGAGAGAAAGGCCCCAAAGGGTGGCCGCATCTCTCCCCATGGACTAGTCCGAATTGGACTAGGAAGGGGGCGTGCCCCCTTCCTTATTCCTTCTCCTTCTCCCTTCCCTTCTCCTACTGCAATGAGGAAAGGAGGAGTCCTACTCCTGGTGGGAGTAGGACTCCCCGCTTGGCGCACCCTCCTCCTAGGCCGGCCGCGTCCCCCTTGCTCCTTTATATACGGGGGCAGGGGGGCACCCCATAGACACATCAATTGATCCCTTGGTTCTCCTAGCCGTGTGCGGTTCCCCCCTCCACCATAATCCACCTCGATAATATCGTAGCGGTGCTTAGGCGAAGCCCTGCGTCGGTAGAACATCATCATCGTCATCACGCCGTCGTGCTGACGGAACTCTCCCTCCAAGCTCGGTTGGATCGGAGTTCGAGGGACGTCATCGAGATGAACGTGTGCTGAACTCAGAGGTGTCGTGTGTTCGGTACTTGATCGGTCGGATGGTGAAGACGTACGACTACATCAACCGCATTGTGCTAACGCTTCCGCTTTCGGTCTACGAGGGTACGTGGACAACACTCTCCACTCTCGTTGATATGCATCACCATGATCTTGCGTGTGCATAGGAAAGTTTTTGAAATTACTACGTTCCCCAACAAAACCTATGGCCCCCGGGTCTAACTTCCATTATATTAATCTCCCGTCAACTAGCTAATTCTGTCACCGTTTATCTTGCAATCTTTACTTTTCAATCTATACAACAAAAATACCAAAAACATTTATCTTATTATCTTTATCAGATCTCACTTTTGCAAGTGGCCGTGAAGGGATTGACAACCCCTTTATCGCGTTGATTGCAAGGTTCTTAATTGTTTGTGCAGGTACTAGGCGATTTGCGTGTAGTCTCCTACTGGATTGATACCTTGGTTCTCAAAAACTGAGGGAAATACTTACGCTACTTTGCTGCATCACCCTTTCCTCTTAAAGGGAAAACCAATGCATGATCAAGAGGTAGAAAGAAGGATTTCTGGCGCCGTTGCCGGGGAGATGTACACACAAGTCAAGACATACCAAGTACCCATCACAAAATCTTATCCCTCGCATTATATTATTTGCCATTTGCCTCTCATTTTCCCCTCCCCACTTCACCTTTGCCTTTTCTTCGCCTCTTTCCCGTTTGCTTTTCTTCCGCCATGGCCGATTTGAAAAGGGCTAAGGGTTCTCTCCCAGGTTTTAGTACTTTAGATAGTCCCTCTGTCCTCTCTAAGCTCATAAATAATGATGCTATGGAAACACCTACCGGGGCTATTAATGAGGCTTTGAATAATTTCGATGAAGATGATCCTGGGATTTTTCGTTATTTACTTGATGAGTCTTTAAAAGATGCCTGGCATAGGCTATTAAGGATCCTAGCCAGCTATGTGCCCCAATATCGAATTGAGATATACCTGAAAAGCTTTTATATTGGCTTACCCTCCTCATTCAAGCAAGTTTTAGATTCTATTTTTGAAGAAGGTTTTATTGAGAGGGATGTCATAGATACCTATGAAAAGATGAAAACTATATTTCGGCACCCCATGAGTGAGAAGGTTGAGTCCACCTCTCTCTTGTGCTTTTATCAAAATGAAATTATCAAAGAGATAAAGGCTAGCTTAGATGCAAATTTCCGTAGCTTGCTTAATCTTTCATCCACCATTAATGGCCATGTGCTTTCTCAAAATAGAATGATAAATGCTATAGATAAGAATTTTTCTCTTTTCTTTCCCAATACCAAAGATGGCAATACCTAGATCTATTCTTGTTTTTATGCCTTGCTAGGGGCGTTAAACGATAGCGCTTGTTGGGAGGCAACCAAATTTTATTTTTGCTCCTTGCTTTTTGTTCCTGTGGTTAGATGTGGTTTTACATTTTAATTAGTGTTTGTGCCAAGTAAAACCTATAGGATCTTCTTGGGTGATAATTATTTGATCCTATTTTTGCAGAATGTTTGGAGTTGCAGAAGTATGTGTTTGATACAGATTGCTACAGACTGTTCTGTTTTTGATGGATTCTGTTTTTCGTGTGTTGTTTGCTTCTTTTGATGAATCTATGGCTAGTATCGGGGGTATGAACCATAGAAAAGTTGGAATACAGTAGGTTTAACACCTATAAAAATAAATAATGAGTTCATTACAGTAAGTTTAAGTGGTGGTTTGTTTTCATACACTAACGGAGCTCAATAGATTTTCTGTTAAGTTTTGTGTTGTGAAGTTTTCAAGTTTTTGGGTAAAGATTTGATGGATTATGGAATGAGGAGTGGCAAGAGGCTAAGATTGGGGATTCCTAAGGCACCCCAAGGTAAAATTCAAGGACAACCCAAAGCCTAAGCTTGGGATTGCCCCGGAAGGCATCCCCTCGTTCGTCTTCGGCTATCGATAACTTTACTTGAGGCTATATTTTTATTCACCACATGATATATGTTTTGCTTGGAGCGCCTTGTATGATTTGAGTCTTTTCTTTTTAGTTTACCACAATCATCCTTGCTGTATACACCTTTTGGAGAGACACACATGAATCGGAATTTATTAGAATACTCTAGGTGCTTCACTTATATCTTTTGAGCTAGATAATTTTTCTCTAGTGCTTCGCTTATATCTTTTTAGAGCACGGTGGTGGTTTTATTTTATAGAAATTATTGATCTCCCATGCTTCACTTATATTATTTTGAGAGTCTTTTAGCATAGCATGGTAATTTTCTTTGGCTATAAAATTAGTCCTAATGTGATGAGCATCCTAGATAGGTATAATAAAAAATATCATATAAAGTGCATTGAATACTATGAGAAGTTTGATTCTTTATGATTGTTTTGAGATATGAAGATGGTGATATTAGAGTCATGATAGTTGAGTAGTTGTGAATTTGAGAAATACTTGTGTTAAAGTTTGTGATTCCCGTAACATGCACGTATGGTGAACCGTTATGTGGTGAAGTCGGAGCATGATTTATTTATTTATTGTCTTTCTTATGAGTGGCGGTCGGGGACGAGCAATGGTCTTTTCCTACCAATCTATCCCCCTAGGAGCATGCGCGTAGTACTTCGTTTCGATAACTAATAGATTTTTGCAATAAGAATGTGAGTTCTTTATGATTAATGTTGAGTCCATGGATTATACGCACTCTCACCCTTCCACCATTGCTAGCCTCTCTAATACCGCACACCTTTCGCCGGTATCATACACCCACCATATACCTTCCTCAAAACAGACACCATACCTACCTATCATGGCCTTTCCATAGCCATTCCAAGATATATTTCCATGCAACTTTCCACTGTTCCGTTTATTATGACACGCTCCATCATAGTCATATTGCTTTGCATGATCATGTAGTTGGCATCGTATTTGTGGCAAAGCCACCGTTCATGATTTTGATACATGTCACTCTTGATTCATAGCACATCCCGGTACACCGCCGGAGGCATTTACATAGAGTCATATTTTGTTCCAAGTATTGAGATGTAAATTTTTTGACTTGTATGTAAATAAAAGGGTGATGATCATCATTATTAAAGCATTGTCCCATGTGAGGAAAGGATGATGGAGACCATGATTCCCCCATAAGTCGGGATGAGACTCCGGACGAAAAAAGAGAGGCCATAAAAAAAGGAGGAAGGCCCAAACAAAAAAACAAGAGAAAAAGAGAGAAGGGACAATGCTACTATCCTTTTACCACACTTGTGCTTCAAAATAGCACCGTGATCTTCATGCTAGAGAGTCTCCTATTTTGTCACTTGCATATACTAGTGGGAATTTTACATTATAGAACTTGGCTTGTATATTCCAATGATGGGCTTCCTCAAAATGCCCTAGATCTTCATGAGCAAGCGAGTTGGATACACACCCACTTAGTTTCTTTTGTTCATCTTTCATAGACTTATAGCTCTAGTGCATCCGTTGCTTGGTAATCCCTACTCACTCACATTGGTATCCTATTGATGGGCATCTCCATAGCCCATTGATACGCCTAGTTGATTTGAGACTATCTTCTCCTTTTTGTCTTCTCCACAACCACCATTCTATTCCACACATAGTGTTATGTCCATGGATCACGCTCATGTATTGCGTGAAGATTGAATAAGTTTGAGAACATCAAAAGTATGAAACAATTGCTTGGCTAGTCATCGGGGTTGTGCATGATTTAAATATTTTGTGTGATGAAGATAGAGCATAGCCAGACAATATGATTTTGTAGGGATAACTTTCTTTGGCCATGTTATTTTAGAAGACATGATTAATTTGTTAGTATGCTTGAAGTATTATTATTTTTAGGTCAATATTAAACTTTTGTATGGAATCTTTCGGATCTGAACATTCATGCCACAATAAATAAAATTACATTGAAAATTATGCTAGGTAGCATTCCACATCCAAAATTCTATTTTTATCATTTACCTACTCGAGGAAGAGCATGAATTAAGCTTGGGGATGCTTGATATGTCTCCAAAGTATCTATAATATTTGATTGTTTCATGCTACTATTATATTATCTGTTTTGGATGTTTAATGGGCTTTATTATACTCTTTTATATTATTTTTGGGACTACCTACTTGAAGGAAATATGCCCTAGAGGCAATAATAAAGTTGTTATTTATATTTCCTTATATCATGATAAATGTTTATTATTAATGCTAGAATTGTATTAACCGGAAACTTAGTACATGCGTGAATACATAGACAAACAGAGTGTCACTAGTATGCCTCTTTTTAACTAGCTCGTTGAATCAAAGATGGTTATGTTTCCTAACCATAGACATGAGTTGTCATTTGGTTAACGAGATCACATCATTAGAGAATGATGTGATTGAATTGACCCATTCCATTAGCTTAGCACTTGATCGTTTAGTATGTTGCTATTGCTTTCTTCATGACTTATACATGTTCCTATGACTATGAGATTATGCAACTCCCGAATACCGAAGGAACACTTTGTGTGCTACCAAACGTCACAACGTAACTGGGTCATGACTTATGTATGGTACTTGTTGTGTTGGCATAGATCGAGATTAGGATTTGTCACTCCGATTGTCGGAGAGGTATCTCTGGGCCCTGTCGGTAATGCGCATCACTATAAGACTTGCAAGCAATGTGACTAATGAGTTAGTTGCGGGATGATGCATTACGGAACGAGTAAAGAGACTTGCCGGTAACGAGATTGAACTAGGTATTAAGATACCGACTATCAAACCTTGGGAAAGTAACATACCGATGACAAAGGGAACAACGTATGTTGTTATACGGTTTGACCGATAAAGATCTTCGTAGAATATGTAGGAACCAATATGAGCATCAAGGTTCCTCTATTGGTTATTGACCGGAGATGAGTCTCGGTCATGTCTACATAGTTATCAAACCCGTAGGGTCCGCACGCTTAACGTTTAGTGACGATTGGTATTATGAGTTTATGTGTTTTGATGTAACAAAGGTAGTTCGGAGTCCCGGGTATGAGCACGGACATGGCGAGGAGTCTCGAAATGGTTGAGACGTAAAGATCGATATATTGGAAGCCTATGTTTGGACATCAGAATGGTTCCGGATGAGTTCGGGAATTTACCGGAGTACCGGGAGGTTACCGGACTCGGGGAGTATATGGGCCTTATTGGGCCTTAGTGGAATAGAGGAGAGGAAGGGAAAAGGTGGAGGGCGCACCCCCCTAGCCCAATCTGAATTGGGTGGGGGGCCGCCCCCGCCTTCCTTCCCTCTCTCCTCCCCTTCCTTCTCTCCTACTCCTACTACTTGGAAGGGGGGAATCCTACTCCCGGTGGGAGTAGGACTCCCCAGGGCGTGCCATAGTAGAGGGCCGGCCCTCCCCCTCCTCCACTCCTTTATATACGGGGCAGGGGGCACCCCATAGACACACAAGTTGATCATTGATCTCTTAGCCGGGTGCGGTGCTCCCCTCCACCATAATCCACATCGGTCATCTCGTTGCGGTGCTTAGGCAAAGCCCTGCGCCGGTAGCTTCATCATCACCGTCATCACGCCGTCGTGCTAATGAAGCTCTTCCTCGACACTCTACTGGATCGTGAGTTCGTGGGACGTCACCGAGCCGACCATGTGCAGATCGTGGAGGTGTCGTACTTTCGGTACTAGGATCGGTCGATCGTGAAGACGTACAACTACATCAACCGCATTGTCATAAAGCTTCCGCTTACGGTCTACGAGGGTATGTAGACAACACTCTCCCCTCTCGTTGCTATGCATCAGCATGATCCTGCGAGTGCGTAGGATTTTTTGAAATTACTGCGTTCCCCAACACTACTAACCGGAGGCCCAGTGCAAATTGTTGTTTTTTTTGCCTATTTCAGTGTTTTGTAGAAAAGGAATATCAAACAGAATCCAAACGGAATGAAACCTTCGGGAGGATCGTTTTTGGAACAAATGCAATCCATGAGACTTGGAGTGGGCGTCAAGGAAGCAACGAGGCGGCCACGAGGCAGGGAGGTGCGCCCAGGGGGGTAGGCGCGCCCCCCACCCTCGTGGGTCCTTGTAGCTCCACCAACCTACTTCTTTCGCCTATATACACACTCTTATACTCTGAAAACATCCAAGAGAGCAAAGGAACCTTATTTCCACCGCCGCAACCTTCTGTACCCGTGAGATCCCATCTTGGGGCCTTTTCCGGCGCTTCGCCGGAGGGGGAATCGATCACGGAGGGCTTCTACATCAACACCTTAGCCTCTCCGATGATGTGTGAGTAGTTTACCACAGACCTTCGGGTCCATAGTTATTAGCTAGATGGCTTCTTCTCTCTCTTTGGATCTCAATACAAAGTTCTCCTCGATCTTCTTGGAGATCTATTCGTTGTAATACTTTTTGCAGTGTGTTTGCCGAGATCCGATGAATTGTGGGTTTATGATCAAGTTTATCTATGAACAATATTTGAATCTTCTCTGAATTCTTATATGCATGATTCGATATCTTTGCAAGTCACTTAGAATTATTAGTTTGGTTTGGCCTACTAGATTGATCTTTCTTGCAATGGGAGAAGTGCTTAGCTTTGGGTTCAATCTTGCAGTGTCCTTTCCCAGTGACAGTAGGGGCAGCAAGGCACGTATTGTATTGTTGCCATCGAGGATAAAAAGATTGGGTTTATGTCATATAGCTTGAGTCTATCCCTCTACATCATGTCATCTTGCCTAATGCGTTACTCTGTTCTTATGAACTTAATACTCTAGATGCATGCTGGATAGCGGTCCATGTTTGGAGTAGTAGTAGTAGATACAGAATCGTTTTGGTCTACTTGACACGGACGTGATGCCTATATACATGATCATGCCTAGATATTCTCATAACTATAAGTTTTTTTATCAATTGCTCGGCAGTAATTTGTTCACCCACCATAATATATGCTATCATGAGAGAAGCCACTATTGAAACCTATGGCCCCCGGGTCTATCTTCCATTATATTAATCTCCCGTCAACTAGCTATTTCTGTCGCCGTTTATTTTGCAATCTTTTCTCTTCAATCTATACAACAAAAATACCAAAAATATATATCTTATTATCTTTATCAGATCTCACTTTTGCAAGTGGCCGTCAAGGGATTGACAACCCCTTTATCGCGCTTGTTGCAAGGTTCTTAGTTGTTTGTGCAGGTACTAGGCGATTTGCGTGTCGTCTCCTACTGGATTGATACTTTGGTTCTCAAAAACTGAGGGAAATACTTACGCTACTTTGTTGCATCACCCTTTCCTCTTCAAGGGAAAACCAACGCATGCTCAAGAGGTAGCAGACCGAAGCTTAATGCGGTTGGACTATTGAACTATTTAAATACGTCATTTTGCTAATCGGCAGGCGAGGTAGGACTAAATCTTTCCCGAGAGCCACTCTCGGCAAAGAGTTGCAACCGTGACCGTGCCGTTAGTCGCCGCCGAATGTGCCACGTGGCAAAACATTGTTGTGTGTGGCCGGATGGCCCTCAGCAAATAGTGCCTTTGCCGAGTATAGCATGTTTGCCGAGCAATACTGTCAGCATTGTCGTGTGTTTGCCGACTTATTCCCTTTACCGAGTGCGACTCTCGGCGTTCTTTACTTTGCCGAGTGCGCGTGTTTTGGCTCTCGGCGAAGACGCCGACACCCGGCGTATACAAAAATTCCAGTAGTGTGTGCTCAATTGAGAGCCCAATGCTTTAGCCCACAACGTTGTGGTGTGGACTATGCCATCTGCTGTGGAAAACTCAAAGAACAGTGCCCTGAAATATCTGAAAAATCGTTTTGTAGAGTGAAGTTTAGGGGTGAGTGGAGAAGATCTTGTCGGTAGCAAAAAATGGTGTACTCATTAAATCAGGGGCAGAAGCAATACCTGCTTATTCAATGTCGTGTTTCAAATTGCCTAGAGGCCTCTATGAGCACTTAACTTCAATAATCTGAGACTTCTGGTGGGGAAGCAAACAAGGACAGAAGAAGCCATGATGGGTAACTTGGGACACTGACTATTCCACAATACATGCGGGGCCTCGGTTTCGGGGATTTTGAGATTTTTAAATTGGCACTCCTTGCGCAATAGGCCTGGAGGATTCTTGAAATGCCTTCTTCTTTGAGCGCAAGAACATTGAACGCTGTATATTTTCTTGGAACGCCTAACCTTGAAGCAAAGGTGGAAGTCGCCCTTCTATTTTTTAAGGGAAGGATGTTCTTAAACAGGGGTTAATACGTCGAATTGGAAATGGGGTAACCAGCGAGATTTGGAAGGATGATTGGATACCTCATAGTGAATTGATGCGGCTTATAGTTCCTTTAGTCCAGAACCCACCGGTGTTGGTGTCCGGGCTGATTGACAGCACTAACGAGAGGAGGAACTCTGAATTGATCAATGGTATTTCAGCTTAGCGAACTCCTTCCCTATGAGGGTGGTCAGCATACCCAGGATGGAGTTCATTGTCCTAGGAGAAGCGCTCACCATATTCCGATCATCTCTTGCTGGCCAACTGTTTATCTTGGCGTCCTTGTTATGCTTGTGAGGTACGTGCAATATGCACTATATAGGTCTGACATTCTGCACTGAATAGCAGGCTGGAATCGAAGGACTTCTGTATAGAAACTAGAAAGCGTAGGACATGTTCCTACACATATTTCTACTATCCGTCCATTTGAGAACATTCCTTTCCTAAGATTACAGAGCAAAAGAGTAGGCAGATTAACCTGACTTTGGAGTGAGATTTACCTGGAAGTTGGAACATGAGCTTAAAGTAGATCGAAAAGCACCCGCTTGCGGCAATTTCTCTGGATCAAAGCGGCAAGCAGCATGCAGTCATGGTGCCACGGCTGCTCCTTGTCGAAGTCTGCTTCAGCACACTCGTCTAGAAGTACAGAATGACTCGGACCAATCGGCTTATTCACTCTACATTCACACTAAGGCCCACAAGAGACAGATTGTAACTTGAGATGTAATTAACGCGCTTTAGACAAGTATTATTTGACTTATACTTGTTAACTTGGATTAATCATCTAGATCCACGTGAACACCAACAAACAATCTTTGCAGCCATCTCCAGTACAACCCACTGAACACAAACATCTTTCACGCCCTCATAGATGATAGGTTAATCGGACCGCATTATTTCCACATTTCTGAAAGAGCTTTGAAATTTCATCTGAGAAGATGCATAAAGCCGCCAACTTATTTTCTCATGAATCGGACCAACACTGTCCTGTGGTGATTAAAATCTAGGATTATATATTTTTTGTGGTTTCTTCGACTGGTAGGACACCGAGTACATCGAGATTCTTGTAAGGACTAAACCGCGTGGCATTTCAGTGGTCACTAGTTGCAAACCAACGATACGACCAAGCCGTATTGTAGGAACATGGCTAGCAATTTCCTAGTACTATCTTCAGAGTCAACTCTATCGTGTCTCCTAGATATGTAGCACAATCCTAACAGAGGGCTAAAATGGCTATGAAAAAAAGATATGGAAACACACGATACCATCTCGGAAGACAAAACGGAAACAGATCTCGTCCTGCTTCACTTGATCCCATGGTCCCATTCTTCATCTTTAACCTTGGTCTAGCCTCTCTGAGGTGCACAAAACGGAAACGTACGATTACCATGAGTAGATGAGTAATGTAGAATTGTAGACCAGCTACGGCGATGAATCCTTTGAGATATCATTTGTTTCACATCAGCACAAATATATTATCATGAAAGCAATCCTTTCTTGTGATTTTTGTTGGGTGGGGACACCGAATGTTCAGTCTTGAGGATTTTGTAAGGTGAGAAAACGGAATGGCCAGTAGAATCGCAAACGCAATGTCCACACTTGTCCAGAACTTCACCACACACTCAGCCCTCTAATGGTCTTGGCGCACTAGCTAGGTTCAGCTCCTCAAAAGGAAAATCAAAGAGATGCAATCTATTTTCTACAGCGAGAATAGATGGGTTGGTATGGAGCTTTCAGGTGATGACTCCACAGAATTCTCCTTGGTATGGGCATTTTTTTATTTCAAAAAAACAACCCAAGTACTACATTTGGACGGGTTCTTCTGGTTTTGCCACAGCATTGAAAGAACCATGTCATCGTGTTAACACAACTGATCACACACCAAGGACCCGTCGATCTATACACAGACACGGTGACATCTTACTGTGCACGTCCTACTCCGACGACGGGGCCGGGAGTGGCAAGGTTTTCTGGTAGAAAATATCATTACAATATAAAAAGTGGAAACTGGCGAATACCATTCGCATTATAAAATACCTGTTCGTTTGAAGGATTATATAAAAATACATTCCGTTGCAAAATAGAGAAATACTTTGTTGTGGAGGGAGGGAGTCAGGACCGTCCCAGGAGGTGCAGGAGGCACCAATCTGAGGAAGGACAAGGTGTGGCAGCTGGTTTGGCTCTTTGTCAGCACAAACATTCTGGACATGGGCTTCCAGCAGCCAAGAGCACCACGTAGGCTTTAGCGGTTCAAGGAGCTGAATCATCCCTTCACGGAGGACGGTCTTTTCTCATGTGGCAATGAACAAATGAGGCATTGAAGCATATATTGTCTAACAGTACAACAACAATTTGCATCATGTAAACATATTGTTTAACAGTACAGCAACAATTTGCTTCATGGAAACATTTTTCTAACAGTACAAAAACAACTCACAACATAGAAACATATATTGTCTAACAACACAACAACTAGAGACGGACACCATCGAGCTGTAGGGCACCACATATCAAAGAAAAAGTAAAGCAGCATAGCACCAGCCAGGCAGGTGCAGTTCAACATTCAACATTCAGTAACCATAATCGAATAAAAGTTTAACATCAGAGTTCACCACTGCATGTATCATAGAGGGCCAATTTCCACGAGCACACAGAATGGAGGAGCCTACACTCAAGAAGCCACATCAGGATTTCAATGTACCTGCAGAGCAATCAATGTCCTCAGTTAAGCATATTTGTATAATTATTTAAGAAAAAGAGTTATATCTCATAATTTTTTTATGTCTCATTAGCTTGAACAATGTAGAAATAGGGCCAAGACCTCCAAAGTTGACTCAGACAGAACCAACAAAACAGTTCATTTGTAGTCGCGCATTTTCAAGTTCTATTTCCTTACACGAGAAACCTTCAACTTCTAATGTTGACATGTTCTCAAGCAGTGGCGAATGAACCGGGCAGGCTTTAATAGGCTTAAGCCAGCCCTCCATCAATGCAAGATAGAAATTAGTAATTAATAGTACATGTTCCTAGTAGTATTATGACAAATTCTAGCCTTCTTGGAACAAAAGAATTGAGACTTAATTGATTTTTCTTCACACCTTTGACTTTGAGCCTGCCCATGATTTTCCTCCAAGATTCGCCACTGTTCTCAAGTCTTTGGCTACATCTAATCTCAGCAGAAGCTAAATGACTAGTTCCTGAAATACCTCAATTCGAGAGAAATGCTGAACTGCATAGCTTCTCAAATCATTTAAAATGTGCATTGTTCTCATGGTTAGAAATGGGCGAGCTAAATAGTCAGTAGAAAATTGATATTAATAAAATTCATGCAGTAAACGCTTCAATCAAGAGATCATACATCATATTATAAATTAACACTTCCTTGTTCATGCATTACATCCCTCAAGCAAGGGACCACATTCACACATCATATTATTAATTAACACTTCCTTCAGTCTAAAATAGATATATTTTTTTACTCTGCATAGAATAAAAACAATATATTTTGACAACTACTCATGAAGAAAAAGTTTTTTTATGATGAATCTAGGCAAGTCATTTTTTTATCATGTATTTAAACAAAAAATCATAAAGTATTAAACAACTATAGTGACCGAAATCGGAGAAATTTAGACTGCACAAAAACCATGGCAACATGAAATTTGGACCAGACAAACTTTCTATATATATTTGAAACGATACAAAAGATTTGCCATTTTTGTTGATTAAGAAGAGAGTTGCCCGGTTAATTAACGGAAAAGCGGGCGAAAACGGATACAACACACCCACAGAAAAGGGCACTTTGGCCGACTTGGCACCCGCAAGACTCCACACACACCGCCGAGGAGAGGATGCCTTCAAGGTTGCCCACAATGTCATCATCATCACCTTGAGCAGGCGAGTCTGACTTCATCGCTAATGACCCGTAAAGACCCCTCCGAATAAACGACACCTGAGGACCTTGCCATCCAAAGCCAAACAATCGGCCGAGATGTCGAGGACCGGCAGCTCCAATTTTGGTGACCTGCATCACAGGAGAAAGTTGCAAGCTTTGCACTGACCAATCCAACCCAACCTTCGTAGAGCACTGTTCGCTGAAACCGCCCTCATGGAGTCATTGTTGCCGCACGGAACCCGCCACACGCACCTCGGACTTCTTGGTCACAATGAGATACAAACATAGGTGCACCCATTTGAGGCTAGAGCTCTTTTAGAATGCCCCACTACGTGCGAAGGGTATATGTTTTGGCCACCCAATTAAACTATGGTAAATTTGACTAGAAGTTTTTCTGACTTATTTAAAGGGTAGGATTCTATTTGGATGTAATTACACCTCGACGTATCATGAATTCATGATTCACTCTACTGATGACTCCCATGTATAGAAGATTACATTTTAACGTGTACGCTGGAGGTCCAATTGTAGTATCTCTTAGCTTGATATGGAGCATGGAGGACAGCAGATTACCGAATATCTACCTTTCTTTTTTTGTAAAAATCCTCTTTTATTAGCGGTCAACATCTCTGATGTACAACTCGTCAAAGCTAAGGGGTCCAGGGATCTCTGCGCGATCACATTATCAATCTCCCATCTAGACAAGGGTTTCACGTGGTAGCCAAGATCCTCAACCTGTTGCCCAAGCTCGGAAAGATTAAATAACCTGTGGGGACTGGGGGTTGGCCAAAACAGCTACTCGGTTATTAAACATTTCCACATCTTCATAATCATTGGTTGAAGAATCCTGTCGTTTGGCAGCAAACAGAATGAGATTTATTCTGTAGTCTGTAGTGGCTATCGCATGGAGAAATTCGAGTTTTCATCTCTGAAACGGAACCGTATTAGTGCATATTCCAGTAAAGCTACTTGTAGTGGTGGAGTCTGTTAGTTATTTTTTATTGATTCCTTCTGCAATTGATAGTCCGATATAGGCCTTTGTTCTTCAAGTCCATCAATAAGGCCACCAACTAAGTTCAAATTTGCAACCAGCAGGAATGATTTTCCTGCTCCTGATTTCAAATGCTATTCCAGTGTTTTTGAATTTAGAGGAGATGTTCCACTATCGTTTCTGTTTTTGCAACAGTGACTCATAAGGACTATCTTTGTTTTACGGAGTTGGCTGTGAATCGACAGAACATAAGGAATGACCCAAGGTAAATTTTGAAAGAGGTTCAACTATTGTATTAGTATAGATTCATGGTCCGGGAAGCCAAGGTGAAAACTTCTATATACTGGATTCATTTTTATTGTTATGTGAAAACTGGAAATATAAAACCTTCACATTGTATAAGCTAATCAGTTCTCACTTCGCATTCAAATCTCATACAAGGTAAGACGAATGTGCAGTGTTGGATCATTGTATCGACGGTACATAACTGCCTGACAGCATCTTAAAAACTCTAGAGGCCAATTGCCCATTACATGTGTGAGTTAGAGTGACAGACCCGGACATGCTGAGAAAATATTTAAGCAAGTTGCCTAAAAGCTGGAGGCTGTACAATAATTGCAAGGAAGCACTAGGTATTATAATGATCCCAAATAAACAGCAATGTCAAATGACAATTGCTATAAGCCCTTTTCATTAATGAACAAGGAATGCTCCAATACTTTTACTAGCATATAGGGGCCAGGGATCATGCAATCCGCTTCACACTTGCACGCGTGCACTTGATAGAAAAAAATATCATATACAATTTAGCAACCAGAAAAAGGTAAAACAGGACAATATCGACAAAGCATACGAAAGAGAAAATATTTCATTCTGGTGCCACTTAAAAAAAAAGATTACCTACACAATATATCTTGACAATCATCCTATGTATTGTGCAAAAGTTCAGCTCCACCATCTCCAGCACCAATGCCCTTGCCTACAAGCATATGAAGTCAGAGAACCAATGACATTCCAATGAGAAGTTCAATAGATATAATGGGGCCTCAAGCACATATTTAGATAATTACACTCACATATATAATTTGAAAAAAAACATGGGTCCTTTTTTTATATGTAGAGTTGTAAACATGGGTTTGATCAACATCAGGGTTAGATTAACAAAACCTCATCTACTACTTCCTGCGGCCAAGCTTATATGGCCAGCGATTCGGCTGGGGTAGAGACCATGTTCTCAATTTTGGTCAGAGCACTTTTTTGCGAAATAAATCTGCTACGTTTGCTCCATAATTGCCCAATTAATTCGTTGAATATTCAGGTTCCATACAATTTAATGTGGAAAAATCACACGGGCTCTCTTGCGGCAGCTCGCCCCTGCGCGGCACATGCATGCCCAATCGGAGAGCATTAATCACACATGAAATGGCTGCTGTTGCAAACAGCAGATCACGCGCAAATTTGGAAGCTAACTATGCGTTTTAGATTCGAAGAGACGGTGCCACAATTCTAATTTTCTTTCGCCAATGGTTATAGATTTAGGCAGCTAGAGCTTCTAAAAAAATTAGTTTCAGTATCAAACAAAGCAAATAGTCTCAAAACAGTATATAATCACTAGTGTCAAAAAATGTACAATATGCATGCTAAGATTATTAGCTAATCAGAACTGAGGAGTTTCATACAATTATTCTGAAGCCTGCTCCATGCCATGTCGGACAAAACAAAATGTACTCATGCCAATAAATCAGCAGTAAAGCTGATCATAACTATTCAAAACTTTAAATCAATTTTGCCAGAAAAGATGAATAAAATCAATTTATTAATTTTCTGTAGCACAAATGAAAATGCCTCTTGCAGGAAGACTACTAAATTATTAAAAATAAACATCTATTTCATAAATACAGAACCAAATCATTAGTATGCATTTAAGATTACTACCAAGATCAACACTACAATAGATCTGTTCTATGCTACCTTCAACTGAATATGAACCTAGCTTCATTTCAGTTAATCTGAAAGGTCATATAAAATAGTACTCTGGTCCACTTAAGGCGGAATACCCCATAAAAATGAGGGGAGTAGCCTGAGTTGATGGGAAAAATAGTACTCTGGTCCACTTAATAATCTACATTACCATAAAAGAATATACTACCCACTTCTGTGTAGGCCAAGATTTTAGTGGTACTCCTAACTCACTTCGAGGAATATTAGGTACCATAAATTCTCTCTAACAGCATCAAATGAGTTAAGCATAACATGCTTTTAAGCTTCAGAACCTGCCAATTTAGCTACCTAATAAACTTTTCATTTGGTTCAAGCTAGTTTTTATTTATGTAGTTCTCTTCAATTTCCAGTCATTGTAAACATCTTAACTGCGTTTATGCAATAATAATACCATGATACAATTCTCGAATATGCCAGTAGACAGGCGAAAATAATATTTAGTTCAGTTAGTATAAAACGAATTGGAAAAATATGCATTCATTTTTATCATATGTCATCTATATAGTAAATAGATAAAAAAAATTGCCACCTATGACTCGAGAAGTAGAAGCATGGGGATTTATAAAAAAAATCTTTGCTATTTATTATATATTCACAAAGGAAACACACCGAAGGGCTTCAATTAATCAATGGAACTCAAAATCACAATACAATACAATACAATAGATAGTGTTACATCTGTATAGTCTCTACAGAAGCAGAACTGGCTAGATACCATGGTTTTCTAGATCATAACCAACACACAAACATTAAAAAGAAACACACTACAAAACAACATTGCTACTTGTTGAAAAATCATCAAGCACAGCAAAAAACAAGTGATATATGAGTGTTAGCTAACAACCCTAAAGAATGTGAAAGGCAATGCATAAACCAAATTATCAAAACAAAGCTTGGTTTAGGCATGCTATACCTGCAGCATAGACACTTTTGAATGCATGATGACAAGTCAGCATAGGGGCTTCGTGAACTTTCTTGAACATCAATGAGTCAAGCTGGATCGTAAAAACGCCAATAACCGTCTCCATGAGTACCACATTGTTGTTCTCAGCAAACACTAGTATCATTACCTTTTCCTTCTCTGGATTAACAGAAAGTAGCTTTTCCAGTTGAATAGTTCTTTCGAGCACCCATGAAGCAGCACCATTATACAAATATGTCTTCATGTTCCATAACTGGGCTTGGTAGCCTGACACAAAGAGGAAGCCAAGCCCACCACCACCTGCCTGCAAAACCAAGCACGGGCTGCTGGACACTATCGCTGTGTGCCGGCGTCGTCGGGAATGTACGTCGGTGGACTCAAGTGCATCGAGTCTTCACACTCTTTACGTGGTGGGGCCTTCTTCTCCTTAGCTGTGGGATTCTTCTTGGCCAGATCGTCAAAATACTTTAATAGGATCAGCTATGGGTGCTTCTCAATCAGCGCCGCCAAGCGGTTCTCGGCGAGCTTCTCCTTGAACGCGGAGTCGACCCTAATGGAAGATGCGTCGTCGGAGGAAGCCATAGCCACGAAATCGATTGGCTCTAACACCTTTCATCACACAACGAAAAATAGCATAAGAATCAAACATCAAAGATTACTTCTAAGAAAATTAATCATGATGGACACTATCTCACGGATATTTCGACTTTCGGTGATGGTCAAGCTGGGCGAGTCCATTGTGCGTGAAAAAATTATATCACAGGACGAACTCGCACAAATCGACCGCCATCGGCAAAGACGATTTTCTTTCTCCAAGAACAACTCTCATCTCTCTCACATATATATGGTGGAACCCTCTCTGGTGGTGGTATATATGGTGGTCACTATCTCACGGATATTTCGACTTTCGGTGATGGTCAAGCTGGGTGAGTCCATCATGCGTGACAAATGTATATCACAAGAAGAACTCGCCCAGATTGACCGCCATCGGCAAAACATGATTTTCTTTCTCCAAGAACAACTCTCATCTCTCTCACGTATATATAGTGGAACTCTCTCTGGTGGTGGTATATATGGTGGACACTATCTCATGGATATTTCGACTTTCGGTGATGGTCAAGTTGGGCGAGTCCATCATAGGTGACAAATGTATATCACAAGAAGAACTCGCCCAGATTGACCGCCATCGTCAAAAATTGATTTTCTTCCTCCATATAGCATCCATACGAACAACAAGAACTATTAGATGCATCAATAATTAATTATCTATACAAAAAAATTAACAATTATCTACATTCATCCATACTTCTTTGCATTCATCTATGCATTCATGCATACATACATACATCCATTCATATATTGATACATAACAAAAACTACAAAAAAATTACTACAAAAAGAAGTTCATGCATCAATTCTTGCATCAATCCATACATTAATACATACATATATACATTCATACATCCATGCATCTATCAATTCTTGCATCCATATAAAAATCCATGCATCCATTTAAAAATCCATGCATCCATGCATACACTCATGCATAAATACAAGATCAAGGAGGGGGGATGAAGCTCACCAAGAGGGGGAGGTGGTGCCAGCGGGGTTGGGGGTGTTAGGGATATAACTAGCGAGTATAAACCGCCCAGGAGGGGCCAGGTTATGCTCGTATGTATTTATTCATATCTCAAGCCCATGAAGACATAGAAGATGGCGCTTTACGGAGGAGATTGGACAAGAAGGTCAAAGGCCCAAGGACGGATTAAGACCCGGAGATGTAAACCGCCATATGATGTAAGACTTGTATTGTCAGGAATATGAGATGAGTCACCGAGCCGGACACGTTGTATGAGCCGGCCGGGACTCTGTAGACCGCAGGGTGTCAACCCATGTATATAAGGGGACGACCCGGCGGCGGTTTAGGGACAAGAGATAACAACTCGAGAGCCAGGCAAAGCGGATTCGCTCCCTGGTCATCGAAACCCTAGCAATTCCACATCAACTGGATTACGTCTTTACCTTCACCGCAAGGGGCCGAACTAGTATAAACTCCTTGCGTCCTTTGTCCCGCTTTAACCCCTTTAAGCTAACCCGTCGCGATGGCTCCACGATTAAGTACTCACATTAGGACATTTGACGTGACTAATCCACGACAGTTGGCGCCCACCGTGGGGCTATCGCACGATGGTTTCAAGTTCTTGGAGGGCGGCTTTGAAGGGCTCAAGGGATACGCTGTGGGCCGAATGACCACGAGTAGTCACGGCAAGCTCTACATCGACGACGCAGGCTGGGGCCCCGAGGCCGGCTCAATCGAGTACGGGTACCGGGTCCCCTTCGGCGGAATACACGTTTCATTGGCAAGATCGGCAAACCGGGCCCTGAGCTGCACATCTGCACCGACATCATCGAAACGGCTCAGCGTGCGAGACCTGCCCGGGTTCAGCCTGCCATGAAGCATTCCTTCGTGGGAGTCATCCACGGAGCGGAATTTGAGGACAGATCGGTATCTGGTGATGAAACCATCGTTTACTCCGATGGCGAGTCATCCACCGGAGAGACTGAGTCATTGTACCATTTGCAAGACGGCCGGTTTGGGGGCTATTCCAATGGTGACAGTATTCCGGACCCCTTCGATCCACCGACCTGGGTTGCGATCTTCATGGTTGGTACACAGCCTACGCAGCACTCTTCGACTGCAGCAGTGATGATCTCCGGGTCAGCAGCGGCGACAGCAGCAGGGGCAGGAGGCCCTGCGCGAGCGCCGGCTCAGGTTTTGTCTGACTTATTTGATGCTTTGGCAACGTTGCTAGCAGCGGAAGTTAACCCGGCGAATCAGGACGAGCATAACGCGGAAGCTGCGAAAGTGAAAGATCAGATAGCTCAAGCCAAGGCAGACCTGGCAGCTGAGGACACCAGGATGGCTGCAGAGCGGGCCGAGTTGGTTGCACAGGCTTACCGGCTTATGCTGGATCAAAACGCGTCAAATGAAGTCATGAGGAGAAGGTACCGGTCTCACCTGCCTTCGGATTATGAAGCAAGGAATCTCTTCAACACGCCAGGAGCAGGAACCAGCAACCAGCCAGTGGTAAACCGAGCAGAAGGACCTGGAACAGGGGCGCCGGTTCAGCCGCGCACAATGGATCCGCCTCATCAGAATATCCCGTCCCAGCACGTGTCGACGCCTCCGGGTCATTACTCCAAGCCCTTGGATAACATAGTCGCTGCCGCCTCACGATTGGCGGCCCTCCCAGTCGAAGGTGAGTCCCCCATAGTGGTTGAGATGCAACGGGCTAGGGAGCTCCTTCAGACAGCTTTGACTCAGCAACAGGCCTATTCGTACAGCCGCCAGAGGATTCATTCCACCCCCCGCCGAAGCCGAAGTTATAGGAGGCATATTGATGAGCCGGCTGTGTCAAGCAGTGCGTGGAACCGTAACCCGCCTCGAGGGTATAATTTGGCGGGCAGAGGTGCTAATGCTCAGGACGTGGTGGATCATGGTAGAGCACGTCGAGAAGCCAAGTTAGCGGCACAATACACGGCCCGTCAGCTCACTTCGGTTCATCCAACAACTTTGGTGGAACCAGGGGTTACCTCCAGTTCTTTGGGGGTGCCATGTCTCACCTCTCTACGTAATGTACGGTTGGCCAAGGATTTCAAGGGTCCTCGTAAAGTGCCCAATTACACTGCCAACATACCCCCCGAGTCATGGGTCGAAAGCTATGAGATGTCAATGGAGATGCTGGATGTGGATGATGCGGCTTGCGCTAAATACTTCACCATGATGTTGGAAGGAACAGCTCGCACTTGGTTAAAAAGTTTGCCAGCTAATTCCATTGGATCGTGGGCCGAGTTAAAGGCCCGGTTTATTCAGAATTTTAAGGGCTCGTGCAAGCAGCCCATGTCAATTGATGACTTAGCCGCCTTTGTCCAAGAAGAAGGTGAATCAACAACCCATTGGGTACGCCGGGTTTCAGGAATTTTGCATTCATCGGACCGCATCAATACTGATACGACAGTCTTAACGTTGGAGGGCAATTGCCGGTTCACGCCTCTGAAGCTGAAGTTGGGACGACTCAAGCGTTACTACAATGACGTGGGAACGCTTATGGTGGCTCTGGTTAAGTACGCAGACTCCGGTAGTACCAAAGATCCCGAGTCTGACGATGAAAAGCCGGGAAAGGGGAAGAAGAGCGGCAGTGTCAAGGGGCAGCAGCATAACCCGGCGGGTCATGGAAACGGCGGTAAGCGTAAAGCGGATAACAGTTTAGATTTTGTGGCTAACACCAACGCGCAGAACAATGGTCAGCGTCATAACACTACTAGGGAAAACCTTATACACTGAAATTTAGCAACAGCGCGGGTCAAAAAACTGCGCTAGTGCTATATAGAAGTAGCGATCAAATAAAAACCGTGCTACAGACACAAACTTAGCAGTAGCGCTTGTGGTAAAGAAAGCGCTACTACTAATATTCCCATTGGCAGAATGCTAGGCTACGATAGCGAGAGCGGGCTTCAAGAAACGCCATCGCTAGAAACACGATTAGCACACGCTTCGAGAAGAGCGCTACTACTAACGGAAATAAAATAAGATGAAAACAAATAGAAATTTAAATGAAAATGAAAGAAGTAGAAAAGGAGAAAGGGAAAATAAAATGTAAAGCAAAATAAACGAAAAAGCTTAAAAATCGGAGGAAGGCATAGCAGCAGCTTTTGTTTGTAAGAGGCGCTATAGCTAACGTAGCTGCAGCGCGTGTCCTAGACCCCCGCTATAGAAACAGAATAGGAAATTAAGAAAGGAAGAAATTTACATAGCTATAGCAGCAGCAGCTGCTTTTGAGGAAAGCGCTATAGCTATCTTAGCTATAGCGTTCGCTAAACGCGCTACCGCTAAGTTTGACTTAGCCAAAAACCGCTTCCCGCCACCACTTCCCCAAATACCTCAAACCCACCCCACGCAGCCGCCATTGCTTCCCCAATTCACGTCGCCCCACTGCCGCCGCCGCCGACGCCACTCAGAGCTGCGTGCGCTGTCGACGACATCGAGCCGCCTCAACGCCACGGAGCCACGCTGCCTCGTCGACACCACCGAGCCGCGTCGACGCCACCTTTCTCGCCACACCGGAGACGCCTGCCTCCTCGCCACCAGACGCCTCCTTCCTCGCCACCACGCCTCCGTCGCCACCACGAGCCATCATCTGAAGCCCCACCCTCCTCTCTCTCTCATGCATAGGTTAGCCAGTTTAATTAGGTTAATTATCTAGGTTAGGGCAAAAATTTAGTTAGGGCATTGACGGAGAAGTACTTAGGTTAACTAGTTTAATTAGGTTAATTATCTAGGTTAGTGCAAAAACTTAGTTAGGGCTTTGACAGAGAACTAGTCAGGTTAACTAGTTTAATTAGGTTAATTATCCATGTTAATTAGTGCAAAAAATTATTTTAGGCTTTGACAGAGAACTAGCTGCGTTAACTAGTTTAATTAGGGTTAATTATCTAGGTAAACTAGATTAACTAACTAGGTTAAATAGGTAGGTTAATTAGGTTCGTTGGATTAACAAGCTAGGTTAAGTAGATTGGCAAAGGTTTTGATTTTGAAAAGACCACTATTTTTCAAGGAAAAGAATTTAGGCAAATTTTATTTTTCATTGAAGTAGTCATGTTATATCTTTTCATTGAAGTTGTTCGATTGTGCCCAAGTGGCTTTGTTGTTTCCAGGGAATGATGCTGAGTGGCCTATGTTTTGCCGGAATGTTGATTCATTTCTGTTCCGGCAAATTTCAGGTTCTCGATTTGTCCACTTTTTAGCAAAGGTCGTGCCGAAATTTCCCGTGAATTTCGGCATGACTTGTGCTACAAACTAGGACATATCGAGTGCCCGGGATTTGCCGCACCAAGAAGGAGTCAACATTCCTGCAAAACAATAGTCCTTTTTTATGTCATTATTCATTTTATTAGGTCTAAAATTAATTGACTAGATTTAATCATAGGAAACATGGCTAGCAATGATGAAGGACAGGGTTCTGGTGATTGCGACGACGTCTACCGGGCGGCAGACAAATTTTTTAGCCTTACCGACGATCAACAGATGTTGTTGCTGGGCCCACCGGTGGCATCGGGATCGAGACCGACATGCGATCGGTCTTTGAGATCGACACGCAGAGACAGTCTTTGAGATCGACACCGCGCTGAGATTCAGACCGGCATCGAGACAAGCGCCAAGACCGGTGCCGCCTCGGGGAGCGGAGCCGGTGTAGAACCGAAAGCAAAGAGGCAACGGGTCCCTAACAAACTCAGGACTACTAGACTGGTGGTCATAGAGGTGGACGACGGCAATTTTGAGCCAAAGGCGCCCGAGGAAGCGCGCGCGTGCTACGACAATCAAATAGGCTGCATCATACGGGCAACTGCCACCATCAACGATGAGAATCTAATGAAGATAGAAAATATGAGGAGCTCCCTCCTAAAGAAGTTTCACCAGATATTCTTGTTCCCGGCCGGAATGAGAAGGATTATGAAGATCCGCATAATGACCCGCAATAAAGAAGATAAACAAACACGCCATGACCAAGTTTAGCAACGCGCTGGCGCTGGAAAAATCGAGTGAAAGCAAAGATCAACGACGGGGAACCCTACTCCGAGATTGTAAAGGAAAGTTCGACAATCACGGAAGAGCAGTTTCAAATATTCAAGGAGGCTTGCGAGGTCGAAGCTGCCAAAGAAAAGTCTAAGTACATGAAGGGGCTTCAAAAGAGGAACATTGGGACCCACCACCTCGGAAGCTGTGGTTACAGCGGAAAGAGGTCCAAATGGGCCAAGGAGGACGCGGAAGCCGCGAGTCTGGCATCCCAGACCCCTTGGCGGATTTCACCGCCCCGCAGGAGCGTGACGTCCTGAGGGCCTGCCACCGTTGGGACCCACTGAAGAAGGTTTATGAGACAACACCGGTCATTACGGAGTTTATGAGACTGCTGGTAATTTTAGTTTCTGATCAATTCGACTGCACACGTTAGTCATATTTGTAAACGATCCTTGTGCCTTTTGCAGAGAGAGCAACACCAGATTGCGGCGAAAGCGACTCGCCGTCGAGGCATTGGCGAGGCCAAGTGGGACACTCCATTCAACCGGCCGTTGAACATATTGAAACGACAACCGGTGGATACTCGACCGTCGTATGGACGCGTGCACGGTGTCGGAGACGGAGCCACGTGGAAGAAGTACTACCGTGAGACCACGGAGGAGAAAAAGGAAAGACGGGGGTTAACTGAAGAAAGCACCAACAAGAAGGTTGAGATTGCGGTTGAGAAGAAATCATCTCAGATAGTCGCAACAGCGGTAGCTGTCGCAAAACAGGCAATTGCAGATATATCTACTTCCTTGGTGACGGGCGTTCACACTTGGACAAGGGAAAATCCAAAAAAAATGCAGAGGACTTCTTGGCAGCACATGCTCCCGCACCGGCTACCGCACCTGCTCCCGCACCGGCTCCCGCACTGGCTCCTGCACCGGCTGCCGCACCGGACGTGCTCGGTGGTGCCTCCTCTTTGGCTGAGCTCGAGACCCTCACGGTATCTGCCACACCGGCCCCCTTCAATATAAATGTATAATCTCCCGTTTTCGTTGCCTTTCGGATGTCTCACGTCGCAGACTTTTCTTTGCAGGCCGACGAAACCCCGTGCACCATATTGTACACCATCGGCGAACAGAAGGTGGACGTGGGGAAGGGGACAATAATGGAGCCGAAGGAACCATTGTTCCACAACCGGTCGATCCCCCCAAACGTCTTAAAGGTTTCTGTGGCCAGTGTCAAACCGGGCCACGAGAATTTGCCTCCTCTAATACTAGTGGGGGATGACGATGAGACCCCGCGTTGGCTTGGTGATTGTTGCAATGGGTGGGTCCTGTTGTCGCCAAAGAGTCTGCTTCGTCTGGAGGCGGCCGGGAGCACACCCACGAGCATGCAGCCTCAGCAAGGTATGAACATCAACACCCCACCTACCCAATTAGCGTCGGGTGTCGGGTTGGGTGATAGCGGAAAGGGTAAGCAGGTGGCTCCATTAGAGGCTGATGACGTCGCCATGGATGAGGATGAGGATGACGATGGCGCTGAACAAGTATGTCTATCTGGCGCCTCCTGGTTTGAGCATCATGAGTCGGTGCCTGAATTACCGCCTCAACGTGTTATCGACGACCATCCGGTGGTAAAGAAGCCTAGGAAGAGAGCGAGGAAAGGCAAAAAGCTGATTCTATGATCCAGCCGCCAAAGCAGCCTCGGCCAGGACCGTAGATATCCCGATGCGCGATAAATGGCATATCCCCGGTCGACCAATCCTACCTAAAACAGCGCTACGGGCCAGATTCGACAATCTAAGGAGACTTCATGACGATGTGTTGCGGGTAGAGAAAGGCCTCATCGCCTCGAAAGATCCAGGATACCCACTCTACATGGTTAACGTTCCGCAGCAAATGTCGTACGTCGAGGGCTTCCCCGCGGATAAGTTCTTCCTCCGATTCGATTACATATTCGACATGTTTCACGTGAAGAAGCTGGATTTTTCTATTGTCCGCCTTTATGCCTTGCACATGAACTACATCATTGGGGTTGAGCAGATACGTTTTATCTGTGTCGCTGACCCGTACTACATGCACGAGGGCTTCTTGGGAGTCTGTGCACAGCATCGTGAATACGCGAGGGATTACATCATCAGTTTCATGCTTGCCAATAAGGACAAGGAGGCGATTCTAGTGCCTTATCATCCCATGTAAGTCATCCGCGCTGCTATCCTTCCTTCGATTTCAATAATTCATTTGCATGGTGGAGGCTAATTAATTTGAGGTGTACTTATTTTGCGCAGCGGCGGGCGCACCATCCTCATCATCCTCTACCCCCGATTCTCCCACGCTCTTTACTTGGACTCATCGAAGAACATTCACAAAAAGGATTACACCCACATCAAAGATATTCTCGATAGTGCTATGTTTTACTACCAAGCAAGGGGTGGAGAGGTTAGGGACAAGAAGAGAAGGGGCGGCAGGGCCGCCTTCAACCATAAGACCGACTTCTGCTGCATCCAGCAACCAAACGATTCTCTTAATGATGGATTCTATGTCCTACACCACATGCTGGAGTACCGACAGGATCACCAGAACCTTCACATGGCACCTAGATCTAGCGATGCCCATATTCTGCAATGGGCAAAGGACATAGGAGATATCGAGGATCATCAACTTCGAGCTGAGTTCTATAACTTCCAGGCGAACTTGCCCAAATCATCATGAATGAGGTCGTCAAAAAAACAGGGATGTTCCATGCAGAAGGACAAATGTCGCGGGAAGACATCCGAACATGGATAGCCTCTCAGCATCTCGACATGAAGCCTTTCACTAAGCTCGATGACTATCTCTCTGACTTGGATGGATGGCACGACATGATGGAGTGATTGTCGATATATGACAATGTGTCCGTTTAGTCCATACTTTCTTTTATGACAAAACTTTGAGTTATGCATAGTGAAACTTTATTTGTGATGTAATTAAACCGTCGTCCTCCTCGACTAGCGAAAATCACTCTAGTTAGGTCATTTTGGGTACGATGAACTTTGTTATTTATGCTTATGATATGTTGTTTCTATTTTTGCCAAGTCTGTCTCTTTGTGTTGCTCAACTATATATGTTGCATATCATCAACTCATGTGACGATGCAGGTGCATAGATCATAAATGGCGAAGAAGTGTTACGCGAGGAGTATATATACGGCAAGTGGTCGGAGTGTCAGGCCCAGGTGTACCGGTTTTCGGTTTCCGAGCGACACGCGGTACTTAGTTTAGGTTCACGCTAATGCGAGAGAGGGATACGAACTCATGTACTCAAAGTGATAGCTATTCTCGTGTATATCATTGTTTAGATGGATGACGATGTATTTGCAAGTAATCGAGACTTGTATCGCTATTTTCGAGATTGATGACGAGAGACCACTTTGTGTTGGATGATGATTATGATGATGACATGATTTGATGAGACTAATTGTATGTATATGCTATGATTACATTTGTATGTGGATGATATGCTAAAGATTATTGTATAAAGCCTATTCGAATGCAAAACAAATAAAAAACAAATATGCAGGGAAAAAAACTAATAAAACTAGTAGTAGCGAGTGGGGATTTAGCAGTAGCACCGACTTACCAGTAGCGCTTCCCTGTAAACGGCGCTGCAGATAATATCAGTAGCGTCCTTTTCTAAAGAGCGATGCAGCTATTCATGTGTAGCATTAGCGTGGGTCAACACGCGCCATCGCTATACGTTAGTCAGAAGCGCTTATTAGTAGCGCCGTACCACGCCATCGAGAGGCCCAAAACCCGCGCTGCTGCTAGGCTTTTCCCTAGTTGTGTAAGGGTAAACTGCCCCCATGGAGTGGAGGATCAGGTGTTAATCGTGAGCGCCTATTAAACTAGCTTTGCCCAAGGCACAGGACGCGTGAAAGGCCAGCTACGCACCTCTGGAAGGATTGCTTTATTATGAGGGAGTTCAAAAACTCGGATCTTTTCCAATATGATCATGGACCACCCAGCGGTTCAGAACCCAGTTCTCATGGGCCGGGTTAAGGTGGAGGCAGTTCAGGCTCAGGGTTTCAAGGTAATCAAGGTGGACATGGTAATCAAGGCAGTCAGGGCAACCAAGGTGGTTATAATCATGAGGGGAATCAGCAGCAGCAGTAGTCGGGTTACCAGAGCAACCCGAAGCAGTTGAATAGTGGGCAGTATCATGTCTTCACCACTAGCTTATGCAAGCGCGATCAGAAGCTTCATAAAAGGGCAGTCAACTCTGTTGAACCGGTAGTGCCCCGTTACTTGCGCTGGTTTGAACAGACCATTGTGTGGACTTGAGAAGATCATCCGCCCCGGGTTGATAATCCAGGTCATCTGGCATTGGTGGTGGCGCCCCAGGTTGGAGGGTATAAGTTCAGCAAGGTGCTCATGGATGGAGGGAGTAGTATCAATATCCTTTATTATGAAACCTTCCGTTGCATGGGGTTGATAGATAAAAATCTTAAACCATCAAACACCGTTTTCCATGGTGTGGTGTCTGGTAAATCGGCGTATCCAGTTGGTAAGATAGCTCTGGAGGTTTCTTTTTGAGATGATCATGATTCAAGATCAGAGATGTTGACTTTTGAAGTGGTGAAAATCAAGAGCCCATATCATGCCCTGTTTGGATGGCCGGCTTATGCTAAGTTCATGGCAAGGCCCTGTTATGTTTATCTGCAGCTCAAGATGCTGGGTCATAAGGGGACCATCACGGTACATGGGAGCCGTAAGATCGCTTTGGAATGTGAAGAAGGTGATGCGGCCTATGCTGAGTCGGTTTGTGCAATAGAGGTGTCAAAGTTCTACAAGGACAATGTTGATCCGGCGGATAGGACTTCTTTGAACAAGCCAACTACAGAGCATGATCCGGTCTTGAAGTTTCATTTGGCTGATGAGACTAAGCTGGTTGATTTTGTGACTGGCGGTTCATCCAAGCAGTTTAGCATCAGCGCTAACCAGGATCCGAAATAGGAAAGCGCGCTCGTCGAGTTCATCCGGGAGAACCGGGACATCTTCACATGGAAACCTTCTGACATGCCAGGTGTACCGAGGGAACTCGCTGAGCACACTCTTAATATCGATCCCAAGTTTAAACCGGTCAAACAGTTTCTCCGCCGCTCCAACGAAGAAAGACGCAAGGCTATTGGTGAGGAGGTAGCCCGACTTTTGGCAGTATGGTTTATTGTGGAGGTTTTCACCCTGAGTGGTTAGCTAACCCGGTGCTAGTACTTACGAAGAATGGCACTTGGCGCATGTGTGTGGGATTACACAGATTTGAACAAGGCTTGTCCAGCTGATCCCTTTTCTCTCCCTCGTATTGATCAAATTATTGATGCTACGGCAGGTTGTGAGCAGTTGAGCTTTCTGGATGCTTATTCTGGCTATCATCAGATCAAAATGGCAGTTAAGCACCAGGCGAAGACATCTTTTATAACTCCCTTTGGAGCCTTCTGCTATGTATCTATGCCTTTTGGGCTCGAGAGTGCCCAGGCGACTTATCAGTGCTGTGTGTAGAATTGTCTTCATAATCAGATTGGGCGCAATGTTCATGCTTATGTGGATGATATTATGGTGAAATCCGAAAAGGGGGGACGTTAATAGATGATTTGAGGGAAACTTTTGATAATCTCCGGGTATATAAGATGATGCTTAATCCGTCCAAGTGTGTTTTTGGTGTACCGGCAGGCAAGCTCTTGGGTTTTCTGGTGTCTAACAGGGGCATTGAAGCTAATCCAAAAAAGATCAAAGCTATTACGTCTCTGGCTAAACCGGTGTATATCAATGATTTTCAACGTCTAGCGGGTCGCATTGCAGCGCTGAGCTGGTTTATCAGCCGGTTGAAAAAGACAGATAACTTTGTCTGGAGTGATGCTGCTAATGCGGCGTTTGAGGACTTAAAGAAGCAGTTAGCCGAGCCACCTGTCCTTGCTGCTCCGGTCGATAAAGAGCCGCTGTTGTTATATGTGGGTGACAATGCCCGGGCTGTCAGTGTGGCCATTGTATTAGAGCGCAAGGAGGCCGGGAAGGAGTATCCAGTTCAACGGCCCGTTTATTATATCAGTGAGGTGCTTATTGAGTCCAAGCAAAGGTACCCACATTGGCAGAAACTGGTGTATGGAGTTTTCATGGTGAGCCGGAAGCTTAAACAGTATTTTCAGGGTCATCCCATCATTGTCGTCAGTTCTGCCCCTTTGGGAGATATAATACAAAACAGGGAAGCAACTGGCCGGGTTGCCAAGTGGGCCATTGAGCTTGGACATCATGGGATAAAATATATGCCGCGGACGGCAATCAAGTCCCAAGCGCTTGTGGATTTCATCAATGACTGGACAGAGTTGCTAGCGCCAAAAGAGAAGCCGGATCACACTTATTGGACTATTCATTTTGACGGGTCCAGGCAATTGGAGGGCTCGGGGGCTGGAGTTGTGTTAACTTCCCCAAGAAGTGATAAGTTTTGTTATGTTCTCCGTTTAATTCTCCATTGCACTAACAATGCAGCTGAATATGAGTCCTTGCTCCATGGGCTTCGAATGGCTAAGGAGATGAATTTAAGCCGGGTTAAGTTCTTTGGTGATTGGGACCTGGTAGCTCAACAAGTGTCTGGTACTTGGGACTCCAAGGATCCGCTCATGGCGGCGTATCGACGAGAGGTGGATATTGTGGCTGGTCACTTCAAAGGTTATCAGGTTGATCATGTGGACCAGCGAAAGAACGAAGTGGTGGACGCTTTAAGACGTTTGGGTTCCCAACGTAAACCGGTGCCACCCAATGTTTTTCTGGATGTTTTGCATAACCCGTCGGTCAAGCTATCTACAGAAGAGGATTTGGCTGTTCCTGACCCGGAAGCTCAGTTAGTGGCAGCTCTTCACGTGATTCTGGATTGGACAGTCCCTTATTTGGCTTACATGACCCGGGGCGAGTTACCGAAGGATGAAACTTTGGCCAGGCAGATAATCCGGCGATCCAAGTTAATGACCATTGTCAACGGAGAATTGCATCATTGTAGTGTGACAGGGGCGTTTCAGCATTGCGTATCTCCTAAAGAAGGCTGTGAGATTTTGCGTGAGATCCATGAAGGAGATTGTGGTCACCATGCCGGTTCAAAGTCCGTGGTAGCTAAAGCTTTTCGTCACGGTTGTTAGGTAACGTAGTAATTTCAAAAATTTTCCTACGCACACGCGAGATCATGGTGATGCATAGCAATGACAGGGGAGAGTGTTGTCTACGTACCCTCGTAGACCGAAGTGGAAGCGTTGACGCAACGTAGAGGAAGTAGTCGTACGTCCTCCCGGTCCAACCGATTCAAGCACCGTTACTCCGGCACCTCTGAGTTCTTGACACGCGTACAGCTCGATGACGCACCCTCGATCTCCAATCCAAGAGAGGTTCCGGGAGTTCCACAAGACGACAGCGTGGTGACGATCTTGATGTTCTCCTGTCGCAGGGCTTCGCCTAAGCACCGCTACAATATGATCGAGGTGTAATATCGTGGAGGGGGCACCGCACACGGCTAAGGAATGATAAATGGTCAACTTGTGTGTTCTCGGGTGCCCCCCTACCCCCGTATATAAAGGAGGGAGGGAGGAGGTGGCCGGCCCAAGGGGGCGCCATAGAGGAGAGGGAAACCTACTCCAAGTAGGTTTCCTCCCTTTCCTTATCTTATTTGGAGGGGAAGGAAAGAGTACTAGTATTAGGAAGTAGTACTAGTAGTAGTAATAGGAAGAGGGGAAGGAGAAAGGAGGGGGGGCCCCCTCCCCAATTCGTTTGGGCTTGGGCGCGCCTCCCATGTTCCTTCTCCTTCCTCCTACATGGGCCCAATAAGGCCCATATACCTCCGGGGTTCGGTAACCTCCGGAGCTCCAAACTTCTCCGGAACCTTTCCGGTGTCCAAATATATCTGGCCAGTATATCAATCTTTATGTCTCGACCATTTCGAGACTCCTCGTCATGTCCGTGATCATATCCGGGACTCCGAACAACCTTCGCTACATCAAAATACATAAACTCATAATATAGCTGTCATCAAAACCTTAAGCGTGCGGACCCTACGGTTCGAGAACAATGTAGACATGACCAAGACATGTCTCCGGTCAATAACCAATAGCGGGACCTGGATGCCCATATTGGTTCCTACATATTCTACGAAGATCTTTATCGGTCAAACCGCACAACAACATACGTTGTTCCCTTTGTCATCGGTATGTTACTTGCCCGAGATTCGATCGTCGGTATCCAATACCTAGTTCAATCTCGTTACCGGCAAGTCTCTTTACTCGTTCCGTAATACATCATCTCACAACTAACTCATTAGTTGAAATGCTTGCAAGTCTTAAGTGATGTGTATTACCGAGAGGGCCCAGAGATACCTCTCCGACATTCGGAGTGACAAATCCTAATCTCAAATACGCCAACTCAACAAGTACCTTCGGAGACACCAGAGAGCACCTTTATAATCACCCGATTCGTTAGACGCTTGGTAGCACACAAAGTGTTCCTCCGTAAACGGAGCTGCATAATCTCATAGTCATAGGAACATGTATAAGTCATGAAGGAAGCAATAGCAACATACTAAACGATCGTGTGCTAAGCTAATGAGAATGGGTCATGTCAATCAGATCATTCAACTAATGATGTGACCTTGTTAATCAAATAACAACTCCTTGTTCATGGTTAGGAAACATAACCATCTTTGATTAACAAGCTAGTGAAGTAGAGGCATACTAGTGACACTGTTTGTCTATATATTCACACATGTATTATGTTTCGGTTAATACAATTCTAGCATGAATAATAAACATTTATCATGATATGAGGAAATAAATAATAACTTTATCATTGCCACTAGGGCATATTTCCTTCATCTCCCACTTGCACTAGAGTCAATAATCTAGATTACACAGTAATGATTCTAACACCCATGGAGTCTTGGTGTTGATCATGTTTTGCTCGTGGAAGAGGCTTAGTCAACGGGTCTGCAACATTCAGATCCGTATGTATCTTGCAAATCTCTATGTCCCCCACCTGGACTAGATCCCGGATGGAATTGAAGCGTCTCTTGATGTGCTTGGTTTTGTTGTGAAATCTGGATTCCTTCGCTAAGGCAATCGCTCCAGTATTGTCACAAAAGATTTTCATTGGACCCGACGCACTAGGTATGACACCTAGATCGGATATGAACTCCTTCATCCAGACAACTTCATTGGCTGCTTCCGAAGCAGCTATGTATTCCGCTTCACATGTAGATCCCGCCACGACGCTTTGCTTTGAACCGCACCAACCGACAGCTCCACCGCTTAATGTAAACACGATCCGGTTTTGCGATTTAGAATCGTCGGATCGGTGTCAAAGCTTGCATCAACGTAACCATTTACGATGAGCTCTTTGGCACCTCCATATACGAGAAACATATCCTTAGTCCTTTTCGTATTTCAGATGTTCTTGACCACCGCCCGATGATCCACTCTGGATTACTTTGGTACCTCCCTGCTAGACTTATAGCAAGGCACACATCAGGTCTGGTACACAGCATTGCATACATGATAGAGCCTATGGCTGAAGCATAGGGAACACTTTTCATTTTCTCTCTATCTTCTGCAGTGGTCGGGCTTTGAGTCTTACTCAACTTCACACCTTGCAATACAGACAAGAACCCTTTCTTTGCTTGATCCATTTTGAACTTCTTCAAAACTTTGTCAAGGTATGTGCTTTGTGAAAGTCCAATTAAGCATCTTGATCTATCTCTATAGATCTTAATGCCCAATATGTAAGCAGCTTCACCGAGGTCTTTCATTGAAAAACTTTTATTCAAGTATCCCTTTATGCTATCCAGAATTCTATATCATTTCCAATCAATAATATGTCATCCACATATAATATTAGAAATGCTACAGAGCTCCCACTCACTTTCTTGTAAATACAAAGCTTCTCCAAAAGTCTCAGATAAAACCAAATGCTTTGATCACACTATCAAAACGCTTATTCCAACTCCGAGAGGCTTGCACCAGTCCATAAATGGAACGTTGGAGCTTGCACACTTTGTTAGCTCCTTTGGATCGATAAAACCTTCTGGTTTGATCATATACAACTCTTCTTCCGTAAATCCATTCAGAATGCAGTTTTACATCCATTTGCCAAATTTCATAATCATAAAATGCGGCAATTGCTAACATGATTCGGACAGACTTAAGCATCGCTACGGGTGAGAAGGTCTCATCGTAGTCAACCCCTTGAACTTGTCGAAAACCATTTGCAACAAGTCACGCTTTGTAGACAGTAACATTACCGTCAGCGTCAGTCTTCTTCTTGAAGATCCATTTATTCTCAATTGCTTGCCGACCATCGGGAAAGTCAACCAAAGTCCATACTTTGTTCTCATACATGGATCCCATCTCAGATTTCATGGCTTCAAGCCATTTTGCGGAATCTGGGCTCACCATCGCTTCTTCATAGTTCGTAGGTTCATCATGATCTAGTAGCATGACTTCCGAATAGGATTACTGTACCACTCAGTGCGGATCTTACTGCTCGACCCACGTGGTTCTCAGATAACTTGATCTCAAGTTCTATGATCATCATCATCAACTTCCTCACTAGTTGAGTTTTGACGCCACGTAAACCGGTTCTGTGATGTATTATTTTCCAACAAGGGAGTAGGTACTGTTACCTCATCAAGTTCTAATTTCCTCCCACTCACTTCTTTCGAGAGAAACTCCATCTCTAGAAAGGATCCATTCTTAGCAACGAATGTCTTGCCTTCGGATCTGTGATAGAAGGTGTACCCAACTGTCTCCTTTGGGTATCCTATGAAGACACATTTCTCCGATTTGGGTTCGAGCTTATCAGGTTGAAGCTTTTTCACATAAGCATCGCAACCCCAAACTTTAAGAAACGACAACTTTGGTTTCTTGCCAAACCATAGTTCATAAGGTGTCGTCTCAACGGATTTCGACGGTGCCCTATTTAATGTGAATGTGGCTGTCTCTAGAGCATAACCCTAAAACGATAGCGGTAAATCTGTAAGAGACATCATAGACCGCACCATATCCAGTAAAGTACGATTACGATGTTCGGACACACCATTACGCTGTGTTGTTCCGGGTGGCGTGAGTTGTGAAACTATTCCACATAGTTTTAAGTGTAAACCAAACTCGTAACTCAAATATTCTCCTCCATGATCAGATCGTAGAAACTTTATTTTCTTGTTACAATGATTTTCAACTTCACTCTGAAATTCTTTGAACTTTTCAAATGTTTCAGACTTATGCTTCATTAAGTAGATATACCCATATCTGCTTAAATCATCTGTGAAGGTGAGAAAATAACGATATCCGCCATGAGCCTCAATATTCATTGGACCACATACATCTGTATGTATGATTTCCAACAAAACTGTTGTTCTCTCCATAGTACCGGAGAACGGCGTTTTGGTCATCTTGCCCATGAGGCACGGTTCATAAGTACCAAGTGATTCATAATCAAGTGATTCCAAAAGTCCATCAAGATGGAGTTTTTCATGCGCTTTATACCGATATGACCCAAACGGCAGTGCCACAAATAAGTTGCACTATCATTATCAACTTTGCATCTTTTGGCTTCAACACTATGAATATGTGTATCACTACTATCGAGATTCATCAAAAATAGACCACTCTTCAGGGGTGCATGACCATAAAAGATATTATTCATATAAATAGAACAACCATAATTCTCTGATTTAAATGAATAACCGTTTCGCATCAAACAAGATCCAGATATAATGTTCATGCTCAATGCTGGCACCAAATAACAATTATTTAGGTCTAATACTAATCCGAAGGTAGATGTAGAGGTAGCGTGCCGATCGCGATCACATCGATTTGGAACCATTTCCCCGCGCCGATCGCCACCTCGCCCTTTGCCGTGTTCGCTTAATCCGTAGTCCCTGTTTTGAGTTGCAAATATTAGCAATGTAACCAAGATCAAATACCCAGTGCTACTGCGAGCTCTAGTAAGGTACACATCAATAACATGTATATCACATATACCTTTGTTCACTTTGCCATCCTTCTTATCCGCCAAATACTTGGGGCAGTTCCGCTTCAAAGGACTATCGCTTGCAGAGAAGCACTCAGTTTGTGCTTAGGTCCGGACTTGGGTTTCTTCTCTTGAGCAGCAACTTTTTTGCTGTTCTTCTTGAAGTTCCCTTCTTCTTCCCTTTGCCCTTTTCTTGAAACTAGTGGTTTTGTTAACCATCAACACTTGATGCTCCTTCTGATTTCTACCTCCGCAGCCTTTAGCATTGCGAAGAGCTGGGAATCGCCTTATCCATCCCTTGCATATTATAGTTCATCACGAAGCTCTTGTAGCTTGGTGGAAGTGATTGGAGAATTCGTCAATGACGCTATCATTCGGAAGAGTAACTCCCAGTTGAATCAAGTGATTACAATACCCGCACATCTTGAGTATGTGCTCACCGACGTAACTATTCTCCTCCATCTTGCAGCTATAGAACTTATTGGAGACTTCATATCTCTCAATCCGGGCATTCTTCTGGAATATCAACTTCAACTCCTGAAACATCTCATATGCTCCATGACGTTCAAAACATCGTTGAAGTCCCGGTTCTAAGCCGTAAAGCATGGCACATTGAACTATCGAGTAGTCATCAACATTGCTCGCCAGACGTTCTAACGTCGTCGGCCACATCAGAAGCAGTTCGGCACCCAGCGGTGCTTCCAGACGTAATTTTTCTGTGTAGCAATGAGGATAATCCTCGTTACGGACCCGATCCACGTAGTTGCTACCATCATCTTTCAACTTAGCTTTCTCAAGGAACGCATTAAAATTCAACGGAACAACAAGACGGGCCATCTATCTACAAACAACATAGACAAGCAAGATACTATCAGTACTAAGTTCATGATAAATTTTAGTTCAATTAATCATATTACTTAAGAACTCCCACTTAGACAGACATCTCTCTAGTCATCTAAGTGATCACGTGATCCAAATCAACTAAACCATAACCGATCATCACGTGAGATGGAGTAGTTTTCAATGGTGAACATCTTATGTTGATCATATCTACTATACGATTCACGCTCGACCTTTCGGTCTCCGTGTTCCGAGGCCATGTCTGCATATGCTAGGCTCGTCAAGTTTAACCTGAGTATTCTGCGTGTGCAAAACTGGCTTGCACCCGTTGTAGATGGACGTAGAGCTTATCACACCCGATCATCACGTGGTGTCTGGGCACGACGAACTTTGGCAACGGTGCATACTCAGGGAGAACACTACTTGATAAGTTTTAGTGAGAGATCATCTTCAAATGCTACCGTCAATCAAAGCAAGATAAGATGCATAAAAGATAAACATCACATGCAATCAATATAAGCGATATGATATGGCCATCATCTTCTTGTGCTTGTGATCTCCATCTCCGAAGCACCATCATGATCACCATCGTCACCGGCGCAACACCTTGATCTCCATCGTAGCATCGTTGTCGTTTACGCCATCTATTGCTTCTACGACTATCGCTACCGCTTAGTGATAAAGTAAAGCAATTACAGTATGCTTGCATTTCATACAATAAAGCGACAACCATATGGCTCTCGCCATTGCCGATAACTTCGGTTACAAAACATGATCATCTCATACAATAAAATATAGCATCATGTCTTGGCCATATCACATCACAACATGTCCTGCAAAAACAAGTTAGACGCCCTCTACTTTGTTGTTGCAAGTTTTACGTGGCTGCTACGGGCTTAAGCAAGAACCAATCTCACCTACGCATCAAAACCACAACGATAGTTTGTCAAGTTGATGTTGTTTTAACCTTCGCAAGGACCGGCGAGCTACACTCGGTTCAACTAAAGTTGGAGAAACCGACACCGCTAGTCACCGTGTGTGCAAAGCACGGCGGTAAAACCAGTCTCGCGAAGCGACGCGTAATGTCGGTCCGGGCCGCTTCATCCAACAATACCGCCGAACCAAAGTATGACATGCTGGTAAGCAGTATGACTTATATCGCCCACAACTCACTTGTGTTTTACTCGTGCATATAACATGAAACCATAAAACCTGGCTCTGATACCACTGTTGGGTAACGTAGTAATTTCAAAAAATTTCCTACGCACACGCAAGATCATGGTGATGCATAGCAACGAGAGGGGAGAGTGTTGTCTACGCACCCTCGAGACCGAAGCGAAGCGCTGACGCAACGTAGAGGAAGTAGTCGACGTCCTCCCGGTCCAACCGATCCAAGCACCGTTACTCCGGCACCTCCGAAGTTCTTGACATGCGACAGCTCGATGACGCACCTCGATCTCCAACCAGTCGAGGTTCCGGGGAGTTCCACAAGACGACGGCGTGGTGACGATCTTGATGTTCTCTGTCGCAGGCTTCGCCTAAGCACCGCTACAATATGATCGAGGTGTAATATCGTGGAGGGGGCACCGCGACACGGCTAAGGAACGATCAATGATCAACTTGTGTGTTCTAGGGTGCCCCCTACCCCCGTATATAAAGGAGGGAGGGAGGAGGTGGCCGGCCCAAGGGGGGAGCGCCATAGAGGAGAGGGAAACCTACTCCAAGTAGGTTTCCCTCCCTTTTCCTTATCTTATTTGGAGGGGGAAGGAAAGAGTACTAGTATTAGGAAGTAGTACTAGTAGTAGTAATAGGAAGAGGGGGAAGGAGAAAGGAAAGGGCGGGCCGGCCCCCCTCCCCAATTCGGTTTGGGCTTGGGGGGGGGCGCGCCCCCTCCCTTGTTCCTTCTCCCTTCCTCCTACATGGGCCCAATAAGGCCCATATACCTCCCGGGGGGTTCCGGTAACCTCCTGGAGCTCCAAACTTCTCCGGAACCTTTCCGGTGTCCAAATATATCCGTCCAATATATCAATCTTTATGTCTCGACCATTTCGAGACTACTCGTCATGTCCATGATCATATCCGGGACTCCGAACAACCTTCGGTACATCAAAATACATAAACTCATAATATAACTGTCATCAAAACCTTAAGCGTGCGGACCCTACGGTTCGAGAACAATGTAGACATGACCGAGACATGTCTCCGGTCAATAACCAATAGCGGACCTGGATGCCCATATTGGTTCCTACATATTCTACGAAGATCTTTATCGGTCAAACCGCACAACAACATACGTTGTTCCTTTGTCATCGCTATGTTACTTGCCCGAGATTCGATCGTCGGTATCCAATACCTAGTTCAATCTCGTTATCGCAAGTCTCTTTACTCGCTCCGTAATACATCATCTCACAACTAACTCATTAGTTGAAATGCTTGCAAGTGTTAAGTGATGTGTATTACCGAGAGGGCCCAGAGATACCTCTCCGACATTCGGAGTGACAAATCCTAATCTCGAATACGCCAACTCAACAAGTACCTTCGGAGACACCTGAGAGCACCTTTATAATCACCCGATTACGCTAGACGTTTGGTAGCACACAAAGTGTTCCTCCGTAAACGGAGTTGCATAATCTCATAGTCATAGGAATATGTATAAGTCATGAAGGAAGCAATAGCAACATACTAAACGATCGTGTGCTAAGCTAACGGAATGGGTCATGTCAATCAGATCATTCAACTAATGATGTGACCTTGTTAATCAAATAACAAGTCCTTGTTCATGGTTAGGAAACATAACCATCTTTGATTAACAAGCTAGTCAAGTAGAGGCATACTAGTGACACTCTGTTTGTCTATATATTCACACATGTATTATGTTTCCGGTTAATACAATTCTAGCATGAATAATAAACATTTATCATGATATGAGGAAATAAATGATAACTTTATTATTGCCTCTAGGGCATATTTCCTTCAACGGTTTCTATTGGCTGATGGCTCATGCTGATGCTGAGGACTTGGTGAAAAAGTGTGATGGTTGCCAGAAGTTTTCACGTCGAGCTCATGTTCCAGCTCAAGAATTGAGGATGTTCCAATCACTTGGACATTTGCAACTTGGGGGCTGGATATGGTTGGGCCCTTTAAGATGTCCAAGGATAAGAAGACCCACCTTCTGGTGGCGGTTGATACACTAGTAGAAAAAGGGTCAAACGTGAAGCACATTAGTGCCGGTTTGTATTAGAGCCGGCACAAATGTATACATTAGTGCCGGTTCCAACGGCTAGCCGGGCCACTCTCATTAGTACCGGTTCATGGCTAACCTTTAGCACCGGTTCGTGTCATGAACCGGTACTAATGAGGGTGGTCGCAGGATGTTGTCAGTCTGGGCCCCCTCCAGCACCTTTAGTACCGGTTCGTGCCACGAACCGGTACTATAGGTCCTCCTGCATATAAACCCTTCGTCCAGCTCGCTCTATTCTTCCCCCTTTCCCCTCTCCTCTCCTATCTATTCTTCCTCTTCCCCTCGAGCTCATCACACATTTTGCCCAAAATTTGTCAAGATTTGAAGGCCCCCATCCATTCAAGTGATCACTAAGGTTAACAACTTTGTCCTTTCATCTCTCATTGCTAGATTAGCTCTTGCAATGCTTTATATAGTTATTAATTTGTGAGTTTAGTAATTTGGGAGGAAATATATATATGTGCTAGTATTTGATTTATATGCAATTTGAGGTCAAAAATAACACTTATTTTGCATATGTAGGTGTGGTTTACTTAGTGCCTTCTAAATCTCCGTCGAACCACCGCCGATCGCCTCGCACTGTCCTGTCACGGCACCACCTTGTGGTGACCCTCTTGTTCATGAAATTTTATATAAAAATTGATGTTTGTGTGATTTGGATATATAGTTAATCATGTAATAATTATCTTACCCGACGTTGTTTGTTATACATAGTGCCATGGTTTTGATATCCGTCCCGTCGGCCCTCGTCCTTGTTATGATTCGGATGTGGTATATTCTCTTTAAAACTATTTGTTACATTTCGTGTTTATGACAAATTATGCCCATCAAGTTGACATAGATATTTTTATCTAGGAGGTATGTGAACGGAAATTCCAACCGACCCTATTGTCGAGAGGTTAAATTTAGTTGAAAGAGAAAACGAGTACTTGAAAGAAAAATTGAAAAGAATTGAGGGGGAGAAGATGGAATTCGAGTTGCATGTTGCCGATGTCGTCGATGATCACAAGATCAAGATGGAGAAAATGCGCTTGAAGATTAGAAAGATTAGAAAATATGCCATCGATAGTGAGGCTTGGTATCATTATGCTGTTGGATCAATTGTTACCTCAGTTGCGATCTTGATCGCATTTGTTGTTGCATTTAAATGCTTTAGCTACAGAGTTATCTGTTTGTTTCATTTAAGTGTTGTATGAACTTTATGTATAAACCTGTATTAATTTGGTCTATTCGGTGTTGTGTAATGAAGATGAGCCGGCAATGGATGTACGATGACCGATGCTCTCCCTAGTTCGTTGAGGGCGTGCATACTTTTCTGCTTCCGGCTGAGGCAAACAAGCGGGCGGATGGTTTTATGCCTTGTCCATGTGCTGGCAGTAAGAATGGTCACAATTACTCTACGTCAAGAGCCATTCACATCCAGCTGTTTGAGTCCGGTTTCATGCCCCACTATAATGTTTGGACCAAGCACGGAGAAAGAGGGGTTATGATTGAAGACAATGAAGAAGAAGAGGACAACGACGGCTATCCTGGCCATGGGTTCCCTGAATACGATGATACAACAATGGGGGAAGAAGCTGAGCCGGTAATGCGGGAAGAAGCTGAGCCGGCAATGCGGGAAGAAGCTAAAGAAGAGGCATCAGATGAGCCCGTTGATGATCTAGGTCGGGCCATTGCCGATGCAAAGAGAAACTGCGCAAGTGATTTGGAGAAGAAGAAGTTGCAGCGCATGTTAGAGGATCACAAAAAATTGTTGTACCTGAATTGCGTAGGTGACAAGAAAAAGCTGGGCACCACACTGGAATTGGTGCAATGGAAGGCAGAGAATGGTGTATCTAACAAGGGATTTGGAAAGTTGCTGGTAATGATAAAGAATATGCTTCCAAAGGACAACGAATTGCCCGAGAGTACGTACGAAGCAAAGAAGGCTGTCTGCCCTCTAGGGTTAGAGGTGCAGAAGATACATGCATGCCCTAATGATTGCATCCTCTACCGCGGTGAGTACGAGGATTTGAACGCTTGCCCAGTATGTGGTGCATTGCGCTATAAGATCAGCCACGATGAGCCTGGTGATGTCGAGGGCGAGCGCCCCAGGAAGAAGATTCCTGCCAAGGGGATGTGGTATTCTCCTATAATACCACGGTTGAAACGTTTGTTCCAAAACAAAGAGCATGCCAAGGCGATGCGATGGCACAGAGAAGACCGTAAGAAAGACAGAAAGTTGAGAGTACCCGCTGACGGGTCGCAGTGGAGAAAAACCGAAAGAAAGTACCGGAAGGAGTTTGCAGATGACGCAAGGAGCGTATGGTTTGGTCTAAGCGCAGATGGCATTAATCCTTTTGGGGAGCAGAGCAGCAACCATAGCACCTGGCTTGTGACTCTATGTTTGTATAACCTTCCTCCTTGGTTGTGCATGAAGCGGAAGTTCATTATGATGCCAGTGCTCATCCAAGGCCCTAAGCAACCCGGCAATGACATTGATGTGTACCTAAGGCCATTAGTTGAAGAACTCTTACAACTGTGGAATGGAACAGGTGTACGTGCATGGGATGAGCACATGGGGGAAGAATTTGACCTAAAGGCGTTGCTGTTCGTGACCATCAATGATTGGTCTGCTCTCAGTAATCTTTCAAGACAGACAAACAAGGTATACCGCGGATGCACGCACTGTTTGGATGATACCGACAACATATATTTGAATAGTTGTAAGAAGAATGTGTACCTGGGACATCGTCGATTTCTTCCGAGCAGGCATCCCGTAAGAAAGAAAGGCAAGCATTTCAAAGGTGAGGCGGGTCACCGGACGAAGCCTCGCCACCGTACTGGTGCTGATGTACATGATATGGTCAAGGATATGAAGGTGATATTTGGAAAGGTCCCGCGGACAACCTGTTCGTGAGGACGCGGACGGACGCGCACCCATGTGGAAGAAGAAATCTATATTTGGGACCTGCCATATTGGAAAGACCTAGAGGTCCGCTCCGCAATCGACGTGATGCACGTGACGAAGAATCTTTGCGTGACCTGCTTGGCTTCTTGGGCGTGTATGGGAAGACAAAAGATACACCGAGGCACGGAGGACCAGCAACGTATGCACGGAGAAGACGGCATACATTAGGGTCATGCAAGCTACGCCTTACCAAAGAAGAGAAGGAAATCTTCTTTGAATGCCCTTTCGAGATAAGGTACCGTCGGCTTCGTCAAATATAAAGGGAATAATAAACATGGTAGAGAAAAAGTTCCAGAACCTAAAGTCTCATGACTGCCATGTGATTATGACACAACTGTTTAAGGTTGCATTAAGCGGGCTTCTACTGGAAAACGTTCGATTAGCCATTGTGAAGCTATGTGCATTTCTCAATGCAATCTCTCAGAAGGTAATCGATCCAGAAATCATACCAAGGTTACTGAGAATGATTTGGTGCAATGTCTTGTCGGGTTTGAGTTGGTGTTCCCACCATCCTTCTTCAACATCATGACGCACGCCCTAGTTCACCTATCTTGAAGAGATTAACATTTTGGGTCCCTGTATTTCTACACAATATGTTCCCTTTGAGAGGTTCATGGGAGTCTTAAAGAAATATGTTCATAATCGTGCTAGGCCGAAGGAAGCATCTCCAAGGGCCATCAAAATGAGGTGGTCATTGAGTTTTGTATTGACTTTATTCGACCTTAAGCCGATTGGTGTTCTGAATCGCGGCATAAGGGCGATCGATGGAAAAGGCACGCTAGGAGGGGAACAAATAATATGTATGGACGGACATTCTCTCTTTGAAGCACACTACACAGCTTCTACTGAATTCCACCTTGGTGGCTCCGTATATGGATGAACACAAGAATTTGCTACGCTCCAAACACCCGTAGCGGTCTGATGACTGGATTACACGTGAACAAACCAGGAGTTTCGCCAACTGGTTGCATACATGTACCATGCATGACACCTCTATTGAAGATGACCTGTACTTGCTGTCCTAGTTACCATCTTCGAATATAATGACTTTCAAAGGGTACGAGATATATGGTAATACATTTTACACGATCGCCCAAGATAAGAAGAGCATCAACCAAAACAGTGGTGTCCGCTTTGATGCAGAAACCAAGACGGGAAAGGAAACATATTATGGTTATATACATGACATATGGGAACTTGACTATCGACGTGGTTTAAAGGTCCCTTTGTTTCGGTGCAAATGGGTCAATATGACACGAGGCGGGGTAACGGAAGACCCGCAGTACGGAATGACAACAGTGGATCTCAACAGTCTTGCATATGCACACGAACCATTCGTCCTAGCAAATGATGTGGCACAGGTTTTCTATGTGAAGGACATGTCTACCAAGCCAAGAAAAAGAAAAGATAAGGAAGCTTAATGCATCGCACGATGAGCCAAAGCGGCACATAGTTCTTTTCGGGAAGAGAAACATCGTGGGAGTGGATGACAAGAGACAAGTCGAGAAGATTATGAAAAGTTTGATGAAATTGCTCCATTCACAGTGAATATTGACCCGAGCATCCCGTTAAATGATGAAGATTTTCCATGGTTACGGCGCAAAGGGACACACGCAAAGAAAAAGTTTCACACCCAAAGATCTGGGATGTGATCGGCTTCACTATCATCACTTTCTTCTGTGTTTCACACCCAGGAAGGAATGTTTATAATAGTTAGGGTAGTTATGTGTTTTGGCATTTGAAACGCGAAGAAATTTTATGTACAAACAAATTCTTTTCATGCATTTACTGATTTTTTTCCAGCTAAATAACCCTGAAATTGAAAAGCAATTCAAATGAACTCAGAAAAGGTTGAAAGTTGGCATGGTATCATAATTTCATACAAATAGCATGTGCAAGAAAGTAGAGAGGGTTACGGCAAAAACTGGATGCACTTCGTACAAAATGGACAATCTCTTTCAAGTATCGTGGTTTCCATTTAAAACTGAACTGTTACAAAGGCATTTCATTTTTAAATAACCTAAGCATTACTAAATTGAATATAATGATAAAACACACTAATATTAAACATAAGAAAAAGAATCAATGAAAAACTTTTTTCAAAGTTAAGTTATTCACAAACTAGTGATTCACACAAATTTCAAATAATTCAAAATTTAAACTATTCAAATTTGAAATCTACCGCACTAACAACAAGTTTGTAATTTTTGTACCTAAAGCAAAAATATTCACAAAGAAACTCTAAATACAGCAAAAAACAACTCAAAAATAAATAAAACAAAAAAAATAAAGCAAAAAAATAAAGCAAAAAAAAAAAGAAATAAAAAGCCCTACCATCGGGCCAAAGTGGCTGCATACGACTAGCGACACAACCTTTCGTTGGGCGGGATGTAGGCCCTGCCAAGGCTTGAGAGGCCCACTAGGCGAAGAGGACAGGTAGGCCTAGTAGGCCTGGTTAGGAGAGGAGCTCCAGAGAGCTACCGCACTGGGGCTTATAAACCAGTGCGGTAGCCCCTCGATTAGCGAGGTGGGACTAAACTTGTCAAGATCAAGACTGCTGCAATAAGACACCTTTAGTACGGGTCGTGGCACAAACCGGTACTAAAGGGGGGCCTTTAGTACCGGTTTGTGCCACCACCCGGCACAAAAGGGGTCGCTTCCGCCGCTTGGCTCTGGCCAAAACAGGTTTTAGTACCGTTGGTGGCTCCAACCGTACTAAAGGTGCCTCTATATATGCTAGAGTGCGAAAATTTCGTTTTCCTCTCGCTCGTTCCTCTGTTCCGTCTCCGCCATCGCCGCCGCCTTGATCGTCTCCGTCACCGCTCGTCTCTGCCGCCGCCCCTCCCGCCGCCGCCTCTGCCGTCCCGTCATCGCCTCGTCTCCGTCGCTGCCCGGGCCCGTCCCGTCGCGTCTCCCGTCCCGTCGCGCCGTCCGCCCCCGCCGTCGCCGCCGCCTCGCCGCCTTGTCGTTGCCGCCGCCGCTGTGAGCCCTCCCCGAGCCCGTACACACAGACACACAAGCATGTTTAATTAGTTTAGATAATTAGTCTTTAATTAGTTTAGATTATTTAGATTATTATTTTGTATGTTTAATTAGTTTAGATAATTAGTGTTTAATTAGTACACACACACACACGTATTTTGTATGTTTAATTAGTTTATATTATTTAGATTATTATTTTTTCACTATTATATATGTATGAATGCATGTTAGATGGATCTAATTAGTGTTCAATCAGTTAGAAATTAGTGTTATATAGAAATGTTATAAATGTTAGAAATTTTAGTGTTATTTAGATTATTTAGATTAGCATAATTAGTGTTATATAGAAATGTTAGAAATTTTAGTTATCAAAATCCAATCATTAAAAAAATGTTACTTTTTGCGGGCATATAGCTAGTATTTGTTCTCGACGATGCCCGGCCCGCATCCTCGCCGTCGACCCGTCCGCGACGACGTTCAGCCGACCCATGTCCGGACTGGGCTCCGCCGGCTAGCACTGGGAGGTGCTGCCTGGAGGGGCGCGCCACTTGATGAGGAACCCGGCCCCAGGTCCCGTCGTCGACCCTGATCTCATTTGGTGGCGTTCGCGTGGTCCAGTTTCGATGCGGAGGGACCCGGCCCCGCCGGAGGTCGTACGTCGCCGTGTCAGGGAGGAGGTCGAGCACGTCCATCGCTACATGGTTGCGTTAGAGGGTGGCAGGTTCTCCAATACGTGGCAGTTTCTTCGGGGATCTCACTTCAGCTATGATCCTGTGAGGGTTCCTTCTCTTTGGGTGTCCACCGCCCGCGCCGGATCTTTATTAGCTAATAGCCAGTGATGTACTATTCAATATTTTATATTATTCGAGACGATGTATTCGAGATTATATCTATTATTCTAGACGATGTATTTGAGATTATATCTATTATTCGAGACGATGTAATTTGAATACTAAATTGTTTTATATTTCTTTTGGATTAGTTAAACAAAAGCTATGGCGCATAATACCGCGAGAGAGGAGAATGCAGACCATGTTCGATATGATACGCGGGCCAGATGATAATCAGAATGAAGAAGATTATGACGACTCTGAATTTCTAAACAACACCGGAGAGGGTGATCTGATATTCGATCGCGACGGCCAAATTGATGAAGTCATGAACTACGATTATGACGATGACAAAGAACATGTTGATCCTGAAACAACAAAGACCGGCGAGGTATACATATTTATATAAGCAGGCATCTGGTGATCATCACATGTTTTAAATGACTTGAAGATATATTAACGAATCGATCTTTGTTCTTTCAGCCATCCAGATCGAGCAATTCTTTAGGCAAAATGACGAAACGAGGCCCAAACAAAAAGTTGAAGCCGAGCGTAAAGTACAATATCGAGGCATGCAGCCCTACTGGGAAACCATTAGCGCCTAAGAAGATTGCGGACAAGTTCGTTCATCAGTGCGGAGTTCTTGTGAAGGACCAGCTCCTGATCAAACTTCAAGAATGGAGAGAGCCAGCAAAGCCACGTCCAGATGTTACTTTTGTCGACAAGAATCAAAAAGATCTGCTTTGGGATACTCTCATGGAACATTTCACCCTACCAGATCATTTCACGTATGGATGTGCGAGAAAGTCAAGGAGGCTGCTCTTAGGATGATGGCGATTGCATTCAAGAACCACAAGAATCGTGAATGGAAGTAGTACGTCAAGGAGGAAGGAAGAATCCAGTATTCAAGGGAACACTAGAGAACCAACGTGATCATTGGGATGATTTCGTGAAATTCAAGGATTCGGAATTAGCTAAGGAACGGTCGAGAATAAACAAGAAGAATGCCGAAAAAGGATAAGTTCCATAAGTCTGGGGCGGTGGCTATCGGTGGCAATGCCTAAGCGGGATAAGTCCGAGAAAGAGATGGAGGATGCAGGTGTCACTCCGGCTACTAAGAGCTGGCCCCTGTGGTCGGGACTTGGTTCTATGCGATAGGGGGAGTTGGACCGGAGACAGCAAAGTTTCGACGAGGGCAAGTCTGAAGGAGCCGACGATGCGATACTTGTTGCAATAGAAGAGGCACGATCGGGGTGTTCCAGCCCAACAGAGAGAACGACGAGCTTACGCTGCGTTCTCGGGAAATCCTGAACACCGGGAAGAACACGAGGCAAGGGCGCTATTCCATGGTATGAGGGGTTTTCAGAATGGAACACCGACTATAGAACCCGTGCGAGAAAGAAAATTGCGGAGGAGAAGAAGAGGAAGATGGAGGAGGAGCAGAGGAAGTGGGACTATGAACGCCTTCAAGGCCTAGAAGCAAGTCAAGCGGAATTGGCAGTCAAATTCCAGCGGCAGCAGGAGCAGATCGACTCACTTACCCATCAAAGGGGGTCTCAGCAGCTGCAGCACCTAGCGGATGATCCAGCATTGGATAGCACCGGCCCATCCATGCCGAGAAGCAGCGTGGGTTCCATCCCGGACGACGCAATGCTGGGTAGATAACCCGTGGATGACATCACAGAGAACACTAACTATGAGCTACACGTCAAAATGAAGAACATATCCATGAAGGTGGCGGACGGCTTTGCTTTCACAAATCCCCCCGAGGCAACCTTCCATTGCAACCCGATTCCAGCGGGCTATGCTCGTGTATTGGTTGATGAGGTGGTGGACCCACCATATTCGTGGCTACAGCTTGACATTGCTGGAGGTGACGGCAAGCGCTTTCTCGGAGAGGCCAAACATCGTATCATCCTATGGAAAAGGGATTGCATCATCTTTCGAAGGCCACCGACACGCGCCACCGAGTCCTCGTCAAGTCCGCCATCAAGTCAGCAGACTCCGCTCCCGCAAGTCCACCATGTCCGCAAAGTGTCAAGCCACTCCTCCTTCTCCAAGTCCGCAAAGTGTCGGGACAATCCTCCTCCTCCAAGTCCGCCACAGCGTCGACGCCCTCCTCCTCCAAGTCCGGCACAACCTCAGCCACTCCTCCTCGCCCAACTCAGCCCTGTCGGCCGCCTCCAATGCCTAAGCAATCGCAGAAGAGACACCCCGCAGCTATGGTGCGTAGCGGTACGAGTCGAGGTAGTACAGGAAGTACAGGCGGAGGCAAGCGATATAAATATGGTCCAAGCCTCAAGCCTCATCCGCAGAGGTCTTATGATAGGTCCGAGGAGGAAATCACAGCCATATCGAAGGCCGAGGTGGAAGCCCATTTTGCACCGAAACCGCCACCGCCGCCAAGGGAGAAAGTGCCTGAGGAAACGATTGACCACTTAATTCGTATGGCTCAACCACCAGCTCCCAAGCCTGTTGACACAGACTATGAGCGCCACATCAGGAAGTTAAATCGATCACGTCTACAAAGGGCGGCGAGCACCTCTACATCGGGATAGAGCAAACAAGAAACAGCTGCCAAAAAATGCGGGAAAACCATTCCCCAGCTGGGAGAACAGGTGGCGCAATCGATCCCCTCTCTTGTTGTGCCAACAACAGGTGACAGTACGCGCCCCCAATATTATTGTGGGCAAACAGTACACGTTCCCGAGGTGGGCAATATGGTAATAACGGAGGAGCATATAATGCAGGCTGAAGTTCTCAACATCACTCTTGGACAACTCCTCGAGATCGAGCCCATGCCTTTGCTTAGAGAGGATGAAATAAAACGGAAATATGTCCGGGGCCAACCTTTGGTCGCGCCAGACAAGGTCAAGAACCTCCCAACGAGAATGTATGAATTGCATCAATGGTACACGAACATTACCAAGATTTCAGATCGATTGTCCCTCATGGTGAATGTCAAGTAGGAGCATTACTTCCATGAGAAAGCTGTGTCCGTTGAGTATTTAGAACTGTTTCAGTTATACAATCAAGACGCACTCGACAAATCTATAAATCGGTTGCTATTGTCGTAAGTGATTTCTTTCTATAATTTAAGTCTCAAGCTAGCTGTAGTGATCCTTTTGATCAATCATTACCTGTAATTATCCTCACTATATTCTTTTCTGTGGTATTATGCAGGATGAAGATATATGAAATGAGAAAAGGTGGATGCTTTGGCATTGGGTTCATTGACCCAAACACCGTTAATGAATACACATGGAAGATAAATCAACGTCAGTAAAAGAACATAGAGGATAGCATGCTAAAGTTCTTGAAGCACCTCAAATACAATGAAGATATACTACTTCCTTACAACTTCCAGTGAGTCACACTGTCTTGTACTAGAAATTCTCTGTTTTTGCCTACTAGCTAGCTACATGTTTTTGCTTACATATGCCCGCTTAAGTAAGACATGCAAACGTGTGTGCATGTAGATTTCACTGGGTCTTGTGTATCATTAAAGTTGACGCCGGAACAGTTGAAGTACTGGACTCACTAATCTCAGAAAAAACTGACTATAACATATTGTATGGGATAGTCAACAGGTAATTTCAATCATTATTAACTATATATCTCGGCCTATTTAGTTCGTCATTTCATGATATGAACTATTTAATAACCCCTTTATTCATTTTCTTTGTCGTGGCGGCAGGGCTTGGGCAAGGTTCATCACCGTCACGCCCGCGAATGGAAACAAAAGCTTCAATGGTTTCACCCAAGGTAAGTAATTAAGTAGTACTAGCTAGCTAGCTAGTTGCCATCTCTTTAATTATCATGCTTGATTAATTTTATCTAATCAAATTCCATTCTCGTAAAGGCCCAAGCAAAGCGCAGGGACTGATCTATGTGCATTCTGCTTGCGAGAACATTCGCATGATGGCGTCCGAAAGGAGCAGATCTCAAAGACAGAATGGGTACGCTTGTCGTAACACTATTCACAATTTTACACCATTATCGATATCTAGTCACACAACTAATACACATGCATATTGATCTCCTTCTTAACAGTTCAAGGAGGTGCGGGAGAAGCTCATAGAAAACGGAGCGCGTAGAAGCACTTCAAGAGGAAATAGCGGGATTTTTGCTCGACCAAGTCATAAATCCGAAGGGAGAATTCTATTACCCGCTACCGCCCCATGAAAACCACTTCCAATTGTCATCGTGTTCAAGGCACCAATTAGGCTAATGCCATCGGCTCCGAAGGCAACATGCATATGTAGGAGAAATTGTATATAGCTATACATGTGTGTATGTGTGAATTAATTAATATGGTGGTTTGTGAGACATTGATGATATATATATATGCATAACGTGTACAATGTGTAGTATCGTAAAATACCAGCAAACGAAAAAGAATTAAAATGGAAACACAAAATTAAATGAAAAAGAAATCATAAAACTAAAAAAACCCCAAACCTTATAGTACCGGTTGGTCTTACCAACCGGTACTAAAGGGCTCGTGCCCTCGAGCTGCTCGTCATGGACGTGGTTGCCCTTTAGCACCAGTTCGGCTGAACCGGTACTAAAGGGGGGCCTTTAATGACTGATAATTTAGTGCGGTTATGTAACCGCACTAGGGTTTTTTACGAACCGGTGCTATTGCCCGGTTCTGCACTAGTGATAAGTTCAGTAAGTGGGTGGAGGCAGAGCCAGTCAGTAAGTGTGATGCAGCCACGGCGGTTCAATTCATCAAGAAGGTGATTTTCCGGTTTGGTTTTCCACACAGCATCATAACTGATAATGGCACTAATCTATCCAAGGGTGCTATGAAAGAATTTTGTCAACGTGAGCACATCCGGCTTGACGTGTCATCAGTAGCTCACCCCCAATCTAATGGCCAAGCGGAGAGAGCCAATCAAGAGATCCCGAGAGGCATCAAGCCCCGGCTTATGGTTCCTTTACAACGGACGCCGGGTTGTTGGGTGGAGGAGTTACCTTCTGTGTTATGTAGAATCAACACCACGCCCAACAGATCTACGGGTTACACGCCTTTTTTCAGGGTTTACGGGGCAGAGACGGTTCTCCCTAGTGACATCCGTGATGACTTGCCTCGTGTGGCAGCTTATGTCAAAGCAGATAATGAGAAGGCGTGATAGGAAGCACTTGACCTGCTAGATGAGGAGCGTGACATTGCAGCAGCTCGTTCGGCGATTTACCAGCAAGATCTGCGTCGTTATCATAGCCGCCGGGTTAGAACCAGAACTTTTCAGGAAGGCGATCTGGTGCTCTGGCTCATCCAGGATCAGACTAATATGCACAAGTTATCCCTGCCTTGGGAAGGACCTTTTGTGATCAGCAATAATCTACATAACGGGTCATACTACCTTATCGATGTTCGAGAGCACAAAGACTCACGTAAATTGGAGGAGGAGACCCACCGGCCGTTGTCAATGTACAAAAGTAGGGGCTCTCCTTTTGACCCCTTTACTTGTGCACGGGCAATCAGAGCCTCCCGCCACGGCCACACATAACAGCGCAGGGAAGGGGAGCCAGAGAGAAGCCGAAGACACAAGACAGACAAAGCAACGTCATGGACCAAGGCCACAAAGATCAGATGGATGAAGCAGGTTTCCCCGGCAAGGACCCTTGCCGGGGCGGTCTCAGCGGCACTGGCAAGACACTTGCCCGGGCAGCTTGCCCCCACCAGCCGAGAGAGCCACCTTTGAGCCCATCAACGCTAAACAAATGCGTCGGGACGGGCTCGGGAGGCACCTCTGTGGTGGCATGCAGATCGTTGTGAAGACAAAGAATAGTCGAGATTAAATGAGGATATGAAGGCAACCATCCTCACCGAAGAAACCCACAAGACCCCCAGCAAGATCCTTTCCGGGGATGCCAGCGTGCCACGGCAAGACCCTTGCCGGGCCACCCGGCAAGGCCCTCGCGAAGAACCCCAGCAGGGCCACAGCCAAGCCCGCGCCAGCCAAGTCTTCACCGCTGTTCGCATGCAGCTGCCGACCCAACCAGCTGGGCAGGCACCTGCGTGGCAACATGCAGCACCTGCATGGCTACATGCAGCCCTTCATGGAGGCTCCACCACCGCGCCACCTCAGGTGCCTGCCTGCCTACATGGCACCGCATGGATCGCTGCTAGGGCACGTGTCGAAGCAAGGTGGAGCGGCGACGGACGGGACGGGCCTCGCCCCCATCCCCGATAAAGCGAAGGGACACCTAAGCCTTGCATTAAATGTGATATGTCCTGTAATACCAGCGATAAGCTCGCGACGCTGTAGAACTTTCCAGCTCCTGTGTGCCACTGTGGCAGCCCCTATCGCCTATAAAAGGAGGCCCATGGCACACGGGAGAAGGATTCGGCTCTTTCGAACCTAGCAGCACCCAGAGCTAGTTCAAGAGCTCAAGAACACTAAATACGTCCACCAAACCAGGATCGTAGGGTTTTACGCATCTTTGCGGTCCGAACCTGGGTAAATCCCCGTTGTGTTGTCTACTAGTCCCGCACTTCTCACGATCCCCGCGCCCCGCTATCGTAGAGGGGATTCCATTGAACCCATAGGTGTCGTTTCCCACCGACATCTTTGGCGCGCTAGGTAGGGGGTGCACAATTGTGAGAATCTGGCCTAGCAGTCGACCTAGCTATTCTTCATTGCCACGGCTCCTGCGGAGAAGGCGGCGCTGCCCGTTGGCACGAAGGATGCCGAGGCAGCGACGAGAGAGCTATGTCATGCTGAATTTTAAGTTTTTCTCCTTAAATATAAGGTTATTATCCTCGACGGTTCGGCCTATGTATGAAGAGCATGTACGCAGAGGGACCTCCTATGATCGGCAATGCCCTTGTCCTATTTCGAGTCCACTCAACAGTTCAAGCGGCCACGTCGAGAGCGGCAGGGTAGCCTTTCGTCCTCGGCAACACTCTCGGTTCTGACTCGAGTCAAGCTCGACAGGTCGAGCGGCCGCGCCAAGGGCGGTAAGTTGCTTTGCCCGCAACAAGCACACCCGGCAGGCTAATGAGGATCTGTCCTTAGAGCGCCGCCCTGGGTTTACGTGCCGGCAAGCTTACCCGGTCGACGTAGGGTGAACATACAAAGGAAAATCGAACGGGAAAATAACATGCATAGTTTCAGGGGCACTGCAGAGTTATATTACACAAATTGCCGCCGTGGTTCTAACTAAAGATAGCATTATCTTGGTCATGCACCTGCAGCGGCGACAGAGAACGGGGTGCCTAGTCCCGGCACTGGCCCTCCACCCTCTTGATTTTGTCGATGCGGCTGAGGATGGGCTAGATACGCTCATTGAGCGTCGTGATGTCGGCATCCTCCGGCAAGCTCTTCAGCACGGCTTCGAAGTCGAGGTCTGGGTGCCAGTGCGCAATCTTGGTGAGCACCCTGGTCATGGCCCCCTGGCAAAGTATCCGGATTCCTCGGCCAGGGAAGCCGCCCGGTTGGAGTGAAGCCGCCCCAGGGCGCCGACGACCTTCTCAAAGTATATGGTCAGGTTGGCATTGGGGCTCAGGCTCGCTTCTGGGGCATACCTCATCTCCGGCATCCCCATAATGGCTAGCTAATCGACGTCCGAGTTTGCAACAGCGACAAGGCGCTCGAGCCAGCATTTCTCGCCCGGGTTGGCAGTCTCGTTCATCAGCAGCAGCTTCTCCGTCTCCAGCTCCTTGGTCAGGATCCCCTCCCGGGTTCTGGCCTCCGACAGCGTCTCCTCGAGCTCTCCCAGCTTCAGCTTGAGGTCTTTGATGGAGATGTTTGCTTCGGAGAGCTCTCCAGACTTGCTGACGACCTCGCCCTGCTTCTCCGACAGGGTGCCGTTGAGCGTGTCCCTCTCCTGGGCCAGCTTTAGAGCTTGCCCCTCCAGCTCCTCCACCCTACTGGCGTAGGCCTGAGCCTGGGCGTTGAGTGCTTCCTGATGCCTCCGCTCCACCTCTTGGGTCTCCTTCAGGACGAGCTTGCCCACCTCTTCATCCTTGCCGCAGAGCGTGGCGACAAGCTTCTCCTCGCGCACGGCAAGGTCCTCTTCGTGGGTCTTTAGTGTGGCCTCGTGCTGGGTCCGAGCGGCTTCGGCTTCGTCGGCCAACCTCTTCGCCGTCTCCTGGGATTTCTCGACATTGGCCAGCTTCTGGGCGAGCTCCACCTCACGGTTGGCCAGCTAACCTTGGGCGGCCTTCAGCTTGTCCTGGGCCTGGCCGAACCAGTCCTGCGCCTCAGCGACGTGCCCCCCAAACTCCTCCTCCGCCTTCTCCACTATCGTCGTCCTGGACTTGGCCTTGTCCAGACGGGCACGGTGGAGCGCCTGAAGCTTCCGGAAGCTGGCACCCATGGCCTGGAGCAGCCGCTCCTCCTAGGAGCCGACGCCACCGACGCCTGGCTCATCGACAACCTCAATCCCGGCTGCGGCAAGCGCCTCCTCGTCGAACACCTCTCCCTCAAAGGGAGCCCTGGTGCTCGACGCGCCAAGGAGATGGACGAAGAGGTCGTCGCTTACCCTCAGTTACCTGCCGGAGCCAGAGGCAGCGTAGGAGGAGGGCAGATCGTCAAACGCCACCCTCTCGGCAGTGGCCTTGCCGGCTCCCTCGGCAGGCCCCTTGTCGGGCTCTTCGGCGGGCCCCTTGGCGGCATATCAGCGGCGTCCCTAGCGCTCTCCTCGGCAGCAATCTTCTCCACCTCCGCCACGGCATCCGCGGCGACATCCTTGATGGTGGTGTCGACGTCCTCTGAGGAGGGGTCTGGACGCCAAGAAAGAGACAGGGCAGAACCAAGATCGAAAGTCAATAAGGAAAAGAGGAAAGGATAAATGCAAGCAGAAGTGGAGAGCGAGTGGCTTACCCATGCCGGGCCGAGAGGCGGAAGACCCTTCTCTGCCAAGGTCTGGCGTCGAGGCAAAGCCACCGGCGCCTACGTTCTCCTCCCCCTCCTCCGTGTGCACGGCCTCGGTGCTTGGTGCCCTTGTCGGGGACGCACCTTCGGGCGGTGTAGTCGACGGAGGCGGCACGATCGGAGAAGCCCTCTGTGGATCCCTTTGGTGTTGCTCCTCTCATGCATCCACGGCACGGTTAACACTGAAGCATCGCGCATGACGCACATTGATAGAGGGTGGGTGGTGGACTCACGCTGGGGGCTGGGCTAGGGGCTGCTGTCCGGGCTGCTTGACACCACAAGTGGCGTACTGGAGGTTCCTGCCGGGGGCTGGCCACTCGCCAAAATCTGGGCCCTCTTTATCCTCTGGGCCAGCGTCTCCACATCCCTGCAAGATGAAGACAAATGAGCAATGCCGTTAGGGGAAGTGTAAGGAATGAGGGAAGAACGCAAAAGCTTACTCTTCGTTCTCTTCCTCCTCCTCTGTTGCTTTCCTCTTTCTTCCCGGGCTGAGAGGCCCGTGGTCTCTCTCCAGGCTAAGAGGCCCGAAGTCAAACCCAATCCCCGCGCCAATGTTTGCCAGCAAGGGGGAAGGCGATGGCGTCCGGGCGCGCTTGGACGACGAAGAAGCAGATGTCTTCTTCTTCGATGCCACGGCTTTTGCCGTTTTCTTCATCGCCACCGCCCTCGTCTAGCGCACGGGCGCTTCCTGGGCTTGCCGCAGCTGCACGGTCCGGTCGAGGCGGACCGGCTCGCCGGAGGTGGCCCACCGCAGGACACGCCTTTCTTCGGTGATCAGGGGATCTACGGTCGCGGTCCTCTCCTCCTCGCCCTCCACCTCCGACGACCCGTCGGCGGCGTCTTCCATGAGGGGAGCCCCGGTGTCGGTGCCGCCGGCCTCCCTGACGAGCTTTGCCTCCTCCACGGCAAGCCTCTCCTCCTCCACCCTGGCGGCGATATAGTCAAGCTCCGCCGGAGAGGTGTCCTGGATTAGCCGCGGCTCAGCGGTGCAATATATCTCGTGCACCACGAGCCCGTCTGGCTCAACCCAGTTCGGGTCAAGGCCATGCGCGTTGAAGAGCGGCATCATGGCAATGATCTCATTCTGGTGAGAGTTGTTGCTCAGCGGGACCACTCCCGTCGGCAGCTTGAACACTACAAAAAAAGACACATCCGTGACATTTTGGGCCGAACGAATTTTTTTTCTGGCATACATATGACACTTCTATGACGATAATTGTGACAAAACCCGGCATCATCATAGATGTGGTGGGCTCCTACTTCTATGACAAAAAATCATGACAGAAAATGGGCTTTTCGTCCTGGGTGGGCCGGAGACGCAGTTGCATTACATTCTTTGGGTCGTCCATGACGGAAAAAACCGTGGTAAAAGCGAGGGCGAGGAAAATTTTGGGGAGTTCCCGCTTACGGTGGGAGGTCGGGTGCCGAGCGATGCGCGTTTCTCTCGTACACTACGCGCGTGTGTGTGAGGCGTTGGCTCTAACTGAACCCGAGCGAGCTGTTGGGCTCTAACTGAACCCGAGCGATTGCATTGCAGGCTACGTGTTACTGAACCCGAGCGATCGATCGATGGCTGTTAATCAACCCGACGAAGCGATTCTTCGCCATCGCTTTCTAATCAAGCCGATCGATTGATGAACAAGTGAGCGTTGGGGGGGTTGGATGAACAAAGGAGCGGTGGCATTGCCTCTGGATGAACAGATCCCCGTGGTGTGGAGGGCTGGATGAACAATAGAGAGTGGAGGTTGCCCGTGGAGGGGTGGCTGAACAGGACCCCATGGTGTGGAGGGCTGGATGAACAGTAGACGGTGGAGGGGTGCCCGTGGAGGGGTGGAGTGACGCGCGGTGGAGGCTGGATGAACAGGAGCCCGTGGAGGCTGGAGGAGGTCGATGGTAGCCCATCGAGGCTCGAGGAGGACGACGGTGGAGATGAATAGTATCCCGTGGAGTCCCGTTTTGCGGTACGCCACACCCTTCCCGATGAACAGGACCCCCGTTTCGACCGTAGCGCTCCAACACATGTCCGTTTCGTCCGTTTTGCGGTACGCCACACCCCTCCCGATCAACAGGACCCCCGTTTCGACCGTAGGAGGTCCATTTCATCCATTTTGCGGTACACCACACCCCTCCTGATCAACAGGACCCCCGTTTCGACCGTAGGAGGTCCGTTTCCTCCACACCGCTCCTGATCAACAGGACCCCGTTCTGAACGTAGGAGCTCCATTTTCTCCGTTCTGCGGTTCGCCAGGCCTCGTTTCCATCCCCTGTTCCGTCCAAGCCGTCCCGATGAACACGACCACGACCACGCATTCCGTTCCGACCCAGCCGGTTGCCTCCCACGCGTTCCGTTGCCTCCCGATGAACACGACGCATTTCGTTGCCTCCCCACGAACACGATGCATTCCGTTGCCTCCCCATGAACACAACGACGACGCTATTTCTCTGATCCAACCAGCCATGTACACGAGCCCTGGCCGTACGTATGCACGAGTAGGCGTTCGAGACCATGCCCGTATGTACGTACTTGGCCGTATTTTCTTTCTTGCACCCTGGCCGTTGTACATACGTGTACATGCTATGTGCGCGCCTCTACTACGACACGTGCGTGCCTCTACAACGACCAGTATGTACGTACACGCTCGTGACCACAAGGAAAACGCTACGTACGCTTTGACCAGGTGGGTCCCGACTGTCAGGCACTTCCTTGGCTGTGAAGATGTAGCTAGTGGGTCCCAGCAGTCAGGGGGGCGAATCATTTTGGTTTTTTTTGCCCGGACTCACTTCCTTGCGTGCGAAGGTGTAGCTGCTGGGTCCCAGCAGTCAGGGGGGCGAATCGTTTTTTTATTTTCCCGAACACACTTCCTTGTGTGCGAAGGTGTAGCTGGTGGGTCCCACCAGTCGGGGGGCGAATCGTTTTTTCTCAGACGCACTTCCTTGCGTGCGAAGATGTAGCTGGTGGGTCCCAGCAGTTAGGGGGGCGAATCGTTTTTTTATGCACTTCATTGTGTGCGAAGATGTAGCTCGTGGGACCCAGCAGTCAGGGGGCGAATCATTTTTTTCGCGAAATACGATGGCCCGTCCGGTGGGTCCCTGCTGTTAGGTTGAGCAATAATTATTTTGCGCGTAATAAGGAGGCACTTCCTTGCGGCTGCCGTGGACCCAGCTGTCAGCCTCTCCACGTATAGTCCACGTCCGATGGAAGTCGTTCCTTGACCATGTTGAGCACGCCGCGCCGAGAGCACCACGTTGTGGACAACGGCGAGGCTTAGGAAGGGGACGACGCGGAGCCGGGGAAGACGCGGCAGTGGATGCACACGCGGAGAGGAGTACGAGGGTTCACTGGTTCGGCTGCACTGCCATCGCCGCAGAATAACAGGGGGTGTGGGTGAGTGGAGGGATGGCCTGGCCAATGGTGGGAGTAGTAGGGGGCGGTGAGGCCTCCGCGGCAGCACAGCCGACCACGGGAGGCAGGAGCAGGCGGCACGATCGACGCTGCCTTGGATGAGCAGGAGGAGCAAGAAGACCAGAGGTTGAAGAAGCACGACGGCCGTTGGATGGACATCATACGGTCACTGCAGCTAGAATCGTTTATATTGACTAAATTGACAAAGCCCTTGGTACGTTAACTTAGTAGGCCCATAGGTCAGCTTCCGAAACGGTGCGCCCCAGATGTCAGGGGGAGGAATCATTTTTTGGGCGGGTGAAGCTAGAATATCCGAGATTGAAGAAGAAGCACGGCATCCATTGGATGGACATCCAACAGCAACTGATGCTAGAACCGTGTGTTGACTATAAGCTGACAAAGCCTTGCATACGCGTCAAGTCTGTTTTTTTAGGAGACGCGTCAACTTAGTAAGGCTAGAAGTGTGTGGCAGAGAACTTATAGCCCATTTGAGATTTGTAAGAATGTGTAGCCCATTTTTGAATTCTAATGGAATTTACTACAGCGCATTTACAGTTTGTTAAAAGTACAGCCCACTTCAGCCAACCGTTCAAAACAGAATTTAATAAAATTTCCCACATTTTGATGGGATCCAAAACATTTTTATCCCGAAATTTCTAGTCAGATTAAATACAATTTCAATATAAATTTATATTACATAAAAATCCAACGAAATATTGCGCTCGCAACAATTAATGAAATTAAAATTTTCAATATCCAAAAATAATATTTTATAAAGTAATCACGTGTTTGGTGCATTTTTTTATAGTACTACCCAGTTTTTATAATTACATCCCATTTATTATTTCCTAAACAACATTTTTTTGTTAAGCCTAATACATCCCTCCTAGGAAAAATTTGCAGCCCAGCGGGGCGGAGAATAACAACTTGACCTTCCCTGGGTATTCCTAAAAAAAGTATAGCTGGGCTAGCCATTTTTAGCTTGAAAAAATTAATATCTGGGCTGGATATCTGGCCTGGGCTAGATGGGCCACAGCCTGCCCAGTTAATACCTGCAGCAATGTTTTCGTTGTTGTTCAGAGGAGAAAAATTAATATTTTGGCTAAACATCGAAAAACTCTCAGTGCTCACACCTCAAAAACACAAATACTGCTCGAGCTGCTTGGTCCCAGCTGTCTGCCGCTTCTTGTGCAATACTCTCGTTTATTGACTACTCCCTCCTTTCCGGTTTATAATGTTCAATTCAAAAATCTCACCAATCAAGGTAGATGGCGAGTGGTGGAATACTTTTTGTAGTTTTGCAAAAGCACCTAATTAATGCTCTTGTTATCCTCAAAAAATTATGTTTATTAATGCATTAATTGCAATGCATGCATGCATAAAGTACATGCATTGGTCAATTTTCTCTTAATACTTGCATGCAATGATTTAATGCACCTTGGAATCTGAACATGTGAGGAGGGAGTACATAGGTTGACAATGGTGTGGGACCATGATGTTAGGAAACCAGGAGGAAGCAAAATAAATTATATATATATAAATAATAAGGAGGCACTTGCGTACATGAGGCTATGGACCTGGTGGGTCCACATTGTCATCCTCTCCAAGTAAAGTCATCTCCTCGCCCGCGCGCGCTTTCCACCGGAAACAGTCAGCGCCGACCGCCCCGCTTCCCGGTCCAGGAGATTGCTCCACCTTCAAACGACACAAGTGCCGTCCGCTCGCCCATCTGCCTCCCACATTAATCATACGCGGTTGCCAAGGCGGCTACTCCGGTGCCACACGTCCGTCCCTCCGCCCGCCCACCATTGCTATATAAACTGCTGCGTCGGCCATAGCCGCAGTCATCTGCATCCGTTCCCTTTCTCCTGTCCACACCACTACTGCCCACCATGGCTTCCTCGCGCTCCAGCGCTCTTCGGGACGGGCGGACGACGGACCAGAAGGAGATGGCAGCCATTGCTGCCGGCCGGCTGGCCGGCAGGCAGCCGGAGGACGACGACGTCCCAATGGAGAACATGGTAGTCGACGATCTGGCGCCAACCCCCTCCTCCGTGCCATCCTTGCCAATGCATTGCACCATGACCATCGGCGAGGCCCATGCCTAATATATGGACAGGGTGAGGCAGATGCGTGAGGAGCGGTTCCGGGAGGCACAGGCCGACGCCGCCTACAACCACCATCCCCTCCAGGAGCACCTGCAGGCGGAGGAGCAGATCGCCGTGGAGCGGGCGGAGCAGGAGGCGCTGCTCGACTCATACCGCTCCGCTCGCAAGGGGCCGCCTCGAGCGCTAGCGGTACCGCATGTGGGCGGCGGAGGCTACGGCCGCCTACAAAGAGGCTAGCAAAGAGGGCGATGAAGCGGGCGAGGCGCTGTTTGGCGAGACCGAGGACGAGGAAGAGTACAATGCCGGCTCCGACGAGTCCCCGCTCCATTGGCATCGACGAGGCCCTGCTCCGCCGAGGCCCCGCGGCTCCAACAACGAGGCAGAGGACACCGCCGGCTCCGCCGAGGCCCCACCTTGCCGGCAACATGGGGGAGGATTTCCACCGCTCCGCTGAGGCGCCGCCCGCCGGCAACGAGACAGAGGACATCGCCTGCTCCGCCGAGGCCTCGCCCCGCTGCCAACGAGGCCGCGCCACACAGAAAACGAGGAAGAGTAGAACACGGTAGGTCGCCGCCTCTCGGGTCCAAGTAAGGCCACCGCTGCTACCCTCCGGTTGAAGCCAAGCTAGGCGCGTTGACCATTGACGGCCGATTAGCTTCTTGGCGGTGACGTGGAGTCGGAGAGCTGCGCTGGAGAAGGACGCTGCTTATACTTAAATGCTGGTGCAGTTGGCTGACTGACACGTGGGCCCAACAGGCCACATGTCAGTTACGCAATTGCACCTGCAGTTAAGTCACTGAAGCTTCTGTTCGGCTCAACGGGACACAGGTAGGTAGCTTTGGCTAATTAATTATACCTCCAGCGCACCCCTTTTTAGTTGAAGAATGTATGAAATGTAATAAAATCCGGCATGTTTATATGTAATTTGACCGTGTATGAATGAATTTATTTCTTTTAGTTCGAATTCCTGTATCACTGGCATTGGATGAACATGCAAAACAATACGTACTAGCATTATTCCCAGGGTGATCACCACGTTTGCAGCAGTTTCACATGTACTCCCTCCGGTCCTTTCTAGTCTGCATAAAAGTTTTGTCTGCAGTGAAAGTATCTCTACTTTGACCAATCTTATACAAAAAAATATGCACTTTCACAATGTGCGAAGTAAAAAGGAACAGAAGGAGTACAAAGAGTTTGAGCAGCTTTTTAGCGTTTCTGTACATTGCAATCAAATACACAAGTCTGGCAATTCATAGAGAACATTCAAAACAATCGATGATTATGCATCTCAGTGACTCACATGTCAGAGGCAATATTTACTTCACAACTAAAGAATAAAGAAAAAATTGATCGACGCCACGACAAAGCAAAGGGCGCCCCATTCAATATATCAAACGCATGTCTTGCTAAAATCAATGAGCAAAATTTGACAAGGTTGTCCCATTCCAAAATATCAAATGCCTACGATTGTGGAATGGGCATGGTTTGCCATCAGTTCGGACATGGACATGGCACCTCGTGCTAAATAAACCAGCTGTTCTTTTTGTGCAGATCCACCAAAATCAACCAAATTCACGCGTAGCTTGTATGATTTCGCCCTTATATGTTGCAACGCCTTGAACTTATTGGCACCTCCTTTCTTGTGGTGGAAATGAATTATTCGATGTATTCATGAACATTTTGTGCAGTTCCCATTGAAATCAAGCTGAGCACCCCTGTTTGCACAAATACAAAAAAGTGATTAGTATAAAGAAAACTGTACTATGAATTGACAGTTTTAACAGGCACATACATGGTCCATGTAGAGCACACTTTTAGAAAAATGGAACTCACCAGAAAGAATCCTAGAACAACATTGTACTCGCACATCACAGCAAAAAAATGGAGATTTGTCGGTCCTTCTGAGCTGAAGTTAGTTTGGTCTTGTGGGGAGTAATTTAACCATCCTTCAACTGCTCCTTCTGATGAGAAGATAGACAGGGCTTCTTCATCCTGGCATAATCGAAACTAGTCACTTCACGTACTCCATAATCTTTTTCAGAGGAAGATGATCCTGTTGTGCAAAGACAAGAGGACTACTAAATGCTAGCATCCCTATTTGCTCGAAAAAAAGGAAAGGAAATATTTAAAACAGCACAGATGAAGCACTTCTAAAGGACAATACCACTTTTTTATGACAGTATCTAAACAGTAGCACAACACCAATAGAGATGACAAAGCTCAATCATATGGATGAAATCAATGGGCGAGTACCTACCTTTGTCAGGAGGCTTATTGTGTAGAGCACACAGATGAAGCACTTCTCTGGAACCATCTGTTGCCATCTACGGTGGTGGCCATGCTTACTATATACTCCTCGATTAGTTTAATGTTTCCAACATCTTCTTGTGCAGTTCCACTAAAATATATGGTATCTTCAAAGAAGATCCCTATTTGCACAAGTAGAGATAATTATGTATTACATTAAGAGTGGCATCGAATCAATGGCAAAACAATTGCTCGTTCCGGCCATAGCAATAAATTAAGATGCAAAACTATATCATTACTTGTGTCATCAGAGTTCTAGTGCTTCATTACTGCACTGGGAGTTGATTTTTGTTTTTCTTCCACTTGTTCTTCCCCTTCATCACTTGGTTCAATAACAGACAAGCTTCCCCTTCATCACTTGACCAGTCAAAGAATCCTCCTGGCACAAATTATGCTCAAGTGTAGTTATCGAACCCGAGGCCTCAAGTTTGATGAGCGTAACCAGCTACAAAACCCTCCCATTATGTTCAACGAGAGGAAAATAACCTTTTATACATTCTTGCATTCGTGTGACAAGCATGCCATGTTTTGTGTGTGTGTGTGGGAGTCATTGAGATTTCAATCATAATCATGTCATGTGGCTTTGGTGGTAAGACTATCCACAGTGGTGCAGAAATAATGCAGCCTTAGTCACCTTACCTCTCACCACGTAGTATGTCGGGTCCCACCAGTCAGAGGGTGAAACAAACAAATTAATAAGAAAAATTAAAAGCACCAGCGGTTTATCTTACCTCACACGTCTCGCTGCTGCACGGGAACACTGTCCAATTGATCCCTCTATTCGCTCACGTACCATTTTAAGTGAATCCTTATTATAACATGCACACAAATTTTGGGCACTTGTATTCGACTTAAGTCAGTGTGCCACCGTATCTCGTATACTTACTACTCCCTCCTTCTAGGTGTAATAAGTCACGTTAGAAGGTGCAATGGGACCAAGGTGCGTGTGTGTATGTGTGTGTGTGTGTGTGTGTGTTTAACAGCATGTGTGTGTTAGAGAGAACGACAGATCGACCTACTCCTACCGAGAGATGATGTGTATTGTACGATTTCAGCCGCGAAAGTCGATGCATCCTCTCTTTTCCGGGCGTGTCCGGTAGGGACATGCGGACAGCTGCCATGCCCGCCCGAAAAGCTCCAAAGAATCGGTGCCGCATTCATGCCCGGGCAGAGCGGACGCGACCTCTCACTGGCGCAAGAGTGATGGTTTCTTCGTCCGTCCAACTTACTCTTGGGTCTATGTGATTTGACGGCTCATTGTTCTTTATTACTGAGGTGGTAGGACTACTGGATATCCCACGCTTTCGGTGAAAGGAGGTACTACTACTACTAGATTACAATTTTCTCCATTCTTACAGCGGAGGAGTGGAAGAGCAGTGAAAACACACAGGCTCAGTGATTACATGGCCCACTTCACACTATCACAGTGCGACACCTATCTCTTTACATAGTACTCCCTCCGTTCCTAAATATTACTAGATGAGTCCCCGCGTGTTGCCGTGGAATAGCGGTCTATCTCTCTGCGCAAAATTATCGATTTCATAGAACTAAAAAAACTCTATAACCGCATGACAAATGTGGTAGCCAAACTAAATAAACTCCCATCATCATTTAGATAATCCCACGTAAGGAAAAAAGATCAGCCAACTCCTACTGCATAATGGGATTATATTTTCTTTTTGACATGTTAATAGGACTTAAAAGCTCACTTACATGCATGCTACCGATGCATGCTTGCATGCAGACATGTTGATGTGATTTAAAACCCACTAACATGCATGTCCCACGGTATTTCTGCATGCTTGCATGTGGCTTAGTGCGGAGCCTCTCAACGTCTAGATCAGATGGCTATTATGGACTGATTTACTTCATCTAACGGCTACGTCAATTTTGATGATGTGGCTCAAGGAGAGGATAGAGAATTCCTAGTAGTTGGGGCTAGCTATTACTAGTAGATAAGTCTTTGTAAAGATTCCGCTAGGTGAACTACATATGGAATAAAATGAATGAATCTACACTTAAAATGCATCTATATACATCCGCATGTGGTTCATGGTGAAATCTCTACAAAGACTTATATTTAGGAACGGAGGAAGTACTAGTATAGTACGTACTGTAATTTATCAGCGAGGTAAATTTGTACAATGCTATGAAGCTTCCAGCTTCTGTTACATGTATCTTGCGTCCAAGGTTGCCCGTTGCAACATTTCATCAAATACAAAGGAGACTAACATGCATGCTATTGCATCTCAATTGTTGACAGATCATAGCAAATATGTACTCTCTCCGTTCCAAAATAAGTGTCTCAACTTTGTGCAAACTTTAGTATAAAGTTGTACTACTACTAAAGTTGACACTTATTTTGGAACAGAGGCAGCTAAAGAAAAAAACGATCCATGCAGTCCCTAGCCCTTGAACCGTGAACCCTGACCAGGCTTCAGTTTGCTGGCAACGTTTGAGCTTCCTAATAAATGAAGTTTGCAACCTTTGTCTATCGGATCATTTTGTGCAGTTTCACCAAAATCAAGGTGAGCATCCCTGTGGCAAAGAAATTGAAGAAGCGTGATCATAATAAGATTATTGGGACTAGTTGATGAGACATAAACTTATCACAAACACAGTACGTAGAAGGCAGTAGAGGTATCAGGTATGTGTGGGGCAAAGAAGTAGAGAAATATCCACATGGAGTGATGTGGGCAGCTAGAGCAGTGGTGCAAGCCGGCTGTAAAGGGAGTTGTACCTGAGGGACGTAGCTCAAACTTGAGGAGGGCAGCGGGAGGCGGCAACTGCCCAAGTCGCGGCAGTGAGCAAGGGACGAAGGCAACCTCACCGGCTTTGTGAGAGAGAACGGCGGGGACACCTGATTGGGACGTGCCGACAGTAGGTTTTTGCCGTCGGCGACGGCCACCGCATCTACACTAAGAATCCACCCCTTCCCCAAGCGGATGTGATCCGCCGGGATGTTAGAGATATGTCCATAGTCGTTTTGTGCGAGAGAGTGTGAAGAGAGCAACCCCAGCAAGCAACCGTGTAGGCTGGCCCGTCCTGACTATGTATATAGTGGAGCGGTTTCCTTTTCTCTCCATATGAACCTATCATATTGCGTACGTGCCACTGAAGAAAAAAAACTTTATTTATAAATGACGTGGCACCTACTACTCGTTCTCCTATAACCTTGCTCTTGGCATCTCCAAAATATTAACCTTGCGTTTGGCTCTTCGCCTCTTCGGGAAGTCGAGCAATAACGGTAGTGCAGTATATATCGTTCTGGCTATATGAGACCGAATGAATTTCTGGACATCCACCACGTGGGCGAGGGTCGAGGAGCAACGGAGAGTGCTACATACGGAGCAAAATGAGTGAATCTACACTCTAAAATAAGTCTATATACATCAGTGTTTGGAGTACTTACTAGTAGTTCATATTGAAATCTACTAAAGGACATATATATTCCAAACAATATGATATAATCTCTATAACCAAGGTAGTAGGGACGAGGAGTAAACAGAGCGAGTAGTATATTTTCTCCTCGTCCTGCGAGCCACCGCGCGCATGGGCGAGGGAGCGGGCGTAAGGCGGAGAAAGCTTCACCTCATCCTGCGAGCCACCGCGCCCGTGGGCGGGGGAGACGGAGTACTAAGCAAGCTGCTCCTCGTTCTGCAAGTTGACGGGACACATCAAAAGTACTCCAGTGTATAGAGCCTTGCCTCTAAGGTAGGCCCCACATGGTTTGCCTCTTTTTTTAATTTAACATAACGCGTCAAGTTGCAATTTGTTTGTTCACCCGTGGTAGACGATCCTCCCTCCACCAAGTGGACAACCAGTACACGTGCCAAATTACCACGTGGGCTGCCTTTTTCGTACAGAAATGATCTCCACCGTGTACCCGCGCGGGTGTGGTCGGGAAAGTGACGGGTGTACGTGTGCCGTGCATGCACCTCCTCTCTTCGTGCACGTCCCCCACCTACGTGGGTGTGTGTGAGATATAAAAACCGCATTTGTGAATGTCTTTTGTTTTGGGGTGGGGTGGGGGTTTATTTCGTGAATTATTTGTGGGAATATGTGTCGATGACATCTCAACAAAATTTTGCATGCAATGTGTGTGAAATGGAGGCCTATCGGTATCATACATAGAGGATCGGGCAATCCACGAGAAGAGAGGGAGGGGTCATAGCCATCGATCGAGTCGAAGAGAGGATCAAGTGGGTGGGTGCGAGATCGATGAAGATAGCCGTCGAAATTGTGTGTGTGTGCAAGTCAAAGATATGGGGCGACTGGCCTACCGGAACGTTAGAGGGCACATGTCAAGTTTGTGTGTGGCAGGGAGACATGACTAGAGCGCTCGATGTATCGGTGTGTGTGGGGGGAGGGGGGTGGGGAGGGGTAGGCAGAGGCCTAACTATAGATGTAGAATGACTCATATACATGTTGAGAAGGAGAGACCCAGCTATGTCTTGAGGGAGATCGGTCGACATCCATACATAACTGAAGGACGGGAAATATGATGGGACAGAGAGAGAGAGAGAGAGAGAGAGAGAGAGAGAGAGAGAGAGAGAGAGAGAGAGAGAGAGAGAGAGAGAGAGAGAGAGAGAGAGAGAGAGAGAGAGGGGGAGAGGGAGGGAGAGGGGTAGAGTGCTGGATGGGTGATGGAGTTGCTTCTCGGATATGGTGGGAGAGGCCTACTAGACAAACTGAGGGAGGAGCTGCAATGTTATCAATAAGAGTGGGGATGTGTTTCTGTGTGTGCATGTGTGTGATAGATCTGTCGGGACGCATCAATGGATGATGAAGGGCAACCATGTGTTTGGTAAGCAAACCTAACTAGATCAGTAGATCAATTGTTGTTTGTCACAGGAAGGGAAAGACACAGCTAATGACGTAGATCGATCGACGTGTGGGAAAAAACGAGTTATAAGGACCTAGCTAGCTATATGTATAGCGAGAGATCGGTCGGTGTACGTCCATTTGTTAGAGGCAAATAAGGCCCAGCGAGACGGATAGACAGAGAGAATGGAGCTAGGAGGTGGTGCGAGAGGCCCAACTACTAGCTAGATAGGGGGAGGAGTGTGCGGTTGTGAGATCGATGAAAAGAGGTGCGAGAGTTTACACGTGTGTCTGACCGTATGAAAGACACGAGGCAAGGACACATAAAGGAGGAGATTGAAGGTGTGTGTGTGTATGTTGTAGGCAGGCATCGCTGGAGAGGTTTATCGATCGGTGTGTGTCGGAAAGGAGTTGTGGAGACTCTAGGAGAACGACCTAAAGAAAAAAATAAATGTGCCCGGTGGATAGAATGCCGAGGGAGGGGGAGGGCGAGGAGGGCGTGTGCATGCACGAGAGAAAGTTAGTGGTAGCTACAAAGGTTAGAGGATTGTGTGGGTGTAAGAGACTAACAAAGATCATAATTTGATATGAAAGCAGATTCATATATTTGAATAGGACATCATAGTGTTTTAAACATTGCATGCATGAATATAGCGGTGATACACGTGTTGTGCACATGTTATACCATAATGTGATAATGCATGGCATTTGCAACTCACAGCTAAATGCCGAACAATCTAAACCATACTATACATCAGACAATCTCACATTTTATTTGAATTTGTGATAATGTGTGGCGTTTACAGCTTACAACAAAATATCTAACAATCTAAACAATACTATATATCGAACATTCTCACATTTTATTTGAATTTGTGATAATGTGTGGTGTTTGCAACTGACATCTAAATACTTGTAGGCGTACCGGGCGGGGCACCATACATAATGTGATAAAAACATTACACATATGAGACGTGGTTTAGATTATGAAGATCTAGCTAGAGCTAGAAATGTAATGTGATTTGAAATCAAAATAAAGTGGATTCAAAAAATCTAGTTCGAGTTCATATAGTACACATAGTTCATATGCAACTCGAGACTAATCATGTGGTGTGCTATGAAGATAATACACAAACGATGGTTTAACTTGACAATAATGATGATTGTACATCTTATTAAAACAGAGAAACGAATTCAAATGCTTTGAATTCACAACAATCATTACTGTAGATCTTATTCAAATAGAGAAACGAATTCAAATTTAGTTCATATTGAAGCGGTAGTATATACGTTTGGAATGCACTAAAACGTTCATTTGAGTAGTAAGTTGCATCCATTATACATGTAGCGATATATTTTAATTGAACATAACATGAATTCAAAGTTTTGAATGACATTTGTAGTGCGCATTGATTCGGTACAGTACACGTTAGGCTTGTCCGGAAATTTCAACCCGCGCTTTGTTAGCCCGAAATATTTAAGATATATCTTTGTCTCGTTGTGCTCCGACAACTCCCTCCATCTCAACCTGCGCCTTGCTATTCCGACATTACAACACGCGCGAAAACTCCCACATCCCGTGAAATCCCAACACGCAAAATGCCCGTGGTACCCCTGAACCGAAAGAACCGCCTCAAATCCATCGGGGTACTTTCGTAACTGACCCCACGTTTCGAACAAGCGTGTCTCTAAGCCATGGTTTCCCACTGCCATCCCATCCGCCCACCCATTCGTACACGGAGGCCGTGAAAACCCGCGAGGAAACCCCACATCCTACTCCGTCCGCCACCCAGCCGGAGCCTCTTCCCCGACGACGTCGTCCACAGCAACACCTCGACGTCCCTCATCCACCATACCGGATGAGGATCCGTCGTCGATCTCATCATCCCGCCGGTTCAGCCACCCTGTCCTCCACCTCCAAGGAGCTGCCCCGACGTTCCCCTTGTCTTTCGCGCCACCACCATTCCCACACCGCCGTCTTCACCTGCAACACCGGAAGAGCATCATCATCACCGTTTCCTCGGATGAAGCTGCAGCCTAATCGGCGCCACCAAAGAGGTTGTACACTAATCGCCACATTTTCTTCTAGATTCAATCTCACGGTGCTGCCGGCGCTTGGTCCCGAGCCGACACGGCGCGGCTCCATCCACGGCGGCATCGCCGGCCACTTCCTCCATGGCATCGCTCCCTCGGCGGCGACGTCCACATCAGTAGGAGCTGCTGCTACTTTAGCTTCGCGCGCTCATTGCTCTGCTCTTGCTCTCGGTCCCTGCTGGTTCGCTCTTGCTTACTACTTGCTTTCGCGCTGCTGCTCTCGCTCTTGCTCTTGCTTGCGATGCTTCTCCGATTTAGCTACACTTCACTCGACTAAATCGACTTTTGGGTCAATGGATTTTCAGGGGGTGGGGGGCTCTCCGGGGTGAAGGAAGAACCAGCCGCAGCGGGGAGGGGGGCTCGCCAGATTGGTACCCCACTATCTATCTTAGGGTTCAGGATCGGGGCGGTGGTCGCCGATGGTGGCGGGGCGTTGACTGGGCGGTGGCGTGGGGATCGCCGGACAAAACGCTCGGCACGGGGGGGCCTAGACGGATGGTCAGGGCAGCGGTGGACCGGCGGTGGGGAGTGTTTTCGGGGAGGGCTGGGCGGCGCACCGCCGCCCGCGGGCGGCGGGGTGCTGCTGTTTGGCAGGTGGTGGCTGGCGGCTCAGGGGGGTGGAGGTTGAAGATGAACCGCAGGCCCTTGATTTCGTATGCAACGGCTGCAAAATCGACAGACCAGATATGAAAAAGTCAGTCGACCGACGTGTAGCCTCACCTTGCTAGTGCGTTCGGGCCGACAAACAAAATTCAGTTTTGACAGCAAAATTTAGTTTCGACAAAGAAAACTCAGTTCGGATTAAGTTCGGCCGACAGCTTAAGTTCAGAGATGAGTGCGATGTATTTTACATCTAGCACTTTGTGGTTATGTATTTTACGTCATGTATTGGAGATGCTATTAGAATTCCACTCGGGTTAACGTTGTTTGTTATCTCTCTTGTCCTGCTTCAGCCTCGGCGTAGTACAACTCACCAGAGCTGCTCCAACAACGAAACCCTCCATCACAGTGGAGCAGTACCTCGGGCTCCATCTCCAAACGCCTAAGATCTTCTTCCCCTCCTCCGACAGCAAAGTCAGCCGGAGCATCCTCACTGGCCAACCCAATCATGCTGAGATTGACATGGCTTCGCCAAAGAGGTTGTACACATGTTGCATTTCTTTTTTACTCTACATGTTATATATATTGTCCACTGAGCACACGGATTTGTTCCTTTAGTGTCTCCTTGAAAGAAAAAACATAGGAATTTTAATGTTCACTTGTCCTCCTTTTCAGATTCCTATTCATGAAGCACAAGACTAAGAGATAGTAGCATAATAGCATTATAACCGTACATTTTCTTGTGGTTTGACTTAATCTCACCATGCTTCTTTGCATCATGTGATCTTCCAATTGCTGTGAATCAAACACCCAGAATGGCAGAAATCCTGTGTTTTTAAATTCTCTGTTTTGCACGTGCATTCCTATCCTATTCCTGTCTATTTCCTATCCCTGCATTGTTGGAATCCTCCAATTCAAACGAGCCCTTAAAGAATTACTTCTCTTACAGATAGTTGTCAGAGAAAACCTTGCGTGGTTTGTCCCGCTCCTGCTGTGCCGTCGACCACCCCAGCTTATCTGCTCCAACGACGGAATGGTCTAGCACAACAGGAATCCGGCCTCCAGACTGTCTTTCGCCGCCTCGGATCTTCTTCCCCGCCATTGGCAGCCATAAAAACTGCATTACCATCATCATCCGAGCAGATGACCTCGAGGACTACACGGGTCCGCAAGAGAGATCGCACTCTTTCGTGTCTGCTTACGTTATGCATCGCGTAATATTACATGCTACTTTATCGTCCTGTTCACTGATTAGACTCTGAGTCAGCTCCAAACTAATGGTCAAACTTGAGTTTTTAAATGGTTGTGGGGTACATATCAGGGCCGCATTCAATAGTATCTATCTACTATCTGGTTAATCTCCGGTGTCTACTATGAGTTTCATGTTGGGTGGGAAACAAACAGTAAAGAAGCCATTATCTGTATTTTTTAACTGAAGCCATTAGTTTTGGGTCTATCCACAGGTTGCTACCATCACTCTGGATTTCTGCATGCACTCCTTACATAATCTCACTATGTTTTATTCCTATGCATGACAGTTATTTTGAACAATGGAACTGAACATGTAGAGAAAAGGAGACGAGCCTTGCGTGGCAATAAAATTTCATGCAAACGGCGCTCCATGGTAGGCGCAATGGCAGCCCCCCTCCACGCATTTCAGATTGTAATCGAGAGGAAGATATCTGTTTTGAGGGGGATTCAGAAGGAGAAGACAACTCCTATTTACCCCCTGAGGTCTTCGCTCTAACTTGGCATGCTGATGTTGGTTATATCATGCATATGGTGTCTTGCATTGCTTACTTTATACATCAAATATGTCATCTACTTAGTTTAGACATCCTTTGTGCGAATGCCATCTGTATAGTATATTCATCGTTTATGTGAATTATGCAACGCCGTCTTGTTTAGCCAGGCATCATATATGTGAATTTTGCAATGCCATCCTGCTTAGCCAGTCATCTTATATGTAAATTATATCAGGCCATCCTTTTTTTTGTTACATATTATATTTGTCAACACTATTAGTACATTCACCTGCTCTTCGTGTGCATCAGCCATTTGACATGGTGATGGCAAATTCTGGAGTGAAAACAAGGTCTTCAGGGCAGACTATGCTATCTGACGAAGCGCATATCTCACTGGTTACAGATAGCTCCCCAGAGGAGGATTCAGAGACAGATGACCAGTCCTATTCCCCCTCCCCTCGAGGTGTATGCTCTAACTTGGCAGGGTTATGTTGCTCATATCATGCGTATGGTGTCTCGCATTGCTAATTTGATTAGTTTAGACATGCTTTGTGTGAATGCCACCTGTTCAATGTCTAATTACCATATATGTGAATTATGCATTGCCATCTTGTTGCAAGACATTATATATGTGAATTATACAATGCTATCTTGTTGCAAAGGCATTAAAATGTGAATTATGCAATGCCATGCTGTTTAGCCAATCATCATGTATGTGAATTATATCAGCTATCATTTTTTTGTATTACGTGTTCCATTTGTCGATAATGTTTGTATATTCAACTACTCTTCTTGTGCATCAGCCATTTGAAGCGGTGATGGAAGTATCTGGAGTGAAAACAAGGTATTCAGAGCAGACAATGCTACCTGCTGAAGCAGACATCTTGCTCGTTCTGTAGAGCTCCTCGAGGATGATTCATGATCGATGACCGATCTTATTTCCCCGCTGAGGTATATGCTCAAACTTGGCAGGGTTATATTACCCATGTCATGCATGTTGTCTTGCATTGTTTAGTTTTTACATCATATATGGATTGCCATCTGCTTACTTGCTTACTATATAAATCATATATTTGAATTATATCATGCCATCATGTTTACATTGTACATACACATAATCTATCTGAATTATGGCATGGCAACCGATTTAATAAAGACATAATATAGTTAAATCATCTCATCCTGTTTTGGGTTTACAGTCATCATACTTTGAATTATGGCATTCTATCCGTGAATGTATGTGAATTATGGCATGCCAACCTATTTAATAAACACATTACATAGTTATGTCATGTCATCTTGTTTACATAGTCTCATATTTTGAACTATGTCTTTCCATCTTTTTTAGTTAGCCAGCATTCATGCTATCCTGTTTAGTTAGCCATCATATATGTGAAATTGTGTCATGCTATCCTATTTGGTTAGACAGCATAAATATGAATTATTTCATGCCCTCTTTTATTCCCCACTATTCATTGCACATGTCTATCATACAATGTTTATACTTTCAATTAGTTTTCTTGTTTATCAGCCATTTGAATTGGAGAGCGTGATGGCAGTATCTAAGGGAGTAACAACACGGTCTTCAGAAAAGATAGTGCTACCAGTTGATGCAGATAGAACCACAGTTGTACTTGCCCAAGGACCAGATCCACCACACATAACCCAGACTCTCGCAGATTGTACCCCTACCCAGTTGGACTGAGAACCAGCTACACCCCTTCTAACCCCAACCCCGGAAGATAGTAACCCAGTTCCAGTTGACACAGCACCGTCTCCACCACAGAGCGCCCAGCAGACACGAGCAGTTAGTAAGGGAACTGCAGTGCCCAAAGCACGAGGACCACTACTCCGAATCACAACTCAACGCTTAAAGGAGAAGAAGATTTGTTCTCAGGTCAGGTTCTGTAGCTATGGTTCATACTCCTTTGCTCTTGCATTACTGTATTTACTCATACCAACTATTTTCAAATTTGAAGGATGGAATTGAAACTCCAATGGCGCAACAAGTATGTTTTAAACCTATTTCTTTAACTGGTTTGCTGTTGTAACCTGCTCTATGTTGATTTCAGTTTCAATTGAATAAACAGTTATGTTCTCATGTCATGCACATTACAAGTGTTGTTATTGCTCTATAGTTACCCCCACTTATATTCTATCTATTCTGCTTTGTCTTGAACAAATATTAATTGAACTGTGTTTCTATCTTGATTTGGCAACAAAAACTAGAATGATACAGACCATAAAGTGACCATGGTACATAGATATATGTTTGTTTCATGCTGTTATCCTGTCCACTTTACTACTGAACTCATTTACCAAAATGAGTTTCATATACAACATGGTAAACATGTGATGTGTCTGCTTGTTTCTCTTTTAGAACGTGGAAAAAATATTGGAGAACAGTACAGCGTTATCCAATGGTAAAGCAAGTAATGCAGAAAAGGTTCAAGATAGTGAGACATCCCTGTTGGTCTCCAAGAGAGCTGATAAAAACTATCTTGACGACAGTGAGGGAACCCAAAAGTCATGTCTTGATGTAGTGTTCGAGTTACTGGCCACTACTGCTGGCACAAGCTCTTCAAACTCGCTGCCTGAATCAGTTGGTCTTCTTGAGTCTCAACTTCAAGTTGAAAGACATCGATCAGATGTGCTGCGACAGGAAGTTGAAGGGCTGAGGAAGTCCGTGCAGAATTCAGATGCATATTTTCTAGTGCAACAGCAAGCACTGGAGGATTTAAGCGCCAAACAAGAGAAAGTTAATATGCTTTCTAAGAATCTTGCCAACATTATGGGTACCCAGGATATTGTTTCTTGAGATCTTCTGAAGTGGTTTCAGTTCTGGATTTGTTTTGCTGCGGTGTTTATTTCGCTGTTCGCCAACTTTGACAACCAGTGTATATGATATGCTGCCTTGTTCCCTATATTTGCACTGGTGGCGAACTTTGGTGCCCAGTGGATGTAATATGTGTAATAGCCATGATAGCCTAGCGTTAGTTGCTTGCTTATTTATTTCGTTGTTGTCTTGTTTATTTGTTTGCTTGTAGTCATTGTAGTTATTTTTCCGCGGTTTGCTAGTGGCTGCAATAACCTATTTTTTAAAACTAGGCCACAATAACCATGGGCTAATATTTATTGTAGTGACACTTGGCCTCCTACTGGCCGTAGAAACAATGGGCCTTCTAAGGGCCGTAAAAACAATGGGCCTTCTACGGGCCATAGAAATAATGGGCCTTCTATGGGTCGTAGAAACAATGGGCCTTCTGCGGGCCGTATCATCAATGGGCCCTATATGGGCCGTATGATCGATTGGCCAAACATGGGCCAAACACACCGCATTATGGCCGTAAACGGGCTAGAGTTGGAATCGTTCGTTCATGGGCCTACCATAATAGGACATCGTTAATAGGCCATATTTGATGATGCTATAAAAACGGCCCAACATATTAATGGACCACAAACGGGCTGACTGTAACCACGGGCTGAATTTGGCCCACAAGCAGAAAATGACAGTAACGGGCCATAAGTAAACGAATGCTGGAAATGAGCCCAAGAATAAAGGGGCTCTGATAAGGCCGAAAGATAACATGGGCTAAAAACGGACAACGAAATAACGGGCCGTGAATGGGTATAAAGTGACACACTGTTCATTACGGGCCAGTTTCACTACGGGCCGTTAATGTGTGTGAAGTGATACACTGTTCATTACGGGCCAGTTTCACCATGGGCCGTTAATAGGCCAAGAGTTACATAGGGCCTCATATGGGCCGAAAGACGTCATGGGCCATACATGCGCCAGAAGTGAAAATGGGCTGGAATCATATTGGATGGCCCAGATGACGCTACTGGGCCTAATTCGGATAGGGCGTAACGGGCCTTGGGTTAGCGGGCTGTAAATGGGCTATATGCGAACAGGCCGTTAACAGGCTTTCCGTCGGCCGGCCCATCACCTTTTGACCAAGCCAAATGGGCTGGCCTTTTCACAGGAATGGGCCTCTGTTGGGCCGTGCCACGTGTCTACGTATCATAGGCGCCTTTCGTCCAATGAGTGGATGACATTTGTCCCAATGATGAGCCGACACGTGTTTCCTCCAGCCAATGATGATTTTACACGTGGAAAAACCCAATTGGTCGGGGCTGTCAACGGGTTATCGGATCCAAAACCCGACCTGTCCCAATGGTGAGCCGACACGTGTTACGGTGGATGCCACGTGTCGGTCACCCTTGACGAAAGCACTTCTGTGATGCGCGATTTATCGTCATGGAAGTGGACACTTCCGTGATGATAATTTTGGTAATGTCATGGAACACTTCTACGACAGCACAGGTATGACTATCTTGATTCTGTCATAAAATTGTCATGGATGTACATCCATGACAAAAAATGTGACCTACTGTGACAAACACGTATCATCATGGAAGTGTATTTTTTTGTAGTGAAGACAGGCTCCTTGTCGACCTTGCCAGCCTTCGCGGCGGCCCTGGCAACCTTGCTGGACCGCTTGACCTCGCCCTCGTCGTAAACCTCGAGCTGGAAGATCCATTGGCACAGATGGGCGTGCCTCAGCACCGTCAGGTTGTTGTCGAGGCCGGGGTGGAGCCTCATGATGTCGGCGGCGTTCACGAAGAGCCAGGCCGGCCTCCCCTTGTCGTGCAGAGGGGCAATTCGGCGGCGGATGAAGTCCGCCCTGATCATCTCAAGGGTGAGCCTGGCCTGGGTGAGCCGAAGAATCCTAGTGGTGGCGATCGTAAGCTTCGTGCCGTTGGCGTCGACGTCACCCTAATCGCCCCCACGGACCAACGGTTTCTCGCGAACCGTGCAGAACGCTGGCGGGTCCTCCTCCTCAATCCAGCACCACCGGCCCCGCCATTCTTCCCACCTCTCCTTCGTGGCGCCGTCCGGATACGCCCCCTTGGCCCTCGGGATCCAGGCAACGCAGCTAGCAATGGCGTCGGTAGAAGTAATGGCGAAAGAGCGCCGTGCTGGGGTGCACCCCGACGAAGCCCTCTCAGAGATGTGCGAAGAGAGCCATGCACGCCACGGCATTCGGGGTAAAATCAGAGAAGGGGGGACAGAGCCCGCAGGAGAAATAATCGACAAAGAAGGGATACCGATGCGGGGAGGGCCTGGCACTGGCAGGGACGATGTGCGTGGCTGGATGCCCCGTCTTCTCTCCCCCCATCTTCACTCCCCATAGATCCTTGAACATCTCCCGAAGCTCGGGCACGCCAACCATCGAGGGGAAGTAGGCGGACTGCGCATGCCGCTCCACTAGCTTGCTCTCCGGCTGCTTCGACACGCCGGCGTCCTTTGCCGCTCCCTTGCTCTTGGTGGACTTGGGCGCCATGGCAGCTACGGGAAGCGAAAAAGCAGAGAATGGCGAAAGCACGGCGGCAATGGACGAAGGCAGAGAGGCTCGTGAAGAAGGAAGAAAAGGGGGCGGCTGTTCTGAGATTGAAGGAAGGCGCAAGGGAGGGGTAAAGTGAGCAGCGCGCCCGCGGTAATTACTTTTTATGGGGAAGGCGCGGGCCGCCTCCTTTCCCATTAACTGCGATACGACGCATGCGTGCGGACGCTGTCCCACGCATGCCTCCCACGTCACGCGCGCGCACACGACCCCCATGTCGCGCGTTCAACGCAGGTCGTGGAGAAGCGCAGCAGACGGAGCAGTTACCTCGATAAAAATCCGCCCGAACTGCCCACGCACCATTCTGGGCCTGGCCCAACAACGTGCTGCGCTTATGTATGGCCCAGGCCCGGGGGCTCCTGTCGGTGTACAAAAGCAGCGGCTCTCCTTTTGACCCCTTTACTTGTGCACGGGCAGTCAGAGCCTGCCGCCACGGCCACGCATAATAGAGCAGGGTAGGGAAGCTGGAGAGAAGCCTAAGACACAAGACAGAAAAAGCAACGACAAGGACCAAGGCCACAAAGATCAGATGGACGAAGCAGATTTCCCTGGCAAGGACCCTTGCCGGGGCGGCCTCAGCGGCACCGGCAAGACCCTTGCTGGGGCAGCTCGCCCCCACCAGCCGAGCGAGCCACCTTTGAGCCCACCAACGCTAAACAAACGCGTTGGGACAGGGCTCGGGAGGCACCTCCGTGCTGGCATGCAGATCTTTGTGAAGACAAAGAATAGTCGAGATCAAATGAGGATAGGAAGGCAACCATCCTCACCGAAGAAACCCACAAGACCCCCCGCAAGATCCTTGCCGGGGACGCCTACATGCCACGGCAAGACCCCTGCCGGGCCACCCAGCAAGACCCTTGCCGGGCCACCCGGCAAGCCCCTCGCAAAGCACGCCAGCGGGGCCACTGCCAAGCCCGCGCCAGCCAAGTCTTCACCGTCATTCGCATGCAGCTACCGACCCAACCAGCTAGGCAGGCACCTGCATGGCATCATGCAGCACCTGCGTGGCAACATGCAGCCCTTCGTGGAGGCTCCACCACCGCGCCACCTCAGCTGCCTGCCTACCTACATGGCACCGCATGCATCGCTGGCCAGGACGCGTGTCGAAGCAGGGAGGAGCGGCGACGGATGGGACGGGCCTCGCCCCCGTCCCCGAAAAGGGAAGGGACACCTAAGCCTTGCATTAAATGCGCTTTGTCCTTTAATACCAGCGATAAGGTCGCAACGTTGTAGCACTTTCCAACTCCTGTGTGCCACTGTGGCAGCCCCTCTCGCCTATAAAAGGAGGCCCATGGCACACGGGAGAAAGATTTAGCTCTTTCGAACCTAGCAGCACCCAGAGCTAGTTCAAGAGCTCAAGAATACTAAATACATCCACCAAAGCAGGATCATAGGGTTTTACAAATCTTTGCGGCCCGAACCTGCGTAAATCACCTTTGTGTTCTCTACTAGTCCTGCTCTACTCACGATCCCCGTGCCCCGCAACCGTAGAAGGGATTCCATTGATCCCATAGCTGTCGTTTCCCACCGACAGCCGTGGAATAACGCTCATCCACTAGTAGAAAAAGGGTCAAATGTGAAGCACATTAGTGCCGGTTTGATTTTGAGCCGGCACTAATGTGTGTTAGTGCCGGTTCCAACGGCTTGCCGGCCGCTCTCATTAGTTCCGGTTCGTGGCGAACCTTTAGCACCGGTTCGTGCCACGAACCGGTACTAAAGTGGGTGGTGGCAGGATGTTGTCAGTATGGGGCCCCTCCAGCACCTTTAGTACCTGTTTGTGTCATGAACTGGTACTAATGGTCGTCCTACATAAACCCTTCGTCCACCCGGGCTCGCTCTATTCTTCCCATTTCCCCTCTCCTCTCTGTTCTTCCCCTCTTCCTCTCGAGCTCATCACACATTTTGCCAAAAATTTATCAAGATTTGAAGGCCCCCATCCATTCAAATGATCACAAAGGTTAGCAACTTTGTCCTTTCATCTATCATTGCTAAATTAGCTCTTGCAATGCTTTTTATAGTGATTAATTTGTGATTTTAGTAATTTTGGAGGAATTATATGTGCTAGTATTTGATTTATATGCAATTTGAGGTAAAAAATAACACTTAGTTTGCATATGTAGGTGTGGTTTACTTAGTGCCTTCTAAATCTCCGTCGTAACCACCGTCTATCGCCTGCACCGTCCCGTCGCCGGCGTCACCTTGTGATGAGCCTCTTGTTCATGAATGTTTTATATAAAAAATAGATGTTTGTGTGATTTGGATATATAGTTACTCGTATAATTATCTTACCCGTACGTTGTTTGTTATACATAGTGCCATGGTTTTGATATCCGTCCCCGTCGGCCCTCGTCCTTGTTATGATTCGGATGTGGTATATTCTCTTTTAAACCAAGTTGTTGCATTTCGTGCTTATGACAAATTATGCCCATCAAGTTGACATAGATATTTTTATCTAGGAGGTTTGTGAACCGGAAATTCCAACCAACCCTATTGTCAAGAGGTTAAATTTAGTTGAAAGAGAAAACGAGTATTTGAAAGAAAAATTGAAAAGAATTGAGGGGGATAAGATGGAACTAGAGTTGCATGTTGCCGATGTCATCGATGATCACAAGATCAAGATGGAGAAAATGCGCTTGAAGATTAGAAAGATTAGAAAATATGCCATTGATAGTGAGGCTTGGTATCATTATGTTGTTCGATCAATTGTTACCTTAGTTGCGATCTTGATCACATTTGTTGTTGCATTTAAATGCTTTAGCTAAGAGTTGTTCGTTTGTTGCATTTAAGTGTTGTATGAACTATATATATATATTTGTATGAACTTTATGTATGAACTTGTATTAATTTGGTCTTTTCAGTATAGTGTAATGAAGATGAGCCGACAATGTATGTATGATGACTGATGCTCTCCCGAGTTCATTAATGGCGTGCATACTTTTCTGCTTGCAGCTGAGGCAAACAAATGGGCGGATGGTTTTATGCCTTGTCCATGTGCTGGTTGTAGGAATAATCACAATTACTCTACATCAAGAACCATTCACGTCCACCTGTTTGAGTCCGGTTTCATACCCCACTATAATGTTTGGACCAAACATGGAGAAAGAGGGGTTATGATGGAAGACAATGAAGAAGAAGAGGACGACGGCAGCTATCCTGTCCATGGGTTCCCTGAATACGATGATACAACAACGGGGGAAGAAGCTGTGCCGGCAATGAGGGAAGAAGCTGAAGAAGAGGCATCAGATGAGCCTGCCTATGATCTAGGTTGGGCCATTGTCGATGCAAAGAGAAACTGCGCAAGTGATTTGGAGAAGAAGAAGTTGCAGCGCATGTTAGAGGATCACATGAAATTGTTGTACCCGAATTGCGAAGCTTACAACAAAAAGTTGGGCACCACACTGGAATTGCTGCAATGGAAGGCGGAGAATGGTGAATCTGACAAAGGATTTGGAAAGTTGCTGGTAATGATAAAGAATATGCTTCCAAAGGACAACGAATTGCCCGAGAGTACGTACGAAGCAAAGATGGCTGTCTACCCTCTAGGGTTAGAGGTGCAGAAGATACATGCATGCCCTAATGACTGCATCCTTTACGGCGGTGAGTAAGAGGATTTGAACGCTTGCCCGGTATGCGGTGCATTACGCTATAAGACCAGCTGCGATGACCCTGGTGATGTCGAGGGCAAGCGCCCCAGGAAGAAGATTCCTGCCATGGTGATGTGGCATGCTCCTATAATACCACGGTTGAAACGTTTGTTCCAAAACAAAGAGCATGCCAAGGCGATGCAATGGCACAGAGAAGATCGTAAGAAAGAAGGAAAGTTGAGAGTACCCGCTGACGGGTCGCAATGGAGAAAAATCAAGAGAAAGTATGGGAAGGAGTTTGCAGATGATGCAAGGAACGTATGGTTTGGTCTAAGCGCAGATGTCATTAATCCTTTTGGGGAGCAGAGCAGCAACCATAGCACATGGCCTGTGACTCTACGTTTTTATGACCTTCCTCCTTGGTTGTGCATGAAGCAGAAGTTCATTATGATGCTAGTGCTCATCGAAGGCCCTAAGCAACCCGACAACGACATTAATGTGTACCTAAGGCCATTAGTTGAAGAACTCTTACAGTTGTGGAATCGAACAGGTGTATGTGCGTGGGATGAGCACGGACAGGAAGAATTTGCCCTAAAGGTGTTGCTGTTCGTGACCATCAATGATTGGCCTGCTCTCAGTAACCTTTCAGGATAGACAAAACAAGGGATACCGCGCATGCACGCACTGTTTGGATGATACTGACAGTATATATTTGGACAATTGTAGGCAGAATGTGTACCTAGGACATCGTCGATTTCTTCCGAGCAGGCATCCTGTAAGAAAGAAAGTCAAGCATTTCAAAGGTGAGGCGGATCAACGAACGAAGCCTCGCCACCGTACTGGTGCTGATGTACATGATATGGTCAAGGATTTGAAGGTAGTCTTTGGAAAGGGTCCTGTCAGATAACCTGTTCCGAATGACACTGACGGACGCGCACCCATGTGGAAGAAGAAATATATATTTTGGGAGCTGTCCTATTGGAAAGACCTAGGAGTCCGCTCCATAATCAACGAGATGCACGTGACGAAGAATCTTTGTGTGACCCTGCTTGGATTCTTGGGCGTGTATGGGAAGACAAAAGATACACCTGAGGCACGGGAGGACCAGCAACGTATGATCGGAAAAGACGGCATACATCAGGGTCATGCCAGCTATGCTCTTACCAAAGAAGAGAAGGAAATCTTCTTTGAATGCCCTTTCGAGATTAAGGTACCGTCGGCTTCGTCGAATATAAAGGGAATAATAAACATGGCAGAGAAAAAGTTCCAGAACCCGAAGTCTCATGACTGCCACGTGATTGTGACGCAACTGCTTCCGGCTGCATTAAGGGGGCTTCTACCGGATAACGTTCGATTAGCCATTGTGAAGCTATGTGCATTCCTCAATGCAATCTCTCAAAAGGTAATCAATCCAGAAATCATACCAAGGTTAGACGATGATTTGGTGCGATGTCTTGTCAGTTTTGAGTTGGTGTTCCCACCATCCTTCTTCAACATCATGACGCACGTCCTAGTTCACCTATGCGAAGAGATTAACGTTTTAGGTCATGTATTTCTACACAATATGTTCCCCATTGAGAGGTTCATGGGTGTCTTAAAGAAATATTTTCATAACCGTGCTAGGCCAGAAGGAAGCATCTCCAAGGGCCATGAAAATGAGGAGGTCATTGAGTTTTGTATTGACTTTATTCCTAACCTTAAGCCGATTGGTGTTCCTGAATCATGGCATAAGGGCAGACTGGATGGAAAATGCACGCTAGGAGGGAATCAAATAATATGTATGGACGGACATTCTCTCACTGAAGCACACTACGCAATTCTACAGAATTCCGCCTTGGTGGCTCTGTATATGGACGAACATAAGAATTTTCTAAGCTCCAAACACCCGGAGCGGTCTGATGACTGGATTACACGTGAACAAACCAGGAGTTTTGCCGGCTGGTTGTAGACACGTACCATGCATGATGCCTCTATTGAAGATGACTTGTACTGCTATCTGCCAGTTACCATCTTCGAATATAATGACTTTCAAAGGGTACGAGATAAATGGTAATACATTTTACACCATCGCCCAAGATAAGAGGAGCACCAACCAAAACAGTGGTGTCCGCTTTGATGCAACAACCAAGACGGGAAAGGAAACATATTATGGTTACATAGAGGACATATGGGAACTTGACTATGGACGTGGTTTGAAGGTCCCTTTGTTTCGGTGCAAATGGGTCAATATGGCATGAGGCGGGGTAACGGAAGACCCGCAGTACGGAATGACAAAAGTGGATCTCAATAATCTTGCGTACGCAGACGAACCATTCGTCCTAGCCATTGATGTGGCACAGGTTTTCTATGTGAAGGACATGTTTACCAAGCCGAGAAAAAGAAAAGATAAGGAAGCGAATGCATCATATGATGAGCCAAAGCGCCACATAGTTCTTTCTGGGAAGAGAAACATCGTGGGAGTGGATGACAATATAGACATGTCAGAAGATTACAAAAAGTTTGATGAAATTGCTCCATTCATAGTGAATATTGACCCGAGCATCTAGTTAAATGATCGAGATTTTCCATGGCTACAGCGCAAAGGGACACACACGAAGAAAAAGTTTCACACCCAAAGATCTGGGATGTGATCGGCTTCACTATCATCACTTTCTTATGTGTTTCACACCCAGGATGGAATCTCTGTAATAGTTAGGGTAGTTATGTGTTTTGGCATTTGAAACGCAAAGAAATTTTATGTGCAAACAAATTCTTTCATGCATTTACAGATTTTTTCAACTAAATGACCCTGAAATTGAAAAGCATTTCAAATGAACTCAGAAAAGGTTGAAAGTTGGCATGGTATCATAATTTCACCCACATAGAATGTGCAAAAAAGTAGAGAGGGTTACCACAAAAACTGGATGCACTTTCTGTACAAAATGGACAATCTCTTTCGAAGTATCAGGGTTTCGGACGATAACTCATCTGTTACAAAGGCATTTCATTTTTTAAATAACCTAAGCATTACCAAATTGAATATAATGATAAAATACACTAATATTAAACATAAGAAAAAAGAATCACTGAAAAATCTATTTTCAAAGTTAAGTTATTCATAAACTAGTGATTAGACAAATTTCAAATAATTCAAAATTTAAACTATTCAAATTTGAAAACTACTGGCACCATCAGAAAGTTTGTAAATTTTTTGTACCTAAAGCAAAAAATCTTCACAAAGAAACTCTACATACAGCAAAAAACAACTCAAAAATAAATAAAATAAAAATAAATAAAGCAAAAAAACCACCTACCAGGCCAGAGCGGCCTGCATACAACTAGAAACCGAACGTGTTTTTGGGCCAGGATGCAGGCCCGCAAAGGCCAAGTAGGCCCACATGGCAGCATAGAACAGGTAGGCCCAGTAGGCCTGCTTTGGAGAGGAGCTCGAGAGTGCTACCGCACTGGGGCTTATAAACCAGTGCAGACGCCCCTCGGCTAGCGAGGTGGGACTAAACTTGCCGCACCGCACCTGCGCCAGCGCATCCTCTTTAGTACCGGGTCATGGCTCCGAGCGGTACTAAAGTGGGGGGGTCTTTACTACCGGTTGGAGCCACCACCCGGTACTAAAGGTGGGCGCTTCCCGCCGCTTGGCCTAGCCAAAGCAGACCTTTAGTACCGGTTGGTGGCTCCAACCGGTACTAATGGGAGGCTCTATATAAGAAAACACTTCAAAAAAATTCATCAGTTCGTTCTCCCTCTGCTTCTTCTCCTCTCCCCCGTCGTCGCCTCCTAAATCGCTGCCCCTCGTCGCCGCCCCCGTCCCCATCGCCGTCCGTCACTGTCGCCGCCGCCACCATCGCCGTCCCCGTCGCCGTTCGTCGCTGTCCCCTCTGCCTCACCGTCCCGTCGCCTCGTCGTGTCGTCGCCTCGCCGTCGCCGTCGCCGTCGCTAGCGCTATGAGCCCCTCTCCCTGGCCGGCCGGCCCCTCTCCTCCCTCCAATCGAAGTCGTCGTGCCGCCGACGCCGTAGGTGCACACGTGCACGCGCGCGCACACACACACACACGCACGCACACACACACATACACGCGCGCACACACACACACACAATTTTCTTTTTAGGTTTTTTTTCTGTTTTTATACAAATGTTTTATATGAATTAATTAATTAGATTAGATTAATGTCAAATAGTATATAGAAATGTTAGAAATTTTAGAAATGTTAGTTTTAGCTAGATGAAATAGATTAATTTCAAATTGTTTTAGAAATGTTAGTTTTTAGTTTCTGATAATTTTAGTTATAGAAATTTAGAATGTGCATATAAGTCACAATCTAATCATTTAAAAAATGTTACTTTTCACGGGCATATGGTATTTGTTCTCGATGATGCCCAGCCCGCATCCTCGCCGTCGACCCATTCGCGACAACGTCCGGCTGACCCATGTCCGGGAGGGGGGCGCCGCTTGCTGAGGAACCCGGCCTCGGGTCCCGTCGTCGATCCTGATCTCCTTTGGTGGCGTTCGCGTGGGCCACGTTCGGTGCAGAGGGAGCCGGCCCCACCGGAAGTGGTGCATCGCCGTGTCAGGGAGGAGGACGAGCACGTCCATCGCTACATGGCTGCTATGGACGTCAGGTTCTCCAATACCTGGCAGGTTCTTTGGGCAGATGACCGGAGATATGATCATGTGATGGTTCCTTCTCTGTGGGTGTCCACCGCCCACGCCCCAGGAACCGCGAGTGGCCTAGATTCTTATATAGTATTCGATCTTTATTAGCTACCTAGCCAGTGATGTATTCAATATATAATATTCGAGACGATGTATGCGAGATTATATATTATTCGAGACGATGTATTTGAGATTATATATTATTCGAGACGATGCATATTATGTACTATATGATTTAGTTTTTCCTTATTGATTGCATCCATGCATTGTAATTTGAATACTAAATTGTTTTATATTTCTTATGGATTAGTTAAATAAAAGCTATGGCGGACAATACCGGCAGAGAGGGACCGGCAAAGAGAAGAGGACATACGCAGCCCTAACAGGCCAGATGATCTGAATGAAGTAGATGACGGCTCCCAATATCTGAACAATACCGGGGAGGGTGATGATAAGATATTCGATCTCGACGACCGAGCTGATGATGTCATGAACTATGATTATGATTATGATGACGCAGACAATGATTATGATGACGCATACAATGTTGATATTGAAATAACAAAGACTACCGGCGAGGTATATTTATATAAGCAGGCATCTAGTGATCATCACATGTTTTTTTATTTGAAGATATATTAACGAATCGATCTTTCTTCTTTCAGCCCCCCGGATCGAGCAAATCTGCTTCTACAGACAGCGGGACAAAGCGAGGCCCGGGCAAAAAGTTGAAGGAGGGTGTAAAGTAAAACATCGACTCCATCAAAGCTAGTGGCGAACCCCTCACACCTAAGAACATTGCGAACAAGTTCGTTCGTCAGTGCGGAGTTCTTGTGAAGGAACAACTCCCGATCTCCATTCAAGAATGGAAAGAGCCAAAAACTAAATGTCTAGATGTTACTTGGTTCTACGACAGAGCAAAAGAAAAGCTTTGGGAATCTATGATGGAACATTTCACCCTACCAGATTATTTCACTGATGCAGATGTGCAGAAAGTCAAGGACGCTGCTCTTAAGAAGATGGCAATTGCATTCAACACTGAAAACTGTATGGGCCAACTACGTCGCTGCAGAAAGGAAGACTCTAGAATTCAAGGGAACACTGGAGAAGCAAAGAGAACACTGGCCCGCTTACGTGAAATTCAAGGAATCAGAATTATCTAAGGAACGGTCGAGAAAAAACAAGGCCAATGCCGCAAAAAAGACGCAGTTCCATAGGCTGGGGCCAGGTGGCTACACGGTGGCAATGCCTAAGTGGGATAAGTCTGAGCAAGAGATGGAGGATACAGGGGTCACTACGGTTACTAGGAGCTGGCCCCCCATGTGCAGAACTTGGTTCTATGCACATGGGGGGGCGTTGGACCCGAAGACAGGCTTGGTTTCGAAGAAGGCATGTCTAAAAGGAGCCGAACAAAAGTTACTTAACACAATAGAAGATGCTCGAAAGGGGGTGTTCACGCCCAACAGAGAGAACGATGAGCTTACGCGCGCCCTGGGAAATCCTGAACACCTGGGAAGAACATGAGGCAAGGTCGTTATTCCCTGGTATGAGGGCTTTTCGGAATGGAATGACGACTACAGGTGCCGTGCAAGAAAGAAGATGGAGGAAGAGAAGAAGAGGAAGCAGGACGTAGAACGCCTTCAAGGCCTAGAAGCAAGGCACGTGGACATGGCACTCAAATTACATCGGCAGCAGCAGCAGATCGAGTCACTTAGCCAGGAAAGGGGGTCTCAACAGCGGTAGCAGGTAGCGGATGATCGTCTAGCATTGGATAGCACCATCCCATCCATGCCGAGAAGCAGCGTTGGTTCCGCCCCGGGCGACGCACTGCTGGATAGATACCTTGTGGATGACATCATAGAGAACACTAAGTATGAGCTACCACTAGTGCAGAACCGGCCTTTAGTGCCGGTTCGTAACGGCCTTTAGTGTCGGTTCGACAACCGGCACAAAAGAGTGGGGAGTAAAGGCCCCCCCCCTTAGTACCGGTTCGTCACGAACCGGTGCTAAAGTGTCACCACATGGCACGAGCCAGGCCCGGGTGCGTGTAGGACACTAGTACCGGTACTAAAGGTGCTGCAGGGGCCCCAGCCTGACAACATCCTGCCACCACTCTCTTTAGTACCGGTTCATGGCACGAACCGGTGCTAAAAGTTCGCCATGAACCGGTACTAATGAGAGCGGCCCGCTAGCCATTGGAACCGGCACTAATGGACACATTAGTGCCGGCTCAAAATCAAACTGGCACTAATGTGTCTCAGATTTGCCCCTTTTTCTACTAGTGTACACTTCAAAATGAAGAACATATCCATGAAGGTGGTGGACGTCGTTGCTTTTACAAATCCCCCCGAAGCAACCTTCCATTTCAACGCGATTCCAGTGGGCTATGCTCGTGTCTTGGTTGATGAGGTGGTGGACCAATATCCGGGACTAGAGCTTGACATCCCTGGAGGTGACGACGAGCACACACTGGGAGAGGCCATACATCGTATCATCCTATGGAGAAAGGATTGCATCATCTTTCGAAGGCCACCGACATCGCGTCAGCCGACTCCTTCTCGAAGTCCGCCACCGAGTCAGCAGACTCCCGCTCCTCCAAGTCCACGAACGTGTGAGCCGACTCCTCCTCGAAGTCCGCCACCGTGTCAGTGGACTCCCGCTCCTCCAAGTCCACAAACGCATGAGCCGACTCCTCCTTGAAGTCCGCCACCATGTCAGCAGACTGCCGCTCCTCTAAGTCCACCAAGGCGTGAGCAGACTCCTGCTCCAACTCAGCCACGTCAGCCGTCTCTGCCGTCTCAGTAATCCCAGAAGAGACACGTCGCAACTATGGTGCATAGTGGTACGAGTCGAGGTAGTACCAGAGGTACAGGCGGAGACAAGCGATATAAATATGGTCGAAGCCTCGCTCCTCTTCCTCAGAGGCCTTACGACATGATCGAGGAGCAAAATGAAGTCATAGTGCAGGCCCAAGTGGACGCCCACTTTGGACCGAAACCGGCACCGCCGCCAAGGGAGAAAGTGCCTAAGAAAGTTATTGACCACTTTATTCATATGGCAAGAAAACCAGCTCGCAATCCTGTTGACTCAGACTATGAGCGCGAAATCAGGAAGGCACATCGAGTACGACTACATAAAGAAGCAAGCTCGAGCTCGAGCCAACAAGTACCTGACAAAAAATGCGGGAAAACCGTTCCCCAGCTGGGAGAACAGGCGGCGCAATCGATCACCCGGCTTGTTGTGCCAACAACACATGAGAGTACATGTGCCCTATATCTATGTGGGCAAACCGTTAACGTTCCCCAGCTGGGCAATGTGGTAATAACCGAGGAGCATATAATGCAGGCTGAAATGCTCAAGATCACTTTTGGACAACTCCTCGATATCGAGCCCATGTCTCCGCTTAGAGAGGAGGAAATAAAACGGAAACATGTCCGGGGCCAACCTTTGGTCGAGCCAGATGAGCTCAAGAACCTCCCAACGAGAATGTATGAATTGCATCAATGGTACATGAACATTACCAAGATTTCCAATCGAGAGTCCCTCATGGTGAATGTCAAGGAGGAGCATTACTTCCATGAGAAAGCTGTGTCCGTTGAGTATTCAGAACTATTTCAGTTATTCGATCAAGATGCACTTGACAAATCTATCGTCAGTTGCTATTGTCTGTAAGTGATTTCTTTCTGTAATTTAAGTCTCAAGCTAGCTGTAGTGATCATTTTGATCAATCATTACCTTTAATTATCCTCACTATATTCTTTTCTGTGGTATTATGCAGGATGAAGATGTATGAAATGAAAAAATCTGGACGCTATTGCATTGGGTTCACTGACCCAAACACCGTTAATGAATACACATGAAAAATTCCAAGTTGTCGAGCAAGTTTAGAGGAAAGCATGCTAGAGTTCTCGAAGTGCCTCAATACCAATGAAGATATACTACTTCCTTACAACTTCCTGTGAGTCACACTGTCTTGTACCACAAATACTGTTTTTGCTTACTAGCTAGCTAGATGTTAATAATTAAGTGTATAGAGTTTAGGGTAGTTGATTAGTGTTGTGCACATGCCCCCTTAATTGAGACATGCAAACGTGTGTGCATGCAGTTTCCACTGGATCTTGTTAGACATTAAAGTTGACGAAGGAAAAGTTGAAGTACTGGACTCAGTACTTAAAAAAGAAAGTGACAACACCATCTTGAAGGGGATAGTCAAGAGGTAATTTGAATCATTATTAACTATATCTCGGCCTATTTAGTTCATCATTTCCTGATATGAACTATTGAATAACCCCTTTATTAATTTTCTTTGCCAGCGGGCAGGGCTTGGGCAAAGTTCATCAAGGTGACTCCAGGAAAATGGGTAGAAAAGCTGTTTTGGTATCGACCCAAGGTAAGTAATTAAGTAGTACTAGCTAGCTAGCTACCATCTCTTTAATTCTTGTTTCAATACCATTAATTAATTAGCATGCTTGATTAATTATTACCTGATTAAATTCAATTCTCGTAAAGGCCCTGAAGCAGGCGCAGGGGACTGATGTGTGTGCATTCTACGTTTGTGAGAACATTCGCATGAAGCGTCCGAAAGGAGCAGATCTGATAGACAGTGATGGGTACGTTTCACATAACACTATTCACAATTTTTACATAATTATCAATATTGATCTCCTTCTTAGTTCCAGGACGTGCGGGAGAAGCTCCTACCAACGGAGCGCATACAAGCACTTCAAGAGGAAATAACGGGATTTTTGCTCGACCAGGTCATAGATCCCAAAGGAGAATACTATTACCCGCTACTGCCCCCATGAACCACTTGTCATCGTGCTCCGAAGGCACCAAGGCAACATGTAGGAGAAATTGTATATATACCTAATTGTATAAATATATACATGCATGTGTGTGTGTGAATTATAATTGTGGTTGTGAGACATTTGATGATATATATATACGAGAAATTCTATTTAGATATATATATGCATAACGTGTACTATATGTAGTATCGTAAAATACCAGCAAAAAAATTTTAAATGGAAAAATAAAAAATAAAACCAAAACCCCCTCAAATATTTTAGTACCAGTTGGTGTTACTAACCGGTACTAAAGGGCTCCCCGCCCCCGGCGCTGGCTCGTACCACATGGGTGCACTTTAGTGCCGGTTCATGCCTAACCGGCACTAAAGGGGGGGGGGGATTTAGTCCCCACTCTTTAGTGCCGATTGCGGAACTGGCACTAAAGGCCCTTACGAACCGGTGATACATCCCGGTTTTGCACTAGTGATCTTCGGCCCTACTACAACTGAGCCATAGGCTCCTCTTATGTACATATTATTGACAATGTATATATTATGATCAATATAATAAACCGGCATCCCTTATAAAGCAGGGCCTCTGCCGTTCTTCATAACAACTTTTGATTACTTGGGGGCTTTGTTTATAAAACAGAGTTCTGATTGTCCATTGATTCGGTTCAAAGGTTGTATAAAAAAACTTGGGGGCTTGTTACCCAAAGTCAAAAGGGGTCAAAGAGAGTATTGCAAAAGTAAAACTCAAACATAGGCACCCATTGAGCACAGCTCAAAATATTGCTTGGGGGCTCTTTGCTTCTACAAGAACAAAGAGTCTATAACATTGTAATAGGCTATAAAAGCCAGGCTTGGAAGCCCGGTGTATTCAACTAAAACCCCAGGTTATCCTGCCTTTTTAAGTAAGCCACTCCATCTAGGTAATCCTGGTATGACCCGTCAAACATTTGACAAGTCAATCTTATAAAGACGCTGAACTTGTCATAGTTAAAATGACGATTGGTTAATGTGAGGTCCATCTTATAAGGCTTTGTGAAATGGTTTAACTCAGTGGCCTGGCATCCCATGAAAAGCCTCGCCTTTTTCATGTTTTCTTCTGAATTCTTTCTTTTAGTGTTTTTATTTTGATGTGGTTTATATTAAGCCGCTGTTTAATGACCTGGTCTGGCTTTTGAGTTACCAAGTACAAAATTACAAGATGACCGGTATCAATTGACCCGGCTTGGATTTCAACTACAAGTTGTCAGTGCATGATCAGTTATAATCCGGTGCTTATTGACCCGGTCTAGTTTCGACTACAAGTCGCAATTATGATCTACAGATAATCCGGTGTTTATTACAACCCAGTACGGTTTTACTATAAACTGGCAAAACATGGGAGGAGTTATCAGTACTCAAGACTTGGGTTATCACCCTTACTACAAAGAGCTGGTAAACCAACGACGTGATTCAATATCACAGGTATGATATATATTTCATATTTGATTATTTTTAAAGTACATCCTTGGTTATAAACCCTAGTTATATGTTGGGCATTATGACCCGTCCGGCGGTAAACCGCCAGGACACTTTAAACCTGTTGTATGCAGGAGCAGATTGAATACACTGTTAAGGATCATAAGCAGACATAGCATATCTTAAACATGGCGGTTTAACAGTGTCATGCAAAGTAAATATGCTCGAAGGCATAAAAGAGCAAGCGTTTAAACTAGACTATTACAAGGCACTTTGATGCCCAAAAGGATAATTGTTTTCGACAAGTGTTGCAGTATGTAGAAGCTAAATCGGTCTCCATTTTATGACACTTCACCAGGCTGTCTTGAAGATTGTGGATCATCCTGTGCTGGTTCAGCCTCCTCCTCTCCACCTAGTGGCTGGAAGTCGATGGTTGCCCAATCGATTCCAGTTAGGGTCTTGAATACAGCTTCATCTCTTATAAGTGTGGAGGGTTCAACATCAGGGGCGTAGGTATTCTTACAGATTGGCGGGATAAGATTTTGCACATCATAAGTTGGCACATTAACCCGTTTGTTGTCAGCGTTGTAAATCGACTGATAATGAGAAAGATCGGCTTCTTTAGCCAGTTTACTAGCCAATGGCCGCATTTCCTTTGTTAAAGCCCGGAGATCATCATTATCAAAATCTGGTCCATCTTCCTTCAAGCTCGGATAGCCATTTCCCACATCAGTCGGATTAAGATCAGGTATCCACGCCTTGGCCCGAGTTAGTGCTGTAAGAGAACCTGCCCTTGCAGCTGATCTTTTTAGCTCTTCAAACTGGGCAGGCATCATCGACAGCCTCTCTAATGTCTCCTTGATCAAAGTTAGGGGCGGATTGCTATGTGAAGCTACGCAGATGATCCGTTGAGCACAGGTATATAATTTCTCTATAAGTGTATAGGAAGCCTTCAGTTTCTTCCACATATCAGAGCCAATATGAGTGATGCGAGATCGTGCATTGTTACAAATATTGGTAAACCGGCCATTGTATGAAATTTTACATGCTTAAAAGGTTTATGAAGAGGTTCTTTACCAAAAACAGTATAAGTCATGGCATCTATTTGTCGTTTCAAGCCAGTCAGATCTTCTATTACCAGATTAAGGGATGCTTTAGCATCTTCTGCTCTCTTCAGCAGCGCTGTCTTTTCTGTGTCCCAGCCTGCCCGTTCATTTTTGAAGTCCTCCTTCAATTTCTCCATGGCTGCCAAAGCGGTGGTCAGCTCCTCCTTGGCCTTGGCAGTCTCTATTTGTTGAGACTTGATATTTTCTTGAAGATCGGTGATTTGGGATTCCTTTTTGGTCAAATCAGCCTGCAAGAGATTCAATTTATAAGTTGGCAGTGCATATTTTAAGTCCCAAGCACATAACAAGTTATCCACTTGGCACTTGGGGGCTAATGCCTATCTCTTTTTATTACAAATTATTACAAAGTCCCAAGCACATAACAAGTTATACACTTGGCACTTGGGGGCTAATGCATGTTTGCTCAGGTCAGGATCAAGGATTCTTCTCTAATCATCGGGTTACAAAGTTGTTCAACAATGAATTTTTTGAACCTTGACAGAAAAGTATCGGTTCACCCTAAAGGTATAAACCGGCCCTTGGGGGCTACAAAGGCAAATTTTAAGTCTTGCTATGATACAAGTCCCGGTTCATACCAGTATTATAAACCGGCCCTTCGGGGCTACTGGAGTTAATATTATAAACTGGATATAAAGGAAGAATCAATTAAGTAGAGATAACACTATTTACCTCATAGCGTTCCATCATCATGTTCACTAAACCGGCTTCATAGTCACGGCTTGTGTACAGACGGTTTAAATAACCAGAATGGTTATCTTGGGCGCGGAGGTGGGTATAGGCTTCCAAGTGTCCTTTCCACTTACCCTTGCCAGCAGCACAAATTTCATCTTTGGCGGTGTGTTTGGACAAAGCAATAGGGTTGCTAGGGACTGTGTAGCCAAAGCCAGTAACCATAACATCATCTGCTTTATCATCAGCAGTTTTGACTGGACTCCCCGATTTATCTCCAGCTTTAGCCGGGCTTGGCGGATCAGCAACATGACTTGTTGGATCAATTTCTGTCTGTTCAACAAAAGTGTCCGGATCTTGAGGTGGCGGATCATCCACAATAGCGTCAGCATTTGGTTCTGATGGTTCTGGGGTCTTCTCCGGTTTAGTGGTCGGGTTATCATCAGCCGGTTTATTCAGTTTGGCTTTTTTGCTGGGCCTAGGCTTGGCACTGAGAGGAACAAATATAAAGGTCAGTATAGTAGGAAAATATAAGGGGTTAAGGATTTATTTAAGCATAACTCACCCAGGAACAGTTTTGAGGGTTGGGAGTTGTGTCCCGGTTGATTCGCCGGAAGAGGAATGAGAGGTTCCCTGATAGTTGGAATCAGACGGGTTAAGAGGAAGTTTGAAATAACCCGCCTTGGGATAACATATCTTGGAAATATGAGAGACCTCTGGGCGGCATTTACGAACCAGCGTGTTCGATAAACCGGAGGAAGTTACCACCTGGCCATTATGACGGGTTGTGCGACGAGCTTCATGTTGCTATTTCTTCAAAACAAAGTTTGGATCCAAGTGAGCTAGGGGCTGAGAAAATCATACTTTCAGGTTTGCTTGACGGGTTTTCTGTGTTGGCAGAGGATCTGAGCCAGAGGAAAGAATAATTACCTCTCCGTCACCAGCGTGGCTAGCCTCAGCATCACCCTGATAAGGATCATTGGTCAATGAGATGTATGAAAAAGGAACCAAGTGAATCAAGTTCTACCTCTGACTCATGATCATCATCATCAGCATCAATGTAATTTAACTCGTTGGAGTCAGCAGTTTTCTTCTTGGCAGGTTTTTTGATAACCTTAGTCTTGGGGCGAGGAGTCTTGGCCGGTTTGTCCCGTAGCTTCTTATTCCCGAACGGATCATCACCCTGTCAAAGATTGACAAAATTTTGAGAGGATATTTAGAAGGATCGGATTAAAGCAATAGTTATATGATCCTTACAGCTTGCGGTTTATTGGAAGCACAGAAGGGATTCAGCCCTGTTTTGCTGCAGACAGCCACCGATCATCTAGTATCTTCTTAACAACTTCAGTAACTTCATCTTCTGTTAGCTGAATGTCAATATGTCGTTGAGGATCTTTAAAGTCCCATGTGTACTCACACATTAAACTGGGGCGTCGGCTTAAAGGAAGAATGCTCCACGAGATCCAGCAACGAACAAAATCGACGCTTGTTAAACCGTTTGCAACGAAGGCCCGAAGCTTTGAAAGTTGTGGTGCATACTTGGATCGTTCCTTGGCGCTAAGTCGTTGGGGAAATGGATGTGTATTGGTAAGCTGGTGAGGACGATAACCCGGCAGAGGATTCTTGTCAGTTGGAGACGTATCTCGGCAGTAAAACCAAGTCTGATTCCAGTCCTTGGGGTGACTATGATGCTTGGCATGAGGGAAGCTGGCATCTTTTCTCTTCTGAATTGCCATCCCGCCAAGTTCAGTATTGGGTTCGTCTGTAAATTCTGTACGTCGGTTTAAATAGAAGAAATCCCTAAACAGTCCAACTATGGGCTCCTCTTGCAGATAAGCTTCACAAAATACTTGGAAATTGCAAACATTGGACATAGAATTTGGTCTAGCTAATATCTTGAGGATGGAGTTGCAAGCTATCAAGCCCATCACGGAATTTTTTTGATCCGGGAGGGGTAAACCCTCGACCCGGATGATCAACAAACACAATCACTTCTCCATCCTTAGGCTTAGGAGGATTTTCTGGACCAGGGACTCTCGAGTGGATGACCTCTTTCTTTGCTAAAGCGCCAGTACTGACTAACCCGTTCAATTGTTCCACAGTAACCCGGGATGGAACCCAATTACAGGAATAAAATTGCTTGGACATTTCAATGAAAAGCTGAAAAAAGATCAATGCCGGTTTAAGATTCATAACTGACAAGTATAATGCGTCGCAAGGTCAGAGGGAGAAGATGTTGAGGCATATGTACATGTTAAACCGGAGTCTGACATTGGCAAGGTTACAAAGATAAACAAATTGGCGGTTTAGAAGGGGACTAATGGTACCGGCCGGATTATCATTTTATAAAATTAAACCGCCTATACTGGTACGGAAGGTACAGATCTGAAAAATGACTAAGTAATGGAAAAGCAGGTTTCACAGATTGGTATGATAATTTTCAATCTGCTGCGTGTCAGAAAATCAGAATATATCCAGATCAAAATATTGGAAACAAAGCAGTTGATGCAGATTCGTATGGGGTTTTCTACTTAAGCAAGATGTCGTGACGGACAAAAAAGGGCTAAAGCCATTGCTGTACAGGTGGAGTACTGAGATTTGAATCAAAAAACCAGTGCGTGGTGACGAACACTAATGAACATCGAGGAACGTTCAAACCCTAATGGCAGATCTATGGCAGAAGGAAAAGAGGCTTACCGATGCTGATAGAACAGCGGTGAGGCGCCGCAATTCTCTGGTACGTTAAGGGTGATGTAGCGGCCGGAGTTGAGGTCTAGGAAGAAGACTTGGTGGCGGCGGCGGAGCTTGAGTGCTATGTCGACGCGAGGAAGAAGATGAAGTGAAGAGGCACGAGGGGGAAAAGTGAAAATGACCCCAGTCCAATTTATAAGTCAAGGGGATAAGTGATAGGCGCAAAAATCGAGGAGCCCAAAAATTGGATATGTGACAGAGCTGTCGCTTCGATCTTCGGACTTCATTAAATAAGTGATAAGTATATAAGTTTTTAATAACAGGTAACGTCATGGCGGTTTACGATAATCTTGGAAGATGATGTCATGGCGAGTGACAAGGATTATGAGGAAATATTGAAGATTAACATGAACAAGTTCAAATCAACCTGGGGCCTAATGTTGGGGATATAACTAGCGAGTATAAACCGCCTAGGAGGGGCCGGGTTACGCTCGTAGGTATTTATTCATATCTGAAGCCCATGAAGACATGGAAGATGGCGCTTTACGGAGGAGATTGGACATGAAGGCCCAAGGCCCAAGGACGGATTAAGACCCGTAGATGGAAACCGCCATATGATGTAAGACTTGTATTGTAAGGAATATGAGATGAGTCACCGAGCCAGAAACGTTGTATGAGCCGGCCGGTACTCTATAGACCGCAGGCCGTCAACCCATGTATATAAGGGGACGACCCGGCGGTGGTTTAGGGACAAGTGACAACAACTCGAGAGCCAGGCAAAGCGGATTCGCTCCCTGGTCATCGAAACCCTAGCAATTCCACATCAATTGGATTAGGCCTTTACCTTCACCGCAAGGGGCCGAACTAGTATAAACTCCTTGCATCATTTGTCCCGCTTTAACCCCTTTAAGCTAACCCATCGCGATGGCTCCATGACTAAGTCCTCTCACGCTTGGACATCTGATGTGACTAATCCACGACAGGGGGTCACCGGCGGGGTTGGGAAGGGGGCACCGTTAGGCGGGGGCGCCGGTGGGGTCGGGGAGCGGTCGGCGGGCGGCGACCGTGGGAGGGCGCCGGTGGGGTCGGGGGTGCGGTGGGCGCCGACCGGGGCGAGGGGCGTCGGTTGGGTGTGGGGGTGTCGGTGAGAAAGAGAGAGAAGTGAGACAAAGAAGAGACCGCGGGGGGTTATGTGTTCGCCGACCTTTACGGAGCGTCTGTTGGTGCGGCTCTCGGTAAACGTACGAGACCTAGACCTAGGTTTTACACCTTTTCCTAGATAAACGCTCGGCAAAGGATAAAGCACACACAAAAATGGTAAACATACCGAGAGCGACACTCGGAAATGACACTCCTCCCTTATCCACTCAAGGCGTAGGCATGCCACAAGGACATCACAAATGATTCCACATGCCACTGCGTGGCATGATTTCATGTGCCGCCTTGCTGATCTGCAATTCCCGGCGATGGAACCCTAGAAGAGCAATAAATTTCTCGAATATTGCACGTGTACCCAAAAAATGCGAGGCCTTGGCACGTGCCATGCGGTTGCCCCCTCTTAGAGCACGAGAAATTTTGAGGCCAACGGAGCAACAGGACCAGCACTTCCTGCACAAACCAGACATGTTCCCTCTCGATACCCAGGTACTAGCTCGGAGACGGTGCGGTTTACAAGCAGCCTCAGGTGAGGCTTACTCGAAACGCGTCCAAACTTTTACCACACCCTACAGAGGCCTTGTGATGACACCGTGCCAGATCCCGAGCAATCCTACTATCGTATGATTTTCCAAGGATTTCAACGGTTGCATCAGGAATGACACCGACGTACTTTGGTAACCCGGTGGCAGGGCATGCCCCTCCCTGGTCTGTCCAAGGCGTAGGCATGCCACAATGACATCATAAATGATTCCCCATGCCGCTACCTGGCATGATTTCATGTGCCACCTTGCTGATCTGCAATTCCCGGCGATGAAATCATAGCAGAGCAATAAATTTCTCGAATATTGCGCGCGTCCCCAAAAAATGCGAGGCTGTGGCACATGCCATGCGGTTGCTTACTCTTAGAGCACGAGAAGTTTTGAGGCCAACGGAGCAACATGACCAGCACTTCCTACACAAACCGGACACGTTCCCTCTCGATACCCAGATACTAGCTCAGAGACGGTGCGGTTTACATGCAGCCTTAGGGGAGGCTTACTCGAAATGCGTCCAAACTGTTACCACACCTTACAGAGGCCCTGTGATGACACCGTGCCGGATCCCGAGCAATCCTACCATTGACATCACAAATAGTCCATCTCCTTAACAAGAGTGTAATGAATACCGAAGCTTACTGCATCTTGACTATCCCACTATTTATATTTAAACAGGTCTTGTTGCTTGTCTGTAGGTGAGGTGGGACTAAACTTTGATGGTGGCCTTATCTTTACCGAGAGCCACTCTCGGCAACTGCTCGTTTACCGAGAGCCACTCTCGGGTAACAACCACTAGAAGATTGATAGTGACTGTATGGACTCTTAATAATGAGAGAAGACCGAAGCTTAATGCAGTTGGACTATTGAACTATTTAAATAGGTCATTTTGCTAATCGGCAGGCGTGGTAGGACTAAATCTTTCCCGAGCGCTACTCTCGGCAAAGAGTTGCAACCGTGACCGTGCCGTTAGTCGCCGCCGAATGTGCCACGTGGCAAAACATTGTTGTGTGTGGCCGGGTGGCCCTTGGCAAATAGTGCCTTTGCCGAGTATAGCCTGTTTGCCGAGTAATACTGTCGGCATAGTCGTGTGTTTGCCGACTTATTCCCTTTACCAAGTGCGATTCTCGGCGTTCTTTACTTTGCCGAGTGCCCGTGTTTTGTCTCTCGGCGAAGACACCGACACCCGGCGTATACGAAAATTCCAGTAGTGTGTGCTCAATCGAGAGCCCAATGCTTTAGCCCACAACGTTGTGGCGTGGACTATGCCAACTAATGTGGGAAACTCAAAGAACAGTGCCCTGAAATATCTAAAAAATCGTTTTGTAGAGTGAAGTTTAGGGATGAGTGGAGAAGTTCTTGTTGGTAGCAAGCAATGGTGTACTCATTAAATCAGGGGCAGAAGCAATACCTGCTTATTCAATGTCGTGTTTCAAATTTCCTAGAGGCCTCTATGAGCACTTAACTTCAATAATCTGAGACTTCTGGTGGGGAAGCAAACAAGGACAGAAGAAGCCATGATGGGTAACTTGGGACACTGACTATTCCACAATACATGCGGGGCCTCGGTTTCAGGGATTTTGAGATTTTTAAATTGGCACTCCTTGCGCAATAGGCCTGGAGGATTCTTGAAATGCCCTCTTCTTTGAGTGCAAGAACATTGAACGCTGTATATTTTCTTGGAACGCGTTGCCTTGAAGCAGAGGTGGAAGTCGCCCTTCTATTTTTTAAGGGAAGGATGTTCTTAAACAGGGGTTAATACGTCGAATTGGAAATGGGGTAACCAGAGAGATTTGGAAGGATGATTGGATACCTCATAGTGAATTGATGCGGCTTATAGTTCCTTTAGTCCAGAACCCACCGGTGTTGGTGTCCGGGCTGATTGACAGCACTAACGCGAGGTGGAACTCTTAATTGATCAATGGTATTTCAGCTTAGCGAACTCCTTCCCTATGAGGGTGGTCGGAATACCCAGGATGGAGTTCATTGTCCCTGGAGAAGAGCTCACCATATTCCGATCATCTCTTGCTGGCCAACTGATCTTGGCGTCCTTGTTATGCTTGTGAGGTACGTGCAATATGCACTATATAGGTCTGACATTCTGCGCTGAATAGCAGGCTGGAATCGAAGGACTTCTGCATAGAAACTAGAAAGCGTAGGACATGTTGCTACAGATATTTCTACTATCCGTCCATTTGAGAACATTCCTTTCCTAAGATTACAGAGCAAAAGAGTAGGCAGATTAACCTGAATTTGGAGTGAGATTTACCTGGAAATTGGAACATGAGCTTAAAGTAGATCAAAAAGCACCCGCTTGCGGCAATTTCTCTGGATCAAAGCGGCAAGCAGCATGCGGCCATGGTCCCACGGCTGCTCCTTGTTGAAGTCTGCTTCAGCACACTTGTCTAAAAGTACAGAATGACTCGTACCAATCGACTGATTCACTCTGCATTCACACTAAGGCCGACAAGAGACAGACTGTAACTTGAGATGTAATTAACACGCTTTAGACAAGTATTATTTAACCTATACTTGTTAACTTGGATTAATCATCTAGATCCACGCGAACACCAACAAACAATCTTTGCAGCTATGTGCAGTACAACCCACTGAACACAAACATCTTTCACGCCCTCATAGATGATAGGTTAATCGGACCGCATTATTTCCACATTTCTGAAAGAGCTTTGAAGTTTCATCTGAGAAGATGCATAAAGCCGCCTACTTATTTTCTCATGAATCGGACCAACACTGTCCTGTGGTGATTAAATCGAGGAGTATATATTTTTTTGGTTTCTTCGACTGGTAGGATACCGAGTACATCGAGATTCTTGTAAGGACTAAACCGCATGGCGTTGTCAGTGGTCACTAGTTGCACACCAACGATACGAACAAGCCGTATTGTAGGAACATGGCTAGCAATTTCCTAGTACTATCTTGAGAGTCAACTGTATCGTGTCTCCTAGATATGTAGCACAATCCTACCATAGGGCTAAAATGGAAAATGGCTATGAAAAAAAGATATGGAAACACACGATGCCATCTCGGAAGACAAAACGGAAACAGATCTCGTCCTGCTTCTCTTGATCCCATGGTCCCATGCTTCATCTTTAACCTTGGTCTAGCCTCTCTGAGTTGCGCAAATGGTAGTTCTACGTTACGTATGATTACCATGAGTAGATGAGTAATGTAGAATTGTAGACCAGCTACAGCGATGAATCCTTTGAGATCTCATTTGTTTCACATCAGCACAGATATATTATCCTGAAAGCAATCCTTTCTAGTGATTTTTGTAGGGTGGGGACACCGAATGTTCAGTCTTGAGAATTTTGTAAGGTGAGAAAACGGAATGGCCAGTAGAATCGCAAACGCAATGTCCACACTTGTCCAGAACTTCACCACACACTCAACCCTCTAAGGGTCTTTGGCGCACTAGCTAGGTTCAGCTCCTGAGAACGAAAATCAAAGAGATGCAATCTATTATCTACAGCGAGAATAGATGGGTTGGTATGGAGCTTTCAGGTGATGACTCCACAGAATTCTCCTTGGTATGGGCATTTTTTTTATTTCAAAAAAACAACCCAAGTACAACATTTGGACAGATTCTTCTGGTTTCGCCACAGCATTAAAAGAACCATGTCATCATGTTAACACAACTGATCACACACCACGGAGCCATCGATCTATACACAGACACGGTGACATCTTACTGTGCACGTCCTAATCTGACGACGGGGCCGGAAGTGGCAAGGTTTTCTGGTAGAAAATATCATTACAATATAAAAAGGGGAAACTGGCGAATACCATTCACGTTATAAAATACCTGTGTTCGTTTGAAGGATTATATAAAAATACTTTCCATTGCAAAATAGAAAAATACTTTGTTGTGGAGGGAGGGAGTCAGGACCATCCCAGGAGGTGCAGGAGGCACCAATCTGAGGAAGGACAAGGTGTGGCAGCTGGTTTGGCTCTTTGTCAGCACATTCTCAACATGGGCTTCCAGCAGCCAAGAGCACCACGTAGGCTTTAGCGGTTCAAGGAGCTGAATCATCCCTTCTCGGAGGACGGTTTTTTCTCATGTGGTAATGAACAAATGACGCATTGAAGCATATCTTGTCTAACAGTACAACAACAATTTGCATCATGTAAACATGTTGTTTAACAGTACAGCAACAATTTGCTTCATGGAAACATTTTTCTAACAGTACAACAACAACTCGCAACATAGAAACATATATTGTCTAACAGTACAACAACAATATGCATCATAGAAACATATATTGTCTAACAGTACAACAACTAGAGACGGACACCATCGAGCTCTAGGGCACCACATATCAAAGAAAAAGTAAAGTAGGGTAGCACCAGGAACACAGGTGCAGTTAAACATTCAACATTCAGTAACCATAATCGAATAAAAGTTTAACATCAGAGTTCACCAGTGCATGTATCATAGAGGGCCAATTTCCACGAGCACACAGAATGGAGGAGCCTACACTCAAGAAGCCACATCTGCATTTCAATGTACCTGCAGAGCAATCAATGTCCTCAGTTAAACATATTTGTATTATTAATTAAGAAAAAGAGTTATATCTCATAATTTTTGTATGGCTCATTAGCTTGAACAATGTAGAAACAGGGCCAAGACCTCCAAAGTTGACTCAGACAGAACCAACAGAACAGTTCATTTCTAGTCGCGCATTTTCAAGTTCTATTTCCTTACACGAGAAACCTTCAACTTCTAATGTTGACATGTTCTCAAGTCTTTGGCTACATCTAATCTCAGCAGAAGCTAAATGACTAGTTCCTGAAATACCTCAGTTCGAGAGAAATGCTGAACTGCATAGCTTCTCAAATCATTTAAAATGTGCATTGTTCTCATGGTTAGAAATGGGCGAGCTAAATAGTGAGTAGCAAATTGATATTAATAAAATTCAAGCAGCAAACGCCTCAATCAGGAGATCATATGTCATATTATAAATTAATACTTCCTTGTTCATGCATTAGATCCCTCAAGCAAGGGATCACATTCACACATCATATTATTAATTAACACTTCCTTCAGTCCAAAATTGATTTTTTTTTTTTTACTCTGCATAGAATAAAAACAATATATTTTGACAACTACTCATGACGAAACAGTTTTTTATGATGAATCTAGGCAAGTCATTTTTTATCATGTATTTAAACAAAAAATCATAAAGTATTAAACAACTATAGTGACCGAAATCGGAGAAATTTAGACTGCACAAAAACCAGGGCAACATGAAATTTGGACCAGACAAACTCTATATATATTTGAAACAATACAAAAGATTTGCCATTTTTGTTGATTAAGAAGAAGAGAGTTGCCCGGTTAATTAACGGAAACGCGGGAGAAAACGGATACAACACACCCACAGAAAAGGGCACTTTGGCCGACTTGGCACCCGCAAGACCCCACACACACCGCCGATGAGAGGATGCCTTCGAGGTTGCCCGCAATGTCATCCTCATCACCTTTAGCAGGCGACTCTGACTTCGTCGCTAGTGACCCGCAAAGACCCCTCCGAATGAACGACACCCGAGGACCTTGCCATCCAAAGCCATACAATCGGCCGAGATGTATGGACCGGCAGCTCCGATTTTGGTGACGTGCATCACAGGAGAAAGTTGCAAGCTTTGCACTGACCAATCCAACGCAACCTTCGGAGAGCACCATTCGCTGAAACCGCCCTCATGGAGTCGTTGTTGCCGCAGGGAACCCGCCACATGCAGCTCCGACTTCTCGGTCACAATGAGATACAATCATAGATGCACCCATTTGAGGCTAGAGCTCTTTTAGGATGCCCCACTACGTGCGAAGGGTATATGTTTTGGCCATCCAATTAAACTAGTGTAAATTTGACTAGAAGTTTTTCTGACTTATTTTTAAAGGGTAGGATTCTATTTCGATGTAATTACTCCTCGACGAATCATGAATTCATGATTCACTCTACTGATGACTCCCATGTATAGAAGATTACAATTTAATGTGTATGCTGGACTAAAGATTTTTCTTTTCTACCTTGCTAAAGGTCCAATTGTAGTATCTCTTGGCTTGATATGGAGCATGGAGGACAACAGATTACCGAATATCTATCTTTCTTTTTTTGTAAAAATCCTCTTTTATTAGCGGTCAACATCTCTGATGTACAACTCGTCAAAGCTAAGGGGTCTAGGGATCTCTGCTCGATCACATTATCAATCTCCCATCTAGACAAGGGGGTTGCGTGGTAGCCAAGATCCTCAACCTGTTGCCCATGCTCGGAAAGGTTAAATAACCTGTGGGGACTGGGGGTTGGCCAAAATAGCTACTTGGTTATTAAACATTTCCAGATCTTCATAATCATCATTGGAGCATTAATAGAGAAGCTGTTTAAAAAAAGAAAAAGGCTCTCCTTATCGAGTTTGATGCCCTTGATGTCCTCTCTGAATCTCAACAGCTTTCCGCTGATAATTTTGAGAGGGTGAAAATTGTCAAAAAGGAGCTGGATGATATTTGGAAAAAAGAAGAGACTGCCTTATGGCAGAGATCTAGAGACAGAAAAATTCTAGAAGGAGATAGGAACAATGCCTATTTTCAGGCTCTTGCTAACCATAGACATAGAAAAAACCATATTACTGAGCTGAATAGTCCAAATGGAGTGGTTACCTCCACCAAAGATATGCTTGATGTGGCTACTTCCTTTTATAAGGAGTTGTTTGCTTTTGAGCCTAGACCCGACATTCATTTAGATGCTGATTTCTGGACTATTGATGAAATGGGTAGTGATGAGGAAAGAGAATACCTAGAGAGATCTTTTTCTGAAGATGAAATCAAACAAGCTATAATGAGTTCTTATGCTAGTGGTGCTCCTGGTCCTGATGGTCTCTCCTTTTTATTCTACCAAACTTTCTGGGATCTGATTAAAGATGACTTTATGTGGATGGTTAGAGATTTTGAGAATGGTGTTCTAGATATGTATAAGCTGAACTATGCCATCATTACCCTCATACCTAAAGTCCCTCTGGCTAGAGATATGAAAAACTTTAGACCTATTAGTTTAAGTAACTGTGTTGTTAAAATCTTCTCCAAGGCCATGACCACTAGGGTTTCCCCCCTTATGTGACAAACTTATTAAAGGCAGGTTTATTCTGGAAAGTGTGGTTATGGCTCATGAAGTTATTCATGAAATTCATAGATCTGGTTCCAGTGGTTTAATTCTTAAATTAGATTATGAGAAAGCATATGATAGAGTAAGTTGGGATTTCCTGAAAGAAATGCTTCTTTCTAGAGGCTTTGGTGATAAATGGGTGGGCTGGGTGATGTCTACTATTCACCAGGGGACCTACCAGGTCAGAATTAATGACACCAATGGTCCTCAATTTTCTGGTGGTAAAGGTTTAAAAGAAGGCGACCCCCATTCCCCCTGTTATTTAATTTGGTGGCTGATGTCTTTTCCAAAATGCTACATAAAGCTGTTAATAGTAACCTGATATGTGGGCTTCTGCCTAATGCAATCCCTGGGGGTGTTGTCAGTCGTCAATATGTTGATGATACCATCCTTTTCCTTGATAATTCCATTGAATGTGCCAAGAACCCGAAGTGGATCTTAACCTGCTTTGAGAACCTTTCTGGTTTGAAAATTAATTTTCACAAAAGTGATTTACATACTATTAATGTACCTGATCAAATGGCTAAAGAATTTGCTCAGGTATTCTGCTCCCAGCTTGGGGATTTCCCCTTTAAATACCTAGGTGTTCCTTTGCATTTTAAAAAACTTAGAAAAGAAGACCTGCACCCCATTATAGACAGGATTATTAAAAACATAGCTGGGTGGTTGGGGAGATTTATATCATATAGAGGTAAATTTATTCTGCTTACTACCTGTATTGCCAGTATCCCTACTTATTTGATGTTTATTGTTAAATTTCCTAAATGGGCCATTGACATGATCACTTCTCAGATGTCTCATTTCTTCTGGGGGAATGTGGGAGATAATCATAAGTATCATCTTGCTAGTTGGGGCATGATATCCAGGAGAAAAGAGTATGGTGGTTTGGGGGTTCCCAACCTTAGAGATTTCAACATGGCCCTCTTGGCTTCTTGGGGGAAAAGATTTTTTGATAATAGAGCTAGTGATTGGAAAAAGATTTTGGCTTACAAGTAAAATGTTGATAATCCAAACCTTTTTAGTACTAGAACTACTTTGGGAGCTCCCTTTATGAAAAGCCTAGCCTGGGCTTTGACAGCAGCTAAAAACTTCTATAGGCGGATTCCTGGAGATGGTAAAAATATTGCTTTCTGGCATGACACATGGGTTGGGGATTGTTCCCTAAAGACTGCCTTTTGGGATTTGTTTGAAATCTGTCAACAACAAGAAGCTACATTAGCACAAGTGTGGGTTGGGGGTGAGCTCCAACTAACCTTTAGGAGATGTGTAAATGGGGAGACTCTATCCAGATGGGGTGAGCTCATTAATATAATGAATCAAGTGGTGTTATCTGATTCACCAGATCAACCTGTTTGGAGATTTGACTCTTCTGGTAAATATTCAGTTAGGTCTTTTTACAAATTGATTAACTTTGGAGGGATCACTTCTGAGATCAAGGATGACATTTGGAAAATCAAAGTTCCCCCCAATATTCACGTGTTTCTTTGGTTGATTTATTACAATAAGAGTCTGACCAGAGACAACTTGGCCAAACGTAGACATGTAGAGGATAAGACATGTGTCTTTTGTGATGAACTAGAAACCATTCAACATCTGTTTTTTGATTGCATTGTTGCCAGGCAGGTCTGGGACCTGGTGGCTGAATGTTTTAAATTGCTGTACCTGACTCTTTTAGTATGTTATCTTCCTTGGAGGAAACGAAAACATTGTGAAGCTTTGAATATAACTACTGCTGCCTTTTGGAGCTTATGGCATTTGCGAAATGATTTTGTTTTCCAGGGGCGAAGATGGCAAAGTATACACTGTGTCTTGAATCTGTTGGGGGCAATGATCAGGCAATGGAAAATCTTATGCTCCGAAACTCAGGGTGTTCTTCTTCTCCGGTGCTTAAGGCTGCTGGACTACCGAAGAGGGGAATTGCTTAGAATCGCCTGGAGGTGAAGAGAATAAGAAGAGGAGGGGAATTGGATCCATATCTGGGGCGCGCGTTGCTAGTTGGCTGCTTGTCTTTGATCTTCATGGTGGCTAGCGTGTGTGTTTTTACTGGTTATGCATCCTTCTTGGACCTGTTTTAAAAATCACCTGCTGTAATAGGGTAGTTGTTTTGAACCCTGTGTGACCATCTATGGCAGCTACTCTTAGGCTGCTGCCGAGCACTGCTTAACAGTCCGTGTGTGTTGGTTTGCCTTGGCTTTCAATAAAAAAGTTGGGGCGGGGGAAAACCCCTTTCATTTAAAAAAAATCTTTATAATTATTGGTTGAAGAGTCCTGTCGTTTGGCAGCAAACAGGATGAGATTTATTCTGTAGTCTGTAGTGGCTATCGCATGGAAAAATTTGAGTTTTCATCTCTGAAACGGAACCATATTAGTGCATATTCCAGTAGACCTACTTGTAGTGGTGGAGTCTGTTAGTTCTTTTTTATTGATTCCTTCTGCAATGGATAGTCCGATATAGGCCTTTGTTCTTCAAGTCCATCAATAAGGCCACCAACTAAGTTCAAACTTACAACCAGCAGGAATGATTTTCCTGCTCCTGATTTCAAATGTTGTTCCAGTGTTTTTGAATTTAGAGGAGATATTCCACTATCGTTTCTGTTTTTGCAACAGTAACTCATAAGGACTATCTTTGTTTTACGGAGTTGGCTGTGAATTGACAGAACACAAGGAATGACCCAAGGTAAATTTTGAAAGAGGTTCAACTATTGTATTAGTATAGATTTGTGGTCCGGGAAGCCAAGGTGAAAACTTCTATATACTGGATTCATTTTTATTGTTATGTGAAAACTGGAAATATAAAACCTTCACATAGTATAAGCTAATCAGTTATCACTTTGCATTCATATCTCATAGAAGGTAAGACGAATGTGCAGTGTTGGTCATAGTATCGACGGTACATAACTACCTGACAGCATCTTAAAAACTCTAGAGGCCAATTGCCCATTACACGTGTGAGTTAGAGTGATAGAGCAAGACATGCTGAGAAAATATTTAAGCAAGTTGCCTAAAAGCTGAAGGCTGTACAATAATTGCAAGGGAGCACTAGGTATTATAATGATCCCAAATAAACAGCAATGTCAAATGACAATTGCTATAAGCCCTTTTCATTAATGAACAAGGAATGCTCCAATACTGTTACTAGCATATAAGGGCCAGGGGTCATGCAATCGCCTTCACACTTGCACGCGTGCACTTGATAGAAAAAAATATCAAATACAATTTAGCGACCAGAAAAAAGGTAAAACAGGACAATATCGACAAAGCATAGGAAAGAGAAAGTATTTCATTCTGCTGCCACTTAAAAGATAAGATTACCTACACAATATATCTTGACAATCATCCTATGTATTGTGCAAAAGTTCAGCTCCACCATCTCCAGCACCAATGCCCGTGCCTACAAGCATATGAAGTCAGAGAACCAATGATATTCCAATGAGAAGTTCAATAGATATAATGGGGCCTCAAGCACATATTTAGATAATTACACTCACATATATAATTTGAAAAAAAAACATGGGTCCTTTTTTTATATGTAGAGTTGTAAACATGGGTTTGATACAACATCAGGGTTAGATAAACAAAACCTCATCTACTACTTCCTGCGGCCAGGCTTATATGGCCAGCGATTCGGCTGGGGTAGAGACCGGGTTCTCAATTTTGGTCAGAGCCAATGAGCACATGCACTTTTTGCGAAATAAATCTGCTAAGTTTGCTCCATAATTGCCCAATTAATTCGTTGAATATTAAGATTCCATAAAAATTAATGTGGAAAAATCACGCGGGCTCTCTTGCGGCAGCTCGCCGCTGCGCGGCACATGCATGCCCAATCGGAGAGCATTAATCACAGATGCAATGGCTGCTGTTGCAAACTGCAGATCACGCGCAAATTTGGAAGCTAACTATGCGTTTTAGATTCAAAGAGACGGTGCCACAATTCTAATTTTCTTTCGCCAATGGTTATAGATTTAGGCAGCTAGAGCTTCTCAAAAAAATTAGTTTCAGTATCAAACAAAGCAAATAGTCTCAAAACAGTATGTAATCACTAGTGTCAAAAAATGTACAATATGCATGCTAAGATTATTAGCTAATCAGAACTGAGGAGTTTCATACAATTATTCTTAAGCTTGCTCCATGCCATGTCGGACAAAACAAAATGTAGTCATGCCAATAAATTCAGCAGTAAAGCTGATCATAACTATTCAAAACTCTAAATCAATTTTGCCAGAAAAGATGAATAAAATCTATTTATTAATTTTCTCTAGCACAAATGAACATGCCTCTTGCAGGAAGACTACTAAATTTAATAAAAATAAACATCTATTTCATAAATACAGAAACAAATCATTAGTATGGATTTAAGATTACTACCAAGATCAACACTACAATAGATCTGTTCTATGCTACCTTCAACTGAATATGAACCTAGCTTCATTTCAGTTAATCTGAAAGGTCATATAAAATAGTACTCTGGTCCACTTAAGGTGGAATACCCCCTAAAAATGAGGGGAGTAGCCTGAGTTGATGGGCAAAACAGTAATCTGCATATTAATCAACATTACCATAAAAGAATATACCACCCACTTATGTGTAGGCCAAGATTTTAGTGGTACTTCTAACTCTCTTCGAGGAATATTAGGTACCATAAATTCTCTCTAACAGCATCAAATGAGTTAAGCATAACTTGCTTTTAAGCTTCAGAACCTGCCAATTTAGCTACCTAATAAACTTTTCATTTGGTTCAAGCTAGTTTTTATTTATGTAGTTCTCTTCAATTTCCAGCCATTGTAAACATCTTAACTGCGGTTATGCACTAATAATACCATGATACAATTGTCGAATATGCCAATAGACAGGTGAAAATAAAATTTAGTTCAGTTAGTATAAAACGAATTGGAAAAATATGCATTCATTTTTATCATATGGCATCTATATGGTAAATAGATAAAAAAAACTGCCACCTATGACTCGAGAAGTAGAAGCATGGGGATTTATTAAAAAAAACCTTTGCTAACAAAGGAAACACACCGAAGGGCTTCAATTAATCAATGGAACTCAAAATCACAATACAATACAATACAATACAATAGATAGTGTTACATCTCTCTAGTCTCTACAGAAGCAGAACTGGCTAGATACCATGGTTTTCTAGATCATAACCAACACACAAACATCAAAAAGAAACACACTATGAAACAACATTGCTACTTGTTGAAAAATCATCAAGCACAGCAAAAAACAAGTGATATATGAGTGTTAGCTAACAACCCTGAAGAATGTGAAAGGCAAACCAAATTATCAAAACAAAGCTTGGTTTAGGCATGCTATACCTGAAGCATAGACACTTTCGAATGCATGATGACAAGTCAGCATAGGGGCTTCGTGAACTTTCTTGAACTTCAATGACTCAAGCTGGATCGTAAAAACACCAATAACCGTCTCCACGAGTACCACATTGTTGTTCTCAGCAAACCCTAGTATAATTACCTTTTCCTTCTCTGGATTAACAGAAAGTAGATTTTCCAGTTGAATAGTTCTTTCGAGCACCCATGAAGCAGCACCATTATACAAATATGTCTTCATGTTCCATAACTGGGCTTGGTAGCCTGACACAAAGAGGAAGCCAAGCCCACCACCACCTGCCTGCAAAACCAAGCACGGGCTGCTGGACACACTATCGCTGTGTGCCGGTGGCGGCGCATATATCACACCTAGTGTCTGCCTATCCAAATCAAATTGAAGAATCCTTGACGAAGTCCCAGTAACCGACCTTGACGAACTCCCAAGAAGCAACCAGTAAAGTGAATCTCCAACAAGCACAGAGGTGTCACAGGCAAAGGGTTGGAAGCCAGAACTTAAGGATGGAAGCGGCGTTTGGATGGGATCACCCCACACGCCGGTCTCCGACGAGTAAACCCAGGCGAGTATTCGTCCATTTCCCTTGTCTGCCACTAGCAAAACAACTTGGAAGTGGACTAATCCGGTACCACGAAGCACCGCCCCGCCGATCCAACAAGTCTTGCCCACATTGAATGCCGCGGGAACGGCAACACGGTGCCGCTCGCCGGTGACAGGGTCCCAGACCAGTACTGGGTACCCCGCAGGGTGCCCCGTAGGTTTGTCGAGACTGAGAACTAGTAATAGACCATGGCGGCATCCAAGGATCAGGTGATCGCCGGAGCCGTGGTCAAGCGGTAAGGAGAAGCGTCCCTCCGAGACACGATTGGGGGAATCCATGGTAGGTAAGAAGTGGAGATCGTTGAAGAACCCGAGGAGAGGAGGGTTGCGGCGGTGGTGGAGGCGGAAGCGACGGGAGAAGCGAGGGTCGGAGGCGACGCGGTGCCAGCCTTTGCTGACGAGGGAGGAGCGCGGGAGGGAGGATGGCTCAGGGGGGAGGCGGATGAGGATCTCGGAGAGGAGGTTGTCATCCTCTAGCGGTGGCGCCGCCGACGACGGGGAGCAGCGCCGGCTCGTCATCTCGCCCTCCAGATCCCGACTTCTCGTGCGGGAAATCGAAACGTAAATCTGAGACTCTGGTTTTTTTTTTTTTAGGTTTCACACTGCGTCTGAGTGAGACTGAAGCACAAATCTTCTTATTGTTTTTCTCCGAGAGAGAAAGCCCATGTGATAAGTATAGTGAAACAAAGCCCACTAAGCTCAGACATTTCCAGGATTAATAAAAGTTACTCCCTTCGTCCCAAAATTATTGTCTTAGATTTGTCTAAATACGGATGTATCAAGTCACGTTTTAGTACTAGATACATCCGTATCTAGGCAAATCTAAGACAAGAACTTTGGGACAGAGGGAGTACATGTTTCTCAATTTTTTTACAGGAACGACTGCTGGATATGGAATCATTAATGCATTTTTTTGAAGATTAGCCTGTGGGTCGTTTCCCACATGCAAATGATTCTCGAACGTATGATGAGCAGATGTGTGTGAGAGTTATACATTGAATGAGATTGTAGGGCCATTGTTGTTTCTGACGACGGACACCTTGGAATTGAATCATGAAGATTTTATAAGAATGTTCATTCTCTTTGGCCAACTCTAACCCATCCCTTATCCAGCTATAAGGAATAAATCCGTTTTTACTCTGCCGCACCTATCCAAAGTCCTAAAAACCTACAAGGGAGGATAATTTTTACTCCCCCGCCGAAAATCCCCTCCAACCCGCCTAATTATGCTCGGCGCTTGTGTGGCCGAGTAAAAGTGGTGCGCCTCTTTCTCCCGCCCCAGCCCTCCGCCATTCCTGCCGCAGCCGCCACCACACGAAGCCGTCGCCATCGATGACCAGTCCTCCCGCCAGAATGGATAGCCAAGACCCTTCCGCCACTGCACCGGCCACCGCTGCCGGCTTGTCGCTGCCGGAAACCACCCCCGTGGCGCTGCCCGCGCCGAATAAAAAGGTTGGGATGAAAAATCGCCATCAGCTAGAAGCATCGGCTCCAAACACGACAAAGGCTGCCAGTGCGACGACTGCCTCTCCGGCAGCGGTAGATGAAGAAGACCACTCGAGCGCCCCATCCACGTCCGGCGCCTCGTGCAGCGTCTCTGACGATCCCTACGACCACTGCTCCGGCGCGTCCGGAGGCCACAGCCGGCAAGAAGGGTCGCGGTCGCCAAGTGCCTGATGAAATGCCAACAAGGTAAAGAAAAACATCTTTCACAATTCGGTCAACGAATTTTAGATGGTGATTGTTGGTGGGTGATGGTGATGGAGTTTTTGGTTTTGTTGTCATAGTGTGGAGATGAACACGGCCAAATTCTTAGCGTCTTTGGAGTCCTCGGCTACGATAAGGCTAGATGATTTCAATTATGACTCAATTTGGGAACACTTGGAGGCGTCCGAAGAAGAGGAGGTGGTCGATGGAGACCAAGTTGAGGAGGTGGTCGAAGAAAGCACAAGGTCGTCAAGGTCACACACACACAACTACAATCAAGTTGAAGATGTTGCTCTATGCTATGCTTGGATGAACATTTCCATGGATGCAACGGTTGGAATGGATTAAGCCAAGGCTATGTTTTGAGAATGAATTCATGAAATCAGTGGAGGTGCAATCAAGCCGTATGCAAGGTTCTCTTGGGCATCGCTGGGGCACCATTCATGACCATGCAACTGATGTCCCGGTTATATCAATCAAGTGAATCATGCACCACCGAGCGGTGTGCAAGTGGCGAAGTATGGCCCCTACATCCAAGAAATATTCAAGCATAGGAACACCATGGCGTGTCACAAGAAGATTCCAGAAGGCTTGATGTGCAAGACAAGATGCTGGGGTCATGGAGAATTCTACCTCCTTGTACGTAGCCAACTAGGACCCGTGTACCCTAGGAACCCCCGGTATGCTATATAAGCCGAGGGGCTAGGCTCATAGATAGACAACTTACAATTTCTCGGTACTTTCTACTCTCGATACACACCAACACAATAAAACTTAAGCCGGACGTAGGGTATTATCTCCTCTTGAGAGCCTGAACCTGGGTAAAACCTCGTCTCTGTTACCATCGTGCAATGTAGCCTAGCTTAGGATACCCTACCGAGGGATCTGTCGAATTTATCTCCAACACCAGGATGTGTAATTAGCTTAATATTATAACCGAAGCAAATATCTGTTAAATACAGCAGTCTCCCAGCTATGGTTGCCGTTGACAGAAGTTATAGTTTTATTCATCTTCTTGAATTAATCATAAACCGCCTGAGAAGCTTGTAGGAGAAGTTTCCGTCGAGTTGTGGGAAGTAACTTATCTTATTAAAGGCGATCATTTTTTCTATCCCTATTTCTGCTATGCAAGTGTTCCAAATTCCAAAGAAGACATGTAAGAAATAATAGATGCCATGTCTTGATTTTGGGAGTGATACAGATGAGCAAGAAAGATGCATTGGGTTGCTTGGTGGACGATGTGTATCGCTAAAGCTGCCTTGTGGCACAACGGTCGAGGCTGCAGCCGAGGTCCCCTTGCTCCGATGAGACACTGCTCGTTCGAAGGGCATGTTCCTCGACAAGGAGACGCCGGAGGCGCAGCGGCCTGCACTGAGAGACCACGTCATGCGGGACGTTCCAAGTTTGCTCAGCCTCAGGATGCATCCTCATGCAAAAAACGTCGACTAGTTGAGGATTGTCTTGAGTCCAAGTTGTGAAGTAACAACGCATTGTGCTGGGCCTGACACTGAGAGACCGGTCGTAGCGTATGCTACAGGATTTCCGGTCAGAAATGCTGGGTTAACCGGAACAAGCTATGTACGGTCTATCCGAGTCATGCCATGTTGCACTGGTTTAGCTCGACCTGGGCGATACTCAGAGCTCTATTTTCTCGTTTGGCCATACGCGCCGATGCCAGCATCTTAGCAGAAACAGGCCAATCCGCGCGAAATTTCGACTGAATTGGGCCCATGACTAGCGTTAGGGCCTTCAGTCGGTGCAGCTCAGATTGAGACCAAGATCTGTTGGATGCTGCAAGACGTTCTTTCTTTTCGACATTACCATGTGATGTAGCATTTGGAGCATGGAGGCAACAAGGCTCATAGCATGCAGTGGCACGATACTGCAATAGAGTTCGGAGGCGATTGGATAACTTCATCGGGCAATTCCGAACCATGAAAATCTTTATCAGTTCCAGTTGCCAGACATGGGGGTGGCTTCGACAACTGAAGGCTACATTGCAGTTGATGTAGTCCAAGTTTCTTACGTTGGAAGAACTGCATTGGCCTTTCTAGGTATGGCATCATGAATGTGTCATAGCAAAGTCTCGTTAAATGCAGGTTCATGTCATCAGAGGTCATTTACTGCGCATAACTTTTAGTGCTTACATGTTTCATTAACATTTATACGGTTTTGCGGCAGTTCACTGGACATTAAGTGTCTTATGCAACTCCAGATCGGAGCATACTCACGACGTTGCAGATTGTGCTGGATCAACACAGCCAATGCTTTTCAGCAGTTCTGACGCTATTTATTGACATGCACTGGTATTTGGCACGTATAAATTAGTTGTAGCCTACAAGTGCTTCGCCAGAAAAGTATGAACAGGGATCGCTAGCCTCCACAAGCCAGTAGCTGCCCCGCCAAAACTATGACCTCGCGTCACTGGGTCGGCTTCAGTTTAACGTTTGGCACTTTGCAACGTCGTTTGGTTTATATACATTCGGCGTATCCAAGGTGCCTGTCACGCGCCACTTAGGTGCCTACACGTTACGTCACATGGTCATCCTCCAAAGCCTTGCTGATCAGCCTCCTAAGTACGTTCTTTGCAGCTCTAAACCGGCGTACACCATGCTTCGGTCACCTGCGCGCTCAGGGGTGCTGGTCGGACAGGTGCTCGTCCTCTCCGCCCCACGCTGTGCGCTGTGCCGTACGCTGGCGTCAGCTGCGTCCGTCACTCGCCTTTCGGCCCCCCGTGCACGTCGCCTCCCTCCCTTCACCTCCAGCTTCCATGCTAACCGCGTTGCCTGGTGCAGTGGCACTCCTCGGCGATACCCCCCTGCGGCTCGCTTCGTCCGGGGCCTTGGACCGCGCGTCCTGCCGGTGCGCTGGCGGGGGTGCTGTGCAGCGCTCGTCGCTCCCCGTGATCCCCGGACCTGCCTGGCGGCGACTGCAGGTCTGGTCCGTTCTGGCGTCGCCAGCCGTCTGCCCCTCGGCCTGACCCTCCCGGCTTCCCATCCGACCTGGCCGTCGGCGCGGTGTCTCGCCAGTTGCCTCGGCATGTCGCTGTGCTTGGTCTTGTGACTCGTTCAGCCGGACGTGTCGGTGCTCGCCTGGGCGGTGTCGCGCTTGCGGCGCGGACGGTTCGTCTTTCGCTTGAAGTGCCTGGTGGCACTGGCTCTGGGGCTACCTGTCGCGCTTGTCCTCCTACGGTGCGTGCCTTCGGCGTCCCTGTGTGCCATTCTGCCTCTTGTGTCGACCGAGCTTGCGCGTGTGGCTGGCATCGGGTCGTCTGAGGCATGCGCTGTGTTTCATGTCGCCTGCATTTCCCCTTATTTCCTTGAGCCACATGTCAGCATGGTGACGAGGGATTTACTTGCCCGCCCACTGATGTCGCGTGTCACTTATTGCTTTGAAGCTCGATGTCCCATTTGTGGATCTCTAGTGACTGCAAGTGTTTATTGAAGCGTACTTTCGCTCAGAAATGTTTGGATTTGACGGGAGTCTGGCTCCCTAGTTAGTTGCCGATTATCTGCATTCAACGAGTTTGTTGTGCTTGGTGAGTCGCGGTTAGCTGCGTTACAGTGGGTGATTATGTAAGTTTCCTTAGTCATGGTCGGCACTTGCATGTGCATATCATGTCGTGAGCTGAATTTAGACATCCTTACTCAGAATTAAATAGCACCTGTTCTTAAGATCCTAACCGTGTTGCATCAATGGGCATTATCATCGGAATGTTTCGTAAAGCAATTTTGGAGGTCTAAATTCAGGTGATCTTACAGTGCTCGGTGATGAACAACCTGGACTTATTTCACCATTCTTGTCGTCGAATTCAGCACTTCTAACATGGTCATTTCAGTGGTGGAGGCTATGTGATGTGACCTTTTAGTGGAGCAGGGACTGTTCCAGCGCGTTGCACGCCACTTGCGGTGGCGGCTCTGGACTTGAAAGTGGACGCCTGGCAGGGGGCAGGTGTTCCGAGCGAGGTTCTGTACCCCATGTGGTCCAGGCTGAGCACCGGGCGTGCTGCAGCCGGTGCAGTGCGCGATCGGAGTCTAGAGTGGCAGCTCCTCCTCTGAGCCAGGGCATGGTACTAGCGAGTGCTGTGTCGAGAGGCGCGGCTGAATGCCTAGTCAGTGGACTCCCTCGCTGTGGGGATCAGTGGCCTGTACTGTGGCGACAGCGGGCTGGTGCGGCTTCCACGAGACTTGAAGCAGGTCATGTCCTTCATGTCTGAAGCTGTGGCCGAATGTGGTCACTGCTATCTTGTCCCGCTGTGCTGGCGGCGTCTCGCTTGACTGCTAGGAGGTGTAACGGGTGCTCCCTTTGTCCTGGCCTGCGGCGTGGGTATCTGGACGTGCCGTTTCGAGGCTGCAGCGTCGTCAGATCTATTAGTATTGACGCACTGTCTCAGGTTTCGTGACTTTGTCTGTATTCTTCGTAACCGACGGTTCGTACGTTTAAAGGCTAGTTCTAGGGTATGCTTGTGCGTTCATTAGCCCGGCCTTTTCGGGATTCTACTTTTAGATTCATTGAGTCTGCAGTGTTCAACCCTAATGCCGATTTCAAACTAAATAATCCAGCTTAAAATATTAAGATCACGCATGTCGTAATACTTGCACAAGTCGGAAAACAAAAGCCCAAGCAATAAAACTAATCCACAATTTGGGGCAATACTCTAAAATACAATGCGCATCACATACGCAACTACATGCTAAACTGCATTCGCATAATACAAAGTTTTTAGCAATCGCGCGAAACGCACATGCCATTAAAGCAGAAGACAGAACCCTACTTAAGAAAACATACCGCAGTGCTCACACCCACAAGGCAACACCGCGAAGCAACATGAGAAGAGTAGCAGATCGCAACAGATCGCGCCGACAGCCCACAGGCCCCACCGACCGCCTCCACAGCCAAGTAGCGAGAATGAGAACACGCGCGAAGAGCCGATACCACAGATCCACATCCAGACCGCAGGGCCGACGCCGACACTTCAGCAGCGAACGGCCAACCGACACGCCCAAGGCCAGCAGACCCCCCAACGTCCGCTGCCCACAGCTGCACGAGCACCAGCACGACCTCCACTATCGGCCAGGCCAAGGTTCCCGGCCCGCACACTGCCGACCGACCCAGAAGGACGGTCCCACGCACGCTTGCCAGCCAGCTAGCGACCACCACGCCTCAACGCAGCCAGCCGCCAGCGCCGCCGCCAGCCCAGCCGCGATTAGCTCCACGCCAGCGACACGGGCCGGCCGCCCGTCCACGTCGCCGCGAACCGCGTCGCCGCGACCTCCTGCAGTACCCGCGACGCGATCGCCACCACCATCCCCCATGAGCCGCGGCCCACACCCTCGCCACACGCCCTGCTGCCACTACCGCTCACGCGCCAGCACCCACCCCAGCAGCCTCGAGCCCCAGCCCCGGGCCGGATGCCAGCCGCCTCAGACAGCCCGCAGCACGAGCCCAGCACGCGAGCGCCACGCGCCAGATGCAGCAGCCACCGCACGGTCGGCTCAGGCGTCCGCCGCCTCCCAGCAGCGCAGCAGCCACGCGCACGGCCACTGCGGAGTGCCCTCGCGGCTGCCCGGCGCTGCGCGGAGCAGAAGCTGTGCACCCGCCCCGGCTGCCTGCGTTCTTGGCGAAAGCGATGGCTACGGCGTAGTTTTGTTCCGGCTCCCCAGATTAGTAGTCTAGTTGCTGCCATCTAACCAAATATAGTCTACTGACATTTACTAAAATATTTTATCGAACTTATACTACATGTACCCATAAGAGTGCAAGGGGCTTGTTGGTTAACCAGCAAGAGTCTGAAAGAGTGAAGGATCTGTTCGAACTTGTCGAAGCGACGGATCCGACTGAACTCATTGGAATACTGGCTCAAATAAAATGGAAGTATAGTGTTTCAACTGAGTTGCAGCCCTGGAGGACCGATGCAAACTCGAAATGAAGAACGACACATAGTGTCCGTGAATGATGTATGCGAAAAAATGGAAGCTGGACTCGTGAGTCACATAACCAGTACTAAGCAAGTATGTGAAAATAAGCAGCCGAGCGTAGAGGTACACTCGGTGGCGTGGCCTCCGAGTGAACGTGATGTGTGAATTACTGGACACTCGGGAAGACGGAAATAACAGGATGTAAAATGACTTAGTTGTCTGAAGGTGCGCAAGTGGCCGAGTGGTGACGAGGCGATGGTGATAGTCGACCTTCGTCTCGGTGTCCTTGCGGATAGGGATGGAGCGCATATTATACTTGTGCTGCAGCTCCTTGAGTTAGAGGTTTGCTCTTGTCTCATTCGGATTTTGGCTACTTAGGGTCCCTGGACTGCAGCTAAGCCCCCGAGTGGGAGGTTTCTCTCCACTCGGTAGGATTTTTTCAAACTTAGGCGAGTATTGGACTGCAGCTAAGCCCCCAAGTGGGAGGTTTGCTCTCCACTCGGTAGGATTTTTTCAAACATAGGCGAGTACTGGACTGCAGCTAAGCCCCGAGGGAGGTTTGCTCTCCACTCGGTAGGATTTTTTCAAACTTAGGCGAGTACTGGACTGCAGCTAAGCCCTCGAGTGGTAGGTTTGCTCTCCACTCTGTACGATTTTTTCAAACTTAGGCGAGTAGTGGACTGCAGCTAAGCTCCCGAGTGGGAAGTTTGCTCTCCACTCGGTAGGATTTTTTCAAACTTAGGCGAGTACTGGACTGCAGCTAAGCCCCCGAGTGGGAGTTTTGCTCTCCACTCGGTAGGATTTTTCGAACTTAGGTGAAGCAGATTCGCAGCTAAGCCCCCGAGTGAGAGGCTGACTCATCACTCGGTAGGATTTCTTGAACTTAGGCGAAACAGATTCGCAGCTAAGTCACCCACCGCGGGATTTTTGTTACAAGTATAAGCAACAACAATTATTTTAGAAAAAACTATTAAAATCGGTGTGGTGATGAGGTGACCAGTAGATGGCAATGCGGGGGGCGGCCGAGTGGTGATGAGGTGACCAACCAACGGCGACGCGGGGGGCGGCCGAGTGGTGATGAGGTGACCAACCGATGGCGACGCGCGGGGCAGCCGAGTGGTGATGAGGTGACCAACCAATGGCGACGCGTGGGGCGGCCGAGTGGTGATGAGGTGACCAACCGAGTGATGACGCGCGGGGCGGCCGAGTTGTTATGAGGTGACCAACCGAGTGGCGACGCGCGGGGCGGCCGAGTGGTGTTGAGGTGACCAACCGATGGCGACGCGCGGGGCGGACGAGTGGTGACGAGGTGACCAACCGAGTGGTGAGGCGCGGGGCGGCCGAGTGGTGATGAGGTGACCAACCAATGGCGACGCACGGGGCGGCCGAGTGGTGATGAGGTGACCAACCGATGGCGACGCGCGGGGCGGCCGAGTGGTGATGAGGTGACCAACCGATGGCGACACGCGGGGCGGCCGAGTGGTGATGAGGTGACCAACCGAGTGGCGACGCGCGGGGCTGCCGAGTGGTTATGAGGTAACCAACCAATGGCGACGCGCGGGGCGGCCGAGTGGTGATGAGGTGACCAATCGAGTGGCGACGCGTGGGAAGGCCGAGTGGTTATGAGGTGACCAACCGATGGCGACGCGCGGGGCGGCCGAGTGGTGATGAGGTGACCAACCGATGACGACGCGCGGGGCGGCCGAGTGGTGATGAGGTGACCAACCGATGGCGACGCGCGGGGCGGCCGAGTGGTGATGAGGTGACCAACCGAGTGGCAACGTGCGGGGCGGCCCAGTGGTTATGAGGTGATCAACCGATGGCGACGCGCGGGGCGGCCGAGTGGTGATGAGGTAACCAACCGATGGCGACGCGCGGGGCGGCCGAGTGGTTATGAGGTGACCAACCGATGGCGACGCACGGGGTGGCCGAGTGGTGATGAGGTGACCAACCGACTGGCGACGCGCGGGGCGGCCGATTGGTTATGAGGTGACCAACTAATGGCGACGCGCGGGGCGGCCGAGTGATGATGAGGTGACCAACCACGTGGCGACGCGTGGGGCGGCCGAGTGGTTATGAGGTGACCAACCGATGGCGACGCGTGGGGCGGCCGAGTGGTGATGAGGTGATCAACCGAGTGGCGACGCGCGGGGCGGCCGAGTGGTTATGAGGTGACCAACCGATGGCGACGCGCGGGGCGGCCGTTTGGTGATGAGGTGACCAACCGAGTGACGACGCGCGGGGCGGCCGAGTGGTTATGAGGTGACCAATCGATGGCGACGAGCGGGGCGGCCGAGTGGTGATGAGGTGACCAACCAATGGCGACGCGTGGGGCGGCCGAGTCGGGCAAGCTGATGATGACCTGATCAGCTTCGTGACCGCGTGCAAGGCGGCCAAATAATGAACACATGTTGAGCTGAGGGATGATGCCGAGTGGCGGGCACGGGGAGCCGAGCGCCAGTGATTCGGTTTGGTCCGAGTGAGCTAGTCCCATCCGAGCGACCATGCCGACTGGAGGGAGGTGCTGTGGAGTGGATGATGCCCAAGCACGAGGGAGTATGCGCCTGCGCCGCGCCGGGCTGACGATACATGAGAGATGAGTCGCCAAGCGCCCGCAGAGGCTTCCGCCGAACCATCGACGTCGGAGGGAGAGGCTGCTGAGCATGGCCAACTCTTGGTCCCCACGCCGCGTCGGGTTTGTGCCTCCAGCGCGGGAGATGCTGTCGTGTGTGAGGACCGAGCCAGCTTCCGGCTGCGGTGGTGTGGTGTTGACTCCAGTGTTCAGGCTATCAGCGAGCACTTGGCATCGGAGGGAGGAACCGCCCGGGCATCGTGCCAGAGACCATCGGTCGCCGGGATTCGTGAATGCCTGCTGCTTCAGATGCCATTACCATTCATTGATGGAGTTGACCACGTCCGAAACCTGTACAAGAATGCAAAAAACTTAATTAGCGGTAATTAAGCAAGAATTAAGGCCGGTATTGCATGCGATGGAAGTTTCGGTCATTTATCTCCTGCATGCGGTTTATTGTCACGTCGTGGGAGGTCCACTGGCTGGTGAGATGACCTGTAGTCAATTGCCGATGTCCAAAGTCTGCATGCAAGAGGTGTTAGAGTTAATTAAGCGATAGTTAAAGCAATTCGTGCATGTAATGGACGTTTCCCACGGCCATTTATCTCCTGCATGCAGGACATAAATGGGAAGGAATTAAGAAAGGAAAGTGGAAGGCGGGGCACAGAACTCCCTGATCGGCTATGGCAGTGGCATTTTTTGCGCGAATCCATCGCGAGGTGAGGCGGCCGCGATGAATCCGAGTGTAGGTCGATGGCGTTCTCATGCGAGGTTGCGCGCGGGCGGAGCTTGAGGTGGCGCCGAGTCGACCTAGTGGCTCCCGTCATGTTATAATCGGAGACGTGGACAGCCCCGGCGTTGGTGCCGTGTCCGGTGCATGCATCCACCGCGGTAGTCGTGGCCGCGTGGTTGACGAGGGACACCGCCGCAGTCGGGGGCTACGCCGGGCCTGAGGCTCCCACTGAGGTCACGGCCGAGCCGTCAGCCCCGTTGTTACCGTGGAGCCGTCGTGGAGGCGTGGCCACATCTGACGAGGATGAAGCCCTGCTTGCCGGCTCTTGTGCCTTATCGCTCGGAGAGTCGACAGGCCGGCTGGGACTTTCCCAGCATGCGCAGAAGCTGCGGCCGAGCCGCCAATCGGAAGGAGGAGTTGCGCACTGTCAGGCGCAGTGATCCGTCGCCAGGGAGCCAGGCCGTCGAGGATGAAGCAGAACTCGGGGAGACAGACTCGATGCAGCGTTTGGGCAATTGATGACGGAGGAAGTTGTCGGAGGGCGGAGCTGCCGTGTGTCCAAGCTCGCGTGCATACATAAGAAGAATAACCCATTGCTAGATCATTGTAATGTTTGATTGTAAAGAGGATAAGTTGAGATGAGCAACTCCCTGATCCTTTTGTATGATTAGGAGTATTTTATCCTCCTGTAAATGGAGTGATGTCCGGAACATCCTGGATCAAACCATCCATTGAGGATTGCTGATCAACGGACGAAGATCGAAGAAATAAAACCATTTGCATCATGGCTCGATAGACGCCCTGCCCCACGGTGGGCGCCAACTGTCGTGGTTCTAAGTCTGACAATAGAATAGGGGTAGGATAACGGAGCATGATCTATCGAGATGCATATGGGTGACACGGTGGTTTTAACGAGTTCGGGCCTCTCACAGTGGAGATAACAACCCTACGTCTCGTGCTCCGGAGAGGCTTTGTTATATCTGAGTATATATCCGGAGATTACAATGTGTGTGTGAGAGAGAGGAACGGATCCTCATGCCTGAGCTAAGTCCTGAGACTAATGGTGAAAAGAGAGAGAGGTGGAAGAAAAGAACCCCCAAGTCTAGTGGTGGGGGGTGGCTTATATAGAGTGCGCCACCCCCTCACCTCCTATGTTACAAAGTGGAGTATCAATGCCATAATACCTGGCCACTACAAAACCGTTATGCTGACTATTGGTCTTCGCATATCCGAGTGAGTTACCCGGCCGAGTGGAATGAGCTTGTCGAGTGGAGTGCCGTGCTCCGAGTGGTTGTTGTCGTCCGAGTGACTTTCAAGTTGCGGTACATCTGGACGGCGATCTGGCCCAGGGGCCCAGTACAAAGTGTACGGTGTCCATGGGTAGGGTCTTTAGGTCAGGCCTGTTACCCTACCCCTAATACATGTCCTCGTCACCGTCGTGATCACCATCGTCACCGGCGCGACACCTTGATCTCCATCGTAGCATCGTTGTCGTTACGCTATCTATTGCTTATACGACTATCGCTACCGCTTAGTGATAAAGTAAAGCAATTACAGGGCATTTGCATTTCATACAATAAAGCGACAACCATATGGCTCCTGCCAGTTGCCGATAACTTCGGTTATAAAACATGATCATCTCATACAATAAAATATAGCATCACGTCTTGACCATATCACATCACAACATGCCCTGCAAAAACAAATTAGACGTACTTTACTTTGTTGTTGCAAATTTTACGTGGCTGCTACGGGCTTAGCAAGAACCGTTCTTACCTACGCATCAAAACCACAACGATAGTTCGTCAAGTTAGTGTTGTTTTAACCTTCGTAAGGACCGCGCGTAGTCACACTCGGTTCAACTAAAGTTGGAGAAACAGACACCCGCTAGTCACCTATGTGCAAAGCACGGCGGTAAAACCAGTCTCGCGTAAGCGTACACGTAATGTCGGTCTAGGCCGCTTCATCCAACAATACCGCTGAACCAAAGTATGACATGCTGGTAAGCAGTATGACCTGTATCGCCCACAACACACTTGTGTTCTACTCAAGCATATAACATCAATGCATAAAACCTAGTCTCGGATGCCACTGTTGGGGAACATAGTAATTTCAAAAATTTCCTACGCACACGCAAGATCATGGTGATGCATAGCAACGAGAGGGGAGAGTGTTGTCCACGTAACCTCGTAGACCATAAGCGGAAGTGTTATGACAACGCGGTTGATGTAGTCGTACGTCTTCACTATCCGACCGATCTAAGCACCGAACGTACGGCACCTCCGAGTTCAGCACACGTTCAGCTCGATGACGATCCCCGGACTCCGATCCAACAAAGTGTCGGGGATGAGTTCCATCAGCACGATGGCGTGGTGACGATGATGATGTTCTACCGACGCAGAGCTTCGCCTAAGCGCCGCAACAATATGACCGAGGTGGAATATGGTGGAGGGGGGCACCGCACACGGCTAAGGAATGATCACGATGATCAACTTTGTGTGTCATGGGGTGCCCCCCTGCCCCCGTATATAAAGGAGCAAGGGGGAGGGGCGGCCGGCCAAGGTAGGGCGCGCCAGGGAGGAGTCCTACTCCCACCGGGAGTAGGACTCCCTTCTTTCCTAGTCCAACTAGGAGAGGGGAAGGAAGGGAAAGAGAAGGAGAAGGAAGGAGAGGGAGGAAAAGGAGGAAGGGGCGGCCCCTAGTCCAATTCGGTTTGGGCTAAGGGGGCAGCGCCTGCCTCTCTCTTCCACCACTTGGCCCATGAGGCCCATTGCTTCTTCCCGTATTCCCGTAACTCCCGGTACCTCAAAATACTCGAATCACTCGGAACCTTCCAAGTCCGAATATAGTCATCCAATATATCGATCTTTTCGTCTCAACCATTTCGAGACTCCCGTAATGTCCCCGATCTCATCCGGGACTCGAACTCCTTGGTACATCAAAACTCATAAACTCATAATATAACCATCATCGAAACCTTAAGCGGGCGGACCCTACGGGTTCGAGAACTATGTAGACATGACCTAGAACTATTCTCGGTCAATAACTAATAGCGGAACCTGGATGCTCATATTGGCTCCTACATATTCTACGAAGATCTTTATCGGTCAAACCGCATAACAACATACGTTGTTCCCTTTGTCATCAGTATGTTACTTGCCCGAGATTCGATCGTCGGTATCTCAATACCTAGTTCAATCTCATTACCGGCAAGTCTCTTTACTCGTTACATAATGCATCTTTCCGTAACCAACTCATTGACCACATTGCTTGCAAGGCTTATAGTGATGTGCATTACCGAGAGGGCCCAGAGATACCTCTCCGACAATCGGAGTGACAAATCCTAATCTCGAAATATGCCAACCCAACATGTACCTTCGGAGACACCTGTAGAGCTCCTTTACAATCACCCAGTTACGTTGTGACGTTTGGTAGCACACAAAGTGTTCCTCCGGTAAACGGGAGTTGCATAATCTCATAGTCATAGGAACATGTATAAGTCATGAGAAAGCAATAGCAACATACTAAATGATCAAGTGCTAAGCTAACGGAATGGGTCAAGTCAATCACATCATTCTCCTAATGATGTGATCCAGTTAATAAAATGACAACGCATGTCTATGGTTAGGAAACTTAACCATCTTTGATTAACGAGCTAGTCAAGTAGAGGCATACTAGTGACACTCTGTTTGTCTATGTATTCACACATGTATTATGTTTCCGGTTAATACAATTCTAACATGAATAATAAACATTTATCAGGAAATAAGAAAATAAATAATAACTTTATTATTGCCTCTAGGGCATATTTCCTTCAGTAAGAGCATCTCCAGCCACGCCCCCAACAGCCCCCCCCCCGATTTTTCCGCGCCGGCGCCCAAAAATCGACCCAGTGTTTTTCGTAGGTTTGGGCCGAAACTGGCGCCGGTGGACCCAGGACGAAACCGACGCGCTGGGGGGCGCCCGGGGGCGACGGGGCAAGCGATTTTGGCGCAAAAGAACTGCGGGCCCGCCGAGTCAGCGACACTCGCTTCGTCGTCCTCCCAACGCCTCGGTTTCCCGCGGGGAATTAATGCCTCACTCGCCATTGATTCCTCACGGGCGGCGCAGCGATGCCCTCCCTCTCCCGCCACGCTTACACACGGCACCCACCCCCCGGCCGCTATAAAGCAACGCCTCCCCTTAGCCTGTGACCACACATCGCCCAAAACCGCCGAACTCTGCCTCTCTCTTCCCTTGCGCAGCCACCGCCGATGTTCCTCCCCTCTCTCCCCGTGCCCAGCTGCGACGATGGGCGAGCATTTCCCCGGCGATGGGGTGGCGGCCAATGGTTTGGGCCGAGCTCGTTGCACAAGTGGGAAGCCCACTTTCTGTTCGAGGCGAATATCCCGGCGCCTCCCGACATGCGTGCGTCGGGGCGGTGCAACCTTATCGCCGGCGGCGTTCCCATCCCCTCGCTGCCCGACGTCGTCGTGCGCCCCAACTACTTCACCGACGAGGTCGACCGCGTGCAGGCGTCGCTGACAGAGGAGCAGCGGGCCCTCCCGCAGTATGCCGCCGGCAACCACGAGGCGTGGGCAGCGTACTTCCAGCGCTGGCAGGCGCAGCGGCTGGCCTCCACCAACAACGCGCCAGTGGTGCGGGGGACAAAGAACAGCGAGGGCCGCCGCCAGTGGTGGGGCGCCGCCGGCCGCATGCTCCACGCCGTTCCCCGGCACCTCGAGGGCGGCAACGAGCCGGCGTTGACGTACCCTGACTCCCCGGTCCAAAGCGGCGACCAATGGATGCCGAGGAGGACAGCGTCCTCTTCTTCCTCCTCCTGCCACTCCTCCTCACACTCCTCCGGGTCGCCGGTGTTGTTCAGCATCAATGTCAAGCCCACGGAGACGCTGCTTGGCCGCCGCAACCGCAGCATCGGCATCGTCATCAATGAGGGCGGGCACGCCTCCTCCTCGGCTCCTCCCCGCTTCATCAAGCCGAAAACAGAGCCAGGACTCGCCACCGCCGTGAAGGCGGAGCCCGGGCTCGCCTCCGTGAAGACAGAGCTAGGGCTCGCCGCCGTGAAGACGGAGCCGGGGCTCTCCGACGCGGCGGCCTTGAAGTGGGCGCGCGAAGACTGGGCGCGGACGGAGCTGGAGCGCCAGTGCCGCGTCCTAGAGGAGATCACCGCTAGGCGCCGTGGCCGTGATGAGGGAGGCGTCATCGCTCTTGATGAAGACAGCGACGACGACGCGCCCCCACCGGTCCGCCAGGGCGACCCCGGGTAGGGGTCCAGCAGGGGCGGCTGCGTGAAGGAGGAGAAGGACGACAAGGACAATGGCGATGGCGGCGACTTCGCCATGCTCAGCGCGTTCTTCGGCCTGTAGTTGCGGCCTTTGTTTTTTTATAAGTATTTCAGTGTCCTATGTAAAAAACTATTTAAGTCGCCTAAGCAATGTCATGTTCGCCGAATTTTAGCCGAATCTTTGTCCCGTTTGCCGAATTTTAGCCAAATTCCTTGTCAAAAAATATTAAAGACGCTTTCCGGGGGCGACCCTGGGGCCGGCGGCTGGAAACCCGAAAGCCCCCAGGCCGATTTTAGCGCCCGTTCGCCCCCAGGCGGCGATTTTACGAGCCGCCTGGGGACGCCAACTGCTGGAGACGCTCTAATAACCCGGCCGAAAAATCTTGGTGGATTGGGCTTCCGTGATCTAGAGATCTTTAATCTTGCCCTGTTGTCCTGGCAAGCCTGGTGAGTTCTAAATGAGCCGAGCTCTTTGTGCGCCCGAATACTCAAAGCAACATACTTTTTCTCTTGTTCGATTATGGACCCGAACTGGGATCGCATCCCTCGCAAGTTTGGAGGGCCATCCTTGACGGGCGGGACATCATCTGCCAGGGCATCATAAGGAGAATCGGCGACGGAGCTACCACGAGAATATGGACGCAAAACTGAATCTCGCAGCACGAAGTTAGGAGTTATGAAACCTTTCACATCTTTGGTCGCAGACCCTCCGCAGCTTGTTTCAAAATTATTGATCACTCGTCTGCGAGTTGGCAGGAGGATCGGATGAGGGAAGTTGTCTTTCCTGTTGTTGCCGAAGCTATCTTACAAACCCAGTTGTGCACAAGATAGGTAGATGATTTCTGGACATGGAATGAGCACACAAAAGGTCGCTTTTCAGTACGGTCAACATATAAGATGATTATCCGAACTAAGCTCAGTAGAGAAGCATGTTTAAACGAGAGAGAAGATGTATCAAAATCAACGACGGAGACGAAGGGATGGATGTTTCTCTGGAAAACCACGGTTTCATCAAAGTTGCGGGTGTTTATATGGTGTTTAGCTCAACACTCACTGCCCACGAGTGATTTTCTTCAGCAAAAGAACATGGCAACATCTTGCGTTTGTCCTTTGTGCAGAGCTGCTGATAGTTGGGGCCACTCATTGACTTCACGGAGTGTCTGGGCCTTGTCCAGTGAGGAGATGGTCGATCATATGATCACGACGAGGGAACCAGAAGATAAGCTATGGCTCTTTGCCATGAACAAGTCTGTACCGGCTAACCAATTTACCTTGATGATAGTCACTTTGTGGGTGAGTTTCTAAGGAAAGCGATACATGAGGACATTTTAAACTTCGTTTGCCATAGACAGGTTCGTTGCTTCGTACCTAGAGGACATAAACTTTATGCAGAACACAGTGCCCAGATCGCATGCAACATCAACTCCAAGACCATGACATTGGCTGCCGCCACTACTGGGCCACACACAAAATCAATGTCGATGCGGCAGTTGCTGGGATTTCGAGATCTCCAAGGGTTTAATTTGGACATGTTGGCAAAACAGGTTTGGGTACTTATCATTAATCTAGCTGAGTATCCATATGGAAATGTGTTGATGGCAGGCCCAAAGAAAGGGTTCTCGTTCACATGGCAGGGTAGTTATATATGGTCTTAATACATTCAAGAGAGGTCACATTTGGAGGGTTGGATCGCGCCCATATAATTATCAAAACAATTGTACAGTTTTACATTTTTTTCATCTGCACACGTTTCACTAAAAACAGTGTTTGTTTGGGCGGAAGAAAAAACTATATCACATGGACAAATTAAGAAGGTGTAACTAATATGAAAGATCAATGAATGTATGTACCAAGTTTATCTAGTACCGCTAACAACTTTTAGCTATTTTTGGCCTTATCATCAACATGCTTCTACCCTGCTTTTCCATCAAGAAATTATCGTCTCTTCGTTTATTGCCCTCTCCATGGATGCACTCACAAAGATGTAGGTCATCTCCTTAGCTTTTCAGAGACACTAAAAATCCGATGTAAAAAATCTTATACGGACTCGCCCCCCGCGTCACCCTTCCCTGGCGACACGGGGGTAACCGCACCTGCCGCCGCCGGAACCCTCCCTCCGCCACCCCGTGCGCCGCTGCGGAGGGCGGCCGGCGGCGCGCCGCGCCCGGATGGCGGCGGCGGGCGGATCCGTTCCCAAACCCCCACGCGCTTCCCGCCCGCCCGCGCCCCAGATCCACCACCGCCGGGGGACCCCCCTGCCCGCTTCCGCCACGCCGCCGCCGGAGGGCCGGCCAGCAAGGCCGTGTTGCGCTCCAGGAAGGTGGCTGCAGGGCGGATCCGTCCCCCACGCGCCATCCACCCCCGCCCCCTGCCCCTGGCTCCGCGTACTGCTGCTCCTACGCGGGGGCCCTCTTCCCAGCTGCTGCACGTCTCTGCCGGTCCACGGCGGGCGCGGCGTGCCGGCCTTGGCTGCTCGGCGCCGCCGCCTGTAGTGCTCCTCTCCTCCTTCCGTGCGCGACCCGGCTCTGCTGGTGCTGCTGGTCTTGGGTTGGACACAGGTACTGCGGCCGGTCGCGGAGGTGCTCGCGGCCTCCCTTCCTGCAGGTAGCCCCCTTCGTCACCGGCGGTCCTTCCTCTCCCCCCGAGCCACGGCGACGGCTCACGCGGTGGCAACGAGACTACAGTGTTAGTGTCAGTCTTGAAGCTCCTTAAGGAGGGTACTTGCTGGAGCTGCTTCGGTCCCGGCGACCTTGGACCCGCGTCTCTCCTGTGTCCATGGCTGCCGGCGTCCTTCGGCGGGTGGCTCCGGCCTCGGTGACCCAGCGGCTGCGTTCCTCTCAGCTCGCGTGGCTCCCCGATGTTCCGACGGCTATGGCCGCAGTAGCTAGGATCTGCGTCCCTCCAGTCCTAGCTTACCGGCGTTGCTGCTCGCCGTCGCCCATCCCTCCTTGTGGTCTGCTTCGCCTCCTGCCCTAATTTGTACACCTCAATGCTTCCCCATTGCTAGATCCGTGCTCATGGGTTCGGAGGCGGTGCCATCCTCCGACGGCAGATGCAGCCCCGCCAACTCCCTTCCGACATGGTGGCTCCGACCGACGTTGTCCTCCTCATCTTCATTTCCTGACACGGTGGCTATGGGATTGCTCAGCCTCAGGCCAGGGAGAAATCCCTGCTCAGCTTACCGACGCTGGCAGCGGCGACATCTGCAGATGTCGTTTCCTTCTTGGAGGCGTTGTCAAGGCCCTCGGTTGCACCCCTCTTCGAGCTCAGGAGAAACCCTAGGTCTGGTTCCTCCGGACGGATGGCGATAAGCGTCTCGGCGCCGTCCTCCTTCTTGAAGGCGCTATCTTGCTCGCTATGTGTCCCTGTTTCGGTTCTAGAGATGTTGGTGCTCTTGTTGGTTTGGCATTGCCGTGCTTGGGTCGGGTTTGGTAGGTTAGCTGTGATGTATCCTCTATTCGGGCCGAGCATCCCTTGTTCCCTGCTCCGGCACCATGTTCACGCCTATTGCGTTCAGTGTGATGTGTTGTACCCTTAATTGTACTCATTCTTCCTCCTATCAATGAAATGACACGCAAACTTTGCGTATTCGTGAAAAAAATAAAAATCCGATGTCAGATTTTTAAGCATGTCAAATATTATGTTTTTCATGGCAATTTATATTGGCACGATGATGAAAAATTTAGTTTGCAAGCACAGCAATTTTCTGACGAAAAATTGAACCGAGGCGGATTTCTCGTGCTCGCCAACTAAACTTGCCATCCCCGGAAAACTTAATTTGCCATGGTCAAAAAACTGAGTTTCAATTGTGTTGGAGTCGTAGCTTTTAGCATACTCTATTCACAAAGATTTGGTATTATATATAAGTCTTGTGGTAGTAATGGTAGAACATTCAAATCAGGCATACTTATTTAGCGGAGAAAGAACCCACTTCGTCTCACCCAATCAGGCATTCAAATCAGGCACACTTTGCCGGTGGTGGCTTGGGCATGGTCGGCGGTGAAGAAACCATGTGCGCAGAGCCGAGGGGGCGGGGTGTTTCCGGAATGGCTGCCGTGTTCAGCCCCCAGCGGTTGGGCCGGCGACCACTCTGACTGGGTGTGTGTGCTGGCAGTCGGCCGGTGACATTGACGAGCCGTCGTGCAGGAGTTTAACCTCCTCCTACCCCCAGTTCGTTGCTCCCTGTGCGTGGTTGGGTCACCTCTGGCTAGGCCAAGGTGGGTGCTTGCAGTCCGGTTGGAGAGGTGTCCTCAGGTTATAGCATCGGTGGAGGTCCATAGTAGTGGTGGTCAGGGCATCCGTGTTACAGTAGTCGGATCGATGCCACAAGACGCGGGCTTGGTGTCGTCCGAGGTGGTTGCTCAACGATCGACGACCTTCAGCAACCACAGAGTCACATGTCCCCCTGGTCCACTGGTTGGTGGGATTGCAGGTGTGGGCCCCCCCGACATTGTTGGTGTTGACACTGTCTTAGTGGCTGATGCAGGGCTTCTCCAGCTGCGGTTTGTGCACTGTGAAGCAGGCGGTGGACGATGTCTTGCGTCTTGAAAAGCTAGGGCAGCGGTCCTGGAAGGTGGTCTACTTGGTTGGCTCTCCGACGGGCGCCATGGCGGCTGTGGTGGATATACCTCTCGATCGTGTGGGTGGCAGGAGGTGTAGCGGCGGGTGGCTCGGGCGAGCCGTTTGTCTTTGGCAGTGGCGGCGCCCAGATCTGGATCTAGGTATCTAGACTCGCCATTCCTCTCTTGAAGACCTCATGGTGGCATGGTGCAGCTACCAAGCGAAAGCTCTATGTTTTGTCGCCGACGACGGCGACGCTCGTGGGCGGCATTATCTTCTTGAAGACGTCGTCATACGTGGTGCTCCTCTCGTGATCCTGACCCTTGTCCGGTGAACTCGATAGTGGTGACGCCTGGCGCCGTTCCCCCGCTTGAGTGTGTTGTCATGGAGCTTAGGTATTCTAGGGTGTAGTGTGGCAGTGTTCTCAGATCTTCCTATGTTATCTTTCGGTCTCGTAGTTTCTTGCGGTCTACGTTTCCCGTTTATCCTAGATCGGTTTGTAAGAGGGTTTGTCACCATCTTGTATCGTTCGGGCGGGTACTTGTGTGGTTGGTGCTTTATATATAAAGCGGGACGAAAGCCTGTTTCGAGGAAGATTCAAATCAAACTTTAGCATCCAAATTAGAATGACACGTACATTTAAGTCCACTATACTTGTGTCCGAATAACTCTGAACAAATAAATAAATATCGCACGTCTACTAAAAACAAATGGATATAAATACAGTAAAAATCTTGTAGTGTGGCAATATTTGATACAAAACAATGCTTCTTTATTTTCTCATTATCGCCAAAAAAATCAGTACAATGACTCTAAAATGCCATTCATAATAGACATAAATAATCATAGCTATCTTTATCTTTTTTTTTGAAAGATCCAGCAAATTGCTGGCTTTAATTACATTTAGCAGAAAGCAGCGGGAAAACAACATGAGGAGGACCCGAAGATCAAAGAAAAAGGAAAACCGCAACCCTATTGGTTGCAAGACAACACCACACTCACACGGCGGATCGCCATCCACCCACAACAGGACGACATAGCTCCGACTCCGGCAAAGAAACAATGGAGAATTAGGCAAGGCTGGTGTCAGAGAAGATCGCCGAACAGACCACATGTCGCCCGTCATCGTACGCCAGCAGGGCCCAGACCGCAGCTTCGACTTCACAGCAACAAGTAGCCGAGGTAATCTTGTAGACACGCCGAAGAAGAGCCGATTACCACAACCAATGCCACACCTCCGACAATGCTCACCGCCGACATCGTTGCCACAGAAGCCTAACTGACGAACACGACCAAGTAGCACGAACGGCATCCCCCACCTATCACTGGTCCCTCTGGCAGGCAAGAAGCTTCTGGAACGATGCCCCAAGAGGTGCAACACACGTCGCCATCATCGCCTGATCCCTGAGGATCAAGGGTTTCCCCCGAGCATTCTTGCATAGTGGAGCGAGCAGAAACGCCTCAGCAACGCCTTCTAGAAGGAAGCGGCGCCCGCAGGCGTCGCCTTCGCCTGCCCTAGCCCAAGACTAGCAGCAAGATCTTCACCCAGCGCTGCATTGCCAACCACCAAGCTCAGCCAGACCACCACCGCAGTCGCGCGCCCGGCGGCCGCTGGCCCGCGCGCCCAACGTCCGCCGCGACCACCTTCAGATCTGGACGCCGGGGCACAGATCTCCATCGTTGCCACCGGTCCACGCCGGATAACCGCCAGCCCCATGCGCCCGACGGTCATCGCAGCCACCCGCAGAACTGGACGTCGGGGCCCGATCTGCCACTCACCGGCCCCTTGGAGCCCACGGCCGCCGGCGCACAGAGCCGCCTACAGCCTCCGCGCCATCGAACCCGCTCCTGCCTGACCCTACTCCTCTGCTGCAGTACAACCGCGAGCACACCGCGCCCCCAGCAGGGCCATCCCCCACTGTGCGCACTCCGGAGGCCCCCACGCCTCACCTACTCGCCAGATCCGGCCGTCGCGCCACCGGCCGATCCAGATCCGCGAGCACCCAGCCGCAGCAGCCTACGAGGGCCAGCACGCCCGGGCCGGATGCGCCGCCTGCAGCGCCGCCCAGACGCAGGCACCAGCCACGCGTGCGCCACCGCGCGCATGTAGCTCCAGGCTGCTGTACCGCCCCGCACCTCCACTGGTCGAGCTGCCCCGCGCCGCTCAGCACAGCTGGAGGAAGAAGGAGGCCCGCCGCCGCCTCGCCGTGCGCGGCTTTGCCAGCGGCGCCTTCCGCGGCGAGGGGAGCAGGGCGGATTGTAGCTACTCCGGCGGCTAGGTTTTGCTCCCGGGCGCCCTGCCTGGGCGATGGTAGTATGGTCGTTGTTGCTGCTGCCACTCTAACCCAAATATGAGATCTTACTAAGAGCGCCTGTATAAAATATCTTTTGTTTCCGGAACTGATACATACATGTACGCCAATAACAAAGCTATCTTGCAGATTCAACTTCTCTTTCAATAGATAATGCGCAAGAAATGAATATCTATCTGATGTTCTTGCAAAATTCTGATATTAGTAAGATCTTTTCTTATACACTTACACGTGGAATGGTAATAAGTGTTGATTCATGAAAATCAGATCACAACGACGATGCAAATAAAAGATTAATGGTCTGGAAGATGTATAATTATAAAAAAAAATCTTTTTTTAGCTAACAATGTACTCTTGTAGATAATTATCTTACTGAAACCAAAAATCATATCATGATTATAGGAAGACACCAATACTATTCTTAACAACAAACGGCTTCAGTGGGCACATTAACCTTGAAATGGTAAATAAATTTAGGTCCATTTCCTGAAAAGGAAGAAACGAAGTGAGGGCACGAGTAAAATATGGATATCCAGAATTAAACGAATATGAAAATAGCCCTTTTTAGCGAAAGTTGTATCCTTGTAATTTTTTTGCTGATGATTAGAGCATCTCCAACAGGCGCCCCAAAACTGCCTCACGCGCTAAAACCATCATTTTTGTGCGCAGGAGATAAAAAACAACGCTCCAGCAGATACTGTAAAATAGAGTGCGTGCTAAAAACTTTAGCGCACAGGTGTCTCGGGGGCTGCTGGGCTGCAAATTTGGAGCGCCGGATTGTGTGTGCGGGCTGCTGCAGGTGGGGCCGCCGGGTTGGGCGCCGTGTTTTTGTGGACCTCGAAAACCTCTTTGTCGCTCCCGCGCGCAAAAACGCTGTTTCGGGGTTGCAAAAAAAAAAATTAGCGTGCAGCGAACCGCGCGTCTGTTGAAGATGCTCTTAGAGGCACCACGAATATAGTAAATGTTGGCAGAAAGCGCAAACCATAGTGGATACATTGTGCTGGTCGGACTGTGATCAACCATAATCGCTCCGTCCCAAAATTCTTGTCTTAGATTTGTCTAGATACGGATGTATCTAGATACATAGTATTACATAATCAAAAAATATACCAGCATGTGAATGTTACAGAATGAAAGACAGATGCACAACTATAAGTAAATAATCTAAATTAAGTAAAAAATATTTTAACTTTCTAACTGTATTTGCAAAGGTGCATTCACAAAATGTTAACGGCCGTCTTTGATCAGATTGTGCTAAGAAACACTTAAGCATTCCACTACTCCAGTTGCATAGATATGTACGATATGAAAAGAAAGGAGAACATAATTATATTTGCATAACCATTGAATTTCAGCAAACAATACAAAGTTGTGAGAAGGAAAAGCTACTGACCCCAATCATGAGGCAATGAATTTAGCTTATTCTTTTTTCTTGTCGTGGATTGGACTAGGATGTGGCATTCTCAGAACACTTACAATCACTTCTATTCTTTTCATAAATTATATATATACTGTCAACTCAAACTTCATTTTCCTCAAATTGCAGAAGAAGGATAGTGATATTTCATCAAACAATACGATCAAAGTTCTTTTGCGCAATCTTCATAACACACTTCGCAAGTGTTCCAACTTCCATGTAATTCCAAGTGTTACCTCCAGTTGAACTCAAAACAAGCATTTTGGGGATTTTTCCAAGAGTACCTTGTCTGACGAAACCGTGTGGGAGCGGAGGACGTGGGTGCGGAACCGTTCGTCCGCTCGCTGCATGGTCTGCCATGTCTAATGGCTAAAGGTCTTTTTAGCCATGGGTTAGAAGACTAATCCCGATACTTAGATGTTCTAAATGGAGCTGATCATGAGGTTATTAGTGCTATGTGTATTAAGTGTTGGAAATATGAGCAATTTGCCGAGTGATTTTATTAACAGAAATACTAGATAAAGCATGACTAGTATAGCAGTGATAAAACAAGCCATGCGATTCGACAAAGAGAAGGTAAACAACATCTTCATATATGAACCATAACTAAACATATCTTGAGCAGACAGTATTGCAAGTTGCATATATGAAATAGAGTAACATATCTAGGGCAAATACTAGAACAAGGAATTGTAGCAGAACCTCTAATAGAAAGGGGTCGGACACGTATGGGGCAGCAGCAGCAGAAGCGCTGGACTTGGGGTTGGTGTCCTCGCCAGCCATGTCGTCGAGGAGGTCGTGGACGTCGGGGAAGTAGTCGTCGGAGTCCGGGGCGTCCCTGACGAAGAAGTCAGTAGTCACGCGAAGCGCTCCCCAAAAACCTTATCACCCTTCTCCCGTACAAGACTCAAAAGTTGCGGTTTTAGAGGCCCACTGTCCCGACTCGCGGTGCACGCCGCAAGCCGGGATGAGGAAGATAGCAGCAGCGCAGAGATTGCAACCGGTGGCGAGAGGAAGGAGAAGTTCTGGTGCGTCACTCTAAGAGGAGCGACCTCCCTTTTATAGGCGCAAGAGAAGGAGGCGAGAGGGCAGCCACAGAAGGTGAAACAAAGAGACGAAGATGAAGCGAACAGCCAGCAGCCAAAGGGCTGCACCGTTCGCATTCAAACTCCACTATCGCGAAAACGTTTCAGCTTTTGTGTGACCTTTCGTATACCCGTCATGCGTGGCAAAAATTTAGACATCAGCTTGGCTCATCCCCGCAACCCGCAGCGCGTCGTGACGAGACGTGGCATGGCGTGGCGAGGCGGGCAGCGGAGGAGGAGCGCGCATGGTGTCCCTCTTGTTCTCATGCTCATACATGTGCGCAAAGAACCTCCCTTATAAAGAGGTCCAACTCCCTCTAAACTAGCAATGTGGGAGTAAACTTTAGTTCCACCTTTTGCCTTGCACGAATGGGCTGCGTGGGCCTCTAGAATTTATTAGGAATTTCGGAAACTGCTATTGGGCTGGCCCATAATAGACAAAATTCCAGCAATCCCCCACCCGATCCCAGAGGCACACAAAATTTGCCTTTGGTTCCAAAACACTATTTTATATACCGGTACTGCAGTGGAGACTATTAAGTTGAACTTCCACCTAGAACTCTATGCTACACTAGTAAGCAACTTGAACAGTGGACTGGACCTTGAACTGCAAGTTTTCTGCGAATCTAGCTTCACATAAAGCCTTGACCGATATGTGGCGACCGTGGGTCTTCCCCGCGGGTGGAGCTTATGCTTCATACTCCTAGACCTTTCATGAGTTTACTAGAGAGAACCCTACTCTCATAGATTGCGACGTTTAACAATCAGACTCATATAGGTGCGTTCTTCAAAAGATGTTTTGCACGACAACATCTCTGCTTCAAAGAGCCACTTAGAACATATTAAGATATACATCAACCTGCCATGCAGATTAGGAGAGTATTACATCTTCATGGAGTGGTATTTTTAGCAGTAAGGATACTCTCCTCCCAGTTGACCAACAGCTTGTCTTCCACATCTAATTCACGGGATCTCCGATCACAAAGAATAGGTTACCACTGTGAACAACTCATATTGTGGGTCTCATACCCATCTCCCTCGATGCATTATCTATCACATTACGTGATAGACCCTTAGTAAAAGGATCTGCCAGATTTTTAGACGTTTGGATATAATCCAATGCAATAACTCGGGAGTTTTCATTTTTCTGACAGACTTTAACCTTCTCTAAACGTGTCTTGATGACTTCATGTTATCCTTTGAGCTCCTCACTTTAGTGATCACAGTTTGATTTTCACGGTTCATAAGGATACCCGGTATAGGTTTCTCAACTACCGACAAGTCATTCAAGAGCCGACGAAGCCAATCTGCTTCGACCGTAGCTGTATCTAGTGTTGTGAGTTCTGCTTCCATTGTTGACCTCGTTAAGATGATCTGCTTGCAAGACTTCCAAGAAACAGCGCCACCTCCATGAGTGAATACATATCCGCTCGTGGCCTTTATCCCATCAGCATCTGAGATCCAGTTTGAGTCACTATACCCTTCAAGCACATTTGTGCCCGGTGTAGTGAATTCCATAATTCGCAGTGCTTTTCAAATAATGCAAAACTCTCTCTAGAGCTTTCCAATGCACATCTCCTGGTTTTGAGACAAACCGACTCAGTTTGCTAACAGCAAAAGAGATCTCAGGTCTTGTAGCACTGGCTTAGTACATAAGCGAGCCAATAATCTGAGAATACTTCAATTGATCTCTAGCAATTCTTCGGTTCTTTTGAAGCAGCATGCTAGCATCATATGGTGTTGGAGAGGGCTTGCAGTCACTATAGCCAAAGCGACTCAAGATCTTTTCCACATAGTGATATTGAAGCAATATAATCCCACCATCATCATCTCTCAACAACTTGATGTTCAGAATGACATCAGCCACTCCTAAATCCTTCATCTCAAAACAGTGAGATAGGAAATCCTTGACCTCCTTAATAACATTCAGATTTGTTCCGAAAATCAGTATGTCATCAACATACAAGAAAAGCATAACTCCCTCGCCCCCACCATGGCGATAGTACACACATTTGTCAGCTTCGTTCACAACAAAGCCTGTAGCTGTTAAAGTTCTTTCAAACTTCTCATGCCACTGTTTGGGTGCTTGCTTGAGTCCATACAAAGACTTCAGCAACTTGCACACTTTCCCTTCCTGCCCATCTATTAGAAACCCATCTGGTTGTTCCATATAAATTTCCTCATCCAACTCTCCATTTAGGAAAGCAGTCTTAACATCCATTTGATGAACGAGAAGACCATGTGAGGCAGCTAGTGAAAGTAGAACTCGAATAGTGGTCAGTCGAGCCACAGGTGAGTAAGTATCAAAGAAGTCTTCACCTTCCTTTTGGGTATAACCCTTAGCCATGAGCCGAGCCTTGTACTTTTTTGATAGTACCATCAGGCCTAAGCTTCTTCTTGAACACCCATTTGCATCCTATAGGTTTGCACCCATAAGGACGATCGGTTATCTCCCAAGTTTCATTCGCCAAGATGGAATCCATCTCGCTACGAACCGCATCCTTCCAGTAGTCAGCATCTTCCGATGCATTGGCCTCCGAAATAGAACTGGGAGTATCATCTATGAGATACACAAGAAAATCATCACCAAAGGACTTTGCTGTCCTTTGTCTCTTGCTCCTAGTAGGAACTTCATTGTTCTCCTCCACAGGACTTTCAAAGTGTTCCATCAAAATGGCAGGTTCGGTAATTGTAACTGGTTCCTGATTCGATGAACTAGGCATCTCCTGGTTAGATGAGGTAGCCATATCCTTCATGGGAAAGATATCTTCAAAGAAATTCGCATCATTCGACTCCATGATCGTACCGACATGCATGTCAGGTACCTCGGATTTTACAACCAAGAACCTATAGCCAACGCTACGAAAAGCATATCCCAGGAAAACACAATCCATAGTCTTTGGTCCAACCTTCCGCTTCTTTGGAATTGGAACATTGACTTTCGCCAAACAACCCCATGTTCGCAGATAAGAGAGTTTTAACCTTTTCTTCTCCCATTCCTCGAATGGAGTTATCTCTTTGTTCTTTGTGGGGACTCGATTTAGGACATGACATGCTGTCAATATCGCCTCCCCCCACCATGCCTTGGAGAGACTCGATGTGTCTAACATGGCGTTAACCAAACCAGTTAGAGTACGGTTCTTTATTTCCGCCACCCCATTTGACTGAGGTGAGTAGGGAGGCGTCCTCTCATGGATTATACCATGTTCCGCACAAAAAGCATCAAATTCATTGGAAAAATACTCTCCACCACAGTCGGACCTAAGCCTCTTGATTTTTCGATCAAGTTGGTTTTCCACTTGAGCTTTATAGATCTTGAAAAAGTTCAAAGCCTCATCCTTAGATTTCAGAAGATACACACGGCGGTATCTAGTGGAGTCGTCAATTAACGTTATGAAATATTTCTTTCCACCTTTTGTCAAAACACCATTCATTTCACATAGATCTGAATATATAAGTTCTAGTTGTGCAAGATTTCTCGTCTCCGCAGTCATGTGAGATTTACGAGGTTGCTTAGCTTGCACACACACTTAACACTTAGATCCCTTGACAGTGGTGAAACTAGGGATTAAGTTCAACTTTGCTAGTCGCGACATGCAACCAAAGTTAACATGACAAAGACGTGAATGCCACACATTTGATTCACTATTGTTGCAAATATGATTAACAACTTTATTGCAAACGTCTAATAAGGATAAATGAAACAGGCCTCCTGACTCATAGCCTTTACCAAGAAAGGTTCCATACTTGGATATTACAAATTTATTCGACTCAAAGACAAGCTTATAGCCATCTCTACACAGAAGAGATCCGCTAACAAGATTTTTATTGACGGAGGGGACATAATGCACGTTCTTCAGCCGCACGATCTTCCCCGAAGTAAACTTTAGATCGACCGTGCCAACACCACGAACAGAAGCACTTGAACCGTTACCCATCAGCACGGTGGAAGCCCCTGCGGTCTGATAAGATGAAAACATGAAAATATCACCGCATACATGCACATTAGCACCTGTGTCAATCAACAAATAAGGAGAATGACATACTGAAAGAATAGTGGGAAATATACCATACCCAGCATCCTTCATGTCAGTGTCTCCAATGACAACATTAGCGGTCTTGCCGCCTTTCTCAGGATGACGCTTGTCATAGCGATTAGGACAACTAGGAGCCCAATGATCAGGATCTCCATACACATGACAAGCACCTTTCTTCTTGTCACTCTTCTTCTTGAAGTTCGTGTGTTGTACAGCCTTGTTCTTCCCATCAAACTTTGCTTTACCATCAAGCTTGCCCTTGGTCTTGAACTTGTGGGATTGGAAGTTTTTCTTCTATACCAGATTGGCACTAGATCCTCCGTCAATACCTCGAGCACGTGTGTCCTTTGCTCTCGCCTTTTCTTCCACATCAAGAGTACCAATGAGATCCGAAATGGAAAACTCCTGTCTCTTATGCTTTAGTAAGGTAGCAAAGTTCCTCCATGAAGGAAGAAGCTTAGTGATGATACACCCGACAACAAACTTGTCCGGTAGCATGCAATTGAAGTGCTCAAGTTCTCTAGCAAATTACTGTATCTCATGAGCCTGCTCAACCATAGAGCGCTCTTCAGTCATCCTGTAATCATAGAATTGCTCCATGATGTACAGCTCAGTGCCGGCATCCGAGACCCCAAACTTGGTCTCAAGTGCATCCCACATATCTTTTCCATTGTCAATTGACGCATAAGCATCAACTATGTTCTCACGGAGAACACTCAAGAGAGCAGCCTTAAACAGAGTATCCATTTTCTGAAAAGCGTGTTCCTGTTGAACATCAAGTTGTCCTTCAGGTCTGCCAAGAGTGGCATCATAGCAACTCATGGTTTGAAACCATAAGACTACTCTCACGCGCCACCTCTTATAGTGGATACCCTCAAATATAGGAGGTCTCATGGAAGCAGCAAAACCACTTGGGGTAAATTGCCTATAATAAGGTTTTTGGATTGTTGGAAATATGAGCAATTTACCGAGTGATTTTATTAACAGAAATACTAGATAAAGCATGACTAGTATAGCAGTGGTAAAACAAGCCATGCGATTTGACAAAGAGAAGGTAAACAACATCTTCATATATGAACCGTAACTAAACATATCTTGAGCAAGTTGCATATACGAAATAGAATCTAACATATCTAGGGCAAACATTAGAACAAGGAATTGTAGTAGAACCTCTAATAGAAAGGGGACGGACACGTACAGGGCAGCAGCAGCAGAAGCGCTGGACTTGGGGTCGGTGTCCTTTCCAGCCATGTCGTCGAGGAGGTCGTGGACATCGGGGAAGAAGTCATCGTCGGGGAAGTAGTTGTCGGAGTCCGGGGCGTCCGTGACGAAGAAGTCAGTAGTCGCGCGAAGCGCTCCCCAAAAACATTATCACGCTTCTCCTGTACAAGACTCAAAAGATGCGGTTTCGGAGGCCTACTGTCCCGACTCGCGGTACACGCCGCAAGCCGGGATGAAGAAGACAACAACAGCGCAGAGATTGGAACCGGTGCCGAGAGGAAGGAGAAGTTCTGGTGTCACTCTAAGAGGAGCGACCTCCCTTTTATAGGCGCAAGAGAAGGAGGCGAGAGGGAAGCGACGGAATGTGAAACGAAGAGACGAAGATGAAGCGAATAGCCAGCAGCCGAAGGGCTACAGTGTTCACATTCAAACTCCACTATCGCAAAAACGTTTCAGCTTCTGTGTGACCTTTCGTATACCCGTCGTGCGTGGCAAAAATTTAGACATCGGCTCGGCTCATTCCCGCAACCCGCGGCGCGTCGTGACGAGGCGTTGCGTGGCGTGGCGAGGCGGGCAGCGGAGGAGGAGCGCGTGTGGACGCCCCTCTTGTTCTCATGCTCATACATGTGGGGAAATAATCTCCCTTATAAAGAGGTCCATCTCCCTCTAAACTAGCAATGTGGGACTAAACTTTAGTTCCACCTCTTGCCTTGCACGAACGGGCTGCGTGGGCCTCTAGGATTTATTAGGAATTTCTGAAACTGCTATTGGGCTGGCCCATAATAGAAAAAATTCCAGCAATCCCCCACCAGATCCCAGAGGCACACAAAATTTGCCTTTGGTTCCAAAACACTATTTTATATACCGGTACTGCAGTGGAGACTGTTAAGTTGAACTTCCACCTAGAACTCTATGCTACACTAGTAAGCAACTTGAACAGTGGACTAGGCCTTGAACTGCAAGTTTTCTGCGAATCTAGCTTCACATAAAGCCTTGACCGATACGTGGCTACCGTGGGTCTTCCCCGCGGGTGGAGCTTATGCGTCATACTCCTAGACCTTTCATGAGTTTACTAGAGAGAACTCTACTCTCATATATTGTGACGTTTAACAATCAGACTCATATAGGTGCGTTCTTCAAAAGATGTTCTGCAGTACAACATCTCTGCTTCAAAGAGCCACTTAGAACACATTAAGATATACATCAACCTGCCATGCAGATTAGGAGAGTATTGCATCTTCATAGAGTGGTATTTTTAACAGTAAGGATACTCTCCTCCCAGTTGACCAACAGCTTGTCTTCCACATCTAATTCACGGGATCTCCGATCACAAAGAGTAGGTTACCACTGTGAACAACTCATATTGTGGGTCTCATACCCATCTCCCTCGATGCATTATCTATCACATTACATGATAGACCCTTAGTAAAAGGAGCTGCCAGATTTTTAGAGGGTTGGATATAATCCAATGCAATAACTCCAGAGTTTTTCATTTTTCTGACAGACTTTAACCTTCTCTGAACGTGTCTTGATGACTTCATGTTATCCTTTGAGCTGCTCACTTTAGTGATCACAGTTGATTGTCACAGTTCATAAGGATACCCGGTACAGGTTTCTCAACCACCGTCATGTCATTCAAGAGCCGACGAAGCCAATCTGCTTCGACCGTAGCTGTATCTAGTGATGTGAGTTCTGCTTCCATTGTTGACCTTGTTAAGATGGTCTGCTTGCAAGACTTCCAAGAAACAGTGCCACCTTCATGAGTGAATACATATCCGCTCGTGGCCTTTATCTCATCAGCATCTAAGAACCAGTTTGAGTCACTATACCCTTCAAGCACCTTTGGGTGCCCGATGTAGTGAATTCCATAATTCGCAGTGCCTTTCAAATAGCGCAAAACTCTCTCTAGAGCTTTTCAATGCACATATCCTGGTTTTGAGACAAACCGACTCAGTTTGCTAACAGCAAAAGAGATCTCAGGTCTTGTAGCACTGGGTAAGTACATAAGAGAGCCAATAATCTGAGAATACTTCAATTGATCTCTAGCAATTCTTCGATTCTTTCGAAGCAGCATGCTAGCATCATATGGTGAAGGAGGCGAGAGGGCAGTGACGGAAGGTGAAACGAAGAGACGAAGATGAAGCGAACAACCAGCTGCCGAAGGGCTGCACCGTTCGCATTCAAACTCCACTATCGCAAAAACGTTTCAGCTTCCTTGTGCGTGGCAAAAATTTAGACATCGGCTCGGCTCATTCCCGCGGCACGGCGCGGCGCGTGGCAGCGGAAAAGGAGCGCGCGTGGATGTCCCTCTTGTTCTCATGCTCATACATGTGGGGAAAGAACCTCCCTTATAAAGAGGTCCAACTCCCTCTAAACTAGCAATGTGGGACTAAACTTTAGTTCCACCTCTTGCCTTACACGAATGGGCTGCATGGGCCTCTATGATTTATTAAGAATTTTTGGAACTGCTATTGTGCTGGCCCATAACAGACAAAATTCCAGCATTAGGTGGGGTCTATCTAAGAAAGAAAATGTTTGGTCTTTTGTAAGTAGTCGAGAATTAGCGATTTGGGCGGACCATTGGGTCCGGGGATCCCAACAACCGGAAAGTGGTAGGATGAAGCACCGATGAGGAGCATTTTTCTGCTAGTTGATGTTGAGAGAGTACTTTGGATCCCTTTTAGTCAGCACTTGGACGAGGATTTTGCGGCTTGGTGTAAAACAACATCCTATATTTTCTTCGTCCGATCGGCATATTATGCTGAATGGGAACACCAGTATGGTACAAAAACGAGGCGTTGTATTATTCAGGCATGTTGGCGAAGCATTGAAATCTGGAGCCCGTATACGACTAGCAGCGTGTTTCTTGATCGCCGGTAGATTGGGTTCTATGTACTTTTAGCATTGCATGTGGGAAGCAAACAAGGTGGCGCATAATTTAGCACATATAACTTTTGATTCCTACCAGCACATTGCTCGTGCGTAGCAACAGGAGCATACATATATATGCTGAAGCACCACCTCTGTTTCACGTCACGTTCTGCAATTCATCTCTGCACCCACTCACGAGCACATCCTATCTCGAACCCCAGCAGTTCCCACACCCACTAACGAGGGTGGTGCAACCCATCTCTGAGTGCCACCGCCGCGGAGGTGCGGAGCACTGCAGGTGCTCGCTCCAACACCCAGTCGAGAGGAATCACGACTGCAACCGAACCAAGATAGTACCAGCAGGGATTTTTCTCCTACTCCACCCACCCAAGAGGACAGCCCTATTCAATGATATACTCTTTGTGACAATTTATTATTAGTAAAATTTTGGGGTAAAGTTAAGTACAAAATTCTAGGATAGGTTATCAACCCCAAAAAAGAGGAAGGAAGTCACATTATTTGAATTTTGACAATACACTAACCTTGTTTGAGTCCTCTACGATATCAGCACGCTAGATCCAGCTAAGAGTAAATGGCACCGGCGGTCAGAGAATTTGCACTGCGGGTGCACTTAAGTCACGGTACTTGCAAACCGGAAAAACCCGTCATAGAACTTGCATGACGGGTGCAGATGGTTATACAGGTCATCTAAACCGGCCAGCTGCCCGGTTTTCTCCCTCTAACGGTCAAGCGCGATAAATTTGTTCACGACTTTAAAAATATATGTGATTCGTGACTTTAAAAAAATGTTCGTGAACGGTAAATTTGAAAACTATTTGTTCACGACTTTAAAAAAATGTTCGCGAATGTTTAAAAAAATATATTCGTGATCCACGACTTTAAAAAAATGTTCGCGAATGATAAATTTAAAATATTTATTAAAAAAATATATGACTCGTGGCATTAAGAAAATGTTCGTGAATGATAAATTTGGAAACTATTTGTTCACAACTTTAAAAAAATGTTCGCGAATGTTTAAACAAAATATATTTGTGATCCGTGACTTTAAAATAATGTTCGGGAACGAGAAATAAAAAATATTTGTGATTCGTGACTTTAAAAAAATGTCCAGGGACGAAAAATTTGAATTTTTTTTTGAATGATAAATTTAAAAATGTCGTGAATGATTAATTTGAAAACTATTTGTTCACGACTTTAAAAAAATGGTCGTGAATGATAAATTTGAAAAATATTTTTGGTTCACGAACATTTTTTTAAAGTTTTGAACATTAAAAAAATTGTGATTCACGACTTTAAAAAATGTTCGCGAACGATAAATTAAAAAATATTTATTAAAAATATTTGTGATTCATGACTTCGAAAAAAATGTCCACGAACAAAATATTTGAAAAAGCTTGCGAAAGATAAATTTGAAAATGTTCGTGAATGATTAATTTGTAAACTATTTGTTCACGACTTTAAAAAAAATTGCGAAAGATAAATTTGAAAATGTTCGTGAATGATTAATTTGTAAACTATTTGTTCACCACATCTTCGTGAATGATTAATTTGTAAACTATTTGTTCACGACTTTCGTGGTGACACCGTGTCTTCTTCTTGCTCCTCCTACCCCAACTTTAGTACTTGTTCCTGCTTCTGTCTCTTGGAAACATCTTGCCATCCAGAACACCATGAACTACTTCTTCAATGCGGTGTCGTGCTGATATGTTTCCTTCCATCTGTGTGTTTTATTCCTCGTCCTCCTCCCCTGGAGTGTACTCCATGAGTGTGTCAGAAATCTTCCGAAGCAGTAGGAGATGTTGAGCATGCATGGTGTACATGATGTATAGCTTATCGTGGAAACCGAATCGCTGTGATAAAACTTTTGTGTCTAAATGGTCCTGGGTTTACAAATAAACATAGACTTGTACCTATCATGAGCCATTTTACTGAATGAAATTGACTGTGATTGTATCATTTTACATGAAAAATATAAAATTTCAGGCCGCCATTCTTTAAAAAGCATGATATCTACGGGAATTTCTTTAGAGAACAGGCTTCATTGAACCCGACTTCGTAAAAAGCTAACTGCTAAGTGAATAGAGTAGCAAATAAAAGTATAGCCCCAAGCGACCACCACCAAAAAAACATCCTCATGTACCTCCCCAAAACAAAGCATCCAAGAGATGAAGCATCAACAATATTCACATATATTTAACAGAAAATTACACTGGATGCACTCCAATTTGCCGGCAAGAACATGAACAAATTTGTTTAGTGGTAGTAGTAGTTTACTTTTATAGGGATGCCATGCTAAACAAAGTTAATAGTGACATGGAAAAGAACATGCTCGTACCTTTTTATTGTCATCTTAGCCTGCCCATGCATGGATTGAGATGCAGCAAGGGACAGCTTGTGATATATTCCCTCCGTAAAGAAATGTTAGAGTGTTTAGATCACGGAAGTACCTTTTTTATCGTCATCTTAGCAGAGGGAGTAATACGTATGACAGAGCGAGTGCTTGCAAACTTAATTTGCTGCTGCTTATGGTTATGGACAAAAGCATGTGGCCGATACATTATTTCAGACGACGGTGAGGGTCTGCACAGGGAAGAACCAGCACCATCCATTCCTGTGCATCTCGAGTGCGTCGACGAGCAAGGCGGCTGGACCACCGGCTACTGCCACCTGAGGTTCTGTACCTGCCAGAAGCGGTGCTAATAGCTTGCTAGGTACAGATGCACCCATGGTGCTAATAGCTTGATCTGCCCTGCACACTTCAAACGCGCACGGCCGGCCGCTTGTGTTGTGTCGACCTCTGCCAAACCAGACGACAACGTCATCTTCACTGCATCCACCACAAACTTGATTACTTACCGGCTACGCGCTAGCCAGTCACAGCGCCGATTCAGGCGGCTATTGCTGGTCGACGGACATCTATGTCGCACCTGAGAGGGGCCATGTGGAGGAACGGACTTGGGGCTTATGGGGCTAGCGAATGTTGCAGTGGAGAAGGAGGGCGAGGGAAGAGGAAGATGGGGCGGCAGCGGCAACATATGGGTGGTTTTCCCCCTAAAGCATGCGTATAGATCGTGCATGAGGGCTGGGGGGAGAGGAGGGCAGGCGGGGCTGCTGGTTTTCTTGGTTTTCGGTGTGTACCTACCTTGGATTGGTGAGGAAGGAATATCATGCCAAAAATTGGAAAAGAGAGGTGGCCAATCACTTGGAAAAATCGGGGGAGGTGGGATTGATTCGAGGACTAATGAAACAAACAAAACAACATAGGTACTCCGCTTTAATAGTACAGAAGGCTAGCACATATGTCCGTGCGTTGTAATGGGAAGAAAAATATTGTATGTTTCTGTTATAATAAGCATTGCTCAAGATACTCTACTGATCTACATTCTTTATTTCAACATGGCATCTCACCTGTATCACAACTTGTAATATGGTCGAATGTTGTCAAACCCAAGATGACGAGCTTGGAACACGATACAGTACACCTTCCATTAAACATCAACAACGCAATGCTCTCTCAGTCCTGCAGCATCATCCAGCATCTCCTTCTCATTTGTCTTCCCACACACACCTTCATGACAAACGACACATACTTCTCGCTCGTTTGTAATGTGTCTATTATTTTTCTAACATTTCTCGTGATGCAAAGATACATAGCCTCGCCGTGTCTATATATATACGCCTGTGCAGGTAGACTTGTACAATTTCTAACCTATTCTAACGTTGATTATACTTTCTTAGTTTAATTACTGGCCACATTGATCATTGGAACTCTTAGTTTAGCCAAACAGCTCGCTCATGGCTACTCCCTGGAGAAAGAGAAGGTGAATTTCCCTCGTTTAATTACTTTTGTAATCTAATCAACCTGCCACCTTGATCGTTAGAACTATTAATAATTAGTCAAACTGCTCGTTGGTGGCTACTGTGCACATATATGACTCGCTTGAGCTAACGGGCAAATAGAGTAAAACCTGTGATTTTTTTGAACAATCGCATGTGTTAGCTACTGTACTTGACTATCCACTCTGGATTTAGTGCATGATTTGCAAATTTGATACCCATGCAATGCACCAATTTTTATGTTCGTTATTGTTATATAAAGGCAAACTGTACCCAGCCAAGTGGGCTTCTAGAGCGGGTGACGGGCCGGCCAAGGCTCAAAGCATGCCTAGCCGAATTGGTTTCTGGAGTGAGCCAGGGACGTCCAAAAAAGGGAGCATGACATACAAAAAAGATTGATGTACGAAAAAAATGGAAAACAATTCTCCCTTTAGTATTATATATATATACCTCACTATTGGTCGCTGAAAGGTCATAGTTTTTCATTTGCGACCTTTTTGTGACCAAAAACAGAAGGTCAAAAGCTGAGGGTCATTAACTGACTATAGCGACCTTCTCTGTGATATGTAAAAGGTCGTTGGTTCTTTGACCAAATTTTTGGTCACTAGCAACTTCCTCAGGCCACGTAGGCATCCAGCGTGGCAAGCTGATGTGGCACAAGAATCAGCCCGGTCCAATTAGGTGTTTTACATGGGCCGAGCCCATTAATTCAGCCTATTTATGTTTTTTTTGTCTGTCAATTTTTGGTTGGGTTCATGGGCCAAGCACAATATTGCAGCCTTTTTATTGTTGGGTTGTGGCCTTTTTGTCTAAACGAATTTAGTTTTTCTTTTTTTCCCAAAAGAAGGGTCCACTAGTCCGATGGGTCCCAGTTGTCATCATCAGTTGGCTGTAGCCTTTTCAGGCGCAATACACAGGAATACAATTTTGCACATATATATTGTTGAGAAATTTCATAATTTTGCTGTCAAAGCAGCATGTACACAGGAATACAATTTTGCTATCAAAGCAACATTTCAAACATACATCTTCATGACATCGTACATAAAAACCAGCAATAAAAAGATTACAATATGCCATTTGGCTCAAATCACATAACATATGACATCCAGGTTCCAGCAACGAAAAAAGATAACCACCACATCATACCATCTGCACATTCAAAGAGAACAAACTATATGTCAAAAGAGAACTGAGCAGAAAATTGCCAATAAAAGAAAGAAGATAATATACTCTGTAATTACTACAGATTTGCTCACTGGATACACACACACACACACTTTGAATATACAGATTTGCTCACTGGATACACACACACACACAGTTTGAATATACAGATTTGCTCCCCGCAAAAACAATTCTGAACAGTTGGCTATAATTCTTTTGAACGGCGGTAATGCAATTCATGCTGCTTAAAAATGTGAAGCGAAATTGACAACGGGCATAACAGTAGGAAAAACTTATAGCATAGATGTTCAAGACAACATAACAAGCTTGAACTGATGTTTAGCAGCAACCAAGCTTCAGCCATACAAAGTGTATGCAGTACTAAAAGAAGTAGTAAGAACAAAGAACAGATGACATGTTTCTCAAAAAAGGAAAATGAACAGACAACATGACTGATTTGGGTTAGAGGCTGCAACGGGAGCACATCTTCAACTCCTCTTTTTGAGTAAAAATTGACAAAGAACAACCTAATAGCTGAGCTGAGTGCCAGCAGTAAACGAACACTAGCTAACAGAATTGTAAACAGACTATCATCAGCCTTCCATCAGACTAACACATGATGATTAAGATTGCACAATTTGTAACCTATTCCTGACCCAGAAAAATAATGCTTGAATCCTGGACACAAAAGATTCAACCAAGCTCTATTGGCCAACATGGTGAAAGCCAATGGAACAAGAAGTACTGCTTGCCAGTTTATGATAGAAAGAAGTTTACATTTCAGCAATAGGAGCAAGGTGTGTACTGAACATGAAACATCAAAATATTGCGTCAGAGAGAGGGGGGCTACCAAATTGAGCTGCTCTTTCATCCATGGTGGCGTCCTTGCATCCATGTAGCTGCTGCTGCTAACCTTGAAGATGCAGCTCCTCGTTCTGCTGTTGTACCAAACGAACCTTGCCACGTGGCCGTGTCCTGCAGATGCCACATTGATCCAATTAGCAACAGCTAAACTGTCAGTTGAATGGAGAACACTTTGATGCACCACCGGCATGGCATAAACCAGAGCACTGGTCCGAGTTCGAGCCGATAAATCGGAGTGATACCGAAGGAAGACATCAAACAGTGAGTTGTGCTACTTGATCATTCAGATCGGCAAGATCTATCTTCCGTTTGAGCATAATGTTTCAGCATTCAGATCAATAATTTCAGCATTCAGATCAATAGCGCCGACACGGTAGATTAGATACACAGAAAAGAACCATTTCAGGCATCAGGATCACTAGATCCAGTGTAGGACCTACTATGCTATTGCACCGCATCATAGTAACTTAATTGTTATACCTACCAAATCACGATTGCCATATAAAGTACCGCTTGAACAAAAAGAAAGTCGTAGATCTCAAAGACAAGGACAAAAAGGCCGAACCAACTACCAAGTCTGTAACACTTTTCGCTCGCCTACACCAACCGGTCAAACAATCTCTGCTTCAACTTGAAGAGAAAGCAATGTCATCATGTTCGACACAAACACACAAACATCATGGTTCAGGGATCAAGAACTCTGAAAAACTACACAGGCATCCTACTACTAGGCTACTATTAACGGAATGGCATGGATTCGCAATGGGATGAACTTCAAAATTGCATGGTGAACTAATCAGATCGCATTGCGGATGCAGGGGAGAATTCGAGGGGAGCAAACCTGAGCAGGGCAGGGAAGGTGCGGACGAGCGGCATCCCACCCATGGTGTCTCTCCCTAGCCTGCGCCGGCTCCATGGGGCACCCTGCCCATGGTGTCCCGGTGCTCGAGCGAGGACGACGTCCTGGATCTGGGAGGGAGAGAACACAAGGTGAGGAAGTGATGGAGGGTTGTGAGGAGGAGGAGGGGGAGGAGATTGAGTGGAGGGACGCACCTGAGCCCGCCGTCCGCGACGCCATGGCTGCCATGCTCGATCTGCGGCATAGCCGGGGCTCGGGGGGAGGGCGCAGTCGATCTGGTCGATGCGTGCCGGATCTGTTCTGAGGGGAGGATGGAGCAAAGGTGACGGGGTCGCGGTGGTGTGCTGGGAGCAGCAGATCGTCGGGATCGGCCGAGGAGCATGCCGACGACGCACTTCCTGGTGTCGAGGGTGACGCGGTTGTAGTGGTCGACGATGCTGAGCAGCACCAGCGGGTGCACCACCACCTTCTCGAACTGGGCCTCAAGGAGAGGAGGTGGTGGCCGTTGATGGTGGGGATGGGGGGCGACGGCGGCGGCGGCGTCCATCTCCGCCTGGATCGTGCGCGTGTTGGTGCGGGGAGGGGAGGGGAGTTGGCTCGCGAGATTTGGTCGCGAGGGGGCGACTCAGACAGGAGGAGTGGTGGAAGGGAGGATGGCCGGTGCTGGGGGCGATGAGGAGGTCGTCGACGGTGGGTGTGGGGGAGGCCGGCGGCGGGGTTGGGATGGAAGAGAGAGGGAGATCGGGCAGAGGGGAGAGGGGGATCTGGGACGAGGTGGCGGCGGCGAGGAGAGGTGGACGGGTGCGGGTTAGGGTTTGGGGTGCGGATGGATGGCTGGATGGAGAGGTGGAGAGTTGGACGGATAGATGGGCGGCCATGTCATCGATCCGTGTGACAACTAAACCAACCAATAAGAATAGAGCACATATAATTGTGTTTTTTCTTTTGTTTTTCTTCTACTTTTACACATGAAAAAAATCAAAAAAATGGTCTCACATTGTACACAAGTTTGTATCTTGAATGAGAAACAATGTTGACTAAGTTTGTATCTTGAACGGTCATTCCCGCTGTTTTGACCGCATTTTGAAACGGGCATAAAAAATTCAAAAAAAATCAAAAAATTGGGAAACCTTCGCATTGTGTCATTATATGTGGCCAAGTTCCCAGGAAAAATAACAAACTTGTAATCGACAATTATTTTAAAAAGTGTTCTCGAAATGAGCTATCATTTGTGAAGATTCAACAACTGCTTCATATGCCTTAAGCTTTGAACTATCACAAGACTTCAATAAGATATCTCATGATGAGTTCAAGATACATCTAACAGTGGTTTCCATGAATACGATCGTTCGAAACACTTCACTAAACAGAGATAATTGCCATCACTGTATAACTTCCATGTGATCAAGTATCTCCTACACGAACCAACTTCACTTCCACAGCAGTAACGGATTTCATCACGAAACAAGCTTAACTGTCAGACTATTATCTCATACTCATTTTGCATTACGCATAATTCTGCTACTAGATTATGCATTATGTTACACCTCTGATCATCAATGCATTATAGAGTCTAAGATCGTATTTTTCGCAACTAGAGACTCTCTAGCGCCAGAACTGCTCAGATATGCTATCGGCTTATTAGATCCATTAGTCAATTCACGTTCAACTTGAAACCAACTCAAGTGCCATAGCCACTTCTCATTCGATATCACTTAGTAACCTATTGTAAAAGCCTCTTGTCCAGTAGGTTACTAGTGATTAATAATCTGATTCGCAATGAACTTCCAGACATCTTCAACTACGTCTTAAAACATCTCAGTCTGAGATGCGGTACTATCATAACGCCTTCAGTCCTTTTCCGTATGATCAATTTCAATTTTTCAAAGTTCACAAAATATGGTTCGTAAGTTCTCAATCATCGATCAAATCATGTAATGAGCACCTATATACCATTCATTCATCCAAAATATTCAGTCATAGAGTCATCTCACCAGCATAGATGAAATCCTGTTACAACTGACTTAGCAACATTTTCAAAGCACAGCAGCTCATATGAGCTAGCAACATAACGCCTCTCCCCCATTTATTGAACATCATTTAAACCATTATTACAACTTAAGTTTAAAACTCTACACTCTTTGCTTCAGTAAACTTGCAGTAGATCCTGCATGACCATGTCAACCATAGTCTTCACAGACTGTCTCCATTCAGAAGCATAACTCCTCTTAGCAACCATTGAGACGCTATGATGTACTCGCTAAGTCTCTTCACCGGAAATATCATCTGTCACCCATAAGCTGATAATCTCAGTCATTTCCCTGCATTTAGTTTACCGATCGTTCAAAGTCCTATCACTCATTTGACATAAGTGATGAGTGACGATCAGTACAATAAATAAAGACTATCTCGTCCCTTGTATATGTCTCACATTTAATTATGAGTCTAATTTGCACATGATCATGGACTCTCACAGTTCAATGTAGCCATCCTTCATGCTTCTTCAGAACAACATTCCTAGATTGCATGTGGAAATCGATTATCATCAAAGCTTGCAATGATCCATAAAGAACGTATCCATCAATGCACTTCCATGATGAGAATATACTGCAAATCAATCGCCATAGTCACAAGAAGCTCCGACTTCACAGCCAATGTTCTCGCTGCTTAAATCATGTTTTCCCAACACTTCAAGCCATGTGGAATGCTTGCTAACAAGTTACGAAGACCTACATACTTTTGATGGAGGACTTCTTATTCTTCCATCATCATTCAGAATACTCCTTCATATCGACCTCCACACCACTTGAGCTCGATGTTCCAGAGAAAAGTCTTGAACGTTCCTATTTGATAATTGAGAAACCCATAAGTACAGTTCAGCAAGTGAAATTTATACTAAACTACATGACCTGAGTAGTTTGACAGTTCTCCCTAGCTAGTAGTTGCAAATAAAGCCTCATTAGGCGTTGCAAGCTTGTGAGCGTTTATTTGCATTGCGACCTGAAACCTTCATTACAAGATAATCCATTCTTTGTCAATTCTTCTTGATCATTGAGACTACGCTATCCAAGCCTCCGATTACTGTTCAAGAATTCATCCTGCTTCAATTTATAGATCTGAAAGTAAATCTATCCAATTCAATACTACACTAGGATCCTCAGTTTCTATAATACGCAATGAATACTTCCAAAGTAAACTTGATCATTTCCATAACTAGAAAGTTCATGGCAATCTCTCAGAGGATTGAACAGTTACTTGAATAAATGAGCTGAGAATTAAGTCAATTCATGCGATACCAGATCTCAGACAATAAGGTAGCCTACATTGGAATCCATTAGTTCAGAAATATCTATACCATTGTTGCACTCACATAGGCATGACATCGAAACATGGACTCATCTCAACCTTTTCCATTGGTTACCAATTCACAAAGCAACAAGCTTTCTCACGAGGAGAACTAACAACCATAGATCTCTTCAACGTCTACTCGATCTTCCTTGAATTAACGATGACCCATGCAAACAAACTCCCTTTACCATAGCGTAGAAGTCCTTGATGGTAATTGCCATATACACGATGCAATATGTCCTGATGATATCATAGTACCAATAAGCTATGGTGACATCAACCATAACTCCATGCCCATTCAATGCTGAGTAAGTCAGCGTCCATAGACAGACTATGACCAATACCACTACACATGTAATGCAAGCCAATTCTCAGAAACTACTGATCTGTAGGGCACCATGCCTTATCTGTCCATAAATCTATAGTGTACGCAGAGGCACATGACTCTTTACCATATCCAGCGCATTAAGTGTAATATTTCATCGTGTAGACAATCCACTGCAATATTCGAAAACGTTTCTTAACTGTTCAACATGAGTCATTATCAGTAATAACACGCTACTGATGAAGCATCAAAGCGTAGAAAATTGGTATCCAAAAAGGTTTGTAGAGAATGACTTAATTTACATAATACTGTATACGGCGAAAAGGCTGATATGAAAGAATAGCTAGACACAGATCATTGCAGGAATTCAACCACAACTTAAGTGCACCAGACCCATTGATGGCGTAAACATTCAACTGCTGGTGCAGAACCAAGACGTGACAGAGGGCATGCGACTAGTGTCTGGGTCGCCTGCCAGACTCATGTAACATAGCGGAAATAATACCTCCGATTAGACCTTCAAAGGTCATAGTCAACCTTGGTAAAGACTAAAGGTTTGATTGACCGACAGTTAAGCTATGAAGAATCTAGAAAATTGATAATGAAGGAGGCATAATAGGACAAAACGAGCGAATCTCACTAAGAGGAAAAATCGAATTAAACAGTGCAATACTAGCGAAGGAGCACTTAATTAAACTCCAGTATGAAGCTTAGGTCAGCTGAGTGAATTATCGAGTATCCCACACGGCTGTCGCACGTACGTGGCTGGGTAGAGCATGCGCTCTGAGATGTCATACGGAAATCATGAAGAGTCCATAAGGATGACCTTATCAGTCTTCTTCTTCAAACATGGGTCCTACTCTTCTCGTAAACGCTATTAACGATTAAGAATCAACCTGCCAGATGAGGAACGATGCATGGTCAAATATTATTAGAAGGACTCTTTGCAAGCTGCTTCCAATCAGATCGCACACTGTACACTGAACCAATGCCGGTCAAAACACATTTCCTTCACTGCCACATCCTAGTTACCTTAGTAGACCTAAATCTGGGTTTGAGCATAATCTCTCATGAATCCAGCATTGCTTACGTGCGTTCTCTGAGCTGCGAGCCATTCCTGCTTCACCTATTATGAAATTATCTCTCAAAAGTACCATGCGATTAACAGTCAAAGTGTCATGTTTACAGTAAGCTCCCCAGTGCTGACCTTAGATTATAAGAATTGGATGCTCATACAGGTGGCCTATCAAATTAGTCCATCCCACATCTGAGTGCATACAATTCCTGGATACAATAAACCATGTACAACCATGTACCTTGAGTCGATTGTAATCCACATCATGCTTACAGATGACAACTCTGAGTGCGATTATGAAATCCTTTGGTTTAATCCATTCATTCTCGTCACTTACTCGACGTTTCTATACTTTCGTAGACCTAAGACGCTCAGTATCTAGATGATTTTATCTCATTTACTGATGTGTGCTTAACACTCACCATTCATGTGAGCACGCATACTGGCTTCAAGTAGACAATTGATTAAACACTTCAAGCCACCTGCACGCATAGAATCATCTTGCATAGCTTCAAATTAAGAAGTTTACTTACCTCAGCTGATCCCATGTGCGCATCTATACGGATTCAGTCCTTATCTTGGCAATAATTGGTCAAAACATATTAATAGATATCTTTACAAGGCAAATTTAGATGCATAGAGAATGCTCATGCATCATCTTACGATCTAGTAACGAAGGAGTGCAGTGAACAACATGACTGAGACTCAAATTACCAGTTAGTAAGTCATAATGAACGACATGAGTTTTCTGGCAAGATAAGACAGTGCGCCATCTGCCGATCGAAAGTGGGAGGCTGGCCCTTAGTGCAGCAGCTAATCCTCTATAGTGGTCCTCGTGCCTTACTGTCAGCCTTAGGATCGCTTCTGCCAATTGGGGATTGAATCCAATTGTTGCATCGAAAATCATGGTTTGGGAAGCACATTAGAAAAAGTGGCTTTTTAAAGCAAAAGACATGCGCTTGTCGATAACTACGAGTTTGAGACTGGAAATTGTTCGTCTAGATTGATGTGAGCACATGCATTTCATGTAGACTGTGAGAGAGCATTGCAGCGAGAAGAGACGATTATTGCGAAGGCAACATCTGAATTCCGTACGCAAACTTACTATGCAACAGCGTGAGCATGAGTGGAACTATACGACGCACTTCGAGTGGTGCCTTTAGCCCGTGTGGGACTACAGTGCTTTTCACATACATCACATGTCGGGAAACTAACGCAACTATAATAGTCAAGCAATTTGTCCCTGCACCACAAATTGAATCGAGCCACTCGTTCAATTGCATCCTCTTGCGCCACTAAGCACAATTGGAAGCATTAGTGGGTCGTCAAAGAGGAAGGATAGCGAGAGCAGTGACACTCACACATTGTTCCGACTCACCAGAACAAGCCAGTACAAGAGAGTAATCACCACCAAGAATTGACATGGGTATTAAGTACTTATTACTAGGAAGTTTGCCTTGATAAAGGTCACATTATGTTTCTTAGCAGCATCCTATTAGATGAACATATGTGATACACTGATATTGGTGGCCAAATAACTGACGTAAATTAAATGTCTGAACGCACGGAAATAGGTGCACATTAAATGCTTTCGTAACAAAATATAGTTGCAGTAATGTTACACACTAAACTGATTTCCAGTACTTAAATATTTAGTTTAAAATATATGATCGTGAAAAAATGTGAGAACTAATTGGACTTTACTTAAATTCTAATTTTAAAAATTTACACTAAAATTACTGAAATCTAGATTTATAAGTATGTGACTGGCATAAAAATCTGTGATGAATATGTGACTATTAAATGTTCAGCGAGATTTAAAAGAAGAAATTTTTCAAGTGATATTTAATTCGGTACGAAAAGAAATAATGACTTTTGTGCAATTGATTTTAAAAATGCAGTAAAAAATTTGAAATATTTTAATTCAAATGTTAAGTAAATTTAAATTATTGATTCAACTTAAATGTTAAGTATTAAAAAAATTTATCACTTTAACAGTTGAACATAAAGAAGTATTAAAATTTAAATGACTTAATGTCCGAAAATAAAAATGATAAATTTGTCATGTTAAAAAATTTGGTAACTATTTAAGTATCGATTTAAATTTCAATTTGAATAATGTTAATTTGTAAACTATTGTTTCACTTTGAAAATTCAATAGATAAATATAACTGTTCCATTTGATTCGTGCTTTAAACTTTCTCATCCAACTATATTCTTCTGATGTTATATTTAAACATTTGTATTACATTACGTGCACTTCACTGTCTGACTGTATTGTTCCATCTTCCATTAAATCGCCACATGTTACAATATGTTAGTCGTTAAATGGCGATAAACCATATTGTGTTATTTTCCGTGAAATATCTGATGTAATCTTGAATTATTGAATATATTGAACATGTTGATGAATGATGTATTGACTTATAAAATATAAATTGTCAAAGCTGATTCTAAAAGATTTAATGATACGATTATTACGCAAGAATGCTTATTGTATCATACTAAAAAAGTAATCATAAAACTCGCATTACAAAAAAGCTTCAGAACCAAAAATTATTAACATTCCAACAATCAAGAATGAACTAAATTAGTTACGAAATTACACTAATCATTTCCAAGATTGCATGAAAGTATCTTTGTAGCTAAATTCACCATAGTTAAGCATTAAGTGAATAATTCTCCTAAGTTTTGTTATGGTAGTCTTGCATGAGGAGAATGCATGAAGACAGCTTAATAATGATCTGCTGAATGTTATGATCATTGTGATACTTTATGAGTGACTGCAGAGGAAGAATCCGTGAGAGTGAGGGTGAACTAATGGTGTACTTAAAGCTATGAGCCGAATTGTAACTGTCAGAGGGTCTCAGCGTTCGTAATACACTGTGCTATTCAGACCACTTCAAGAATGCGGACCGACATTTTATTCATCGGCACGAGCAGCTACAAGCATCACTCAGTTCTAAACGCTTGCGCGCAACACGAGCACGACGTTTCCAAGTCCGAATATAGTCATCCAATATATCGATCTTTTCGGATCAACCATTTCGAGACTCCTCGTAATGTCCCCGATCTCATCCGGGACTCCGAACTCCTTCGGTACATCAAAACTCATAAACTCATAATATAACTGTCATCGAAACCTTAAGCGTGCGGACCCTACGGGTTCGAGAACTATGTAGACATGACCTAGAACTATTCTCGGTCAATAACTAATAGCGGAACCTGGATGCTCATATTGGCTCCTACATATTCTACGAAGATCTTTATTGGTCAAACCGCATAACAACATACGTTGTTCCCTTTGTCATCGGTATGTTACTTGCCCGAGATTCGATCGTCGGTATCTCAATACCTAGTTCAATCTCATTACCGGCAAGTCTCTTTACTCGTTACATAATGCATCATTCCGTAACCAACTCACTGACCACATTGCTTGCAAGGCTTATAGTGATGTGCATTACCCAGAGGGCCCAGAGATACCTCTCCGACAATCGGAGTGACAAATCCTAATCTCGAAATATGCCAACCCAACATGTACCTTCGGAGACACCTGTAGAGCTCCTTTATAATCACCCAGTTACGTTGTGACGTCTGGTAGCACACAAAGTGTTCCTCCGGTAAACGGGAGTTGCATAATCTCATAGTCATAGGAACATGTACAAGTCATGAGAAAGCAATAGCAACATACTAAATGATCAAGTGCTAAGCTAACGGAATGGGTCAAGTCAATCACATCATTCTCCTAATGATGTGATCCGGTTAATAAAATGACAACTCATGTCTATGGTTAGGAAACTTAACCATCTTTGATTAACGAGCTAGTCAAGTAGAGGCATACTAGTGACACTCTGTTTGTCCATGTATTCACACATGTATTATGTTTCCGGTTAATACAATTCTAACATGAATATTAAACATTTATCAGGAAATAAGAAAATAAATAATAACTTTATTATTGCCTCTAGGGCATATTTCCTTCAGTAAGAGCATCTCCAGCCACGCCCCCAACAGCCCCCCCTCCCCCCCGATTTTTCCGCGCCGGCGCCCAAAAATCGACCCAGTGTTTTTCGTAGGTTTGGGCCGAAACTGGCGCCGGTGGACCCAGGACGAAACAGACGCGCTGGGGGGCGCCCGGGGGCGACGGGGCAAGCGATTTTGGCGCAAAAGAACTGCGGGCCCGCCGAGTCAGCGACACTGGCTTCGTCGTCCTCCCAACGCCTCGGTTTCCCGTGGGGAATTAATGCCTCACTCGCCATTGATTCCTCACGGGCGGCGCAGCGATGCCCTCCCTCTCCCGCCACGCTTACACATGGCACCCACCCCCCGGCCGCTATAAAGCAACGCCTCCCTAGCTCGTGACCACACATCGCCCAAAACCGCCAACTCGCCTCTCTCTTCCTTGCGCAGCCACCGCGATGTTCCTCCCCTCTCTCCCCGTGCCCAGCTGCGACGATGGGCGAGCATTTCCCCGGCGATGGGGTGGCGGCCAATGCTTTGGGCCGAGCTCGTTGCACAAGTGGGAAGCCCACTTTCTGTTCGAGGCGAATATCCCGGCGCCTCCCGACATGCGTGCGTCGGGGCGGTGCAAGCTTATCGCCGGCGGCGTTCCCATCCCCTCGCTGCCCGACGTCGTCGTGTGCCCCAACTACTTCACCGACGAGGTCGACCGCGTGCAGGCGTCGCTGACAGAGGAGCAGCGGGCCCTCCCGCAGTATGCCGCCGGCAACCACGAGGCGTGGGCAGCGTACTTCCAGCGCTGGCAGGCGCAGCGGCTGGCCTGCACCAACAACGCGCCAGTGGTGGGGCGCCGCCGGCCGCATGCTCCACGCCGTTCCCCGGCACCTCGAGGGCGGCAACGAGCCGGCGTTGACGTACCCTGACTCCCCGGTCCAAAGCGGCGACCAATGGATGCCAAGGAGGACGGCGTCCTCTTCTTCCTCCTCCTGCCGCTCCTCCTCACACTCCTCCGGGTCGCCGGTGTTGTTCAGCATCAATGCCAAGCCCACGGAGACGCTGCTTGGCCGCCGCAACCGCAGCATTGGCATCGTCATCAATGAGGGCGGGCACGCCTCCTCCTCGGCTCCTCCCCGCTTCATCAAGCCGAAAACAGAGCCAGGACTCGCCACCGCCGTGAAGGCGGAGCCCGGGCTCGCCTCCGTGAAGACAGAGCTAGGGCTCGCCGCCGTGAAGACGGAGCCGGGGCTCTCCGACGCGGCGGCCTTGAAGTGGGCGCGCGAAGACTGGGCGCGACGGAGCTGGAGCGCCAGTGCGCGCCCTAGATGAGATCACCGCTAAGCGCCGTGGCGATTTAGGAGGCGTCATCGCTCTTGATGATGACAGCGACGACGACGCGCCCCCACCGGTCCGCCAGGGCGACCCTGGGTAGGGGTCCAGCAGGGGCGGCTGCGTGAAGGAGGAGAAGGACGACAAGGACAATGGCGATGGCGGCGACTTCGCCATGCTCAGCGCGTTCTTCGGCCTGTAGTTCCGGCCTTTGTTTTTTTATAAGTATTTCAGTGTCCTATGTAAAAACTATTTAAGTCGCCTAAGCAATGTCATGTTCGCGAATTTTAGCGAATCTTTGTCCCGTTTGCGAATTTTAGCCAAATTCCTTGTCAAAAATATTAAAGACGCTTTCGGGCGACCTGGGGCGGCGGTTGAAACCCGAAGCCCCAGGCCGATTTTAGCGCCCGTTCGCCCCCAGGCGGCGATTTTACGAGCCGCCTGGGGACGCCAACTGCTGGAGATGCTCTAATAACCCGGCCGAAAAATCTTGGTGGATTGGGCTTCCGTGATCTAGAGATCTTTAATCTTGCCCTGTTGTCCTGGCAAGCCTGGTGAGTTCTAAATGAGCCGAGCTCTTTGTGCGCCCGAATACTCAAAGCAGCATACTTTTTCTCTTGTTCGATTATGGACCCGAACTGGGATCGCATCCCTCGCAAGTTTGGAGGGCCATCCTTGACGGGCGGGACATCATCTGCCAGGGCATCATAAGGAGAATCGGCAACGGAGCTACCACGAGAATATGGACGCAAAACTGAATCTCGCAGCACGAAGTTAGGAGTTATGAAACCTTTCACATCTTTGGTCGCAGACCCTCCGCAGCTTGTTTCAAAATTATTGATCACTCGTCTGCGAGTTGGCAGGAGGATCGGATGAGGGAAGTTGTCTTTCCTGTTGTTGCCGAAGCTATCTTACAAACCCAGTTGTGCACAAGATAGGTAGATGATTTCTGGACATGGAATGAGCACACAAAAGGTCGCTTTTCAGTACGGTCAACATATAAGATGATTATCCGAACTAAGCTCAGTAGAGAAGCATGTTTAAACAAGAGAGAAGATGTATCAAAATCAACGACGGAGACGAAGGGATGGATGTTTCTCTGGAAAACCACGGTTCCATCAAAGTTGCGGGTGTTTATATGGTGTTTAGCTCAACACTCACTGCCCACGAGTGATTTTCTTCAGCAAAAGAACATGGCAACATCTTGCGTTTGTCCTTTGTGCAGAGCTGCTGATAGTTGGGGCCACTCATTGACTTCACGGAGTGTCTGGGCCTTGTCCAGTGAGGAGATGGTCGATCATATGATCACGACGAGGGAACCAGAAGATAAGCTATGGCTCTTTGCCATGAACAAGTCTGTACCGGCTAACCAATTTACCTTGATGATAGTCACTTTGTGGGTGAGTTTCTAAAGGAAAGCGATACATGAGGACATTTTTAAACTTCGTTTGCCATAGACAGGTTCGTTGCTTCGTACCTAGAGGACATAAACTTTATGCAGAACACAGTGCCCAGATCGCATGCAACATCAACTCCAAGACCATGACATTGGCTGCCGCCACTACTGGGCCACACACAAAATCAATGTCGATGCGGCAGTTGCTGGGATTTCGAGATCTCCAAGGGTTTAATTTGGACATGTTGGCAAAACAGGTTTGGGTACTTATCATTAATCTAGCTGAGTATCCATATGGAAATGTGTTGATGGCAGGCCCAAAGAAAGGGTTCTCGTTCACATGGCAGGGTAGTTATATATGGTCTTAATACATTCAAGAAAGGTCACATTTGGAGGGTTGGATCGCGCCCATATAATTATAAAAACAATTGTACAGTTTTACATTTTTTTCATCTGCACACGTTTCACTAAAAACAGTGTTTGTTTGGGCGGAAGAAAAAACTATATCACATGGACAAATTAAGAAGGTGTAAATAATATGAAAGATCAATGAATGTATGTACCAAGTTTATCTAGTACCGCTAACAACTTTTAGCTATTTTTGGCCTTATCATCAACATGCTTCTACCCTGCTTTCCCATCAAGAAATTATCGTCTCTTCGTTTATTGCCTAGCTCCATGGATGCACTCACAAAGATGTAGGTCATCTCCTTAGCTTTTCAGAGACACTAAAAATCCGATGTAAAAAATCTTATACGGACTCGCCCCCCGCGTCGCCCTTCCCTGGCGACACGGGGGTAACCGCACCCGTCGCCGCCGGGAACCCTCCCCTCCGCCACCCCGGTGCGCCGCTGCGGAGGGCCGCCGGCGGTTGCGCCGCGCCGGGATTGCGGCGGCGGGCGGATCCGTTCCCGAAACCCCCGCGCTTCCCGCCCCGCCCGCGCCCCAGATCCACCACCGCCGGGGGACCCCCCTGCCCGCTTCCGCCACGCCGCCGCCGGAGGGCCGGCCAGCAAGGCCGTGTTGCGCTCCAGGAAGGTGGCTGCAGGGCGGATCCGTCCCCCACGCGCCATCCACCCTCCGCCCCCTGCCCCTGGCTCCGTGTACTGCTGCTCCTACGCGGGGGCCCTCTTCCCAGCTGCTGCACGTCTCTGCCGGTCCGCGGCGGGCACGGCGTGCCGGCCTTGGCTGCTCGCCGCCGCCGCCTGCAGTGCTCCTCTCCTCCTTCCGTGCGCGACCCGGCTCTGCTGGTGCTGCTGGTCTTGGGTTGGACACAGGTACTGCGGCCGGTCGCGGAGGTGCTCGCGGCCTCCCTTCCTGCAGGTAGCCCCCTTCGTCACCGGCGGTCCTTCCTCTCCCCCCGAGCCACGGCGACGGCTCACACGGTGGCAACGAGACTACAGTGTTAGTGGCAGTCTTGAAGCCCCTTAAGGAGGGTACTTGCTGGAGCTGCTCCGGTACCGGCGACCTTGGACCCGCGTCTCTCCGTTGTCCATGGCTGCCGGTGTCCTTCGGCGGGTGGCTCCGGCCTCGGTGACCCAGCGGCTGCGTTCCTCTCAGCTCGCGTGGCTCCCCGATGTTCCGACGGCTATGGCCGCAGTAGCTAGGATCTGCGTCCCTCCAGTCCTAGCTTACCGGCGTTGCTGCTCGCCGTCGCCCATCCTTCCTTGTGGTCTGCTTCGCCTCCTGCCCTAATTTGTACACCTCAATGCTTCCCCATTGCTAGATCCGTGCTCATGGGTTCGGAGGCGGTGCCATCCTCCGACGGCAGATGCAGCCCCGCCAACTCCCTTCCGACATGGTGGCTCCGACCGACGTTGTCCTCCACATCTTCATTTCCTGACACGGTGGCTATGGGATTGCTCAGCCTTAGGCCAAGGAGAAATCCCTGCTCAGCTTACCGACGCTGGCAGCGGCGACATCTGCAGATGTCGTTTCCTTCTTGGAGGCGTTGTCAAGGCCCTCGGTTGCACCCCTCTTCGAGCTCAGGAGAAACCCTAGGTCTGGTTCCTCCGGACCGGATGGCGATGGCGTCTCGGCGTCGTCCTCCTTCTTGAAGGCGCTATCTTGCTCGCTTGCGGTGTCCCCTGTTTCGGTTCTAGAGATGTTGGTGCTCTTGTTGGTTTGGCATTGCCGTGCTTGGGTCGGGTTTGGTAGGTTAGCTGTGATGTATCCTCTATTCGGCCCGAGCATCCCTTGTTCCCCTGCTCCGGGCACCATGTTCACGCCTATGCGCGTTCGTGTGATGTGTTGTACCCTTAATTGTACTCATTCTTCCTCCTATCAATGAAATGATACGCAAACTTTGCGTATTCGCGAAAAAAATAAAAATCCGATGTCAGATTTTTAAGCATGTCAAATATTATGTTTTTTATGGCAATTTATATTGGCACGATGATGAAAAATTTAGTTTGCAAGCACAGCAATTTTCTGACGGAAAATTGAACCGAGGCGGATTTTTCGTGCTCGCCAACTAAACTTGCCATCCCCGGAAAACTTAATTTGCCATGGTCAAAAAACTGAGTTTCAATTGTGTTGGAGTCGTAGCTTTTAGCATACTCTATTCACAAAGATTTGGTATTATATATAAGTCTTGTGGTAGTAATGGTAGAAAATTAAAATCAGGCATACTTATTTAGCGGAGAAAGAACCCACTTCGTCTCACCCAATCCGCTCACACAAGTGGGGGTGGGGGCCGGGGGGCGAACCCACGCACCGCCTGCTCCAGCTCTCCGCTGTCTCCCCTCCCACCCCCACCCCCACCCCCTTGCCGCCGGCGGGCAAAGCCCAACCGGCATCGGTGGCGGCGGTCTCCTCTCCCCTCGTCGTGGTGTTTGTTGGTGCGGGATAGCATCTGGGAGTGGAGGCGCACGGCTAGGCATGGCGGCGCGGCGCGGTTGCGTCCAAGGCGGACGAGTGTCGGTTCCTGGGGGTGCAGATGCAGATGGCTACGCAGCGGGGGTTTAGGTGGAGCGTGCCTGCGCATGCCGGTGGTGGTGGGCCTCTCGTTCCACATCTAGATTGGGGGCTCGTCCGGCCGGCTGCACACGGGCGGCGCGGGACGTGGCGGCGTGGGATGCTGTGAGGTGTGGGGGTTGGCATGCTCTACAGGCATTGCTACTCTAGAGTTGGTGTGGGGAGTGGCGCGGTCGCGCTGGCGGATCCGAGCTTCCGTCGGGGGGGTCATGGGTGTCGAGCACGGGTTGGCCTGGGCTTGACTGGCTCTGGTGGCGCGGTCTGCGACGCGCTGGTGGGCTAGGCTCGAGGCCGGCGGCCGGTGGTTGTGCTGCGGGTTCTCCCTGCGAGCATGGAGGCAGGGTTGTGGTTTGCCGGTGGTGGTTTGGCATGGTCGGCGGTGAAGAAACCATGTGCGCAGAGCCGAGGGGGCGGGGTGTTTCCGGAATGGCTGCCGTGTTCAGCCTCCAGCGGTTGGGCCAGCGACCACTCTGACTAGGTGTGTGTGCTGGCAGTCGGCCGGTGCCATTGACGAGCCGTCGTGCAGGAGTTTAACCTCCTCCTACCCCTAGTTCGTTGCTCCCTGTGCGTGGTTGGGTCACCTCTGGCTAGGCCAAGGTGGGTGCTTGCAGTCCGGTTGGAGAGGTGTCCTCACGTTATAGCATTGGTGGAGGTCCATAGTGGTGGTGGTCAGGGCATCCGTGTTACAGTAGTCGGATCGATGCCACAAGACGCGGGCTTGGTGTCGTCCGAGGTGGTTGCTAAATGATCGACGACCTTCAGCAACCACAGAGTCACATGTCCCCCTGGTCCACTGGTTGGTGGGATTGCAGGTGTGGGCCCCCCGACATTGTTGGTGTTGACACTGTCTTAGTGGCTGATGCAGGGCTTCTCCAGCTGCGGTTTGTGCACTGTGAAGCAGGCGGTGGACGATGTCTTGCGTCTTGAAAAGCTAGGGCAGCGGTCCTGGAAGGTGGTCTACTTGGTTGGCTCTCCGACGGGCGCCATGGCGGCTGTGGTGGATATACCTCTCGATCGTGTGGGTGGCAGGAGGTGTAGCGGCGGGTGGCTCGGGCGAGCCGTTTGTCTGTGGCAGTGGCGGCGCCCAGATCTGGATCTAGGTATCTAGACTCGCCATTCCTCTCTTGAAGACCTCATGGTGGCATGGTGCAGCTACCGTTTAAAGCTCTATGTTTTGTCGCCGACGACGGCGACGCTCGTGGGCGGCATTATCTTCTTGAAGACGTCGTCATACGTGGTGCTCCTCTCGTGACTGGGATCCTGACCCTTGTCCGGTGAACTCGATAGCGGTGACGCCTGGCGCCGTTCCCCCGCTTGAGTGTGTTGTCATGGAGCTTAGGTATTATAGAGTGTAGTGTGGCAGTGTTCTCAGATCTTCCTATGTTATCTTTCGGTCTCGTAGTCTCTTGCGGTCTACATTTCCCGTTTATCCTAGATCGGTTTGTAAGAGGGTTTGTCACCATCTTGTATTGTTCGGGCGGGTACTTGTGTGGTTGGTGCTTTATATATAAAGCGGGACGAAAGCCTGTTTCGAGGAAGATTCAAATCAAACTTTAGCATCCAAATTAGAATGACACGTACATTTAAGTCCACTATACTTGTGTCCGAATAACTCTGAACAAATAAATAAATATCGCACGTCTACTAAAAACAAATGGATATAAATACAGTAAAAATCTTGTAGTGTGGCAATATTTGATACAAAACAATGCTTCTTTATTTTCTCATTATCGCCAAAAAAATCAGTACAAGGACTCTAAAATGCCATTCATAATAGACATAAATAATCATAGCTATCTTTATCTTCTTTTTTTTGAAAGATCCAGCAAATTGCTGGCTTTAATTAGATTTAGCAGAAAGCAGCGGGAAAACAACATGAGGAGGATCCGAAGATCAAAGAAAAAGGAAAACCGCAACCCTATTGGTTGCAAGGCAACACCACACTCACACGGCGGATCGCCATCCACCCACAACAGGACGACGTAGCTCCGACTCCGGCAAAGAAACAATGGAGAATTAGGCAAGGCTGGCGTCAGAGAAGATCGCCGAACAGACCACATGTCGCCCGTCATCGTACGCCAGCAGGGCCCAGACCGCAGCTTCGACTTCACAGCAACAAGTAGCCGAGGTAATCTTGTAGACATGCCGAAGAAGAGCCGATTACCACAACCAATGCCACACCTCCGACAATGCTCACCGCCGACATCGTTGCCACAGAAGCCTAACTGACGAACACGACCAAGTAGCACGAACAGCATCCCCCACCTATCACTGGTCCCTCTGGCAGGCAAGAAGCTTCTGGAACGATGCCCCAAGAGGTGCAACACACGTCGCCATCATCGCCTGATCCCTGAGGATCAAGGGTTTCCCCCAAGCATTCTTGCATAGTGGAGCGAGCAGAAACGCCTCAGCAACGCCTTCTAGAAGGAAGCGGCGCCCGCAGGCGTCGCCTTCGCCTGCCCTTGCCCAAGACTAGCAGCAAGATCTTCACCCAGCGCTGGATTGCCAACCACCAAGCTCAGCCAGACCACCACCGCAGTCGCGCGCCCGGCGGCCGCTGGCCCGCGCGCCCAACGTCCGCCGCGACCACCTTCAGATCTGGTAGCCGGGGCACAGATCTCCATCGTTGCCACCGGTCCACGCCGGATAACCGCCAGCCCCATGCGCCCGACGGTCATCGCAGCCACCCGCAGAACTGGACGTCGGGGCCCGATCTGCCACTCACCGGCCCCTTGGAGCCCACGGCCGCCGGCGCACAGAGCCACCTATAGCCTCCGCGCCGTCGAACCCGCTCCTGCCTGACCCTACTCCTCTGCTGCAGTACAACCGCGAGCACACCGCGCCCCCAGCAGGGCCATCCCCCACTGTGCGCACTCCGGAGGCCCCCACGCCTCACCTCCTCGCCAGATCCGGCCGTCGCGCCACCGGCCGATCCAGATCCGCGAGCACCCAGCCGCAGCAGCCTACGAGGGCCAGCACGCCCGGGCCGGATGCGCCACCTGCAGCGCCGCCCAGACGTAGGCACCAGCCACGCGTGCGCCACCGCGCGCATGTAGCTCCGGGCTGCCGTACCGCCCCGCACCTCCACTGGTCGAGCTGCCCCGCGCCGCTCAGCACAGCTGGAGGAAGAAGGAGGCCCCGCCGCCGCCTACGCCGTGCGGGCTTTGCCCGGCGGCGCCTTCCGGCGGCGAGGGGGAGCAGGGGCGGGATTGTAGCTACTCCGGCGGCTAGGTTTTGCTCCCGGGGCGCCCCGCCTGGGCGATGGTAGTATGGTCGTTGTTGCTGCTGCCACTCTAACCCAAATATGAGATCTTACTAAGAGCGCCTGTATAAAATATCTTTTGTTTCCGGAACTGATACATACATGTACGCCAATAACAAAGCTATCTTGCAGATTCAACTTCTCTTTCAATAGATAATGCGCAAGAAATGAATATCTATCTGATGTTCTTGCAAAATTCTGATATTAGTAAGATCTTTTCTTATACACTTACACGTGGAATGGTAATAAGTGTTGATTCATGAAAATCAGATCACAACGACGATGCAAATAAAAGATTAATGGTCTGGAAGATGTATAATTATAAAAAAATCTTTTTTTAGCTAACAATGTACTCTTGTAGATAATTATCTTACTGAAATCAAAAATCATATCATGATTATAGGAAGACACCAATACTATTCTTAACAACAAACGGCTTCAGTGGGCACATTAACCTTGAAATGGTAAATAAATTTAGGTCCATTTCCTGAAAAGGAAGAAATGAAGTGAGGGCACGAGTAAAATATGGATTTCCAGAATTAAACGAATATGAAAATAGCTCTTTTTAGCGAAAGTTGTATCCTTGTAATTTTTTTGCTGATGATTAGAGCATCTCCAACAGGCGCCCCAAAACTGCCTCACGCGCTAAAACCATCATTTTTGTGCGCAGGAGATAAAAAACAACGCTTCAGCAGATACTGTAAAATAGAGTGCGTGCTTAAAACTTTAGCGCACAGGTGTCTCGGGGGCTGCTGGGCTGCAAATTTGGAGCGCCGGATTGTGTGTGCGGGCTGCTGCAGGTGGGGCCGCCGGGTTGGGCGCCGTGTTTTTGTGCACCTCGAAAACCTCTTTGTCGCTCCCGCGCGCAAAAACGCTGTTTCGGGGTTGCAAAAAAAAAAAAAATAGCGCGCCGCGCAACCGCGCGTCTGTTGAAGATGCTCTTAGAGGCACCATGAATATAGTAAATGTTGGCAGAAAGCGCAAACCATAGTGGATACATTGTGCTGGTCGGACTGTGGTCAGAATTTTGGGACGGAGGGATTATGGTTGATCACAGTCCGACCAGCACAATGTATTTGCAAAGGTGCATTCACAAAATGTTAACGGCCGTCTTTGATCAGATTGTGCTAAGAAACACTTAAGCATTCCACTACTCCAGTTGCATAGATATGTACGATATGAAAAGAAAGGAGAACATAATTATATTTGCATAACCATTGAATTTCAGCAAACAATACAAAGTTGTGAGAAGGAAAAGCTACTGACCCCAATCATGAGGCAATGAATTTAGCTTATTCTTTTTCTTGTCGTGGATTGGACTAGGATGTGGCATTCTCAGAACACTTACAATCACTTCTATTCTTTTCATAAATTATATATATACTGTCAACTCAAACTTCATTTTCCTCAAATTGCAGAAGAAGGATAGTGATATTTCATCAAACAATACGATCAAAGTTCTTTTATGCAATCTTCATAACACACTTCGCAAGTGTTCCAACTTCCATGTAATTCCAAGTGTTACCTCCAGTTGAACTCAAAACAAGCATTTTGGGGATTTTTCCAAGAGTACCTTGTCCGACGAAACCGTGTGGGAGCGGAGGGCGTGGAGTCTGAACCGTTAAATCCGCTTCGCTGCATGGTCTGCCGTGTCTAATGGCTAAAGGTCTTTTTAGCCATGGGTTAGAAGACTAATCCCGATACTTAGATGTTCTAAATGGAGCTGATCATAAGGTTATTAGTGCTATGTGTATTAAGTGTTGGAAATATGAGCAATTTGCCGAGTGATTTTATTAACAGAAATACTAGATAAAGCATGACTAGTATAGCAGTGATAAAATAAGCCATGCGATTCGACAAAGAGAAGGTAAACAACATCTTCATATATGAACCATAACTAAACATATCTTGAGCAGACAGTATTGCAAGTTGCATATATGAAATAGAGTAACATATCTAGGGCAAATACTAGAACAAGGAATTGTAGCAGAACCTCTAATAGAAAGGGGTCGGACACGTACGGGGCAGCAGCAGCAGCAGAAGCGCTGGACTTGGGGTTGGTGTCCTCGCCAGCCATGTCGTCGAGGAGGTCGTGGACGTCGGGGAAGTAGTCGTCGGAGTCCGGGGCGTCCCTGACGAAGAAGTCGAGTCATCCCAAGCCTCCCAAAAACCTTATCACCCTTCTCCCGTACAAGACTCAAAAGTTGCGGTTTCAGAGGCCTACTGTCCCGACTCGCGGTGCACGCCGCAAGCCGGGATGAGGAAGATAGCAGCAGCGCAGAGATTGCAACCGGTGGCGAGAGGAAGGAGAAGTTCTGGTGCGTCACTCTAAGAGGAGCGACCTCCTTTTTATAGGCGCAAGAGAAGGAGGCGAGAGGGCAGCCACAGAAGGTGAAACGAAGAGACGAAGATGAAGCGAACAGCCAGCAGCCAAAGGGCTGCACCGTTCGCATTCAAACTCCACTATCGCAAAAACGTTTCAGTTTCTGTGTGACCTTTCGTATACCCGTCATGCGTGGCAAAAATTTAGACATCAGCTTGGCTCATTCCCGCAACCCGCAGCGCGTCGTGACGAGACGTGGCGTGGCGTGGCGAGGCGGGCAGCGGAGGAGGAGCGCGTGTGGATGCCCCTCTTGTTCTCATGCTCATACATGTGGGGAAAGAATCTCCCTTATAAAGAGGTCCATCTCCCTCTATACTAGCAATGTGGGACTAAACTTTAGTTCCACCTCTTGCCTTGCACGAACGGGCTGCGTGGGCCTCTAGGATTTATTAGGAATTTCTGAAACTGCTATTGGGCTGGCCCATAATAGAAAAAATTCCAGCAATCCCCCACCAGATCCCAGAGGCACACAAAATTTGCCTTTGGTTCCAAAACACTATTTTATATAACGGTACTGCAGTGGAGACTATTAAGTTGAACTTCCACCTAGAACTCTATGCTACACTAGTAAGCAACTTGAACAGCGGACTGGGCCTTGAACTGCAAGTTTTCTGCGAATCTAGCTTCACATAAAGTCTTGACCGATATGTGGCTACCGTGGGTCTTCCCCGCGGGTGGAGCTTATGCGTCATACTCCTAGACCTTTCATGAGTTTACTAGAGAGAACTCTACTCTCATATATTATGACGTTTAACAATCAGACTCATATAGGTGTGTTCTTCAAAAGATGTTCTGCAGTACAACATCTGCTTCAAAGAGCCACTTAGAACACATTAAGATATACATCAACCTGCCATGCAGATTAGGAGAGTATTGCATCTTCATAGAGTGGTATTTTTAACAGTAAGGATACTCTCCTCCCAGTTGACCAACAGCTTGTCTTCCACATCTAATTCACGGGATCTCCGATCACAAAGAGTAGGTTACCACTGTGAACAACTCATATTGTGGGTCTCATACCCGTCTCCCTCGATGCATTATCTATCACATTACATGATAGACCCTTAGTAAAAGGATCTGCCAGATTTTTAGAGGGTTGGATATAATCCAATGCAATAACTCCAGAGTTTTTCATTTTTCTGACAGACTTTAACCTTCTCTGAACGTGTCTTGATGACTTCATGTTATCCTTTGAGCTGCTCACTTTAGTGATCACAGTTGATTGTCACAGTTCATAAGGATACCCGGTACAGGTTTCTCAACCACCGTCAAGTCATTCAAGAGCCGACGAAGCCAATCTGCTTCGACCGTAGCTGTATCTAGTGATGTGAGTTCTGCTTCCATTGTTGACCTTGTTAAGATGGTCTGCTTGCAAGACTTCCAAGAAACAGTGCCACCTCCATGAATGAATACATATCCGCTCGTGGCCTTTATCTCATCAGCATCTAAGATCCAGTTTGAGTCACTATACCCTTCAAGCACCTTTGGGTGCCCGATGTAGTGAATTCCATAATTCGCAGTGCCTTTCAAATAGCGCAAAACTCTCTCTAGAGCTTTTCAATGCACATATCCTGGTTTTGAGACAAACCGACTCAGTTTGCTAACAGCAAAAGAGATCTCAGGTCTTGTAGCACTGGGTAAGTACATAAGCGAGCCAATAATCTGAGAATACTTCAATTGATCTCTAGCAATTCTTCGATTCTTTCGAAGCAGCATGCTAGCATCATATGGTGAATGAGGCGAGAGGGCAGTGACGGAAGGTGAAACGAAGAGACGAAGATGAAGCGAACAACCAGCTGCCGAAGGGCTGCACCGTTCGCATTCAAACTCCACTATCGCAAAAACGTTTCAGCTTCCGTCGTGCGTGGCAAAAATTTAGACATCGGCTCGGCTCATTCCCGCGGCACGGCGCGGCGCGCGGCGGCGGAAAAGGAGCGCGCGTGGATGTCCCTCTTGTTCTCATGCTCATACATGTGGGGAAAGAACCTCCCTTATAAAGAGGTCCAACTCCCTCTAAACTAGCAATGTGGGACTAAACTTTAGTTCCACCTCTTGCCTTGCACGAATGGGCTGCATGGGCCTCTATGATTTATTAAGAATTTTTAGAACTGCTATTGTGCTGGCCCATAACAGACAAAATTCCAGCATTAAGTGGGGTCTATCTAAGAAAGAAAATGTTTGGTCTTTTGTAAGTAGTCGAGAATTAGCGATTTGGGCGGACCATTGGGTCCGGGGATCCCAACAACCGGAAAGTGGTAGGATGAAGCACCGATGAGGAGCATTTTTCTGCTAGTTGATGTTGAGAGAGTACTTTGGATCCCTTTTAGTGAGCACTTGGACGAGGATTTTGCTGCTTGGTGTAAAACAACATCCTATATTTTCTTCGTCCGATCGGCATATTATGCTGAATGGGAACACCAGTATGGTACAAAAACGAGGCGTTGTATTATTCAGGCATGTTCGCCAAGCATTGAAATCTGGAGCCCGTATACGACTAGCAGCGTGTTTCTTGATCGCCGGTAGATTGGGTTCTATTTACTTTTAGCATTGCATGTGGGAAGCAAACAAGGTGGCGCATAATTTAGCACATATAACTTTTGATTCCTACCAGCACATTGCTCGTGCGTAGCAACAGGAGCATACATATATATGCTGAAGCACCACCTCTGTTTCACATCACGTTCTGCTATTCATCTCTGCACCCACTCACGAGCACATCCTATCTCGAACCCCAGCAGTTCCCACACCCACTAACGAGGGTGGTGCAACCCATCTCCGAGTGCCACCGCCGCGGAGGTGCGGAGCACTGCAGGTGCTCGCTCCAACACCCAGTCGAGAGGAATCACGACTGCAACCGAACCAAGATAGTACCAGCAGGGATTTTTCTCCTACTCCACCCACCCAAGAGGACAGCCCAATTCAATGATATACTCTTTGTGACAATTTATTATTAGTAAAATTTTGGGGTAAAGTTAAGTACAAAATTCTAGGATAGGTTATCAACCCCAAAAAAGAGGAAGGAAGTCACATTATTTGAATTTTGACAATACACTAACCTTGTTTGAGTCCTCTACGATATCAGCACGCTAGATCCAGCTAAGAGTAAATGGCACCGGCGGTCAGAGAACTTGCACTACGGGTGCACTTAAGTCACGGTACTTGCAAACCGGAAAAACCCGTCATAGAACTTGCATGACGGGTGCAGATAGGTTATACAGGTCATCTAAACCGGCCAGCTGCCCGGTTTTCTCCCTCTAACGGTCAAGCGCGATAAATTTGTTCACGACTTTAAAAATATATGTGATTCGTGACTTTAAAAAAATGTTCGTGAACGGTAAATTTGAAAACTATTTGTTCACGACTTTAAAAAAATGTTCGCGAATGTTTAAAAAAATATATTCGTGATCCACGACTTTAAAAAAATGTTCGCGAACGATAAATTTAAAATATTTATTAAAAAAATATATGACTCGTGGCATTAAGAAAATGTTCGTGAATGATAAATTTGGAAACTATTTGTTCACAACTTTAAAAAAATGTTCGCGAATGTTTAAACAAAATATATTTGTGATCCGTGACATTAAAATAATGTTCGGGAACGAGAAATAAAAAATATTTGTGATTCGTGACTTTAAAAAATGTCCAGGGACGAAAAATTTGAATTTTTTTGAATGATAAATTTAAAATGTCGTGAATGATTAATTTGAAAACTATTTGTTCACGACTTTAAAAAAATGGTCGTGAATGATAAATTTGAAAAATATTTTTGGTTCACGAACATTTTTTTAAAGTTGTGAACATTAAAAAAATTGTGATTCACGACTTTAAAAAATGTTCGCGAACGATAAATTAAAAAATATTTATTAAAAATATTTGTCATTCGTGACTTCGAAAAAAATGTCCACGAACAAAATATTTGAAAAAGCTTGCGAAAGATAAATTTGAAAATGTTCGTGAATGATTAATTTGTAAACTATTTGTTCACGACTTTAAAAAAAATTGCGAATGATAAATTTGAAAATGTTAGTGAATGATTAATTTGTAAACTATTTGTTCACCACATCTTCGTGAATGATTAATTTGTAAACTATTTGTTCACGACTTTCGTGGTGACACCGTGTCTTCTTCTTGCTCCTCCTACCCCAACTTTAGTACTTGTTCCTGCTTCTGTCTCTTGGAAACATCTTGCCATCCAGAACACCATGAACTACTTCTTCAATGCGGTGTCGTGCTGATATGTTTCCTTCCATTTGTGTGTTTTATTCCTCGTCCTCCTCCCCTGGAGTGTACTCCATGAGTGTGTCAGAAATCTTCCGAAGCAGTAGGAGATGTTGAGCATGCATGGTGTACATGATGTATAGCTTGTCGTGGAAACCGAATCGCTGTGATAAAACTTTTGTGTCTAAATGGTCCTGGATTTACAAATAAACAGACTTGTACCTATCATGAGCCATTTTACTGAATGAAATTGACTGTGATTGTATCATTTTACATGAAAAATATAAAATTTCAGGCCGCCATTCTTTAAAAAGCATGATATCTACGGGAATTTCTTTAGAGAACAGGCTTCATTGAACCCGACTTCGTAAAAAGCTAACTGCTAAGTGAATAGAGTAGCAAATAAAAGTATAGCCCCCAAGCGACCACCACCAAAAAAACATCCTCATGTACCTCCCCAAAACAAAGCATCCAAGAGATGAAGCATCAACAATATTCACATATATTTAACAGAAAATTACACTGGATGCACTCCAATTTGCCGGCAAGAACATGAACAAATTTGTTTAGTGGTAGTAGTAGTTTACTTTTATAGGGATGCCATGCTAAACAAAGTTAATAGTGACATGGAAAAGAACATGCTCGTACCTTTTCATTGTCATCTTAGCCTGCCCATGCATGGATTGAGATGCAGCAAGGGACAGCTTGTGATATATTCCCTCCGTAAAGAAATATTAGAGTGTTTAGATCACGGAAGTACCTTTTTTATTGTCATCTTAGCAGAGGGAGTAATACGTACGACAGAGCGAGTGCTTGCAAACTTAATTTGCTGCTGCTTATGGTTATGGACAAAAGCATGTGGCCGATACATTATTTCAGACGACGGTGAGGGTCTGCACAGGGAAGAACCAGCACCATCCATTCCTGTGCATCTCGAGTGCGTCGACGAGCAAGGCGGCTGGACCACCGGCTACTGTCACCTGAGGTTCTGTACCTGCCAGAAGCGGTGCTAATAGCTTGCTAGGTACAGATGCACCCATGGTGCTAATAGCTTGATCTGCCCTGCACACTTCAAACGCGCACGGCCGGCCGCTTGTGTTGTGTCGACCTCTGCCAAACCAGACGACAACGTCATCTTCACTGCATCCACCACAAACTTGATTACTTACCGGCTACGCGCTAGCCAGTCACAGCGCCGATTCAGGCGGCTATTGCTGGTCGACGGACATCTATGTCGCACCTGAGAGGGGCCACGTGGAGGAACGGACTTGGGGCTTATGGGGCTAGCGAATGTTGCAGTGGAGAAGGAGGGCGAGGGAAGAGGAAGACGGGGCGGCAGCGGCAACATATGGGTGGTTTTCCCCCTAAAGCATGCGTATAGATCGTGCATGAGGGCTGGGGGGAGAGGAGGGCAGGCGGGGCTGCTGGTTTTCTTGGTTTTCGGTGTGTACCTACCTTGGATTGGTGAGGAAGGAATATCATGCCAAAAATTGGAAAAGAGAGGTGGCCAATCACTTGGAAAAATCGGGGGAGGTGGGATTGATTGGAGGACTAATGAAACAAACAAAACAACATAGGTACTCCGCTTTAATAGTACAGAAGGCTAGCACATATGTCCGTGCGTTGTAATGGGAAGAAAAATACTGTATGTTTCTGTTATAATAAGCATTGCTCAAGATACTCTACTGATCTACATTCTTTATTTCAACATGGCATCTCACCTGTATCACAACTTGTAATATGGTCGAATGTTGTCAAACCCAAGATGACGAGCTTGGAACACGATACAGTACACCTTTCATTAAACATCAACAACGCAATGCTCTCTCAGTCCTGCAGCATCATCCAGCATCTCCTTCTCATTTGTCTTCCCACACACACCTTCATGACAAACGATACATACTTCTCGCTCGTTTGTAATGTGTCTATTATTTTTCTAACATTTCTCGTGATGCAAAGATACATAGCCTCGCCGTGTCTATATATATACGCCTGTGCAGGTAGACATGTACAATTTGTAACCTATTCTAACATTGATTATACTTTCTTAGTTTAATTACTGGCCACATTGATCATTGGAACTCTTAGTTTAGCCAAACAGCTCGCTCATGGCTACTCCCTGGAGAAAGAGAAAGTGAATTTCCCTCGCTTAATTACTTTTGTAATCTAATCAACCTGCCACCTTGATCGTTAGAACTATTAATAATTAGTCAAACTGCTTGTTGGTGGCTACTGTGCACATATATGACTCGCTTGAGCTAACGGGCAAATAGAGTAAAACCTGTGATTTTTTTGAACAATCGCATGTGTTAGCTACTGTACTTGACTATCCACTCTGGATTTAGTGCATTATTTGCAAATTTGATACCCATGCAATGCACCAATTTTTATGTTCGTTATTGTTATATAAAGGCAAACTGTACCCAGCCAAGTGGGCTTCTAGAGCGGGTGACGGGCCGGCCAAGGCTCAAAGCATGCCTAGCCGAATTGGTTTCTGGAGTGAGCCAGGGACGTCCAAAAAAGGGAGCATGACATACAAAAAAGATTGATGTACGAAAAAAATGGAAAACAATTCTCCCTTTAGTATTATATATATATATATATATATATATATGGAAAATGCATCCTACTATCGGGTGTAGCTACACCCATTTCTCATATACTACTATGTGGTAGTATATATACTACTTTATCATTTTTAGTATGTTCATATACTATATCTAAGATACTCCAAAGTGAGTTATGTGAAAAAATTGCATGTGAGCCCATGTTTTTATCATATTTGTGAAAATACGTACATATTTGTACGTAAAAAGAAGTATGCTAAAAATATACTACATACTACCGAAAAAATAGTATATATACCACCTAAATATTCTTACATACTACATACTACGCATACATACACTGCGGTACGGTAGATACTGTTGGAACCGCGGCCCTCTAGCTACCTCTCCTTACAATCGAACGGAGGTGGAAGAAGAAGAATGGACACAAGATTTTCCGGCCGGCGCACGAACGCTGCCACGGGCGCACGAACGCCCCAATCCTTTTCTTCCTTACAGTGGCTACATGGCTACACACCTCGGTTCTTCCCAACCTTACACTTGCGCCGGACTCACACTTAAATAGCCTAGTACGCACGCACTATAGCCAGCTGCCATGTTTGGGCCACTAACCCAACTAATCAGCTACATGCAGGCGTACACAACGGCCACAGCCACAGGACTTGGCCGCTAACAAACTTGCCTGCACATGCAAACTCAACAGTCTGCGCCACGATCTGCATGCAACGCCCACTGATGCACGTCCGCACTCCGTGGCTGCCCAACTGCCCGGCCGTTGCTGCTGCTCGTTGCCAGCTTAGCGCGACCCAACCATCACCAACCGGCCACCATCAAGATTAATGCTCACAATTTCCTCCCTAATCTTGTCACGGCTCACCGTCGACCCTCGTCTTGAACGCTTTCGCCCGACGCTGACGTCCCATCTGCTCACCGTCGCCGGAATGATGCAGCTCGCGTCGTTGTCGTCGTCACGGCCGTGACCCAGCCCGTGAACCCGACCTGGCGCATCGACGCCGATCGCACCGTGCTCCGTCATGATCCCGGCGACATACGCCGAGCTCCATCTCCGCCGGCGACACACGCCTGACGTCCCTTTGCATCCCGCACGTCCCGCGCGCACCCGGCGCGCCCAACGAGCCCGACCGCACCAGTGTGTCCCGCGACGTCCAGCAGCGATCCGCCGCGCCGACGAGCCCGACAAAGACCAGACGCCTCACGGCCGAATCCGCGTTCACCATGGCAGCCACCACGCCGCGCCTATGTGTCACGCACCTTCCACGGTTGTCGCCCCGAGCCGTCGCGACCTCTGCGCCACCACGCAGGTCCTTCGCGACCTCCTCGTCTCCGCGACCGCCGTGCCTTCAGCGCGACTCCCACGCCCCCGCGCTCCCGCCCGCGCTCCCAGCGCGCGACGACGCGATCTGCGCAACCAGGTCCAGCGCCGACGCGTCCACTCTCGCGGTCCCGACGCGCCCGACACGCCCAAAGGCGCACCATAACACGCACCGGTCGCGCCCGGCTCGCCGCCACGTCTTATTGCCCTGCACCGCCGCGGCCTCCATGCCGCCATGCCGTGCTGCGCCGCCGCGCCACCACGCAGCGCCTCGGCGGCCTCCGCGGTCGCCGCACGCAGGACGCCACCGCCCGCCGCATCCGCCACACGCCATGAGAGCAATAGCGCCGCCCACCTCCATGGACCGACACACGCCCGGAGCTCCATTGCGCAGCCGCCGGCGAAGCGCCGCCACCGCCGCACGCCCGCAAGAGGCGACACCCAAGATGAAACCGGCTCATGATACCAAATGTTGGAACCGCGGCCCTCTAGCTACCTCTCCTTACAATCGAACGGAGGTGGAAGAAGAAGAATGGACACAAGATTTTCCGGCCGGCGCACGAACGCCGCCACGGGCGCACGAACGCCCCAATCCTTTTCTTCCTTACAGTGGCTACATGGCTACACACCTCGGTTCTTGCCAACCTTACACTTGCGCCGGACTCACACTTAAATAGCCTAGTACGCACGCACTATAGCCAGCTGCCATGTTTGGGCCACTAACCCAACTAATCAGCTACATGCAGGCGTACACAACGGCCACAGCCACAGGACTTGGCCGCTAACAAACTTGCCTGCACATGCAAACTCAACAGTCTGCGCCACGATCTGCATGCAACGCCCACTGATGCACGTCCGCACTCCGTGGCTGCCCAACTGCCCGGCCGTTGCTGCTGCTCGTTGCCAGCTTAGCGCGACCCAACCATCACCAACCGGCCACCATCAAGATTAATGCTCATAGATACTACCTAAAACGTAAAAAATAAAAATAAAAATGCATCCTACTACCGGGTGTAGCTACACCCATTTCTCATATACTACTATGTGGTATTATATATACTACTTTATTATTTTTAGTATGTTCATATACTATATCTAAGATACTCCAAAGCGAGTTATGTGAAAAAATTGCATGTGAGCCCATGTTTTTATCATATTTGTGAAAATACGTACATATTTGTACGTAAAAAAAAGTATGCTAAAAATATACTACATACTATCTAAAAAATAGTATATATACTACCTAAATATTCTTACATACTACATACTACACATATATACACTGGGGTATGGTAGATACTACCTAAAGCGTACAAAATAAAATGGGTGTAACTACACCGGTAGTAGGATATATATATATATATATATATATATATATATATATATATATATATATATATATATATATATATATATATATATATATATACTACCGGGTGTAGCTACACCCATTTCTCATATACTACTATGTGGTAGTATATATACTACTTTATCATTTTAGTATGTTCATATACTATATCTAAGATACTCCAAAGCGAGTTATGTGAAAAAATTGCATGTGAGCCCATGTTTTTATCATATTTGTGAAAATACGTACATATTTATACGTAAAAAGAAGTATGCTAAAATATACTACATACTACCTAAAAATAGTATATATACTACCTAAATATTCTTACATACTACATACTACACATACTTACATTAGGGTATGATAGATACTGCCTAAAACATACAAAATAAAATGGGTGTAACTACACCGGTAGTAGGAAAAATTTGTCCTATATATATATATATATTCCTACTACAGGTGTAGCTACCATTTCTATATATATATATATATATATATATATATATATATATATATATATATATATATATATATATATATATATATATATATAGAGAGAGAGAGAGAGAGAGAGAGAGAGAGAGAGAGAGAGAGATAGAGATAGAGATAGATATAGATATAGATACAGATAGAGATATACATTTAATAGTAGAGATAATATTTTGAGCAAGGATGGATCACCTCCCAGAAGCATTTTTGATAGAGATATGATGTATTGAATGATGCAAGTTTGCTTAATGCCGAATAAAAGCCCCACAAGGCATTCAGTAAAAAAGAAAGTTGAATGTGTCGAGTGATTGCCATTCTCGGTCTCTTATCTAGGTCAGGTTAGCATGTGCGTAAGTACCTAACCAGCACGTGTATATGACAAGGTCGCAACGTTTGATGAAAAATCAACCTCGATAGGCTCGCTCGCATGGTCGTGGGCTGTCTCTCGTCGGGTGACGCCAATGCGGCTCAGCTCATGGCTCACCGCCCTGTCCGCTGCTACTGCCAGACCTGCACTTGTTAGCCAGAAGGATGGGGTGAGGCGTCTCTTTTGGCAGTTTGCTAGAATAATGGTTTTGAATGTGGGCTTCCAGCAGCCAGGAGCGCGCAGGGCAGAGCAGTTGCAGCAGATGAATATTCCCACCCACCAGAGAGGACGCATATTTCTCAAATGACAATGAACAAATGACATATAGAAGCATATATTGTCTTAACAGTACAACAACAGTTTGTAACATAGAAACATACATTGTCTAACAGTACAACAGCAATTTGCAACATATAAACATATTTTCTAGCAGTACAATACAGGAACAATTTGCAGCATAGAAACATATTTTCTAGCAGTACAACAACAATCTGCATCATAGAAAGATACATTGTCTAATAGTAAAACAACAATTTGCAACATAGAAACATATTTTCTAATAGTACAACAACAAGCGACGGGTATCTTCGAGCTCTTTGGTGGCACACAGCAGTTGATCGTGGCGTGCAGTTGAACATTCAACATCGATCAGCCAGAATCATGTAAAAGTATAAAATATAATACACTTCAGCAAATGAAGAAATTGATTCCTGAAAGTCCACTTCATAGTTCACAAGCTAGGGCACGAAACACAGAAGGGCAATTTGCACGCGCACACCCATGGAGCCATCTCTGCATCTCCAATATACCTGCAGAGCAAACGATGTTATCAGTCAAACAATATTGTACTGCTCATCCAGAAAAATGCCATGACTCAAACCGTAACACATTAGTTTCACTATTGTGGAAATTGGACCAAAAGTTCATAGTTGAATTGGCCAAGTATCAGACAAACTGATAGAACAGTTCATGTGTAGTGGCACACCTTCAACTTCACATGTTAACATATTCCCGGTCTTTGACCACATGTGATCTCAGCAGAAGCTAAAAGACAAGTTGCAAATTTGCACTGCTCATCCAGAAAAATGCCAAGTGATATGTCATATTTTGAGCCCACTGCCAAGTTTCCAGCATCGAAACCTTTTGTTAGGGGATGTTTTGAACTAATTCTATGCATTTTGCAGGCCTAGTGGGAACCTCATTTGCATCCTTAAATGAAAGGAGATTCCAAGTTTGTTGAAAGTTGAAACCTGTATAAAGTTCTCAAAACAGGGATCTTTACTTTACAGATTTTGTTGTGAGTGGACAGAACATAAGGATTGCATCCGAGGTAAATCTTGAAAAAGGTTCGACAGTGTTATTAGGGTAGACTTGTGGTTCACGAAGCCAGGTAGAGAACCCCTATATACTGGATTCATTTATAAATTTGTGAAAACTGAAAATATAAAACCTTCAAATAGTATAGGCTAATAAGTTCCCACTTTGCAGGTATATAAATCTCATACGAGGTAACATGAATGAGGAATCTAGGATCATAGAACTGACAGCCCATAACTACCAGACAACATCTATAAACTTTGTAAGCTAATGGACAAATTATATACGACTGACAAACGAAGACATCCTGAAACAATATATTTAAGCAAAGTGCTTAAAAGGCAAAGGTTGTACAATAACTGTGAGCGAGCACTAGGTTTTATAGTGTTCCAAAGGAACGGTTATGTGAAATGACAATTGCTATAAGCATGTGTTAAAAAACTGGATGAAAATAGCACATGTTGCTCCAGGGGCAACTCGGGAGGTGACCTTCCCATCCACCACCGCCCCCTCCCCCTCCACCATACTCCTCACAGTAGCCTTAGAGAATGGAGGCAAAGCCCACTCGGCTCAAGGACGGCAATGGCGGGGCTCCTGCTAGGCCCTCTTCCTCCTTCCTTCCTTCCCTTCCTCTCCCCCTCCCCGTGGTCCTTCTCCTCCTCCTCCCATATTTGGCTGCGTCTGTCCAGATTTTCACGCAGATCCAACTGGCTAGCATCCAGCTAGGGCCATCCCGATGGCTGGCGGAGCTGGCTGCACCCACATCGACCCAGTGGGCCTAGTGGTACATTATGTTTGGATCCCTGACATGGCAGGGGCCGTCTTACTTCGAGGTCGTGGACATGGCTAAGGGCCATGGCCACCTCCTTCTCGCCCAGTGGCCAGGGTGCCGTCGGGGTGGACCACCCGTTCTCATCAATGCTGGATGGGGTCGATGAGGTTGGCTGCTCACCGACAGATCTTTGTTGATCATTATGTGTTCACTGTTGGCCGCTACAAGTGGTCGGAAGATCTTGTCTTTGTTGACAATCATGGGTTCGTTGTTGGTGCCGCAAGTGGTCACGATGCAGGCATGGAGTGCTACTTCCTCCTTGATGTGTTGTGGGACTAGAAAGGAGGGGTCTTTTCGTCTTGCCACCAATGAGTGTTGTTTTGTGGGTTGGTGTCGGTGTGCAGGCATGGTGGGGAACCTGGACGCCGAGGCGGCGGCCCCAGATGGTGGTCCGTTAGATTGGCTTTTCAACAGGTGTCTTAGTAGTGTTTATGGATGCATCTTGTAGTCATGTGGGTGGCAGACAATGTAGGTTGGGTGATCCTAGTGTTAGTGGTGCCTTGGCAATGGTGGTTCCCAGATCGTGCTCTGGAGGTATTGTTTGGTGGTGGCATCTCTTCCCTCGAGGTGGGCAGGTGCTCGGTACTATTCAGTGTGACGCGGGTGAGAGGATCCAGGTGGAAACTGCGCTGGAGATCATGGCCATGGGTGTTGCGCCCTTCTTGGGGGTGTCGTTGGGGCGACTCTGGGTGAAAACCGTTTGTCCCCTCCCGAGGGCCTCGTCGTGGTGCCCAGGTTTCTTTCGGCGCGCTGCGCTGCCACCGGCAGAAATTTACGGATCCTGGCTTGAAGCTTCCTCGGCTATAGCATGGGCAGCCACACTTGCCTCCTATTCTTTTTACACGGGACCTTGGTGGTGCCACCCGCGGTCCTTATTTCCACAGGCAGGCTCGGGCTACATGATCTGGAGCGGGAGGGCAGGAGGCCCTCTCTGGGGGCAACTCTGTGTGAGAAGTGCAATAAGGTCTAGCGATTTCCCTTGGTGGAGAGTGTCTTTCCTTGTCACAGTCTAGGTTGCTATGTGGTAGGGTGTGAACTCTCCTATATTCATGTTTTTTTGTTTGTGCTTGTGAGAGGATCCCTTCATAACCATGTATCAGTTTGGCTATATTGCTTTATTTATAAAGCGGGGTGGAAGCCCTTTTGGTAAAATGCTCTAGTATAGTTGGTTGTGAATCACCAGCGCAGAGGGGACTGCATGCAAATTGCATTCACAGTTTCACACTTGATAGGCCCATAGGGAGAAAAAATATCAAAAGAAATTTTGCAACCAATACAATGTATAACATAAAGATATCCACGAAGCATATGAAAGAAAAAATATTCATCATGCTAGCACTTAAAGATAAGCTTACCTACTAAATTTGTATTTCAGGATAGCATATATGTCTGAACAATCACCTTATGCATTGTGCAAAACTTCAGCTCCACGATGTCCACCACCAATGCCAGTACCTACAAGCATATGCAGTCAGGGAACCAATGACAGTCTATCAAAAAGTCAAATATATATGATGGGGCCTTAGTGAGATATTTATATTAAATCACATATATAATTCAACGAAAACAGCTCAGCTCTTTCTTTCGGATATAAGCTTAGGTTTGGTAGAGCATTAGGAATAGATAGAAAAAAAACACCCTCTGGTCGCGTTTATAGGACCAAGGCCGAGCGATGGGGTAGAGACCGGCTTTTCAAATTTGGTAAGGGCCAACGAGCGCACACCCTTTGCTGGGAAATAAATTTGCTGTGCAATCGCCCGATGAATTCACCGATCGTTCAGATTATACATCAATTAATGCTGAAAACTCACCCCCAGCCCTCTCTTGTGCGGCTCACCCGCAGCCCGGCTCTCTCGCGGCAGCTCGCGCCTGCATGGCCTGTGCATGCCCAATCGGAGAGGCATTAATCACGCATTCACGGGCTGCTGATCTAAACAGTAGACCACGCAAAAATTTGGAAGCTAAACATGTGTCTTTGATTTGGAGAGATGCCCCAATTTTTTACTTCTGGAGAGATGGCGCAACGATTCAAACTCCATTCCTCGTGGTTAATAGTAGTCAGCTTCTCCATTTTCTTAATTTTGGGGAATCAAATAAAAATAATGTTCTGAAAAAAGTGCATACTCACTAGTGTCACGAAACTGAAGAATATGCACACTCAGACTAATAGGGAGGGAGAAGTTATCTAAAATTACTCTTATGTTCGTTCCATGCCATATCGGACAAAAGGATATACCCATACCAATAAATCCAGTAATAAAAGTGATGATGACTATTCATATCTGAAAAGATGAAATTAGCTCGATTTATTAATTCTCACTGCCACAAATGAACTTGCCTCTCTTCCCACAGGACTATTTAAAAGTAGTTAAAAATAAACAACATTCTTAAAGACCAAGCCAAGTATGGTTATAAAATAACTACCAGGAACAGTGATAACAATAGATCTCTTTAACGGAACTGTCAAGTGAATGTGGATGTCTGTTAATCTGAAGAGTCATATCAAATGGTACTCCAATGTAATTAAGGCGGGGTACCCCTACAAATGGGAGTAGTAGCTGAAGTTGAGGGGGTTAACGGTAATCTGCATGTCATCATTGTTTTTCTTAAGGGAACCCAACATCAAGGTGACCATGGGGTTCAGTTAAGGGAACTCAACATCAAATTACATAGTTAAAGCGTTACAACTTTCTACAGAAACAGAATTGGCTTTGCTATCATGTTTTGCAAGATCATATATAATCATCACATAGAACGTCAACAGACAATCATAAAAAGAAATACTATGAAACAACATGCTTTACATATTAAAGACATCATCAAGCATAAAAAAGTAAGTGATATGAATTTTATCCGAACATTAAAGAATGGAAATGCAATCTATCAAACCAGTTATCAAAACATAAGTTAAGACATGCTATTACCTGCAGCATAGACACTTTCGAATGCATGGACGTTGAATCTGTGCCTGTTGGTTCGGGGAAGTTCCTTCAATTGCAATGAGCCGAGTTCAATCATAAACAAGCCGATACACGTCTCCAGGAATATCACATTACTGTTCTCCGCAAACCCTAGCATCCTTGTGCACTCCTTATTTGGATTCTTGCAAAGTAGCTCGTACTTCTTCTCTGCATTCAGAGAAAGTAGCTTGTCTATCTCAATGACTTTTGACTTCACCCATGAACTAACACCATCACGATCTGTCTTCCAGTCATATAACACAGCCCTGTAGTCCCACTTTAACAGAAAGAGGAAACCAAGCCCACCGCCATCTGCCCGCAAAATCGAGTATTGGTTCCTGTGGATCAGATGCAATTGGCATGGCACAGGTATCACAGCTAGTGTCTCCCTATCCAAATCAAACTCAACGATGCATGATGAATTACCAACAAGGATCCAGTAAAGAGAATTCCCAGCCAGCACAGCGGGCTTGTCCGGATTGCTTAAGAAGTCCCAGGATGGAAGCGGCGTCGATATGGGATCGCCCCATTCGCTGGTCTCCGACGAGTAAACCCAGGCAAGCAATCGCCTATTTTCTTTTCCCTCCTCTGTCACTAGCAAGATTACCTGAAAGTGGTCTAATCCGGCGCGGCGAAGCACCGCCCCGTTGATCCACCACTGCAAGAGCTTATAATCATCGAACCCCCGGGGGAAGGCAATGCGGTGCTTGTCGCCGCTGACAGGATCCCACACCAGGACCGGGCGCCACGATGCCGGTGGTGTTCTCCGGGGGCACCTCCATGGTAAGTGGAGAATGAGGACGAGACCATCGCGGCATCCAAGAAGCTCGCGGTAGCCGTCTTCTCGGTTGGCGGCCGGCAAGTAGAAGCGGCCCTCCGGGCCATCCGGCAGACGATTGGGGCGATCCATGGTGGCTACGAAATAGATGTCGTGAAAACTTCCCTCAGCGTAACTAATATCGAAGAAACCGAGAAGAGGAGCGTTGCGGCGGTGGTGGAGGCGGAAGCGGCGGAGGAAACCCGGATCGGAGACGAGGCTGCTCCAGGGATTGCACACGAGGGAGGCACGCGGGAGGGAGGACGGCTGCGGCGGGAGGCGGAGGAGGACCTCGGCGAGCAGGTTCTCGTCCTCCAGCGGCGGCCGCGCCGTCGAGCGGAGGCGGCGATGGCTCGTCATCCCTCCCCTCCCCTCCCGATCCCGACTGCTCCTCGTGCGGGAAGTCAAATCTGAGATTCTAGTGTATAGGAGGACTAGAGGAAGAGACTCACACTACGCGTGTGCGACTGAGATTATGGTTTTTCCCGAGAAAGGAAGTCAAATCTGAGATTATGGTGAGTATAGCTATAGTCACCGAAAGCCCACTACAGACAAAACAGATTACTCATACTACATCTGTCTTATGATATAGGTTCTTTTTTGCTAGCGCTAATAGTGTCAAAAAAGTCTGATATTCTATTATTATAAGACGGAGGAAGTAGAAGTTACCGGTGCTCAATTCCCTGGAAAAAGATTACAAGTGCTAAAAAAAATAGAAATTACCACAGAACCATTTTTTAACCTTACGATAGGACTTCTATTAAAGGTTTCACTACTGGAATTTTCGTATACACCGAGAGCTAACGGATGGGCGCTCGGCAAACATACAGAGGCCGAGAGTACCTCTCGGCAACAAACGCAGCTAGGCAAACACAGGATATTGCCAAGAGGAACACTTGGCAACATGGTGACACTCGGCAAAGGAACAATTTACAGACAGAGAAACAGCCGTCGCATGACAACGTGTTGCCATGTGGCTCATCTGGCGGCGAATAACGGCACGATCACAGTGGCAATGCTTTGTGGAGAGCCACTCTCGGCAAAGCTCCGGCTCTTAGCAAACTTTTAATCCCACCTTGCCTAGAGATAAGAAACATGACCGGTTTAAATAGTCGGATAGTCTGACACAGTAAGCTTCGGTCTTCATTACACTGTTAAGGAGATAGACCATTGCTGTGAATCTTCACCTCTTTCGGGCAGAGAAGATTCACAGTGACATGCCATCATCATAATGATGGATGCCAACGCTTTTTATTAATTCAATTATTTTTATTATTATTCAGTTTTCCACCCTTGCCATCACATGGCCCTTTAACCGTTTAAACCATCGAAAATCATACGATGGCGGAATCCCTCGAGAGCTAGCACGGTGTCATCATGGCCCCTGTAGGGTGTGGTAAAAATTTGGGCGGTTCGAATAAGCCTCCCTAAGGTCGCTTGTAAACCGCATCATCTCTGAGCCAGTCTCTAGGTATCGAGAGGGAAAGTGTCCGGTTTGTGCAGGAAGTGCTGGTCATGTTGCTCCGTTGGCCTCACAACTACTCACACTCTCGAAGGAGGACATCACATGACACATGTCAGGCCCCCATATTTTTCGGACCCGCGTGCAATATTTTAGAGATTTATTGCTCTGCTAAGGTTTCAGCACTGGAAATTGCAGATCTGCAAGGCGGCACATGAAATCATGCCCGAAAGCGGCATGAAAACTCCTATGTGACATCCTTGCGACATGCGTGTAGGCCTTGTGCAGACGAGGGAGGGTCTGGCCGTGCCACCGGGGGTCGACATTACCTCGGTGGCATGCCTCATGCAACCGTTTAAATCCTCAAAAAATAGTACGATGTCGGTGAGGGAGTCCTGGATTAAAGGGTCCTCGGACAGCCGGACTATATGCGAATGCCGGACTATTGGACTATGAAAATACAAGATAGAAGACTGCGTCTCGTGTCCGGATGGGACTCTCCTTTGCGTGGAAGGCAAGCTTGGTAGTTAGGATATGAAGATTCCTTTCTCTGTAACCGACTCTATGTAACCCTAGCCCCCTCCGGTGTCTATATAAACTGGAGAGTTTATATAACGCCCTCGATGCGGCTATATCTCCACGTGTCGAAGCACGACTTAGAGGCATAACCGCATTGAAAGCAATGTCGCAAGTGAGGTAATCTTCACACAACCCATGTAATACATAAGGGAAAGAGATACATAGTTGGCTTACAATCGCCACTTCACACAATTATATGAATAAAGCATTACATCATCCAGATACAATCAAGGTCCGACTACGGAACCAAAATAAAAGAAGAACCCCAAATGCGACAAAAGGTCCCCGATCGACCCCAACTGGGCTCCACTACTGATCAACTAGAGCGAAACAACACAAAGGGCAAGATCTTCATCGAGCTCCCCCTTGAGCTTGGTTGCGTCACCTGCTCGGTAACATAGGCACCTGCAAACTGGTTTTGGAAGTATCTTGTGAGCCACGAGGACTCAGCAATCCCATTACCATGGGTATCAAGACTAGCAAAGCTTAATGGGAAAGGAAGGGGTAAGGTGGTGAGGTTGCAGCAGCGACTAAGCAAGTATGGTGGCTAACATACGCAAATGAGAGCGAGAAGAGAAACAAGCGGAACGGTCGTGAACTAGCAATGATCAAGAGGTGATCCTGAACACCTACTTTCGCCAAACATAACCCAGAAACCGTGTTCACTTCCCGGACTCCGCCGAGAAGAGACCATCACGGCTACACACTCGGTTGATGCGTTTTAATTCGGATCAAGTGTCAAGTTATCTACAACCGGACATTAACAAATTCCCATCTGCCACATAACCGCGGGCACGGCTCTCGAAAGTTTAAACCCTGCAGGGGTGTCCCAACTTAGCCCATGACAAGCTCTCGCGATCATCGAAGGAATAGACCTTCACCCGAGACACTCCGATCAGACTCGGTATCCCGGTACATCAAGACATTTCGACAATGGTAAAACAAGACCAGCAAGACCTCCCGGCGTGCCGACATCCTGATAGTAGCCGCGCGTATCTCGTCTCAGGCCACGACCGGATGAGCACTACGTACAACTAGAACCAGCCCTCAAGTTTCCCCGAGGTGGCGCTGCAAGTGGCTCTAGTTTGGACCAACACTTAGACAAGCATTGGCCCGGGGGGGCTAAAATAAAGATGACCCTTGGGATGCGCGACTCCCAAGGGAAAAAAAGGTAATAGGTGAGGCAAATGGTAAAAGTCAATGTTGGGCCTTGCTGGACAAGTTTTATTCAAAGCGAACTGTCAGGGGGGTCCCATAAATCACCCGACCGCGTAAGGGACGCAAAATCCGGGAACATAACACCGGTATGACAGTAACTAGGGCGGCAAGAGTGGAACAAAACACCAGGCATAAGGCCGGGCATTCCACCCTTTACCAAGTATATAGATGCATTAATAATATAAGAGATATTGTGATATCCCAACCAAAATCCTGTCCACCATGGAGAAATCTTCAACTTCACCTGCAACTAGCAACGCTATAAGAAGGGCTTAGCAAAGCGGTAACATAGCCAAGCAATGGTTTGCTAGGAATGGTGTCAAAGGTTAGAGGTTCATGGCAATATGGGATGGCTTGATAAACAGGCAATAGGTAGTGCAGCATAGCGATAGAACGAGGCAACTAGCATAGCAATGATAGTAGTGAGATCCAGGGTAGTGGTCATCTTGCCTGAGATCCCGCTAGGAAGAAGAACAAGTCCATGAAGAAGATGAAACCACGAAGACGAACCACACGCAGACGAACGAATCCTCACGATCGCAACGAAACAGGAACTAACAAGAAGAAGCACACAACAAATTAAACACACCACACATGAGCAAGGCATGATGCACAACAAGCATGATGCATGACCAAGCTACATGAAGCTACTCATGGCAAGAGATGATGCAAACAAGAACAACACATCAAGGCAAGTTTAAATGAGGCCGGGAACAACATATAACAATTCCGGTAAGTCCTCATATGCAATTTTCGAAATTGGTCCAGAACTGAATACACCTTATGTTCAAGTTGTTAAACAGCAAGTTAATATGCACCAAGATGATCTACACGAAATTCTAGTCAAGTTACATATAAAGTTCATTAGATTCGGAGCTACGGCCTAAATGATATGAGCAAAACAAGATAAGCATGGCCTCGATGCAAAATGCACCCAAACATAAAGCAAACACCTCAAAACAAGGATGCAACATGATAATATGAAACTACATGCAAAATCAAGCAAGTTTCATATAGAGCACGCTCAGAACGGAGCAACGGTTCAACACCCACACACTATACAAGTCATAGCAACAATCTGTCGAAAACAGCAACTAGGCATCTTACAAGCATCAAAACAATATGCTACAGCACCCCAACATAATAAGAAAAGGCATGGTCATGAAGTACATGTAAAGCATAACAAAACATGAACACTGAGCTATCTCCAGAAACAACTAGAACATGCTCAAAATGACATGGAGATATTGCAAGTAATAACAATTTCAGACTTTGGCAGAAATAACATCAGGTTGCAACGTTTAGAGCTATCAAACAACATGTTACAGGAACATATCATGGCAAACAAAGGCATGGCATGAATCTACTAATAGCATATATCAAAAGACCCTTACTGACCATGAGCCTAAAAGGCACAGAAAATATGATGGCACCCATGTAAACATGGCAAATTATATTACAGATTTGAACATGGCAGAAATAACAATAAGTAGGCATGTTCGTGAGCTCGAACCACTCACTACAGAGCAATACATGGCATGGCAAGGCAACCAAAAGTAAGAAGGCATGATTATGAAGCTAAGCATGGCAAGAGCAGGGTCATAGCATACACGGATCAACTACAACGACCTCGTGAAAATTGAATCTCATGCAAACAATCTGTCAGGAAACATTTTCAAGCAACTTTGGAGCAAGAAATGAACATGTTCCAGCAGGCTATAATTGCAACCAAGAGCATTAATGGATATAGCATGACATGTATATCAAAACATGTTTATAGAGCATCTCCAGATTATGCATAGAATGATTAGTGGAAGCATGTTAACATAGCAACAAAATATAACAGAATCTGCCAGAAAACAAAGAAAAAGAACTACCCTACTTTACAAGCTCAATGCACTCAGCACACAACTCACAAAAATACAAGGTCAACACCTCTGGAAAGATGGCATGGCATAGCTCAACATTCATGTAGAGCTCATACTCATAGGATGCACACATAAATCATGGCAAAAATGATAAAACAGCAAGTTATAACAGTTTCAGCAGATTAACAACTACATGCACTCTTCCAACAGAATTTCGGGCACCAAGATGATCTCAAATGAAAATGATGCAATGGAACAAAATGTAGTACTCGTCGAGGCGAACAATTTGACATATTATACGCATGAAATGGAGCTACGGATGAAGAGATGTGATGCAATGAAAATGGCATGAAAATATCGAAAACTGGGGACTTAGAGGAATTCGGGGGTCAACCTCGGGTCTGCACGGTTTTCAAGGCGAGGCGGATCTCGCCGGAAAAGCACGCCGGAGATGGCGGGGAAGCCGGCCGGAGCTCGGGGAGGAGGCCGGGGAGGCTCGGGGACGGCGCCGGTGGCCGGATCCGGCGAGGCAGCAGCGCCGACGACGGCGGGGCGAAGGGGGAGAGAGGCGGGCGGCGAGGACATGCCGGCGGGCGGCGGCGGCTGGCAGCGCCGGGCGGCAGGTGGCGAGGTCGGGCGCGTGGCTGGGAGGCGGGCGGTGGCGCGGCGACGCGCCGGCTGGCGAGGCCGAAGCGGTTGGCAAGACGGGGACGGGCAGGGTGCGCCGGACCAGCGCTGGGCGGCGATGGCTGCGAGGGCTGGCGCGGTGGAGTGGGCGGCGGAGACAGGTGGCGCTCATGGATTGGCCGGGCGGCGGCGGCGGACGCGTCCGCCGATCCGGACATGTCCGTGGCGGCGGAAGGAAAAATTAGGGTTTCGGGAAGAAATGATCCAAAATGGAGAGGGAGACGCGTTTATATAGGTGGAGGGAGCTAGGAGAGTCCAATTGAGGTGCGGTTTTGGCCACGCGATCGTGATCGAACGATCGAGAGCATGGAGGGAGTTTGATGGGTTTTGGGCCACTTTGGAAGGGTGTTGGGCTGCAACTCAAAGAGGGCTTTACGGTTACCTGCTAACGTTGGAGTACCAAACGACCTCCAAATGGCACGAAACTGGACAGGCGGTCTACCGGTGCTATACCAAGGCCGCTTGGCAAACCTCGGGCTATTTCGAGAAAGTTTAACACCCGCTCACAACAGAAGAGAAGAAGGGGACGCCGGATGACATAGGAGTGCCGGATTGCAAAACGGACAACGGGGAAAAGGCTCGGATGCATGAGACGAACATGTATGCCAATGCGATGCACATGATGACATGATAAAAATGCAAATGATGACGTGGCAAATGCAACACGCAAGCGAATGACATGGCAACGACGGCGAATAACTGGCGGACACCTGGCGCATCGGGTCCGGGGCGTTACAACACTCCACCACTACGAGAGGATCTCGTCCCGAGATCTAGGATGGCACCGGAGGGAAAAAGAAGAGGAAGAGGAGAGGTAAAACTAAATTGCTTCTTTGACCAATGAGTGAAACCAAAGAACCTTGAGAGGTTGAGCAATTTAAAAGAAAGGGTACAACAGAGATGAACGAGATTGCAAACAATCCGTTAGAAAAGATGAACAAGGAGTATTACGAGAATTTGAAGGTTAAAAGACATGGAAATAAGAGCTTCACGAACGAAAAGAATATGACCACATCGGTATAATGAGATAGCCAAGGAACAAGAATGACAGAATCTGGACAGCACTCCGGTAGAAAAGAGAAGAAAACTTGATGAGATGAAAAGATATTGAAGAGATGATACAACACTCCGGTTGGAAATGGAGGAAATAGAATTTGAACTTGGCAAAATGAACGCACTTGGATGAGACTCCGGTTAAAAGAGGAACGATAGGCACAGCACTCCGGTTAAATAGATAAACAAGGAAAAAGGAACAATATAACCCAAGATAACTCCAACAAAGGGATTGATGGATTTAAAATACCTCATTCTTGACAACATATGAATCATGAAACAAGAAGGAAATTGTCAAGAGTGACATAACACCATCTCAAAAGATAAGATAGAAGGAATTGCACTTTGGAATGCAAGAAGAAGAATACTTGAACGCCTCAAAACAAAACATGTGTTGAGCACCATGCTTATTTCGAGTATAGCTTGGCTGATCTTAACTTCAAGAGAAATCTTGAAGAACAATTGAAGAATGAAAAGAATCCTTGACGACCCACCATTTAGAGCCTCAATGAAGAACTTCGGTAATAAAAGGATGATACAAAGAAAGAGAAGTTGAAAACACAAGGTGAATCCTTGCAATGATTTAGATGGAGCTTCGCGACGATGAGAGCTTGGAACTCCGGGAAAAAGAGAAGATGAAACAAATGAAACCGAGAATTTTAAGGGCCTCCGGAATAAAGAATTAATCACTTGGATGAACAAGAATAAGAATTATGTTATGCTTATCCTTCACCAATTAAATTGATGACAATCAACGGATTTGGCATACTACTTATTCCCGTAGAAAGGACTAGAAGAGATATATCAAAACTTGAGAAGGTCTTGATGGAATCACCGTAAGAATTGAAAATGTACGTAGCAAAGGCACAATTCATCGAGAAGAATTGGAAAACGAATGAAGATACTTGATGGGATTTAGATACATGAGAACGAAGAGAACATGAACTGATTAGAGGATATTTGAACGAATCACCGGTAAGATTTGGAGAACCGTAGCTACACGCTGAGAATGAAGAATTATGACATGATGGCCTTCGGAGGAAAGAAATGGAAACAACTCATGAAATGCTCCGGATGGGTGAAAAGAGTTGTCACAATCAAAACAATTATGAGAGTATGGCATGAAGCTAGAACCATGAATCTTGAAGAGAATGGAGCAAGATTTAAGAGAAATTCTTCTTCGGTCTTCAAATGATGAGAATGACAACGAGAAACACCACCAAGAATTATTGAGGCACACCGGAAGAATGAAAAGCGAAGAGGTTGAGCCAACTATGAAAAGAATTCCAAAGATCTTGGAGAAAAGCATTTGACAAATGATAACTCATTCTTACGTCAAACTTGGAGAAGAATTTAGGATAACTCCGGAAGAATTAGAAGAGTCAGGTAAGATCCTGGGAAAACACCTGTGGGTTAGGGCCCACTCAAAAGAACACCGTTGAAAATATTTAAAAGAGATGTTGCACCGGTTGAATTAAATGACTTGAATGAGATACCAATCTCGAAAGAGCTTGAACGAATACAGAGTGGAAACACGAATCTTCGAGATATCTTGAGCACTCCGGAATAACAAATAGCGAGAAGTAGAATGATAATGAGGTGGACCGGTATGAGAAGACATTAGAAACGAGGAAAGGAATATGATGAATATCAAAAGCTTGAATAGATTCCACCGGAGAAGAAACAACAATGAAGGATGATGAACTTGAAGTTGTTGAGCATCTTCATGGGAAATCACCGGATAAGAACATTGATTGAAAAGAATGAAGAGACTTCACATAAATAAATGGATACTTGATTAAGAAATCTGAGTCCTTGAAGAAAAAGGGTGGGTGGGCGGGAAAACAAAGGCAACTTGGGACGGATGAAACAAACACCGTTGAGAAAACTTAGATTTGATCTTGCGGATGGGAAAAATGATGGGATCCACTTGAAGAGAAGCACACCGGTTGAAAAGGATTGACATGACAATCTCGATTGTCGAGAAGAATTTGTTATTCACATCGGAGTATGAGAACACCATTTCAGAAAGGTATGGAATCAACACTTGACATTGAAGCAACTCGAATACCACAAATAAAACAAAACAAAGGATTTGGCTTGCAGAATAAGCCGAAACAAATACATATGATAGAGATTTACCCAATCCCATATCATGCATCTGTCGGAAAGATATTCTAGGAGCTACTTGAATTCCCACCTATAAACTCCCGAAACTTTCCGGTTATGCAATCTGGTGTTGGGGATACAGGGGAAGCAATATATCTCACCCAAACTAACAATCCCTACATCCAGCTGTATCCATCCGTCAACACATAACCAAGAAACCTTCGAAATCGTCTACCTCAAACTTCAAAAGCATCCGTTATACAAGTCATGGCAATACTCCCGTACTCACCTCGAGATGGGTTAGCGGGTTATCTCACCAACAACGCATAAAAGAGATTTTCGATGTCGGCGTACTAAACTCGGTATTCCGAACTGCAACGATAAAATTATGACGACAACACCTCGGAGCTCAACTCCCGGGACACCTCGGTAAAAAAACCCTGCCGACGGGAGGCACCAAGACAATGTTGTCATCATAAAACCATCGAACGATTCTAAGATACCAGCGTGATCCTAAAAAACTTTTTAGTGAAATTTAAGAAGAGAAGAGTCAAAACTCTACGTCGGGATACCTCACCGAAGGTCAAGGGACCGGGAGTAAAAAGAATTCCTAACTCTCCGATATATATAATCCTAAATGACTCAAAACATTTTTCTAGACACAACTCGGCCGCTAAAAACGATCAAGCAGTGGGGCTCCTAAGGTCGGGGAAGGCTCTGATTACCAACTTATAACGCCCTCGATGCGGCTATATCTCCCACGTGTCGAAGCACGACTTAGAGGCATAACCGCATTGAAAGCAATGTCGCAAGTGAGGTAATCTTCACACAACCCATGTAATACATAAGGGAAAGAGATACATAGTTGGCTTACAATCGCCACTTCACACAATTATATGAATAAAGCATTACATCATCCAGATACAATCAAGGTCCGACTACGGAACCAAAATAAAAGAAGAACCCCAAATGCGACAAAAGGTCCCCGATCGACCCCAACTGGGCTCCACTACTGATCAACTAGAGCGAAACAACACAAAGGGCAAGATCTTCATCGAGCTCCCCCTTGAGCTTGGTTGCATCACCTGCTCGGTAACATAGGCACCTGCAAACTGGTTTTGGAAGTATCTTGTGAGCCACGAGGACTCAGCAATCCCATTACCATGGGTATCAAGACTAGCAAAGCTTAATGGGAAAGGAAGGGGTAAGGTGGTGAGGTTGCAGCAGCGACTAAGCAAGTATGGTGGCTAACATACGCAAATGAGAGCGAGAAGAGAAACAAGCGGAACGGTCGTGAACTAGCAATGATCAAGAGGTGATCCTGAACACCTACTTACGCCAAACATAACCCAGAAACCGTGTTCACTTCCGGACTCCCGAGAAGAGACCATCACGGCTACACACTCGGTTGATGCGTTTTAATTCGGATCAAGTGTCAAGTTATCTACAACCGGACATTAACAAATTCCCATCTGCCACATAACCGCGGGCACGGCTCTCGAAAGTTTAAACCTGCAGGGTGTCCCAACTTAGCCCATGACAAGCTCTCGCGATCATCGAAGGAATAGACCTTCACCCGAGACACTCCGATCGACTCGGTATCCGGTACATCAAGACATTTCGACAATGGTAAAACAAGACCAGCAAGACCTCCCGGCGTGCCGACATCCTGATAGTAGCCGCGCGTATCTCGTCTCAGGCCACGACCGAGTGAGCACTACGTACAACTAGAACCAGCTCTCAAGTTTCCCCGAGGTGGCGCTGCAAGTGGCTCTAGTTTGGACCAACACTTAGACAAGCATTGGCCCGGGGGGGCTAAAATAAAGATGACCCTTGGGATGCGCGACTCCCAAGGGAAAAAAAAGGTAATAGGTGAGGCAAATTGTAAAAGTCAATGTTGGGCCTTGTTGGACAAGTTTTATTCAAAGCGAACTGTCAGGGGGGTCCCATAAATCACCCGACCGCGTAAGGGACGCAAAATCCGGGAACATAACACCGGTATGACAGAAACTAGGGCGGCAAGAGTGGAACAAAACACCAGGCATAAGGCCGGGCCTTCCACCCTTTACCAAGTATATAGATGCATTAATAATATAAGAGATATTGTGATATCCCAACCAAAATCCTGTCCACCATGGAGAAATCTTCAACTTCACCTGCAACTAGCAACGCTATAAGAAGGGCTGAGCAAAGCGGTAACATAGCCAAGCAATGGTTTGCTAGGAATGGTGTCAAAGGTTAGAGGTTCATGGCAATATGGGATGGCTTGATAAACAGGCAATAGGTACTGCAGCATAGCGATAGAACGAGGCAACTAGCATAGCAATGATAGTAGTGAGATCCAGGGTAGTGGTCATCTTGCCTGAGATCCCGCTAGGAAGAAGAACAAGTCCATGAAGAAGATGAAACCACGAAGACGAACCACACGCAGACGAACGAATCCTCACGATCGCAACGAAACATGAACTAACAAGAAGAAGCACACAACAAGGTAAACACACCACACATGAGCAAGGCATGATGCACAACAAGCATAATGCATGACCAAGCTACATGAAGCTACTCATGGCAAGAGATGATGCAAACAAGAACAACACATCAAGGCAAGTTTAAATGAGGCCGGGAACAACATATAACAATTCCGGTAAGTCCTCATATGCAATTTTCAAAATTGGTCCAGAACTGAATACACCTTATGTTCAAGTTGTTAAACAGCAAGTTAATATGCACCAAGATGATCTACACGAAATTCTAGTCAAGTTACATATAAAGTTCATTAGATTCGGAGCTACGGCCTAAAATATATGAGCAAAACAAGATAAGCATGGCCTCGATGCAAAATGCACCCAAACATCAAGCAAACACCTCAAAACAAGGATGCAACATGATAATATGAAACTACATGCAAAATCAAGCAAGTTTCATATAGAGCACGCTCAAAACGGAGCAACGGTTCAACACCCACACACTATACAAGTCATAGCAACAATCTGTCGAAAACAGCAACTAGGCATCTTACAAGCATCAAAACAATATGCTACAGCACCCCAACATAATAACAAAAGGCATGGTCATGAAGTACACGTAAAGCATAACAACACATGAACACTGAGCTATCTCCAGAAACAACTAGAACATGTTCAAAATGACATGGAGATATTGCAAGTAATAACAATTTCAGACTTTGGCAGAAATAACATCAGGTTGCAACGTTTAGAGCTATCAAACAACATGTTACAGGAACATATCGTGGCAAACAAAGGCATGGCATGAATCTACTAATAGCATATATCAAAAGACCCTTACTGACCATGAGCCTAAAAGGCACAGAAAATATGATGGCACCCATGTAAACATGGCAAGTTATATTACAGATTTGAACATGGCAGAAATAACAATAAGTAGGCATGTTCGTGAGCTCGAACCACTCACTACAGAGCAATACATGGCATGCCAAGGCAACCAACAGTAAGAAGGCATGATTATGAAGCTAAGCATGGCAAGAGCAAGGTCATAGCATACACGGATCAACTACAACGACCTCGTGAAAATTGAATCTCATGCAAACAATCTGTCAGGAAACATTTTCAAGCAAATTTGGAGCAAGAAATGAACATGTTCCATCAGTCTATAATTGCAACCAAGAGCATGAATGGATTGAGCATGACATGTATATCAAAACATGTTTATAGAGCATCTCCAGATTATGCATAGAATGATTAGTGGAAGCATGTTAACATAGCAACAAAATATAACAGAATCTGCCAGGAAAACAGCAACAGCAACTACCCTACTTTACAAGCTCAATGCACTCAGCACACAACTCACAAAAATACAAGGTCAACACCTCTGGAAAGATGGCATGGCATAGCTCAACATTCATGTAGAGCTCATACTCATAGGATGCACACATAAATCATGGCAAAAATGATAAAACAGCAAGTTATAACAGTTTCAGCAGATTAACAACTACATGCACTCTTCCAACAGCATTTCGGGCACCAAGATGATCCCAAATGAAAATGATGCAATGGAACAAAATGTAGTACTCGTCGAGACGAACAATTTGACATATTATACGCACCAAACAGAGCTACGGATGCAGAGACGTGATGCAATGAAAATGGCATGAAAATATCGAAAACTGGGGACTTAGAGGAATTCGGGGGTCAACCTCGGGTCTGCACGGTTTTCGAGGCGAGGCGGATCTCGCCGGAAAAGCACGCCGGACATGGCGGGGAAGCCGGCCGGAGCTCGGGGAGGAGGCCGGGGAGGCTCGGGGACGGCGCCGGTGGCCGGATCCGGCGAGGCAGGGCGCCGGAGGACGGCGGGCAGGGCGGGCGAGAGAGGCGGGCGGCGAGGAGATCTTGGCGGTAATGGCGCTAAGGCAGCGCCGGGCAGTGGTGGCGTGGCGAGTCGGGCGCCTGGTCGGGAGGCGGGCGGTGGGCGCGGCGACGCCGACGGCGAGGCAGACGCTGGCCGGCGAGGCCGAAGCTGCCGGCAAGACGGGCGGGCGGGCGTGTGGCCGGGCAGCAGTGGGCGGCGATGGGCTGATGGGCCCAGCCGGTGGACGGCGGCGGAGACAGGTGGCGCTTCATGGATTGATTGGCGGCGGCGGGCGGACGCGTCCGCTGATCCGACATGTCCGCATGCGGCGGAAGGAAAAATTAGGGTTTCGGGGAAGAAATGATCCGAAAATGGAGAGGGGGAGACGTTTATATAGGTGGAGGGAGCTAGGAGAGTCCAATTGAGGTGCGGTTTTTGGCCACGCGATCGTGATCGAACGACCGAGAGCATGGAGGGGAGTTTGACGGGTTTTGGGCCACTTTGGAAGGGGTGTTGGGCTGCAACTCAAAGAGGGCTTTACGGTTACCCGGTTAACCGTTGGAGTACCAAACGACCTCCAAATGGCACGAAACTTGACAGGCGGTCTACCGGTGCTATACCAAGGCCGCTTGGCAAACCTCGGGCCATTTTGAGAAAGTTTAACACCCGCTCACAACAGAAGAGAAGAAGGTGACGCCGGATGACATAGGAGTGCCGGATTGCAAAACGGACAACGGGGAAAAGGCTCGGATGCATGAGACGAACATGTATGCCAATGCGATGCACATGATGACATGATAAAAATGCAAATGATGACGTGGCAAATGCAACACGCAAGCGAATGACATGGCAATGACGGTGAATAACTGGCGGACACCTGGCGCATCGGGTCCGGGGCGTTACAGTTTAGTCCGTAGGACAAGAACAATCATAACCATAGGCTAGCTTCTAGGGTTTAGCCTCTACGATCTCGTGGTAGATCAACTCTTGTAATACTCATATCATCAAGATCAATCAAGCAGGAAGTAGGGTATTACCTCCATCGAGAGGGCCCAAACCTGGGTAAACATTGTGTCCCCCCGCCTCCTGTTACCATTAGCCTTAGACGCACAGTCCGGGACCCCCTACCCGAGATCCGCCGGTTTTGACACCGACATTGGTGCTTTCATTGAGAGATCCACTGTGTCGTCACCATAAGGCTTGATGGCTCCTCTAATCGTCTACAACAACGCAGTCCAGGGTGAAGTTTTTCTCCCCGGACAGATCTTCGTATTCGGCGGCTTCGCACTGCGGGCCAACTCGCTTGGTCATCTGGAGCAGATCGACAGCTACGCCCCTGGCCATGAGGTCAGGTTTGGAAGCTTGAACTACACCGCCGACATCCGCGGAGACTCGACCTTCGATGGGATTCGAACCCATGACGGCCGCGCCCTGCCGACACGATGAACATGACCTAAATCTGTCATCAGATTGTGTGCAGGAGATTACACCGGTAACCGCACTGGCCCTAGATCCAGAGCGGAGCACGCCATCCGAGAGCGGGAGGCTCAACCTCACCACGGAATCCGTGGACTCAGCGACGCTAGAGACGAACACGGACCTGACCTCCAATGAAGCCTGTATCATCGGAACCTCGGACTCGTCTCCAGCTATAGGCTCCGAACCGCATGCATCTGCACCCATTGAATCTGACTGGGCACCGATCTTAGAGTTCAGCTCCGCGGACATCTTCCAACACTCACCCCTAGGCGACGTGTTAAACTCATTAAAGTCTCTCTCCTTGTGAGGAGACTCCTGCCCGAACTATGTCCGGCTTGAGTGGGATGCGGATGACGAAGGACTTCGTTACCCACCCACCACCCACTTGATAGCCACTGTCGATGATTTGACCAACATGCTCGATTTCGACTTCAAAGACATCGACGGTATGGACGACGATGCCGGAGAAGAAAAAGAACCACCGCCCATAGGGCGCTGGACAGCCACCTCCTCGTATGATATATACATGGTGGATACAACCAAAGAAGACAATGGCGATGACATAAAGGACCCAGTTGAGGATAAAACTCCTAAAAAGCAGCCAAAGCACCGACGTCAGCGGCGCCGCTCGAAACCACGCCATGGGAAAAACAACGATACTGACACAAGAAGGAATAACACCCCGGACGACGCCGAAGACAAAGAAGAAATCGCAGACTCAGCAATGGAGCAGGACGAGCAAGGTGCTGGCAAACACAGTCCGGGCCCCCTGTCCGATCACAGCGATGCCAAAGACTCCAATTATCAACCTGCCTCTGAAGAGGAGAGCAGTCAGGATGACGATGCGTTCATCATCCCGGAAGAACAATTGGAACAAGAACACCTCCATCGGAGGCTTATCGCCACCGCGAGGAGCTTGAAGAAGCAGAAGAAACGGCTTATAGCCGCACAAGATACGCTCAACAATAAATGGAACGAAGTGCTCGACACTGTGAAAAAATATGGCGGTAACCGCCAAATAAATAGCTATCCCAAACGCAAACTGCTACCCAAATTCGACGACGACGCTATGGCACCCATACCGCCGAATAACAACACGGCCGATCAACCAGGGCGACCACCTCGTAGTCGAGACAGAGCGGCTAATAACGCCGCATACAAAACCGCACCCTCTTCCCATAAAGGAAAGGAGGTCGCAACCCAAAACCAGAAACACGATGTACGTGAAGACCTGGACAAAAGGGCTGGCAGAACCAGGTCCATTTATGGATCCAAGGAATGCGTCCCCGCACGAGATCAGGGCCATCAAACCGAATATGGAGGTAACTTACCAGTTCGGAAACCAACACCGAACACTGCAACCATCAGGCCCGCGCCGCGACACAACCAAATACAGGGGTGCCGCACACCCCTCGTGCTTCGCCAATGAGGTGTTGGATCATGAACTTCCAGAGGGGTTTAAACCCATGAATATCGAGGCATACGACGGAATGACAGACCCTACGGTCTGGATAGAAGACTTTATTCTTCACATCCACATGGCTCGTGGGGACGATCTCCACGCCATCAAATACCTACCCCTCAAGCTAACAGGACCAGCTTGCACTGGCTGAAAAGTCTCCCCAAAAATTCCATCGGAAGCTGGGAGGAACTTGAGGATGCTTTCAGGGCCAATTTCCAAGGGACCTATGTCCGGCCTCCGGACGCAGGCGATCTAAGTCACATAACCCAACACCCCGAAGAGTCAGCCCGTAAGCTTTGGAACCGATTTCTCACTAAGAAGAACCAAATCATTGACTGTCCGAGCGCCGAAGCCTTAGCAGCTTTCAAACACAGTGTTCGGGACGAATGGCTGGCGAGACACCTAGGCAAGAAAAGGCCAAGGACAATGGCAGCCTTAACTACACTCATGACCCGCTTTTGCGCGGGAGAGGACAGCTGGTTGGCCAGTAGCAGCACCAGCGATCCTGACACATATGAAGTCAGGGACGGCAATGGAAAGCCACGACACAATAAAAACAAACGTCGGAACAACGGAGAAAGCTCGGACAATACCGCGGTAAATGCCGGATCAGGGGCTCCAGACCCGGTCAACAGAAAAAGTCACTTAAAGGCAGCAGAGATAGTCCATCTAGCCTAGATAAAATTCTCGAAAGGTCCTACCAGATTCATGGCACCCCTGACAAACCAGCCAATCATACCAACAGAGAATGTTGGGTCTTCAAGCAAGCTAGCAAGCTCAACACCGAACACAATGAGAAGGGACCGCAAAGCAAAGACGAGGACGAATCTCGCCAGCCGAACATGGGGGGACACAAGAAATTTCCACTGGAGGTCAAAACAGTGAACATGATTTACGCACTCATATCCCAAAGAGGGAGCGCGAACGCGCACTCCAAGATGTGTATGCTATAGAGCCTGTCGCCCCCAGATTTAACCCATGGTCGGCCTGTTCGATCACCTTCGATTGCAAGGATCATCCGACTAGTATCCTTCACGGGGGCTCGGCTTCCTTAGTGCTCGACCCAATAGTCGACGGATACCACCTCACCCGAGTCCTCATGGACGGCGGCAGTAGTCTCAATCTGATATATTAGGACACTGTCCGTAAAATGGGGATAGACCCGTCAAGAATCAAGCAAAGCTGCACTACCTTTAAATGAGTAATACCAGGTGTAGAGGCACGCTGCACAGGCACCCTAACACTGGACGTCGTCTTTGGCTCTCCCGACAACTTTAGAATCAAGGAGCTAATCTTCGACATTGCTCCATTCCGAAGTGGCTATCACGCACTACTCGGACGAACGACCTTCAATTCGCTCATTTCAATGCAGTCCCGCACTACGCTTATCTTAGGCTCAAGATGCCTGGGCCATGTGGCGTTATCACGGTGAGCGGAAATACAGAGCGCTCTCTTCGTATAGAAGAATATGCGGCAGCCCTAGTAGTCGAATCTCAAAGCGGCCTTTTTAAGCCGAACAACCAATCGGTCCTCAAGAACGCTGACACAGCCAAACGTATTCGGTGCACACCTACGTGTAAATGCTCAGATAAACCTGCGCTTGTTTAGCAGCCCTGCCCCTACAGATGGCCCCATAAGATGACTATACATATTTTCCCGTATACATAAATATACACTCATAATTCCTTGGCTAGCGCTAGGGGCACCCTGCACGTTAGAAGTCTATAGTTCGGCTTGACCATATTCGGACTCGTGAAGCTACAGTTCACGATTCATCAAAACCAACAAACTGTACCCACGGCAATACCAGATTATTTCACCTGGTTCTTTCCTTTTTTACAGAGAGGCCATCATGATATACCCTTCTTCAAGGACACTGCACAACAGAGACAAAGGCGCAAACGTGCAGCAGGACCCCATCTCAAATTTTCTGTTTAGATTAAGGCCCTGTGTTAACCTTTTTCTTATCATTATCTCTTGTTGTTTCAGACCCTCCCGGCATATAAAACGCCCAGGAAGGATATCGGCAATACTCTCGAACTTATGATTCGCCGTACTAAAATGGATGTTATAGAAGCAGCCAGCTGTTTGCTTTGAGAACTATATTCTCACCACAGGCGCTCTCTCCTCATGATGGATCGTAGCATCTGCCTTGAATTCATGATTCATTACCAGGTGCTGTACTCAGACCAGTATATATTGAAAAGTCTGAATACCTTCGGGAGTGTTCAGCTTCGCGAGTTTTGGCCTTATACGCATCAGCTCCGAATCATGTCTTGGGTCAATGGTTGGGTTTGCCCGGCTCCTGTGTTTGCTACCTTACATTCCGTTCTATCAGCTAAGGCAGCCAAGGGAGAACTACTGCGATTGTGATCTGGTTCATCCGGACGAGCACCTCAGTAGAGAAAGCCGCAAACTGACTGTCATGATAAGGCGAGAGCTGGTCAACCACTCGATGACTTAGTGGAATCTTCGCGATTCCTCCGCATTAACGAAGGACCGTTTACTGGTATTGTATGTAAACGCATCGTATTCGGGTAAACGCGGAGATACCAGGGGGCTATATAGTAGCCCCACCATCAGACTCCTATGGCTAAGTGAAAGTGTTAAAGCTCTATAGTTCGATTGCCTAGTTCGCCGCACTAACACCTCCTTAATGGACCAAGACGTTGGGTCAAGTGTGATCGAGTGCTTTTCCAAACACCTCCGCGTTACACGGGAGGGGGCTGAAGCCGACGACTACGAACTTTCAGGTTATATACACATATACATAAACAGCCGCACAGGAGGCACTAAAATACTTTACGGGCAAAAGTATAAACATAGCCTTCATCATCACAAGCATTGTTTTTACAATTCGGATACACACTACTCGAACATAATGTTTTTTGAGCACTGACCCTATATCAAGCGGGCACCCTCTAATACTTCTTCAAAATATTGATCCGATGTGTCCTGACCCCCGGGCGGACCCTTGTTGCGATATCGATGGCCTTTATCTTCACCCAATACGTCTTCACATGGGCAAGGGCCATCCGTGCACCTTCTATGCACGTTGACTGCTTGACAGTGTCGATATGCAACACCGCACAAATAAGTTGCTGCACTAAACCAAAATAACTATTCACAGCTGTTCCCCCAGGCCACAGCCGGTCCACGACAACCTTCATGGCAAGTCCGGATATCGTGTGGAGCTCCGCCCATTCAGCCATCTGCTCATTCAACAACAGAGGACGCTTTGGCATGCTAAACTGCGACAAGAAAAGCCGTTCCGCTTCATGGCCTTCTTGGGCCTGGAAAAACTGCATCGCATCAGAAGCACTCTTTGACAGGTCCAAATATGCATCTGGAGAACTCCACATTTGATCAAGCGGGGCATACTTCGGATCGTCGAACTTAGTTCGTAATAAAAAGGGCTTCCCAGCCGCGATCTCCCCAGCTTGCCGGATTTCCTCCCATGCCGCTCTGGCCTCTGAACGGGTTTCCTTTCCCACTAGTAAGGCCTTCTCAAGGTCAGCCGCTTTTTTCTTTGGTCTCTTTTTTGAGAAGTGCATAATGGCTAGCGGCATCCCTTAGCTCAAGCGCCATACTGGATATTTTCTCCTTACTCAGGCAATGAGCAGCCTGTTCCTCTTTTAATTCACCAACTGCCTTCTCGGCTGCCGCATTGCTTATCCTGGCTTGCTCCTTAGCCCGGGCAAGCTCAGCCCGAAGGGTCTCCATGGCGGCAGCACCATCTCCAGTCAAGCATACTATAAATTCTAGCATCATGCTCCTATTTACATTCACTGACCGCCCAAAAGACATACCTTGTGGCTCGTCAAGCCGCTTGTTCACGAGCGTGATGTCATCATCCGCCACATCAAGTTGCCGCTTCAGTTCGGCAAATTGGGCAGCCCGAGAAGTGGTCGGGGCGGCAGCCACCTGTGTACAAATTAGCAAAATTATTACTTGGGCATATTGATCCTCTGATCGTCCCATCCGTAGGACAACCAGAGTCTCAGGGGCTACTATCTATACACAATACACATTGCGTTTACAGTACAAAACAAGAGGTTACAATAGGTACCTCAAAGCCTCTTAGCAGGCTCGTAAAGGCTTCATTCAATCCGCTTTTTGCGGACAAAATTCTCTCAATCACCTAACCCATTAAGGTACGAAGTTCCTCTGAGATAGGCGCTTTCCGCAGAAGACCCGTCCATATGTTTGGCTGTATATCGGATGGTCCGGGACTTTTGTTGTTGGTCTCTTTAGGAGACGAACACCCCGGACCTCGGGCGGCCGAAGAGTCATCTTCTGGCGGGTCAGGAGAGATCCTCCGGGATGACACCTTGGGGTCGTCCGCCTTATGGGGCGGGGAAGTATGGGGCAGCGTTTTGCTCTCCATCATCTCCGGAAGAAGATCCCCCAAAGACGAAGATTGTTGAGGGAGGCTATAGGCCGAACTGCTGAACATGCGTTTGAAAATTCTACCCTCACAAATGAGAAAAGAATGGGGTATGCTTATTAAACACCTTTGTTCACTTACGGTTCGGCTAAAGGCTGGCCCCCTTGTGGGCACTGTGCGGGAGTACCTCCTCCCGAATTTGGGCCTCCTGATAGGGATTTCTTCCCTCGCTTGGAAGCCCCGGCCTCCAGGTCTTCGGGAGCGGCTCTTTTCTTCCCGTGGGCGGAGGGAATGTCAGATTCTCCTCCCCGTTCAACCTCTGGCATAGGAGTTCTGACTTCCTCGATATGGTGCGTGACGCACCTCCGGTATGAGGGCCGCTTTGGGCCTATCCGCTCCTCTCCTTTCCTTCCCTCAACGGCACTTGATATGGTGCTAGAGCCAGTATCCTAGTTAACACTGGGTCCGCTGAGTTTTCGGGAATAGGGCTGAACACCTAATCCTCTCCGCCTCCTTCACCCAGCACTAGCTGAGTGTGGTTTTCTCAGTTTTTGTTATGAGAAACTTAAAACTAAAAATGTGTTCGGAAATAGAATACTTACTGGGGAATCCGGATGGTTGCAGTCGAGGCATGCATCCTCTGTGGTGTCCGGACACCTTTTTTGTGATCCGAAGGCTAATTCATACATCCCTTGGAGCTTGTGCCGAAGAAGTGATGAATGGTTCGTGGTCCTTCCGGATTGAATTCCCACATACGGAGAGGTCGGCGCTGGCATGGCAAGATCCAACGGACTAACATAACTTGAATTACCTTGACAAGATCGATGTCCATCTTAATAAGGTCTTGAATGCGGCTTTGCAGTACTTGAACTTCATCTGGCGACCCCCAATACAGCCCCTCGTTAATCCACGATGCAAACTATGGTGGAGGGCCGGATCGGAAGGTGGGTGGAGCCACCCACTTGGTACCACGGGGCTCCGTGATATGAAACCACTCCCCTTGCCATAATGCAGAAGTTGCGGTGAAGGAACCCTTTGGCCAGACGGCGTCGGCCAATTTGCCTATCAGAGCACCTCCGCACTCTACGTGCCTTCCGTCTATTATCCTCGGCATTACATCGAAGGTCTTGAGCCACAAGCCGAAGTGTGGAGAGATACGGAGGAAAGCCTCACATACGATGATGAATGATGAGATGTGAAGGAGGGAGCCGGAGTTAGATCATGTAAATCTAGTCCGTAGTAAAACATGAGCCCTCGAACGAAGGGATTGAGGGAGAAACCTAGCCTCCGAAGGAAGTGAGGGATAAATACGATCCTCTCATTAGGCCTAGGGGTAGGGATAACCTTCCCTTGTGCAGGAAGCCTGTGAAGGATTTCCGCGGTCAGGTACCTCGCCTCCCAGAGCTTTGCGATATCCTCCTTGGTGACAGAGGAAGCCGTCCACCGGTCGTGAGAGCTGGATCCGGACATGGATTGATGATCGAAGCGACTGGTTAAGCTTCGGGTGTTGCAACTCGAGGTGGGAGGAGGAGGGAGTAGTGTGGAGGGGAAAAAGAGGGTCTCAGCCTCCTTGTAAAGATGACAAATATTGAACGTCCCCCACGCGGCCTTAAAACATGCCTATCCCCAAGGAATCATACCAACGGGATGGTTGGGTTACCCACACCGTGTTTATGAGAATCCTGTAATAAGGGGGCACGATCTCCGCTTCGACAAGACGTGCCAATAAAACCGCCTCGCGAAGTGTGGAGCAGCAGGCCGGAAAAATGATTCGAAATAATGGCTGGATTATGACGTAATGTCGTATTGTCAAAGCTGTCAGCGGATTGGACCCGTGAGAACATTATGCTCTCCACGGTGCTATATGGAATTTGTTTTGCAGAGCCGGACATGATTCTTATGTTCAAGATCTACTTTGAAGTATTCGGAGAAGGAACCCGCCTTGCAATGGCGAAGACAATCTGTATTTGGACTCATCGTCATTGAAGCCTGCTTCAGGGGATACTGAGGGAGTCCTGGATTTAGGGGTCCTCGGACAGCCGGACTATATGCAAATGCCGGACCATTAATTGGACTATGAAGATACAAGATAGAAGACTTCGTCTCGTGTCCGGATGGGACTCTCCTTGCATGGAAGGCAAGCTTGGCAGTTAGGATATGAAGATTCCTTTCTCTGTAACTGACTCTATGTAACCCTAGCCCCCTCTGGTGTCTATATAAACCGGAGGGTTTAGTCCATAGGACAAGAACAATCATAACCATAGGCTACCTTCTAGGGATAAGCCTCTACGATTTCGTGGTAGATCAACTCTTGTAATATTGATATCATCAAGATCAATCAAGCAGGAAGTAGGGTATTACCTCCATCGAGAGGGCCCGAACCTGGGTAAACATTGTGTCCCCCGCCTCCTGTTAGCATTAGCCTTAGACGCACTGTTCGGGACCCCCTACCCGAGATCCGCTGGTTTTGACACCGACAATCAGAATTCCCCGAGAGCTTGCACGGTGTAATCACATGGCCCCTATAGGGTGTGGTAGAAGTTTGGGCGCGTTTTGAATAAGCCTCCCTCGAGGCCACTTGTAAGCTGCGTCATCTCTGAGCTAGTTTTGGGAATCGAGCAGAGGCAACCTGTCCAGGTTATGCAGCAAGTGCGGGTTCTCATTGTTCTTTTGGCCTCAAAACTTTTCGTTCTCTCAAAGGAGGCCATTGCATGAGACGTGCCAGGCCCCCGCATTTTTTGAACCCACGTGCAATATTTGAGACATTTATAGCTCTGCTAGGGTTTGAGCGCCGGGAATTGCATATCTGCAAGGCGACACAATAAAACACGCCCGAAAGAGGCGTGGAAACTCCTATGTGATGTCCTTGCGACATGGGTAGGACTTGTGCGGATGAGGGAGGGCCAGTCCCTACCACCGGGGGTGAAATTACCTCGATGGCTTGTCTAATGCAACCGTTTAAATTATCGAAAAATCATACGATGCCAGACTTGTTTGAGAGCACGCACGGAGTCATCACCTGGCCCCTCTAGGTTATGGTAAAAGTTTGGGCGCCTTTTGAATAAGCCTCCCCCAAGGTCGCTTGTAAACCGCTTCATCTTAGAGCTAGTCTCGGGTATCGAGACGGAACTTGTCTAGTTTGTTCAGCAATTGTGGGTTCCTATTGTTCCGTTGGCCTTGAAACTTCTCGTGCTCTTAGAGGAGGCCATAGCATGACATGTGTCAGGCCCCCGCATTTTTGGACCAGCATGCAATATTTGAGATTTATTGCTATACTAGGGTTTCAGCACCGGAAATTGCAGATCTGCAAGGTGACACATGAAATAATTGCCGAAAGCGGCATGGAAACTTCTATGTGATGTCCTTGCGACATGCGTAGTCCCTGTACAGATGAGGTATCGGCCGGCCCGGCCATCAGGGGCAAAATTACCTCGGTGGCATGCCTGATGCAACCGTTTAAATCCTCAGAAAATCGTACGATGCCGGAATTCCACGAGAGCTCGCACGGTATCATCACATTGGCCCTATAGGTTGTGGTAAAAGTTTGGGCGCATTTTAAATAAGCCTCCCCGGAGGCCACTTGTAAACTGCATCATCTCCGAGCTAGTCTTTGGGTATCAAGAGGGAACTTATCCGGTTTGTGCAGGAAGTGCAGGTCCTGTTGCTCCGTTAGCCACAAAACTTCTTGTGCTCCCAAAGGAGGCCATCACATGACGTGTGTCAATTCCCCCACATTTTTTGGACCCGCGTGCAATATTTGAGACATCTATTGCTCTGGTAGTGTTTCAACACCGAAAATTACATACCTACAAGGCAACACATGAAATCATGCCCGGAAATGGCATGAAAAATACTACGTGATGTCCTTTCGACATGCGTAGGCCTTGTGCAGAACAGGAGGGGTAGGATGATACGTATCCAACGTATCTATAATTTTTTATTTTTCCATGCTATTATATTACCTGTTTTGGATGTTTATGGGCTTTACTATACACTTTTATATCATTTTTTGGACTAACCTACTAATCGGAGGCCCAGCCTGAATTGTGTTCGAAGAAAAGGAATATCAAACGGAGTCCAAACGGAATGAAACCTTCGGGAGAGATCTTTTGGAACAAACGCAATCCAGGAGACTTGGAGTGGACGTCAAGAAGCAGCCGAGGCAGCCACGAGGGTGCAGGGCGCGCCCTAGGGGGGTGGGCACACCCCCACCCTCGTGGGCCCCTCATGGCTCCCCGGACAGATCTCCTTCTCCTATATATACTTACGTACCCCAAAAACATCCAGGAGCACCACGAAACCCTATTTCCATCGCGGCAACCTTCTGTACCCGTGATATCCCATCTTGGGGCCTTTTCCGGCACTCCGCCTGAGGGGGAATCGATCATGGAGGGCTTCCACATCAACACCATAGCCTCTCCGATGAGTTGTGAGTAGTTTACCATAGGCCGTCGGGTCCATAGTTATTAGCTAGATGGCTTCTTCTCTCTCTTTGGATCTCAATACAATGTTCTCCTCGGTATTCTTGGAGGTCTATTCAATGTAACTCTTTTTGCAGTGTGTTTGTCGAGATCTGATGAATTGTGGGTTTATGATCAAGTTTATCTATGAGAAATATTTGAATATCCTCTGAATTCTTTCATGTATGATTTGTTATCTTTGCAAGTCTCTTCGAATTATCAGTTTGGTTTGGCCTACTAGATTGATCTTTCTTGCAATGGGAGAAGTTCTTAGCTTTGGGTTCAATCTTGCGGTGTCCTTTTCCCCCCATCGACGAGGGAGCAAAGGCACGTATTGTATTGTTGCCATCGAGGATAAAAAGATGGGGTTTATATCTTATTGCTTGATTTTGTCCCTCTACATCATGTCATCCAGCCTAATGCATTACTCTGTTCTTATGAACTTAATACTCTAGATGCATGCTGGATAGCGGTCGATGTGTGGAGTAATAGTAGTAGATGCAGGCAGGAGTCGGTTGTCACATCCCTGGTTCTGTTATGCACTAGGTTAGACCCTCATGTGTGCATCATGTTTAAATTCAGTTGAAATTTGAATTGAGGAATTTTCAAAGCCTCAGAAACTTTCTAAAAATGATCAAACATTAAAATCTTCTGAAAGAAGTCCAAGAAAATGTTCCTCTTGGTCCCTGAAAATATTGCAAAGAGGTAAAACTCAAAACAATATTTTTGGTATCTCAGAGTTAATTATTTTGGGCCTTTGAAATAAATTCAATAACTATTTGCATTGGATATATATTTGATATATAATTAATATATGTCCAATAATTCAGAACATTTATGTGGTTTGGTATACTTTAGTTCTAGCCACATAATTATTTTCAGGATTTTATAAAATGGTTTAGTATTTTACTAAACCAAAACAAAACAGAACAAAATAGAAAAACTGAAATAAAAGGAAAAGAGAAACTACGGCCACTTACGGCCAGCCCACTAACTTTATCATCAGAGCAGCCCAGTGGGCAAAGCCAGCCCAGCCCACCACCGCCTTCGTCCTCCTGGCGCCCGATCGGATGTATGCGTGCCCTGCAGCTGCGCTGCGCTCCCTGCGCCATGCGAGCTCCTGCTGCCTGCGTCCTCGTCGCCTGGTTGCCTCCGCGACGCCCACGCAGCCTCGCCGACCGCCCTCACTCTCCCGAGCTCTCCTCCTCCGCTCTCTCTCCCCTCATGGCCGGCGCAGCTGCGCGCGCCGGCGCTGCTCGCGCCTGCCACAGCCACCGCCCACCTCCCCGACGTCCCAAAGCTCCGCCAGCATCTTCCTCTTCCTCTCCACCGAGCTACACAGCTGGGACGGCCTGCATCGCCGATCGCGCCGTCTTCTTCCTCCTCGGTTGCGGAAGCCGACGCGCCCGGTCGCCGTCTCCGACGCGCCCCGAGCTCGCCGACCTTCCTGCGTGATCCCGTGAGCCCTGAATCGATTCCCCTCTCCTTGCCTTGTTTGCACGCCCGTATACCGCGCCACATGCGACCGAATCGCGCCGCCGCGGGCTTCGCCGCCGGCGAAGCCCCGTGACCTTTGGTCCCATCGCGTGCATCCGTTGCACTCGCAGCGTCCACTAGAACAAAACTAAGCGCGACAGCCGCCTCGTTCGCACATCACATCGCCGTCCCGAAAGCACGCCCGAACCACGGCCGCCGCCTGCTTCGTCGCCGGCGCCCTCCGGCCACTCTCGGCGCGCCACCACCCTGGTTGGATGCGGACGAGCGTCCGCATCCCGTAGCTGTGCTCCGCGCGCCAAACGGTGCCCTGTGGGCGTTTTCCGAACCCCGCCGCTGTCTCGGCCCTCGCCGGCGGCTAAACGCCGGCGTGCTGACCACTTTGACCGGCGGGGTTTGACCCGTTTGACGTGGGGTTTGACCCCCCAGGGTCACTGACATGCGGGCCCCGGCCCCTGTTAATTAGCTAAGTGTTAAAATTAACTTAAGTTAATCCCATAGTCACTGACGTGTGGGTCCAGGGACTAATTAGCCTAGATTAACTTTTAGTTAGTACTAATTAACTCCGTTAATTAACTGAGACACTGACGTATGGGCCCCACTGGTCAAGTTTGACCTGGAGGCGCCCAGTTGACCTGCTGACGTCACTGCGACGTCGGTCGACATAATTAATCATTTTCGGTTTTAAAATAAATCAGAAATTCGAAAATGATTTAAACTTCAAAAATTCATAGAAATTCAACCGTAGCTCAGATTGAAATAATTTATATATGAAAAATTATCAGAAAAATTCAAGGAATCCATCTGTACCATTTTCATGCATGTTTAAGCAACTTTAACCTGCTGTTTATATCAAAACATGATAATGCACTATATTAATTCATAATTCCAATTTGAACTTGAACCTTGGGTTCAAACTAACCCAAACCCATTTGGTTCTAGCTGCATTAGCCCAACACACTCATTCTGCCATGTCATGATCATGCATCATATTGTGCATTGCATTGATTGTGTTTCCTTCTCTATTGCCGGTATTTGTTCCCTCTCGATAGACATGGTTTCGACGACGAGTTCGATGACACCGATGAAGAAGTATAATATCTTCAGAAGTGCCAGGCAAGCAAAACCCCCTTGTTCATTCCGATAAAATCCCACCCTCTCGCTCCTGCTCTCTTTTCTTGCATTAGGACAACAACGAATCATTTGTTACTTGCTGCATGTAGCTGAACCCTTTATCCTTTGCATGACCTGTCATTCCACAGTAAATAGATGAAACCCACTAGCATGAGTAGGAGTTGTTTGAGCCTTGTTGTGCCTACTCATTCATGCTTGTTTGTCATGCTTGCTACTGCTTAGAGTTGAGTCGGTCTGATTCATCGAGGATGAATCAGAGGTGCGTGAACATGTCCTACTGTGTGTGAGCTAAGTGTGTGAACACGATTTGGTAAAGGTAGCGGTGAGAGGCCATGTAGGAGTACATGGTGGGTTGTCTCATTGCAGCCGTCCTCAGGAACTGAGTTCTGTGTTTGTGATCCATGATTCAGCTACTACCACGCATTGGGCCCGAAACCAATGGACCCTCTCGGCTTCTTAATCACCCTTGTCCTCTGTCCAGGAGTTGCAAGTAGTTTCTGGTGTTTGTAGTATTTGGAGGCCGTCTTGTGCTGACCGTAGGGGTGGGCTGTGATGCGGTAGGCACGTGGTCGGTAAACCAGCGCCCGTTTGGTGTCACGGAACCCTGTTCACATCGTTTGGGGCTGTGAGCGAAACTTGGCGGAACTCCTCATAGATGGAACCCAAATAGGCGATAAACCTGGACTAGGGACTTGAGTGTTTAGGTAGGTCGTGGCCGACACCCACGTTGGGCTTCCGCTTGAAGGTTGCCGAGTACATGTCGTGTAAATGGCAGTGATGTAAGTGGTGAGCGTGTTTGAAGAAGTACACCCTGCGGGGTTAACATCATCTATTGAATAGCCGTGTCCATGAAAAGGACTTCGGGTTGCCTATAACAGTTCATAGACAAGTGAAAGTGGATACTCTAAAATACGCAAGATAAGCGTGAGTGCTATGGATGGCGTTCTCGTAGGGAAGACGGAGGCGGGTCCATAGTGGTGTATTGATATGGTGAATATGTGGACTCGTGCGCCACCTCAAAAGAGTTACTTGCGATCGTAGTTCAGGATAGCCACCGGTCAAAGCTGGCTTGCTGCTGTTAAACTCCACCATCCCTTTTGTTGATAATGATGCATATGTAGTTAGTTACGATGTAAGTCTTCTTTGGGTACATTTGTACTCACGTTTGCCTATTTTATGTTTTTGCAGAGAGACTTGAGTCTCGCTAGTAGTTCCACGTGGACTTGACGTTTAGCTTGTTTCCTCGCCTACGATCTTGTGCCCTCGGCGAGGATCTGGTAGATGGTTAGGCTTTCAAGCCTTTTTCATTTGTAGATGTACGTACTCGGACATGTTAAGCTTCGCTTGTGCTTTGACTTGTATGCTCTGAATGTTGGGTCATGAGACCCTGTTTGTAATATCTCGCTCCTCGGAGCCTAATGAATAAATACTTGAGTCGAGAGTCATGTTGTGATGCCATGTTGTATTTGCACATATCAAGCATATTGTGTGTATGTTATTGAAATGCTTGGTATGTGTGGGATCGACTATCTAGTTGTTTATCTTTAGTAGCCTCTCTTCGGAAATGTCTCCTAGTGTCTCCGAGCCATGGTAGCTTGCTACTGCTCCGGAACACTTAGGCTGGCGGTATGTGTCCTTCTTCATTCTCGTGTCTGTCCTTCGGGAAATGTCACGCATTGAGTACTGGAGTCCTGCTAGCCAGTGCTACAGCCCGAACTTACTTGCTGTTGACCGACACGTTCGGAGCTGGGTCATGGATGCCTGTCCCTGTAAGTCTGTGCCACTTTGGGTTTACGACTAGCCATGTCAGCCCGGGCTCCTTTTCTTATGGATGCTAGCAACACTATCATATACGCGTGCCAAAAGGCATAAGCGGTCCCGGCTAAGGTAAGGCGACACCCGTTGGGATACCGTGCGTGAGGCCGCAAAGTGATATGATGTGTTACAGGCTAGATCGATGTGACATTGAGTCGGGGTCCTGACAGCTTTGGTATCAGAGCTTGACTGCCTGTAGGATTACCAAGCCAAACTGGTCGAAGTTGTGTCTAGAAATGCTTTAGTTATATTTAGGGGAATTGATTGTGGGTTGGAACGTAAGGCTCTTTTTACTCCTTATACCTCATGGCCTTCTGATCTGAGTCAACCTCTTCTTTTCTACGGGGTTTAGGAACTAGGCCTTCTCATCTATCTATCAGGATGACGTGTTACTAAACCATAGACTTATAGAATTGTTAGTTTTAAATCTCAGCTCAGTTTTACTACTTCCGTATGTTCATAACTGTTGGTCTCGAAACCTTAATATTGTGATATTAAGTGGTTATGCCACCATTTTTGTAGCATGTCTCCAATCTTTTGAGCATTTACAGCCGTTATGCTGTCCGAGTCATCCCAGGTTTCTAAATAGTCTGATGCACTTGCAAATCCTTTCCCTCTGGTTTTTGATGTTCCTTTGGGCCAGATTAATCACACTAAATGCTGAGTTGAGGTATTCTATTGCCTCGACATATATGTTGGAATTATTATTATGACCCTAGGTGTCTTAGGGGATCATCTAGTAATCTAGCTATGTTATGTGTTCCCAGTGTGATCATTCTGGCCAACATTCTCGAAGCATCCCGTGATGCCATTTAGTTCGTAGGTATTCTATTCCTGGGTTTTGAACCCAAGACTCACCCTACTTACCTCATGTTGATAGTGTTTGCTAGTTCCTTTAGGAAATTAGTAACCTTTGCATTAGTCCTCGAGGTCCGTGGTATTTCCTTCTTCCAAATACTATGAACCGCTTATGGCAGAAGTTGTTGGATCAAAGATCACAACAGGGGTGCTCTTGACGAGTTCTCCATTTTATATTGCGACTCTGCCAGTTCCACCTTTCTGCATGGGTTATCCGGAAGAAAAGTTGAGCTTCGCTCGACATACTAATCTGTGCATCCACAACTCAGAAAATTATATGTTTCTTGAGTTGTTCCCTTTTAGTTGCATTCTGACCCTCGTCTATCAATTGATAGTCAAGAGTAGTTGTGCACTCGAGTTCATCGATGCTTATTATTCTTGTGGTCCGTCAAGCCATTCTATTCCAGAATGACTAGGAGAAACAAACTCCAATACCTTGTCCATTTCTAGGATTGGGTCAAAGCAGTTGTACTCCGCAGATCAAATTGCTAATCTAGCTTTTGCTCTGTTCTACCTTGGAGTATTACCATCTTTATGTCAAGAATGTCATGGGAATTGCACACCATCCTATGAACTCTTGATACAGTGATACTTCTTGCCGTCATTATTCATTCCTCGGTTTCCATGTTATTGTAACCGGAATGCCGACAAGTGAATCGTGATGTGTGAAATCTATACTCCTAGCAACTCCGTTGCTTGGTAGTTAAATGGACGATAACCTCATTCTTAGCGTGTTGATTTTTGAATCATCATCCCAGGATTGATCGTGCTACCTAGTCCTTATTTCTGGTGCACTCTTCGATTGATGAGTTAGGATTTTGTTAAGCCCTCGCTCATTTGATCATATCGTCTTGCCCTGAAAAGCAAGATTGTTCTCGAGCTTAGTAACATATCGGTGGTTCGTGATTCTCCGATTGTCTTCTCGGAGGTATCACCAGGATGTCACCTGACCGCTATGTTGATTTCGTGATCAAGTTGGTTTTCTTATAAATCACCCCTTCTCCAAGAATCTGTGTTGGATATCCCTGAGCTAGTAGGTTGAGCTAGACAACAACCTGGAGAGTTGGAAGATAAAAGCTTGTCCGACTTAGCTCATGTTAAGGGATATCTTTTGTGTGCGTGTGTTGAAGAAAGATGATATCTTCGTCAATTGATCCTCGAGGCCAATTGTTGGAGCTATTGTCTTGCCAAAACTTTGATTTGAGTATGGGTTATCATCAAATCAAATCAGAACCAATGATGTTCGTAATGTTGTCTTACTCGTGGATTTTTCCTCGAGCATACACCATTATATCCTTTGGGTCTGACCAATACTATCACCTTGTTCACATAGTTATGGAATTCCATCTCTATGGGAGTCTGGATAAATTGCTGTTGAGCCCATCGACAACATCCTTGTCTTCTCCATAGTTTTGTTGAACATTAAGCTAGTATTGGAAATTTTCTAAAGCATTTGTTCATGCTAGCTCATGAAGCATATGTTCGGATGTAAGAAGTGACTTCCTCTAATTCATGTGCATTAGATGTAAGTTGCCGCCGTGAATTCGATAAAGTCAATGTTGCTTCCTTGGAACCATCCCAAGTTAGTCACACATGTGCAAAGTATACTATGGTTTGGTAGATTAATTACCTCCACTCCATATGCATTCTCAGAGCACACCAAGCCCTTGATTGATTTGTTCAAGGAGAAGACGTTCCTTCTTAAGAGCTAGACTTATGTAAGGACTCCGATATCCTTGATGATGGTTCCCCACCGAATTCGGTAGTGTTTTATTATAAGCCTACTACGTGGTCATGTTGTCTAAGACAGCGTGTTCACAGGTTTGTAGTGAGAACCAGCTCATGTTTTGGAGCTTGCTATCGTAGTTCATTTCGAGAATCTCATAGCGTCATCTAAATCGACTTGTGTTGCAAACTTTCATTTTTCTTTCTAGACTCGATGATTCTAGATTATTCTGACACCAACCAGATCTGAATCTCAGGCAGATATGATGGTTGGAACATTTCCCAAGAACTATAATATTGGTCTCGCGATAACCGGTAAAGCGGGTGTCATGGCCAACGCACCCCGCCGGAAGACCTATTATTGTAGTATCTTGTTTGAAGAAGTTGGCCACCTCCCCATAAGGATCTCGTAGAATTTATTCTAGTAGTTGTTCCTTATGTATTCTTGAGCTCCCGAAGTCCGACCTGTTACTTGATGTTCTAGGTACCAGACCATTTCAATGGATGGGATACACTAGCACATCAAGGAGAACATTAGAAGCGGAGTGCTAAATGTTTCTCGGTCGACCATCCAGATATTGTTTCCTTGGCCTCGCTAAGGTGAAATCTGAGAAAGTGTTATCTTCCTTTGTATTTGCATCGTCCATCACAGTTCATCATGGTAGTATGTTGTGTTGCCAGGATCCTTGACACGGATATTGGTAAAACCTTGATGAATATGGAAATGCTCAAGTTCTTGAGAGCATGCACGAGCGCTAGGTGTTATCATCGGCATTAACTGGGATTGCTCCTGGTTTCCTCGGCAATGCTATGACCTTTCAAACAGTGAATTCACTCTCTATTGTTGGGTTTTTCCCCAGTTACCGGAATTATTTCCAGCATTAGCATTTTGTTCCCAGCTTACACTGCCAATGTGCCATTCTACCAAACCCCTCCAAATGATCGACTGTGAATTGCCTTGGGCTGGTATAAAGAGTTTCAATGATCTCTGAATCAAATGTAATTCTTTTTGCCACTTAAGGGGATATCTCTACAAGTCACCTCTCCCAAGGTGCCCCGTTATGGGATCATAGTAATTGTTCCCTCGCTACTCTGAAACCTCGTCAAATTATGTCTTCTGTCCTTCCTGAAGCATGTCTTGCCTCTCAGCTCCAGAGATGTTTCTACGTCTCATTCTGTGAGTTGATTTTGTGATCCTTGAGCTGATCCTAAGTTGCTCGAACCTCAAGAAGATCGATTCCTCCAAGATCCTTCCCTTCTTCTCATCGTCATGTTGGATGTAGTTCTCAAAGCAAGACGTCAAGATCAGTTCGAAGCAATGAATCAACATCCTCGAAGAATGCAATGGGTCATGAAGACTGTGTCAGTTCCGTGTCCCCTTTGTCTTCTTACCTCACGTCTTGAATCTCGGGACGAGATTCTTGTTTAGTGGGGGTGAGTTGTCACATCCCTGGTTCTGTTATGCACTAGGTTAGACCCTCATGTGTGCATCATGTTTAAATTCAGTTGAAATTTGAATTGAGGAATTTTCAAAGCCTCAGAAACTTTCTAAAAATGATCAAACATTAAAATCTTCTGAAAGAAGTCCAAGAAAATGTTCCTCTTGGTCCCTGAAAATATTGCAAAGAGGTAAAACTCAAAACAATATTTTTGGTATCTCAGAGTTAATTATTTTGGGCCTTTGAAATAAATTCAATAACTATTTGCATTGGATATATATTTGATATATAATTAATATATGTCCAATAATTCTGGAACATTTTATGTGGTTTGGTATACTTTAGTTCTAGCCGCATAATTATTTTCAGGATTTTATAAAATGGATTAGTATTTTTACTAAACCAAAACAAAACAGAACAAAATAGAAAAAACTGAAATAGAAGGAAAAGAGAAACTACCTGGCCACTTACCTGGCCAGGCCCACCTGGCCTGTCACTGTAGCAGCCCAGCTGGGCAAAGCCAGCCCAGCCCACCACCGCCTTCGTCCTCCTGGCGCCAGTCGGACAGGGCGCGTGCCCGACGCGCGCGTGCGCTCCGCGCGCCATGCGAGCTCCCTGCCTGCCTGCGTCCTCGTCGCCCTGGTTGCCTCCGCGCACGCCACGCAGCCTCGCCGACCGCCCCTCACTCTCTCCCGAGCTCTCTCCCTCCTCCGCTCTCTCTCCCCCTCATGGCCGAGCGCAGCCGTCGCCGCCGACGCTGCTCGCCGCGGCCACAGCCACCGCCCCACCTCCCCGACGCGTCCCAAAGCTCCGCCGCATCTTCCTCTTCCTCTCCACCGAGCTACACGGCGCTGGGACGGCCTGCATCGCCGACTGCTTCGTCTTCTTCCTCCTCGGTCGCCGGAAGCCGCACGCGCCGATTCGCCGTCTCCGACGCGTCCCCGAGCTCGCTGACCTTCCCTGCGTGATCCCCGTGAGCCCCTGAATCGATTCCCCCTCTCCCTTGCCTTGTTTGCACGCCGTAGCCACCGCGCCACATGCGACCGAATGCGCCGCCGCACGGGCTCGTCGCCGGCGAAGCCCCGGTGACCTTTTGGTCCCACGCGTGCGTCCGTTGCACTCGCAACGTCCCCTAGAGCAAAACTAGCGCGACAGCCGTCTCGTTCGCACATCACATCGCCGTCCCCGAGCACGCCCGAACCACGGCCGCCGCCTCGCTCGTCGCCGGCGCCACTCCGGCCACTCCCCGGCCGCGCCACCACCCTGGTTGGATGCGGACGGCGGCCCATCCGTAGCTGTGCTCGCGCGCCAAGCGGTGCCACGTGGCGTTTTAAAGCCGCCGTTGTCTCGGCCCTCGCCGGCGGCTAAACGCCAGCGTGCTGACCACTTTGACCGGCGGGGTTTGACCCGTTTGACCTGGGGTTTGACCCCCCAGGGTCACTGACATGCGGGCCCCGGCCCCTGTTAATTAGCTAAGTGTTAAAATTAACTTAAGTTAATCCCATAGTCACTGACGTGTGGGTCCAGGGACTAATTAGCCTAGATTAACTTTTAGTTAGTACTAATTAACTCCGTTAATTAACTGAGACACTGACGTATGGGCCCCACTGGTCAGGTTTGACCTAGAGGCGCCCAGTTGACCTGCTGACGTCACACTGACGTCAGGCTGACGCAATTAATCATTTTCTGGTTTTAAAATAAATCAGGAAATTCCAGAAAATGATTTAAACTTCAAAAATTCATAGAAATTCAACCGTAGCTCAGATTGAAATAATTTATATATGAAAAATTATCAGAAAAATTCAAGGAATCCATCTGTACCATTTTCATGCATGTTTAAGCAACTTTAACCTGCTGTTTATATCAAAACATGATAATGCACTATATTAATTCATAATTCCAATTTGAACTTGAACCTTGGGTTCAAACTAACCCAAACCCATTTGGTTCTAGCTGCATTAGCCCAACACACTCATTCTGCCATGTCATGATCATGCATCATATTGTGCATTGCATTGATTGTGTTTCCTTCTCTATTGCCGGTATTTGTTCCCTCTCGATAGACATGGTTTCGACGACGAGTTCGATGACACCGATGAAGAAGTATAATATCTTCAGAAGTGCCAGGCAAGCAAAACCCCCTTGTTCATTCCGATAAAATCCCACCCTCTCGCTCCTGCTCTCTTTTACTGCATTAGGACAACAACGAATCATTTGTTACTTGCTGCGGTAGCTGAACCCCTTTATCCTTTGCATGACCTGTCATTCCACAGTAAATAGATGAAACCCACTAGCATGAGTAGGAGTTGTTTGAGCCTTGTTGTGCCTACTCATTCATGCTTGTTTGTCATGCTTGCTACTGCTTAGAGTTGAGTCGGTCTGATTCATCGAGGATGAATCAGAGGTGCGTGAACATGTCCTACTGTGTGTGAGCTAAGTGTGTGAACACGATTTGGTAAAGGTAGCGGTGAGAGGCCATGTAGGAGTACATGGTGGGTTGTCTCATTGCAGCCGTCCTCAGGAACTGAGTTCTGTGTTTGTGATCCATGATTCAGCTACTACCACGCATTGGGCCCGAAACCAATGGACCCTCTCGGCTTCTTAATCACCCTTGTCCTCTGTCCGGGAGTTGCAAGTAGTTTCGTGTTTGTAGTATTTGGAGGCCGTGCACAGCGCTGACCGTAGGGGTGGGCTGTGATGCGGTAGGCACGCGTGGTCGGGTAAACCGGCGCCTGTTTGGTGTCACGGAACCCTGTTCACATCGTTTGGGGCTGTGAGCGAAACTTGGCGAAACTCCTCATAGATGGAACCCAAATAGGCGATAAACTGGACTAGGGACTTGAGTGTTTAGGTAGGTCGTGGCCGACACCCACGTTGGGCTTCCGCTTGAAGGTTGCCGAGTACATGTCGTAAACGGCGGTAAGTGGTGAGCGTGTGTGAAGAAGTACACCCTGCGGGGTTAACATCATCTATTGAATAGCCGTGTCATGAAAAGGACTTCTGGGTTGCCTATAACAGTTCATAGACAAGTGAAAGTGGATACTCCAAAATACGCAAGATAAGCGTGAGTGCTATGGATGGCGTTCTCGTAGGAAGACGGGAGCGGGTCCATAGTGGTGTATTGATATGGTGAATATGTGGACTCGTGTGCGCCACCTCAAAAGAGTTACTTGCAGTCGTAGTTCAGGATAGCCACCGGGTCAAAGCTGGCTTGCTGCTGTTAAACTCCACCATCCCTTTTGTTGATAATGATGCATATGTAGTTAGTTCTGATGTAAGTCTTGCTGGGTACATTTGTACTCACGTTTGCCTATTTTATGTTTTTGCAGAGAGACTTCAGTCTCGCTAGTAGTTCCACGTGGACTTCGACGTTTAGCTTGTTTCCTCAGCTACGATCTTGTGCCCTCGACAGGATCTGGTAGATGGTTAGGCTTTCAAGCCTTTTTCATTTGTAGATGTCTGTACTCAGACATGTTAAGCTTCCGCTTGTGCTTTGACTTGTATGCTCTGAATGTTGGGTCATGAGACCCCTGTTTGTAATATCTCGCTCCTCGGAGCCTAATGAATAAATACTTGAGTCGTAGAGTCATGTTGTGATGCCATGTTGTATTTGCACATATCGAGCATATTGTGTGTATGTTATTGAAATGCTTGGTATGTGTGGGATCTGACTATCTAGTTGTTTATCTGTAGTAGCCTCTCTTACCGGGAAATGTCTCCTAGTGTCTCCACTGAGCCATGGTAGCTTGCTACTGCTCCGGAACACTTAGGCTGGCCGGTATGTGTCCTTCTTCATTCCTGTGTCTGTCCCTTCGGGGAAATGTCACGCATTGAGTACCGGAGTCCTGCTAGCCCAGTGCTACAGCCCGGAACTTACTTGCTGTTGACCGACACGTTCGATGCTGGGTCATGGATGCCTGTCCCTGTAAGTCTGTGCCACTTTGGGTTTACGACTAGCCATGTCAGCCCGGGCTCCTTTTCATATGGATGCTAGCAACACTATCATATACGCGTGCCAAAAGGCGCAAACGGTCCCGGGCTAAGGTAAGGCGACACCCGTTGGGATACCGTGCGTGAGGCCGCAAAGTGATATGATGTGTTACAGGCTAGATCGATGTGACATTGAGTCGGGGTCCTGACGTCGGTCTACTTTTCACGGACATGATGCCTATATACATGATCATGCCTAGATATTCTCATAACTATGCACTTTTCTATCAATTGCTTGACAGTAATTTTTTCACCCACCGTAATGCTTATGCTATCTTGAGAGAAGCCACTGGTGAAACCTATGGCCCCCGGGTCTATTTTCCATCATATAAGTTTCCAATCTACTTTATTTTGCAATCTTTACTTTCCAATCTATATCATAAAAATACCAAAAATATTATCTCTATCAGATCTTACTTTCGCAAGTGGCCGTGAAGGGATTGACAACCCCTTTATCGTGTTGGTTGCGAGGTTCCTTTTTGTTTGTGTAGGTATGAGGGACTTGCGTGAAGCCTCCTACTTGATTGATACCTCGGTTCACAAAAACTGAGGGAAATAGTTACACTACTTTGCTGCATCACCCTTTCCTCTTCAAAAGGGAAAACCAACGCAGTGCTCAAGAGGTAGCAAGAAGGATTTCTGGCGCTGTTGCTGGGGAGGTCTTCGCATAAGTCAAGACATACCAAGTACCCATCACAAACTCTTCTCCCTCGCATTACATTATTTGCCATTTGCCTCTCGTTTTCCTCTCCCCCACTTGACCCTTGCCGTTTTATTCGCCCTCTCTTCCCGTTCGCCTTTTTTTGCTTCCCTCTTGTGTGCTTGTGTGTTGGACTGCTTGTCACGATGGCTCAAGATAATACTAAATTATGTGACTTTTCCAATACCAATAATAATGATTTCCTTAGTACTCCGATTGCTCCTATTAATGATGCTGAATGTTGTCATGAAAGATCAATTCTCCTGCCTTCCTAGTGAATATACCGCTACTCATCTAAACAACTTTGTTGATTTGTGTGATATGCAAAAGAACAAATACATGGATCATGATATTGTTAAATTGAAGTTATTTCCGTTTTCTCTTAGAGATCGTGCTAAAACTTAGTTTTCGTCTTTGCCTAAAAATAGTAATGATTCATGGAATAAGTGCAAAGATGCTTTTATCTCTAAGTATTTTCCTCCCACTAAGGTCATCTCTCTTAGAAACGATATTATGAATTTTAAGCAACTTGATCATGAGCATGTTGCGCAATCTTGGGAGAGGATGAAATTAATGATACATAATTCCTACACATGGTTTGAATTTATGGATGATCATACAAAATTTTTATGCCGGACTGAATTTTGCTTCTAGAAATTTTTTAGATTCGGCCGCGGGAGGCACTTTTATGGAAATCACCTTAGGAGAAGCTACTAAACTCCTAGATAATATTACGGTTAATTATTCTCAATGGCACACCGAAAGATCTACTAGTAAAAAGGTTCATGCTATAGAAGAAATTAATGTTTTGAGCGGAAAGATGAATAAGCTTATGAAATTGTTTGCTAATAAGAGTGCCCCTATTGATCCTAATGATATGCCTTTGTCTACTTTGATTAAGAATAATAATGAATCTATGGATGTGAATTTTGTTGGTAGGAATAATTTTGGTAACAACGCGTATAGAGGAAACTTTAATCCTAGGCCATTTCCTAGTAATTCCTCTAATAATTATGCTAATTCCTACAACAACTCTTATGGAAATTTTAATAATATGCCCTCTGATTTTGAGATTAGTGTTAAAGAATTTATTAATTCTCAAAAGAATTTCAATGCTTTGCTTGAAGAAAAATTGCTTAAGATTGATGAATTGCTAGGAACGTGGATAGAATTTCTCTTGATGTTGATTCTTTGAAACTTAGATCCATTCCACCTAAGCATGATATTAATGAGTCTCTCAAAGCCATGAGAATTTCCATTGATGAGTGCAAAGAAAGAACCGCTAGGATGCGTGCTAAGAAAGATTGCTTTATAAGAGCGTGTTCTTCTAGTTTTCGTGATAATAATGATGAAGATCTAAAAGTGATTGATGTGTCCCCTAATAAATCTTTGTTTTGCAATATGAATCTTGATAATGATGGGACTGGAGATGAGTCAACTTTAGTTAAAATGCGTCCCAATGATTCGGCGTTTTTAGATCTTGATACAAAATTTGGTAAAAGTGGGATTGGAGAGGTCAAAACTTTACATAGAAATGAACCCACTATTATGGATTTCAAGGAATTTAATTATGATAATTGTTCTTTAGTAGATTGTGTTTACTTGTTGCAATCCATGTTGAATAATCCTCATGCTTATAGTCAAAATAAAGATTTTACCAAACATATCATTGATGCTTTGATGCAATCTTATGTGGAAAAACTTGAATTGTAAGTTTCTATCCCTAGAAAACTTTATGATGAGTGGGAACCTACTATTATAATTAAAATTAAAGATCATGAATGCTATGCTTTGTGTGATTTGGGTGCTAGTGCTTCCACAATTCCAAAAACTTTATGTGATGTGCTAGATTTCTGTGAATTTGATGATTGCTGTTTAAACTTGCACCTTGCGGATTCCCCTATTAAGAAACCTATGGGAAGGATTAATGATGTTCTTATTGTTGCAAATAGGAATTATGTTCCCGTAGATTTTATAGTTCTTGATATAGATTGCAATTTTTCATGTCCTATTATTCTTGGTAGACCTTTCCTTAGACGATTGGTGCAATTATTGATATGAAGGAAGGAAATATTAGATTCCAATTTCCATTAAGGAAAGGCATGGAATACTTCCTATAAAGAAAATCAAATTACCTTATGAATCTATTATGAGAGCCACTTATGAATTGAATACCAAAGATGGCGATACATAGATCTATTCTCGCTTTTATGCCTAGCTAAATGATAGCGCTTGTTGGGCTTGCTGTCGGCCTGGTGCAGTTTTGTCCCCTCGCTCGGCTCGTCCGTGTTATGCTCACAGCAGAATTCTCCCTCTCAATTGGGGTTGGTACAAATTGGGGAAGGAGGGAGGAGGAAAGATACTAGGGGAACAGAGTAGTTGGGTTATCCTCCTCTTGCTTGACGCCTCTGCCTTCCTCCTCTCGCTTCATATAGCTCGCTCCCTTGCCGTGCTCTACTTCTCTTTCTCTTGGGCTTCGAATTCCCTTGCCAGCCTTCGGTTGCGTCTTGTCGCTTTGGGCCGTCGCCCTGGGCCGGCCCATGACATGACATTCCCCACCCCTTGAGCAGCGACTTGCCCCCAAGTTGCCAAGACGGGGAAACGACGTTGCAGCCTGAACGCGTCTTCCCAGGTGTCGTGTGTGTCTGGCCTGCCTGCCCAACCTACCTTGACGTGCGGTGTGGTCTTGCCGCCGATTGGTACCATCTTGGTCTGCAGAATAATCTCGGGAGTGAGCAGTTGCAGGTCCTTTGGAGGTGGAGTGTTGTCCTCGACGATGGCCTCAGTATCGGGTGGCAGACATTTCTTCAATTGCGACACATGGATAACATCGTGGATCTTGGAGTGTGGCGGCAGCTCCCAGCGATAGGAGACCGCCTCAATATTTTGGAGCACTGTATAGGGGCCATAGTACTTAAGAGCAAGTTTGTGGTTGCGCCTTGCTGCCAGGGAGTTCTGCAAATAAGGTTGGACTTTCAGATACACTTTGTCACCGACTGTAAATGATCTCTCGCTGCGATGCTTGTCCGCTTGGCGTTTCATCCTCTGCTGCGCTCGGAGCAGATGTTGGCGCAGCAGCTCGAGCGTGGATGCCCTCTCACTTGCTAATTCCGCCACCTCGGGGTTGGTTGCTGGCGCCTCCAATGCAAATGGTCTAGGGGAATACCCATATAAGGCTTCGAATGGGGAGCGACCCATTGTTGTATGGAAGGATGTATTGTACCAATGCTCCGCTAAGGGCAGCCACTGCGCCCAACGAACCTGTGTGTCATGAGCAAAGCACCGCAGAAATGCTTCCATGCATTGGTTCAGTTTTTCGGTCTGTCCGTCGGTCTCCGGGTGTCGTGCTGAGCTCATATTCAGAATTGTATCCGAGAGACGGAAGAGTTCTTGCCATAACAAACTGGTAAATACCGGATCACGATCAGAGATGATACGGAAAGGCATACCGTGCAGACGATAAACCTGATCGAAGAAGACTTGCGCCACTTGCTGGGTTGTATACGGATGCTTGAGGGGAATGAAGTGGCCATATTTTGTTAACTTGTCGATAACCACCAGGACGACGTCCATCCCTTGCGAGCGAGGCAGCCCTTCCACAAAATCCCAGCTCAGGGTATGCCACGGGTGGGGTGGAACGTCGTGGGTTGCAAGAGCCCTGGCTGGCGACAGTGCTCAACCTTAGCACGCTGGCAAACTTCACAGTGCTAGACATAATCAGTGACCGTTTTCTTCAGTCTGGGCCACGCAAACAAGCGTCTGATCCATTGATACGTTGGTAGTACACGTGAGTTCCCTCCCATCGCGCTATCATGCATGCTTTTGATGATATGTTGTTGGGCCAGCTTGTTTGTTCCAACCCACACTCGTCCCTTGTAAAGGAGAACACCTTGCGATAGGGTGAATCCTTGGCTGTTGTCTGAAGAGATGGCCAATTCAGTTAACAGTTTCGTGGCTTGCGAGTCCTCTGCATAACCCTGGACCAATTGATCCAACCAAATAGGTACCGGAGCAGAGATTGCCAAGAATGGCTCCAATTGGGGACGACGAGATAATGAGTCAGCCGCTGCATTATGTACTCCTTTCTTGTACTGGATGGTGTAATCTAGTCCCATCAGCTTCACAAACGCTTTATGTTGAATGCCCGTGCTAAATCGTTGCTCAGATAAGTGCCGCAATGCCTGGTGATCAGTGCGGATGATGAAGCGTTGATGTTGCCGATACGGGCGCCACTTTTCCACTGCCATCAATAATGCCAAGCATTCTTTTTCATATGTACTAAGAGCCTGATTTTTGGGCAGAGTGCCTTACTTAGATATGCTAATGGGTGACCTTGTTGCATTAGGAATGCGCCTACTCCATCCTTGCAAGCGTGTGTCTCGAGGACAAATGTCTTGGAGAAATCTGGAACTGCTAACACAGGTGCGCTGATCATTGCTTGTTTCAACAGGGTAAATGCCTTGTCCGCTTGCGTTGTCCATTGGAAGATGAGCCCCTTCTTTAACAGTTCTGTTAGAGGGCGGCTGATGATCCCGTAATTAATAAATTTGCGGTAGTACCCTGTGAGCCCGAGGAATCCTCGCAATTGCTTCAAATTGTTCGACACTGGCCAAGCTGTTACTGCTGCTACCTTGGATGGCTCTGTGGCCACACCATCAGCTCCAATAATATGCCCCAGATACTCCAATTTCTGCTGGGCAAACACGCATTTAGATCTTTTGATAACGAAGTGGTGCTCCTGTTGTTTCCTGAAGACTTCCTTGAGCAACTTAATATGTTCCTCTAGAGTTTTGGTGTGCACCAAGGTGTCGTCCATAAATAGGAGGATCCCTTTGCGCAAAAGATCATCAAAGGTGAAGTTGACCACTCCTTGAATAGTGCTTGGGCCTCCGGTGACCCCGAACGGCATAACCAAAAACTCATACAATCCTTGGTGGGTGCGGAAGGCTGTCTTGAACTCTTCCCCTTCGGCCATACGTATCTGATGATAGCCTGACAACATGTCCAACTTTGTAAACCAGCAGGCACCTGCCAACTCATCCAAGAGCTCATCGACTATGGGCATGGGGTATTTGTTTTTGACCGTGATTGCATTCAACATCCGGTAGTCGATGCAAAAACACCAGGAGCCATCCTTTTTGCGCACAAGTAGCACCGGAGAGGCGAAGGGACTCGTGCTCAATCTGATGAAACCTTGGCTGAGCATGTCTATAATCTGTCGTTGAATCTCATCTTTCTGTAACGGCGTATAGCGATACGGCCAAGCACTAACAGGCTGGGCTCCTTCGACCAGTGGTATCCTGTGATCTTGTGGGCGTCGAGGCGGCAAACCTGAAGGTGCTTGGAACAGATCTTGGAACTCCACTATAAGAGCCGCAACCCCTGGTGGCATGTCCATTTCCGAGGGCCGTACCGACGTTGCTGTAGTGCTCGATGTCAGGGCTTGCAGTTCCTGTTCCTGGTGAATTGCACGGACCTGAATACCGTGTTGTACTGCACCTCGGCGTAGCAACCCACTCATTTTCCATGGTGAAATCTGCTTGCATTCAACACCATTGTCCTTGATTCCCGACAGAGATATGTGTCGCCCTTCATGCGTGAAGCGCATTGTTCTGTTGCGCCAATGTATCCACAAAGGGCTGTGCTCCTCCTGTCGGAGTAATGGGCCACGGGTAGGCCGACCCGGGTCCCAAGATCTTTTAAGACATCGGGGCAAGCTGCGCCCCTCAGCACGCGTCCCAGCTGGCGACCTTCGAGGATCGCGAGTCCCAGCTGGCGACCTTCGGAGGAGCCGAATCCCCAAATGGCGACTCCGAAGCAAGCCGACTCCGGGCTTGCGACCTTTCAGGGGGCCGACTATGAGAGTCGGCCCGCGACCTTTCACGAAGACCGATGCAGGGTACGGCCCCGACATGGCTGTCCCCTCAAACCCACGGGAGGTAGGCATGGCTACAGTGAGCCGTATCACCGAGAGATCTCCGGCGAGGCGTGGCACTGTTGCCATGCCTCCCCTGACTTCAGCCATAGTGCACAAGGCACTGTGCCCACGACGGCGGCCTGTACGGCCCGGAGATCGCCGGCCCCCCCTGTCAGTGAGAGAGAAGAAGACGGCCGGAGAGTTCAAGACGGCCCAGCCGAGTCGGCCTCCCAGTCGGCCGCCTCAGTCGAGGCCCCACAAGCCTTAAACGGATTGGGACGGGAGTGGCGGCAGTGATCGCCGACAGACGGGCGACACTGCTCCCACGACCCCATGACCGAGCTCGTCATCAGGAGTGTTGACAAGATGTTACAGCATGTCCTGGGCCCGCCAATCATGGGCCCCGTGGCCGGCAGGAGGGCGGCTGCGTGAGAGAGCAGACGGCGGGGCCACGCCCGGTCAGATTACCATTGAACCCCGGGTGGGCCTATATAAACCCATGGGCACCCATGCAAAGGGTTCGCCCTGGATAGGTTTAGACACATAGCAAACCAAGGGAGAGAGCTAGCCTTGCTCCCTCCCCGCCCCGACACAGCTCAAGGAGCACCTCTCAGACTATCATACCATAGTGATCATCACGGAGACCCCGCAGAGCAGCGATGGGGTGATATCTCCCGGAGAGCCCCGGCTGGGTAAGATTCGCCGCGCGCATGTTCTGCGCCTCATCCGCTTTCGTGCACCGCGACGCTCTACTCGCCCCCACCATGATAAGCCACCCGTTGGCATATGTCGATCCAACCCCGATATTTGGCGCCCACCGTGGCGCGAGGTGCACCGTCGTCCGGAGATCTGTTCGACGGAACCTCTTCTTCCTGGCGGCGCAGCCAGCCCGCTTCGCCAGATGGAGCTGCATCGACACGCTGCGCGCGCGCGAAGCCGCCGCCCTGCGGCGGCCTCGCCGAACTCATCGGTCGGTGCGCCTCGACGAGAGCCTGCACCGAGTGCGAGCGCACGGTGGCCCCGAGAACCTTCTCGCGGGCCTCCTCGACCAACTCCACGCCGCCGGGCGAGCCCGCCAGATTTGGAGTCCGAGGCTCCTCCGACCCGATGCTGGTCGACTCCGACGCCAGATCGCTTGATATCTTCCCCACCAACGTGGTGGTCTACGACGAGCCGCTTCCGTACGAAGAGAGTGACGGAAGCGCCGTTACGGAGGTGCTCGTCATCGGCCACGGCGAGCACTCCGGCGAAAACGCCCAGGACCCGCTGCCAGCGGCCCTGCAAGACCTGGCCGCGCCCATCCCAGAGGACACGGACGCGGAGATGCTGGAAGAACGCCGCCTTCAGATCATCGAAGGCGCCAAGAAGTTGGCAAGCATGAGGCGCTTGTCAGAAGCATACCAGCGCGAGATGGATCGTGCTGTAGGCGGCTCGCCGGCTCCAACTGGGCAGAGCCGTCTAGGTGCGGTCCGTGAGCGCGGCGCAACCATTGCCGACTTGCTCGGGGCTAAGCGCCCCGTGTACGCCACCCCTGCGGAGAACATCCGCGCCGCCCAAGCGGCGACCGAAGAGCTGAAGAACCTCGAAGGCGAAGAGCGCCATGTGATAACGGAGCGAGTCCAGCAGCTCCTCGATGCGGTTGCTGCGCAGAACGCGGCAGGCGGCCGCGCAGACGCGCAGCAGCAGCCGAACGACAACTTACCCCCTCGCCGAGACCAAGGCGCGACCTCCCGGACGCCGACTGGCGGAGTCCACGGAAGGAAAGAGAAGGAGCCGGCTGCTAGTCACAGCCGGACTCGCATCACCATCGAGCGCGACCAAGACGGCCGCCCCAGAGCCGTGGAGCGACGGGACGATTATCTGCCTCCCCCGCCCCGAAGAGAGCGGCGAGTTTCTCCGCCGCCTGTTGAGCATCCGACTCTCGGAGGTCGCCTTGGCCGCCGAGAGGGAGTCGGAGAGAATGACGCCCGCCACCGGATCGACCGACTCCACAGATCCCTGGCGTTAGAAGAAGAAGATGAGTTGGGTCCGCCTTGCTTCGGGCTCCGCATCAGAGACGAGCCCTTCCCCAAAGGGTTCACGCTCCCCCGAGATACACCCAAGTACACCGGCTCCGTGAAGCCGGAGGATTGGCTGATAGACTACTCCACAGCCGTCAACATCGCCAACGGCAACAAGTGAGTCACCGTGAAGTATGTTCCTGTCATGCTCCAGGGCACGGCCCGGACATGGCTGAACAGCCTGAAGCCCATCAACAGCTGGGTCGACTTCACCGAGGCCTTCATTCGCAACTTCACCAGCATGTACAAGCGACCTTCCAAGCCGCGCCAGCTCTCCCTGTGCGTGCAAGGCCCTGAAGAATCAACAAGCGACTACCTCACGCGATGGGGCGAACTTCAAAACTCCTGCGAGGGCGTGCACGAGGTGCAGGCCATCGAGTACTTCACGGCCGGGTGCCGGGAGGGCACCCTCCTCAAACACAAGCTCCTCTGCGACGAGCCCGAAAACCTCGACGAACTGCTAGTCATAGCAGACAAGTATGCCACGGCCGACTCCTCTAAGAAGACGGAGATCCAAGTCAACGCGGCTGGCAAAGTGACTCCCAGGCTCCCAGAACCCTGGATGGAGACGCCAGCCGGCGACAGCAGCAGAATGACAACAAGCGTAAAGCCCCACAGCCGACTTCCAACAGTCGGCAGGTCGCATCAGTGGAAGATCAGCAACCGGAAGGGCAGCCTCCGGCCAAGCGGCAGAAAGGCGGCAAGTCCAACTGGTTGCCGGCTTTCTCCTATGAGCAGACTCTGGATGGTCCTTGCAAGTTCCACAGCGATGCGAAGCCGTCGAACCACACCACTAGAAAGTGCCACTGGCTCGTCAGGATCGCCAAGGGAGACGGCCTTGCCCCTCCGCCGCCCGTAGGGCCGCCGCCTCCGCCGCCGCCCCAGCAGCCGGCGGCTCGGCCAGTCGGCGCAGTCCAAGACGAGTTCCCAGAAGAGCACGGAGCATATGTAGTGTTCACCAGTCTGGCAGATGATTGGCGCAGCAGGCGCCAACAACAGCAAGAAGTTAACGCAGTAGCAACTGATGCCCCAGAGTTCATGCATTGGTCTGAGAAGCCTATCAGCTGGAGTCGGGCGGATCATCCAGAAGTGATGCCGAGTCCGGGCTCCTACGCCTTGGTTCTAGGTGCGACCTTGGCCACTGATAGGCGGAACGCCCGCTTTCTGGGTCCCGATAGACGGAGGCAGCAGCATAAACATCCTGTACAAGGACACCATGGAGAAGCTTGGAATCAGGCGAAGGCAGCTGCAGAACAGCCGCACAGTATTCCATGGAATTGTACCCAGCCTCTCCTGCTCACCAATCGGCAAGATTCTGATAGACGTCCTCTTCGGAGACAAAGATCACTTCCGCCGAGAGCCGGTCTGGTTCGAGGTGGTAGACTTGGAGAGCCCGTACCACGCCCTGCTTGGCCGGCCTGCCTTGGCCAAGTTCATGGCGGTTCCCCACTACGCCTACCTCAAGATGAAGATGCCGAGTTCAAGGGATCTGACCATTGCCGGCGACTACAAGAAGTCGTCCGCTCTTGGCCGAGAGCAGTCGGCTGGCCGAGTCTTTGGTGATCGCAGCGAGAAGCGGCTCCTTGACCGTGTCGTGGCGATGGCTGGGAAGCAGCCGGAGATGTCTCCTGACCCCAAGGAGTCGGAAGCAGAAGGATCATTCAAGCCGGCTAAAGAAACCAAGAAGATACCCTTGGACCCGGAGCACCCAGAAGGTATCATCATAGGCACAGCCTTGACAAGCAAATAGGAAAGCGAGCTCGTCGATTTCCTCCGTGAGAATCGGGACATCTTCGCATGGTCCCCAAGGACATGCTGTGTGCCGACGGAATTCGCCGAGCACAAGCTACGTCGGGCGGATGTGAAGCCCGTCCAGCAGCCCTTGCGCGCTACCGTCAAGAGAAGAGAAGAGTTGTGGAGAAGAGATAGCCCGCCCCGGCAGCCGGATTCATCTTGGAAGTGTTTTTCCAGAGTGGTTAGCAAACCCAAAGATTGGTATTGAAGAAGAATAAGCAGTGGCGGATGTGCATAGACTACACCAGCCTCAATAAAGCCTGCCCGAAGGACCCGTTTGCTCTGCCAAGGATCGATCAAGTGATAGACTCCACAGCCGGATGCGAGCTATTGAGTTTCCTAGACGCATACTTAGGATATCACTAGATCAAGCTGAATCGAGCAGACAGACTGAAGACCGCATTCATCACACCATTTGGAGCCTTCTGCTACCTGACAATGACGTTCGGCTTGAGTAATGCCGGCGCCACCTTTCAGCGTTGCATGCAGAAGTGCCTCCTCAAGCAACTCGGCAGAAACGCCCACGTTCACGTGGATGATGTGGTGGTGAAGACGGAAAAGCATGGGACGGTACTGGAAGATCTCAAAGAGACCTTTGAAAATCTGCGCCGATTCCAGATCAAGCTCAATCCTGAGAAGTGCGTGTTCGGAGTCCCAGCCGGCCAGCTCCTCGGCTTTTTGGTCTCCGAACGTGGCATAGAGTGCAACCCCATGAAGATCAAGGCCATTGAGAGAATGGAGGTACCCAGCCGACTGTTGGATGTGCAGAAGTTCACCGGCTGCTTGGCTTCAATCAGCCGATTCATCGATCGGGCAGAAAGCTCTGCCTTTGTATCAATTGATGAAGAAGACCACCTTTCTTGAGTGGAACCACAAGGCAGATGAGGCATTTCTCCAACTGAAGAAGATGCTGGCGGCTCCCCCTGTGCTGGCGGCTCCGACTCCCAAGGAGCCCATGCTCTTGTACATCGCCTCCACCAGCCGAGTAGTCAGCACAGTTATTGTAGTCGAGCGCAAGGAGGAAGGCAAGGCGCTTCCGGTCCAGAGACCGGTGTATTACCTGAGCGAGGTACTGTCGACCTCCAAGCAGAACTACCCTCACTATCAGAAGATGTGTTATGGCGTGCATTTTGCCACCAAGAAGCTGAAGCCCTACTTTCAAGAGCATCCAATCACGGTGGTTTGCACCGCCCCCCTCGCCGAGATCATTGGAAGCCGAGACGCCTCCGGCCGAGTGGCCAAGTGGGCTATCGATCTATCCCCTTACACCATCTACTATCAACCTCGCACCGCCATCAAGTCGCGGGTGCTGGCCGACTTCCTCATCGACTGGGCCGAGACCCAGTACCTGCCACCAGCGCCCGACTCTACTCATTGGCGACTGCACTTCGACGGCTCCAAGATGCGCACCGGCCTCGGAGCCAGCGTCGTCCTCACCTCCCCCAAGGGCGACAAGCTCAAGTACGTGCTGCAAATCCACTTCGCCGCCTCCAACAACGTCGCCGAATATGAAGCGCTCATCCACGGACTCCGGCTTGCCAAAGAACTCGGCATTCGCCGGATCCTGTGCTATGGCGATTCCGACTTGGTGGTTCAGCAATCATCCGGCGACTGGGACGCCAAAGACGCAAACATGGCGAGCTACCGCTTCCTGGTGGAGCATCTCAGCGGATATTTTGAAGGGTGCGAATTCCTCCACGTACCAAGAAACGACAACGATCAAGCGGACGCCTTGGCACAAGTCGGCTCCACTCGCCAAGCAATACCTTCTGGCGTCGCCCTTCAGCGCCTCCTCAAGCCGTCTATCAAGCCTTCACCAGAATCCGACTCCATCTTCGTGCCGGCTCCGCCAGAAATAGTCGGATCCGACTCCAAGGCCCCAGCAAGCGACCTCAAGAAAGCAGCAGTCGGCCCGGGGACTGCGCCAGTCGGCCCGGGGACTTCAGAGCTCAGCCCGGGGACTACGCCAGTCGGCCTGGGGACTTCCAAGCCCGGCCCAGGGACTGCGCCAGTCGGCCCGGGAGCTGCCCCAGTCGGCCCAGAGATTCCCTCAGTCCAGCAAGCGGCGGCAGACTCCAACCCGCCGCCTCCCAGCCCAGCCACCCTTGTCCAAGTCGCTGTGGTAGCAGTTGAAGAGATAGCAGCACCTTCGTGGGCGCAGCCCATCCTCAAGTTCCTAGTAAACAAGGAGCTACCAGTAGACGAGACCCTGGCTCGGCAAGTGCAACGCCGAGCAGCAGCCTACACCATAGTCAACAGAGTGCTAGTCAGTATGGCGTCCTTTGGTGTCCACCAGCGCTGCGTAGAGTCAGAGCAAGGCCAAGCGATCCTCAGAGACATCCATCAGGGCGAGTGCGGCTACCATGCGGCTTCGGGCGCTCGTGGCCAAAGCCTTTCGGCACGGTTTCTTTTGGCCGACTGCCCTGGAAGAAGCTAAAGAACTAGTCAAGAAATGCAAGGTGTGCCAGGTGTTCCGCTCCAAGCCCCTTCAGCTGGCTTCCGCGCTGAAAACAATCCCCATTGCCTGGCCCTTCGCAGTTTGGGGCTTGGACATGGTGGGACCTTTCAAGACGGCCCGAGGCGGCCTCACTCACTTGCTCGTCGTAGTGGACAAGTTCACCAAGTGGGTGGAAGCAAAGCCCATCAAGAAATTAAACGGGCCTACAGCAGTGACCTTCATTGCCGACATCACAGTGCGGTACGGCATACCGCACAACATTATCACGGACAACGGCACCAACTTCGCCAAGGGCGCCTTGGCTCGTTTCTGCGCGACGCAGGGCATCCGACTAGACTTAGCGTCCGTTGCCCATCCGCAGTCAAACGGCCAGGTGGAACGAACCAACGGCCTCATCTTGTCCGGCATCAAGCCTCAATTGGTCGAACCACTCGAGCGCTCGGCCGGCTGTTGGGTCGAAGAGCTGCCTGCCGTCCTCTAGAGTCTGCGACAACCCCAAACAAGTCATCGGCTTCACGCCGTTTTTCCTCGCCACGGTGCCGGGTTGTCATCCCGACGGATATACAGTTCGACTCTCCGCGAGTCACCATGTACACCGAAGAGGAGGCTGAAGAAGCACGCCAAGACGGCGTCGATCTGCTGGAAGAGGGTCGACTGTTGGCACTCAGTCGGTCCGGCATCTACCAGCAGAGTCTGCGCCGATACTACAATCGCAAGGTCAAGCCAAGATCATTCCAAGAGGGCGACCTTGTGCTCCGGCTGATTCAGAGAACAACCGGCCAGCACAAGTTGTCGGCGCCTTGGGAAGGTCCCTTCATCATCAGCAAGGTGCTAGGGAACGACGCCTACTATTTGATCGACGCTCAGAAGCCCCGAGCACACAATAGGGACGACTCCGGCAAAGAAACAGAGCGCCCGTGGAATGCGAATCTTCTTCGAAGATTTTACAGTTGATGCAGTATGTATCGCACTACCCTCTTTTGTATTAAGTACTAAGACCTTAGGCCCCCCGGGACGAGCTCGGGGACTGCCTTTTTGATTATCTGTATGATATGGATTACGCTTCCGAAATGATTTTTCCTTTTATCATACTGTCTGGCACCGGGTCCGACTAGTCGGCCCGGGGACTCGCCCTCTTGCGCTATGAAATGCTCCATGAAGTCAGACAAGTAATGTGCCGCGCTCAAAGCCGCCTCCTGCCGAAAGTCGCAGCTCGCAGAGCGACTGTCGGTAAGCAGGGGACAGGAAAGAACGAGTGCACACATGAAAAATGGCTAAGGACTTAAGAGCTACGCATAGCCCCAGCCGGCTGCCAGCCTCCCCTTACCGAGCCGACTCGCGAGCAGTCGGCTCGCCGTCTCGATTTTCATCAAGGATAGCCTACTCTCGATAGTCGGCCTGTCGGTTTCTAGCCAACTTGCTTAGATATTCTAAATGACTAAGTACTTGCCTCCCTAAAGTAGCTAAACACTTGACCCGGCGGCAGTCCGCAGAGCGGCTGCCCAGTCGGCAAGGCGGCAACTGAAGGAAGGCGCCAAAGGAAGAAGTCTAAGGAACAAAAGCAAGGAAAGGCGGAAATTAGATAAATATTTACATAAGGCCCTTGGCCGAATACACCCCGCGGGTGGAATTGTTCGAAACTGACAAGGTTTTTAAAAGAACAAAAGAGACAGGTAAAACTGAAGCACTCTAGGGGGCGGCCTCCGGAGCCGGAGGGTCGGAGGTGGCGGCGGCGTCGGACGTCGGGGCAGTCGGCTGGGCGGTCTCGGCTTGGTCGCCTCCAGCGACAGTCGCCTTGTCCTTCTGAGGCTCATTGCTGGAGGCACGATCAAGCTGAGGCTGGCCGCCTGCCTCGTCCTCTGGCGCCTCCTCCTCACTTCCGTCCTCCGACTCGTCCTCTTCCTCGGCGCTGGAGTCGATCACCTCCGCCGACTCCTCCTCGTACTCCGGGTGCATCCCGAACCACTCCGGTGGCACCTCCTCGCCGCTGTCGGTCCGCTCGGGCACGAAGACACTGGTGTCCGTGTACTCAGCGATGGCCGCCGCGCGCTCGGCAAGGGCGCCGTCTACGGCCTCCAGCTCGGCCTGGGCCTCTGACCGGAACGCGGCCAGACGGTCCAGGTCCAGCCCTGGATACCACCCTTTGACGAACTCCAAGGCCCGGCGTGCTCCGGCACGGGCCGAGGAGCCCCTCCAAGCCTCGAAGCGACCGGCAGCGACCTCCAGCCAGTCGGCCGTCCGGCTGGCGGTCCGAAGAGCTGGCACCTCCGCCCACAGAGCGGCAACGACTTGGGCGCCGACGCGTTGAAGACGGCGCAGCAGACGATGAGCAGGACGAAGGCGAGCCCCGATGCTCAGAAGCTGCTCGTCGATGGTTCGGGGCGCGGCGGCAATCGCCGCCTTCGCCGCCGCTCCCGAGCCGCCTCGATGGCCAGAGGAACGGCCTGCGAGTGGCCGGGAAAGAAGTCTGCCGAGACAGAAGGAAAGACAGTCAGAAAAACCCAAAATCAGCCCGACACAGAGTCGGAAGACCAAAGAAGAGAAAAAAGAATTACCGTCGACGATGTCCTCGAGCTCGTGGTAGCCGGAGGTCAGCATCGCCTCCCGGTCGGTCCAGGCGGAGCGCTCGACCTCGAACTCGGCTATGAGGGCATCCTCCCGCGACTTGGCGTCTTCCTGCGCCTTCCGGAGCAGTTCCTTCTGCTCGGCCAGCTGCGTCGCCAGCAGGTCGCGCTCTTGGACGAGCTTGTTGCACTCCTCCTCCTTGGCACGGCGGGCGGTGTTGGCCTCGCCCAGCTGCTCCTGGAGGGCGGCGTTGGTGCCTGAAGTTCGAGGAAAAAAGACAAGAACGTCATCAGTAAGGAAGGTCGCCGGGGAGATCCGGCCCGACTGCTCAGCAGTCAGCCCGTATCTCGAGGACTACAGCCCGCAGGCGCGCCAGCGCGCCCCCGCGGAGAAGAAGGAAGATAGATCACCGGGGAGATCCGGCCCGACTGCTCAGCAGTCGGCCCGAATCTCGGGGACTACAGCCCGCGGGTGCGCCAGCGCGCCCCCGCGAAGAAGAAAGAATTAGCTCACCTCGGCTTTCCGTCAGATCGGCGGTCCGCTTCCTCAGCTCTTCAACATTGCGGTTGAAGGCAGTGGCGCGGAGATTGTGGTATTCCTGCAAAGCCGGCAAAGCAAAGTTAGCCTTCGGAGCTCACCAGAAGGAGTTCCGAGTCGCCTGCTCAGCAGCCGACCCCGAACTCGGGGACTACACCCAGTGGGTGCGCTGGCGCGCCCCCACGGAAAAAGACAGAAACCAAAAAAGGAGAAAAATGAAACATACCCGGATGGAGGTCCGCAGGGCCAGATGCGCTTTGGTGTAGAGTTGGAGGGCGTCGCCCTCTTTGCGCAACTTGGACTGGATGTCCAAAAGTGCCTGGTTCAGCGGGCCAGTGCCGCCTTCGTGCAGCCAGCCGGTGGGCGCGGCACTTGAGGCCTCGGCGTCCAGGTTTGCCGAGCTTGCAGCGCCGGTTTCCCGAGCTCGCGGCGCTGCGCTCGTCCTCTCAAGACGGCGGCGCGCCGGCGCGGCGACCTGGAGAAGCAGTTGCGCGTCGGCGTCGTCCGCAGTCGGGGGATCCTGCGGGTCCACCGGCTGCTTGCCATGCGGCCTCGAAGACAGAGGCGGCGGAGGTGGCGGAGGCGGTGCGTGAGTGTCTGAGGCGGAGACGTCACCGCCCTCCTCCGCGAGAGGGTTCGCGGTGCCGACCTCCCCGGTCTGGCCCGTGAACTCGTGAGCCGGCGGCGCCGACGACAGCGGGGGGACGAGCATCGCCGCTCGGCGACGAACGGCCTCCTCAGCATGCCGCTTCGCTGCGGCCGCAGTCTCGGCCTCCTCCAGACGTCGTTGGGCGTTGGCGGCCGCCTTCTCGGCCTCCGCCTTCTGCAGGCGGTCGGCCTCCTCATCCTCGCGCTTCTCCCGCGCGTTCCGTTCCGTCGCCTGCCGAAGGTCGGCAGCGGGATCAATCCGCTGAGTGTTGGCAGACATTTCCGCCGACCCCATGACGGAGGGGACGGCGGCTCTCTCAAGGGAGAGGGGAGCTCTGGAGAAGATTGGAAGGAAGATCAAACAGGAGTCGGATAAAGATCCAGCAAGAAAATGAAAGAATAAAGGACTTACGAAGAAACTAGCGGCGGCCTTCTCACTTCCTTCCGGAAGCGGGTGGCCTTCGCGGCCGCCTCCTCTCGCTTGGTCGCGGCGGCGGCTCCCTTGAACTTCTTCTACTTGCCGCCGGGCACACTCGGCCCGGCGTGACGCCTCTTCGCGCCGGCTTGGCTGGAGGGGCCGGCCTTCGGCTGGCGGCGCGGGACGACTTCCGCGTCGACGTCGTCCTCGGGCCAGTCGGCGAAGGTTGCCGACGGCTTGAGGCCGCCGTCTGCCCCCTCTCCACCGCCTTCGGCGTAGGCCTCCAGCGCCGCGGCCCCCAAGTCGGGGTCGTCGACGTCGCTGGCCTCGCGGTCGGGGACGTAGTCGCGCGGCTCTCTTGTGGCGCCGGCTGCGGGCGCCGTGAGAGGGTTCTGCTCAGAAGATCCCAACAGGGGTTAGAGCTTGAAGTCAGACGCAAACAAGATCGAAATACAGACGGAAGCAACTTACCATTGGAGGGGGTTGTCGCGCGAGTACGGCTCCTTGCCGAACTGCCACTCCTCCGTAAACCCGCAGTGGGCGATGTGGTTCACCAAGTTCGCCACCTCCCCACACGGCATGTCCTTGGTGCACAGCCGGCTTGGATCGTGGCGGCCGCTCATCTGACACATGAGGTGGGGCCGGCCCTGGAGCGGAAGAACTCGGCGCGCCACGAAGGCGGCCAGAAGATCGGAGGCGACGAGCCCCTCCGACTGCAGCATGACCCGGAGTCGCGCCACAGCGCCGGCTCCGGAGGGCGAAAGAGATTTTGACCGATGGGACCAACTGGACAGCAGGCCAGTCAGAGGCTCGGGGTTGAAGGGCGGCAGGTTGACCCAGTCGCCGTCAGTGGAGACGTTCTTCACATAGAAATCAGACTTCTGCCACATCTTCACCGACTTCACCAGCGGGATGGGCGGAAAAGGATTGTCGGCCGTCGTGCGCCGCACCGCGATGTAGGTGCCGCACTGAGCCGGCGTGCCGGCGGCCTGAGTGCCGAGTTTTGAAGAGAAGAACTCCCCCCACAGCTCGAGGGTGGGGATAACGCCGATGTAGCCTTCGCACAGGGTGGCGAAGGCAGAGAGAAGTACCACCGCGTTGGGGGTGAGATGGTGCGGCTGCAGGCTGTGGAACTCGAGAAACGAGCGGAAGAATCCGCTCGCCGGAAGCCCCAGCTCAGGCATGAGATGCGAGCGGAAGATGACCCGCTCGCCCTCCGCCGGCGCGGGACGGGCCTGCACCAAGTCCGCGCTCGGGAGGCGGCGGGTCCGGCGAAGGAACTCGATGTCCTCCGCCTCCACGTCCGAGCCGTCCCACACGCCGGAGCGCGAGGCGGGGGGCGCGGCGGAAGAAGAACTCATCGCCGGCAAGGAGGGGCGCCTTGGCTCGCGGCGGAGGAAGAGAGCCGTGGTTCGCAGCAAAGGAGGAAGGAAGGGCAGGAGAGCGGGGGAGAAGGTGTCCGTACATTGCCGCCCCGCTCCCTCACGCCTACTTATAGCCCAGCGGGCTGAGAAGCCGAGGGGGCGACGTGGGGATTAACTGCGCCCGCGGCCCCACGCCACCCACGATTAACTCCTCACGGTTCTGCGTGCGATAACGACGGGATGCTAACCGCCCTCGCCACAGCGGATCCGCTTCGGGCCGAGGCGCGTAGTGGCGGGCCCCACCGACGCCCGTCCGCCACGCTGGGCAGGCGGACTATCGCCTCCACGTGGCGCCGTGCGATAGGACCGTCTCAATAATGGCAGGGAAGCGTAACCGATACGCCGCCAGTTTCCCGCCATGACTTACGAGCGGCGGCTCCTCGCGGAGCCAGTCCGACTCCGGCGAGGCGGCCCAAAGAAACAGCGGCCGAGTCTCAGAGTCGGCGCCGTGAAGATTGAAACTGCCGAAGCCCCACAAGGCGGCGCCCGCTGGGCTTCGCCAGCTTCGGGGACTACTGTCGGAGTAATGGGCCACGGGTAGGCCGACCCGGGTCCCAAGATCTTTCAAGACATCGGGGCAAGCTGCGCCCCTCAGCACGCGTCCCAGCTGGCGACCTTCGAGGATCGCGAGTCCCAGCTGGCGACCTTCGGAGGAGCCGAATCCCCAAATGGCGACTCTGAAGCAAGCCGACACCGGGCTTGCGACCTTTCAGGGGGCCGACTATGAGAGTCGGCCCGCGACCTTTCACGAAGACCGACGCAGGGTACGGCCCCGACGTCGCTGTCCCCTCAAACCCACGGGAGGTAGGCATGGCTACAGTGAGCCGTATCACCGAGAGATCTCCGGTGAGGCGCGGCACTATTGCCATGCCTCCCCTGACTTCAGCCACAGTGCACAAGGCACTGTGCCCACGACGGCGGCCTGTACGGCCCGGAGATCGCCGGCCCCCCTGTCAGTGAGAGAGAAGAAGACGGCCGGAGAGCCCGAAGACGGCCCTGCGGGAGTCGGCCTCCCCAGAGTCGGCCGCCTCCCAGTTAGGGCCCCACAAGCCATAAACCGAATTGGACGGGGAGTGGCGACAGTGATCGCCTGACAGACGGCGGCACTGTTCCCACGACCCCATGACCGAGCCTGCGTCATCAGGAGTGTTGCATAGTGTTCTGCATGTCCGCGGGGCCCGCCAGTCTGCGGGCCCCAGAAGCCGGCAGGGAGGACGGCTGCGTGAGAGACAGACGGCTGGGGGCCACGCCCAGTCAGATTACCATTGAACCCCTGGGGGGTGGGCCTATATAAACCCCGGGGCACCCATGCAAAGGGTTTGGCCCTGGATAGGTTTAGACACATAGCAAACCAAGGGAGAGAGCTAGCCTTGCTCCCTCCTGCCTCCCGACACAGCTCAAGGAGCACCTCTGTACTATCATACCATAGTGATCATGCGGAGACCCCGCAGAGCAGCAGTAGGGGTGTTATCTCCCCGAAGAGCCCCGAAGCTGGGTAAGATTCGCCGGCGCGCATGTCTGCGCCTCATCCCGTTTCTAGGCACCGGCGATGTTCTACTCGCCCCCACCATGATAAGCCACCCGTTGGCATATGTCGCATCCAACCCCCGACACCTCCAGCCAATCGGCGCCCACAATTAGATCATAACAGCCCAAGGGTAATACCTTAACATCTTGCTGAAATGTATGCCCTTGTGTCCACCACACCAACTTGGGAATCCATTGCGAGCTTGTCAATGTGGATCCTCCCGCCACTACATATTGTGCTGGTACCATCTCTTAGGGTGTCAACCTGAGATCAGCCACAAGTTTGGCATCCACGAACGAGCAGTTCGCACCTGAGTCGACCAATATCAGTATCCGGCGCTTGCCAATCATGCCGTGTAGACGCATAGTGCGTCGTTTAACTCGTGTCTCCGGTTGTACGGCTGCCGACATCAACATCACTTCCTCGTCAGAGCTCGAGTCCGAGAGGTGTTGCGGATTAGGGGGGTCGTCCAGTTGCAAGACCTCAAGCAATTCTTCCATGACATGAATAGGCACCTTGTTTGGGCATTTGTGCCCTCGCACCCATGGATCACCGCAGGTAAAACAGAGATTCTTGGCCTTTCTGTAGTTGCGCAGGGCTTCCAGCTTCTCTGCCATTTTGCGTGAATCATCAGTACCCGAGGACTGCTTGGTTTTGTCCCCATAGGAGCTTTGCTTGTGCTGTTGGCGGAATGACTTAGTTGAAGCAGAAGAAGTGCCTTGATCATGCGCCAGCTCTGCTTCCTGCAACAATGCCAAACAACTAGCAGTATCGACGTCTTCAGGACGATGCAAAACTACAGCAGCACGAATATCAGGATGCAGCCCCGATGTGTAACGTTCCACCAAGAAAACTTCATGAGTATGGGGATCAGCTAACAGGATTTGATGTTTAAGTGTGTCAAATTTTGCTGTGTAATCCTCTACCGTGCCTACTTGACTTAGCAGCAACATTTGTCTCATGTAAAATTTGTGTTTATCGCGTCCCCATTTCTCTCTAACTGAAGTGCAGAACTCCTGCCAGGTTGCAAATGCCCGGCGCGTCTGAATCATTTTGAGCTAGAGCGCAGCATTACCAACACAATTCAGAGAGGCAGATTTGACCTTCATCGTGTCGGATACACTGTAAATCTCGAAGTACAACTCACAATTATCAAGCCATACTTGATAATCGGTCCCATCAAACTTGGGGAAATCCATTTTGGGAGTTCTACCAAAGTGAGGACGATATGGTGTATGTGGCTCTCTGTCGAACAGGTTGAGTGCGGGTCGCATACCGTTGTCCGGAGGCAGTCCGGAGAATCGTGGATCCCCGAGAACTGACCCCCGATGTAGCAGATGCCCGCCGTGCCCATGGGGCCGATCCACGCCGTCCGTGCGTCCTTCCACGGTAGTTGGCTGGACGCGATTGTTGGCTGGACCTTGAGGTGGTGTGGGCGACGCGTCCAGACGCGCCGCATGGAGTGGCAGGAGGGAGGCGGACTCGCCGACGGATTTGGCTGTCGAGTCCATGGTCTTCATCCACGCAGTGACGCCCTTGAGCTGCTCGAAGATGGAGTCGAGCTTGGCGTTCGTCTCCACTCCTTGCTCCTCCACGGTGCCAATCGTCGCCGAAATCTGGAGCTCCACAGCGCTCGGCCCCCGCTTCTTCGGCGCCAGATCGCCCACCCGAGACGGCAGTTCCTGCCGAAGGATAGGACTTACAGCAGCAGACGGATCCGCTGCTCACCCCAATCGGACTGACGAATAACGCACGAATCGACGATGAACGAATCGACCTCTAATACCAATTGTTATGCTCACAGCAGAATTCTCCCTCTCAATTGGGGTTGGTACAAATTGTGGAAGGAGGGAGGAGGAAAGATACTAGGGGAACATAGTGGTTGGCTTATCCTCCTCTTGCTTGACGCCTCTGCCTTCCTCCTCTCGCTTCATATAGCTCGCTCCCTTGCCCCAATTGTTATGCTCACAGCAGAATTCTCCCTCTCAATTGGGGTTGGTACAAATTGGGGAAGGAGGGAGGAGGAAAGATACTAGGGGAACAGAGTGGTTGGGTTATCCTTCTCTTGCTTGACGCCTCTGCCTTCCCCTCCTCTCGCTCCCTTGCCGTGCTCTGCTTCTCTTTCTCTTGGGCGTCGAATTCCCTTGCCAGCCTTCCGGTTGCGTCTTGTCGCTTTGGGCCATCGCCCGCTCCCGCCACCCGCCGGCGCGCCCGCGCTTCCGCCGGTCCCGTGCGCCCGCGCCTCCGCATCAGGCCGCCTCCCACTCCACCGGCGCGTCGCCGCCCCGCCTCCGCGGCCGGATCCGTCCTCCCCAGTCGCCGCCGGCCATCTCCGGCTCCTCCCTGCGCCGCTAGGAGCTCGCCGGAGTTCGCCCTCGCCGGAGTCCGCCGGATCCGGGAAGATGGACCAAATCCACCCATCCCGCCATCCAAACGCGCCCCGAGCCCCGGATCCCTCCGGGTTTTCCCCGAGGTTGAATGGATCGGTTGCGTCTTGTTGCTTTGACATGACAGTCCACCTCCCCCGCAAGATCCCTCTGTTCTTTTCTTCATTAATTCCTTCGATTCTTGAGGCAACATCTCCCACTCGATTAATTCCTTCTTTGACCAACTCCTTGGACGCTGCTTGTTGTCGTCAACTCACAAACACATTTAAACTGATGGGACTCTCGACATGTAAACGATGTGGGACTATCTATTAGTCACAATTACTTTTTTAGAAAAACACCGGCTAGAACATCTGACCCAGACGGGCTGAGGCCCAAGTGGCAACATCAGCCACATGAAACGATCGCAAGGCAAGGCGAGGCCCAGGTAAAAAGCGCGACGTGGTTCCCCGAATTAGTACCACCTCGCGTATATGTTTTAAATTCAAACTAAAAGCGTAAATTCATAGGAAAAAAATATATTGTGACGGTGAACCCAAGGACGCTAAAGAAAAGGACGTGGGCTGCTCTAACAAAACGACATGCGATGCTCAGTTCAGAAAAAAGTACTACTGCTGATGCATAAACGGACATGCGCGATTTAGTTCAAGAAAAAGTACGTCCCCCAAAAAAAAGTTCAATAAAAAGTACGTGCGCTGATGCATAGCTTGGTATATGCATGCATGAATCTAGGCGGATGTGCATGCACTAGATTAATTCTTGCTACCTAGATTAATTCTTGCTACCTACGCCCTTCAAGCCATCAAATTTCCATCCGAGTGAATGTAGTCAATCTTTCAAATATTTGATCAATTTAGGGCATCCATCTAGTTTTTAGCTTAAATGGCTCACATATGTTAGCCTTGGTTTCATTGGTGAATACCATTTTTCCCTACTTCGCACCACTGATTAGTAATGAAAACTTTAATAAAACGCGACAAACTAATTTCATGAAAAATAGGCTGAAGCTATATATGCGATGACTAATGTCGTATACTATGTGGTGTCAAGAAATGGAATCTATTATTAGAACGGTATAGTCAAACATTTATATTTGAGTCCAAAACAAAGTACAAATCATGGAATTATGTAGCACAAAAATATAGTCATAAGTCATGACATTCATATATATATTGTATATTGAAGACACCATTTTTCTGTTAAACACTCATTTTTGTAGCCAAGAATAAGTGGTCAGTCAGAAAGATCACACGAACCGCATGGTATAAACTTTGACGTCGTGTTATTTTCTAACATCACACGAAAACATTCGATTAATATGTACAAATGATACATATGGTCATAATATGGTGTTCCATGGAATAGAAAAATAACCATTACTCCAAAAGCTAAGGTTGCTTAAATATAATTTGTGATTATGTTTTAAATACCATGCTATTTTCAGTTGCTATGGAGTTTCTATTCGTATTACTAATACTGAAGTAATCACAAATTTATTTCACTTATATTTTTGACTCGCTACAAAAGAGCAATTACGGAAATCATCTATACTGATTTTTAGGTGAGGGAGCACAATCAAGAATTCTTAAAAGAAATTGTAATCCCTTGCAAATAAAATAAAATAAAGTGTAATATTATGTCCAAGGAAAGAAAAAAAATCCATAAGTTAAAAGAATATCTAATGGATTACCTACAAGGTGAAGGGAACACTTATCCAAGTACTGACATATTATGCAAATCAATAACCTTAAATGGTGAAATAGAAATAATTATCTACAACATAATTCCTAAACAACTTATGTTTTGTGGAATGCCAAATCATGAGCTGAAACCAAAAGTAGGGCTACCAATTATCATCCTATGTAATATCAACCAAAGTGACGGGTTATGGAGTGATACAAGGATTGTGATTATTAACTTAGCAGAATGGAAAAGGTCACATGATTATAATGTTACTGGCAATAGCCTCAAGGGTGAAGAACCAACATGTAATAGATATGTTCACCGGAGATATGCCTACAGACCCATAATAGGTTCTAATATCTTAGGTTGATTCTAATTTGGCTGATCGATGATAGTTAATAAATGTTAATTTTACAGGGCCTAAATGTTGTCCATTCGACCATCATGCACGAAACAATACGAAGTATGTGAGACCCTACAAGACTTTCTCATGCATCCATATGTATTTATTGTCAAGTTCTTTTTTCTATCAGGATCAAATTGTGTTTACGTGCAACATACTACTGAATGAATAACTACCATTCAATAAAAAATGGTGTATTGCTATTTGTTTTATTCAAATAGGTCCGGCATTATGTTCTATTACAAAGAAGTGTAGGCATTTCCTAATTCTACTATATTAATATATCCATTTATAATTTTCTTCATAAATTCAAAGTGGCACAATAATTAAGTTGGAAATAGATTTTTCATCGGTTGGTATTCAAAGTTAACTAACTACGGGAGGTAGCAAATTTTAGTTGATTACAACATAAACATTTATTTTCAATAGGTTAAAACATATATGCAAAAAATGATGTCCCTGCGCAAGCGAAAATGGTACAAATATAAATTGCACAACAAAAAACATACAAAATATGCATAACAACAATGTACATGATTACCGCTTAACATATACATCAAAACACACTTGAGGCAAAACTATGTGAATTTGATCAGATTTGTTTCAAGATTCAGCTTTATAAAATTCTAGCCCGCACATCAAGCGGGCCACTTTGCTAGTTAGTGTAAAAATGTCAAAATAGGCGGTAAAAACCGGAATTCACTCTATATTTAACCAGCTAAAAACCCTTCATACTCCTACATCTTGTTTATACAACAACACGAACTGATTTTTTTTTCTTTCGAGACAAACACGAACTGAATTGAGTACAGTGTATTGATGTTACGGGAAGACTGACTACAGTCTAGCTAGGGGAACAAAGATGGGCAACACATTGAGTTATAAAACCAGAAAAGATGAGCAACATGCTAACAGTTTTTAAGACACATTGCGAGTCGAGTAGGGCCTGTCTATATGTCATCCAACAACTTGCAAGGTTAATTTGGTAGTGAGTGATGCACCATTAGAGGCTCGATCCAACAATAAGTGGAGACACATTACGCCAAGAAATGATCTGTTACCATTAGGGGCCAGTGACAGCAAAAACATCCATACATCTCCTGTATTCAGGAAACCACATACCCAATTTATAGAGATTCATTAGCTGTCGTTAATTGATCTCTTACCATGTTTAAATGGTAGAGATGGATCAGCCGCGCGTGATTGACCTGTTGCCATTTTAACCTGCCATGCAAGTGATGCGCCTGCTAATATAAATAGGACAACTCCACGCCACACATCATCATTTCCCATAGTCTCCCTCTCACCACAGCACCTATCTTCTTTTCTTCTTCGTTTAATCCTTGCCAGGAGGAAGCAGGAGAGATGGAGGCGAAGATGTCGACAGCGACCGCCATTGCCGCCCTGTGCACGCTCCTCCTCGTGCTGCCCGGGCATGTGGCTGCCAAGTCCAAGTCCTGTGAGTGCTACGACGACTGCTACCGTCAATGATACCAACTTGTCACGCCCACGATGCGGCTATATCTCTCAGTGTCGAGGCACGACTTAGAGGCATAACCGCATTGTAGGTTTTGTCGCAAGAAGGGTCATCTTCACACAATCCCATGTAATGAACAAGAATGGGATAAAGAGAGTTGGCTTACAATCGCCACTTCACACAATACATAAATAAATTCATACTTCATTCAAAATACACACATAGACCGACTACGGTCAAATCCAACTGAAAAGAAGATAACCCCAAATGCCAGATCCCCGATCGTCCCAACTGGGCTTCACTACTGATCATCAGGAAACGGAACATAGTAACGACCAAGGTCCTCCTCAAACTCCCACTTGAGCTCAGTTGCGTCACTTGCAAGATTTGCAAAAGCATCTGGGTGCTGGCATTGGTGGCCGCCATGACAGCTTGCCATGCCTCCGGAGGCGGAGGAGGTGGCGGAGGTGGTGGGTTCGATCGATCTTCTTCACCCCGATCCGGGTTGTTGTGAGTTGGCGGAGCCATCCTGAGGAAGATGACATCCGTTAGAACCACCATTGACATGATAGATAAGTAGAATCAAAGGCTAGAAATTGCAACATATAGTGTTCACAATAAACATTCGAACAAGGATGAACGAATGAATTCCAAAGCTAACATCACACGTCCATTAAGGTGAGAAGCCATTTGATAGGAGATTGATGAAAGAAATACCAAGATACGACTGGAACAAATAAGTGGTAAGGATTACCCAATCACAAACCAAATATCTGCGGGAAGAAATGCTAGAGCTACTTGAATCCCACCTATAAACTCTCGAAACTTTCTGGTTATGCAATCAGGTGTTGGGGATGCAGGGGAAGCAATATATCTCACCCAAACTAACAATTCCTACATCCAGTCGTATCCATCCGTCAACATATAACCAAGAAACCTTCGGAAATCGTGTACCTCAACCTTCGAAAAGCATCCGTTATACAAGCTATGGCAATACTCCCGAACTCCGCAGTACTGGGTGACGTCGAGGTTATCTCATCAGCAACTGCATAAAAGAGATTTTCGATGTCGGCGAAACTCAGGTATTCTAGAACTGCAACGATAAAATTGTGACGACAACACTTCGGAGCTCAACTCCCCGGGACACTGCCAAAACCCCTAAATGTCAGGAGGCACCAAGAACAATGTTCTCGTCACAAGACTATCGGAACGATTCCAAGATACCCGCGTGATCCTAAAACAAATTAGTGAAAATTTGAGGAGAAGAAAGTCAAAACATCTATGTCAGGAGACCTCACCAGAGCGACGAAGGGACTGAGGAGTAAAAAGAATCCTACTCTTTGATGTATATAATCCTAAGACTCAAAACATTTTTGGTCTAGACTCAACAACGCCAGCGATTCGATCAAGCAGGGGGCTCCTAAGTCGGGGATGGCTCTGATTACACCACGTGTCGCGGTTCGCCCGCGTTCCTTTCTGCGTCAATAAGTGCAGCCCCAACCTAGCTGTTGCCGCTGCCGTCGGCAGTGACCGCGACCGGTGCGGGATGGCCTGTTCCAAAGTCCAAATCTGCGGCGAGTCGGTTCAGTCTGGTAAGATGACGATGGAACCATCTCACTCGCGCAGCATTTCACTAATTCGTTCCGCTTGTTTAGTTTTTTCCATGGAAAAGCATTGGAACCTGTGTTATTGTTCTTATTATTTTGCTATATGCAGCCGATGAATGCGATCGTGGCTGCTACAAGGAGGAGCTTGGTCTTAATAAAAGAAGGAAATGATCGGAAAAGCTAGCTGGTCGATGGTTCATATGTAGTTGAACGGACATGATTGGAGTAGCAAATCAATAAAAGTGGCATACGTGTATCAACAACTTCAACAAGAAATGTAGCCATGATTAGAACTTCCAAGATTTGAAGAGTTCATCGATCGACGGATCATGTATTCATATCACTTCTTCGATTGTGGCAGCAATATAATAATGAGACGGGTTATTTTGCTTCCGCGCGCATATCATTTTTGTGGATGTTATAACATAAAATCATTTGGCATTGATTTGGTCTATTGAGTATCGACAAGACAAACTAATTTCATTTATCCATACTTTTCTGAGGAAAGTTAAGGATTTTTTGTTTCTTATAAGCCAACTCATAAACAACTGAAGTGCTTGAGGTTGACATTCTACGAGATTTGCTAGGCCTCGGTGACGGTGTCCTCGTTAGGGGTGCTTACCACGGCGGCCCCTTTGTAGTGGGTCAGGCCATGGGCCCTTGGATCATCATCAAGTGGGCTAAGATTGTAATGTCTTTCTATGTGCTTAAGATTTAAGATGAAATCTTCCAAAGACTTGGCGCATACTACAAGTTACATTTGTATTAACGACATGTTTATCTCTAGATGTAATCCAGGTCATGTAAACCCTAGGTACCCCGGGTCCCTATGTAAGCCCGTGGGTTTAGTTTGTAGGGTAGAGAATCAAACATTCACATATGATCTCGAGGTAAATCATCCTGTACCTTGTACTCCAATAGAATCAATACAGCAGAAGCATGACATAAGGTTGTACCTCTTCGAGAGGGCCCGGACCAAGGTAGGAATTTTGTCCCTTGTTCGTCATGTTACTTTCTAGCTAAGATCAGTAGCTAGGGGGCCGCTACCTGAGATCTGCCGGATTTAACCCGGCATTGGTGGTTGTTACTACCACAAGAGTTGTTGGATTTCCCGAAGAGGGTGAGTGGTGTAGCACGGCAACAGAAAGTATTTCCCTCATTTAAGAACCATGCTTTGTCGAACCAGTAGGAGGCAACACACGTACAACATTAGCAGTACCTGCACACAAACAAAATAATTACTTCCACCCAACAGTGGCAAGGTGGTTGTCACTCTCCTTATTCTTGCTAGCCACAATGTTAAAAGCAAATAATAGTAAAGATAGCGAAGGATAATAGTAACTAGAATAATGATATCAAATAGATAGCAATTGTAGGGACTTCTACATATATAGAGAATAGACCCGGGGGCCATAGGTTTATTAGGGAGATCTCTCCCGAAAGCATAATCGCGAATGGGTAAACAAATTAATATTAGGCAATTGACAGAATTGCACATAGTTATGAAGATCATCCAAGGCATAATCACTATATAGGCATTACATCCGTGACAAGTAGATCGTTAATCCAACTGCATCTAGTACTATTATTCCACCCCAAGACCGCTATCCATGCATCTCAAAGTAAGTTCGTGTAAACAGAGTAATGCATTAAGTAAGATGTTATAATGTAAACTAAATAAGGTCAATTAACATGATCAAGCCCCGTCGTTTTATTCTTAGTATCTATAATACAAATATGTGCCCTTGTCCTTTCTGTCACTAGATAAGATCACCACTAGATTTTGACAACATGATATTATCATTTGGGCATGTAAGAATAATTAGGTTCTGTAACACATAGTACATAACTTTTGATAGACTAAATTTTACTAAAAGTTACAATGTCCGAGAAAATATTATAATAATTCTTTTTTGAGGATAGAAAATATTACAATATTTTATATATAAAAGTCTGTCGACTTACATATGCATGACCTTATAACAGGGCATAACGGGGAACGCGGATTGGATACATCCCCTTGTTAGACTGCGGGGTTAAAGTCTGTCTACCCCTACCCATCACCTAATAGATGAATTTCGCATGGGTTTGCAGGGAAGGGGGGCCCATTGCCATCCCTAGACAAGGGGTGTGGCGGGGATGGGGATGTCCATTTCGCTGGTCGTCAGGGCCGAGGACGGCCAACAATGGGGCGAGCGGCTGTGGCCTCGAGGTAGGGGCTAGAAAGTTGCCGGAGAGCGGAACGCGTCGCGGCATGTCCCTATTTTTACTAAGAACAACCCACTCTACAGCATATTTGGGCTACTTTGGGGGGGGGGGGGGTATATTCAAGGAATTAATGGTGTTATGGGCCATGCTAGTAATGCTTAATCCCTAAACAGAACTTTTTGCTGGAAATATGAGCAATTTACCGAGTGATTTTATTAACAGAAATACTAGATAAAGCATGAGTAGTATAGCAGTGATAAAACAAGGCACGCGATTTGACAAAGAGAAGGTAAAAAACATCTTCATATATGAACCGTGACTAAACATATCTTGAGGATACAGTATAGCAAGTTGCGTATATGAAATAGAGTCTAACATATCTAGGGAAAATATTAGAACAAGGAACTGTAGCAGAACCTCTATACGGGGACGAACACGTACGGGGCAGCAGCAGTAGAAGCGCTGGACTTGGGGTCAGTGTCCTCGCAAGCCATGTCGTCAAGGAGGTCGTGGACGTCGGGGAAGAAGTCATCGTCGAGGAAGTAGTCGTTGGAGTCTGGGGTGTCCGTGATGAAGAATTCAGTAGTCGTGCGAAGCGCTCCCCAAAAACCTTATCACCCTTCTCCCGTACAGGACTCCAATGGTGCAGTTTTGGAGGCCAACTGTCCCGACCTACGGTACATGCCGCAAGCCAGGATGGGGAAGATTGTAGCAGCAGTGCAGTGCTCAGGAACTGTGTGGCGGGAGGAAGAGGACCTTCTGATGTGTCTCTCTGGAGAGGAGCGAACTCTCTTATATAGGCATAGGAGAGGGGACGCGAACAGGCTGCGACGGGAGGTGAAGCAACGGAGGGAGACAAAGTGAACAGGCAGCACGTGAAGAGGTGCGCCGTTCGTATTCATTATTCACTACCGCAAAAACTTTTCAGCTTCCAAGTGACCTTTCGTATACCCGTAGTGCGTGGCAAAAATTAGACATCGGCTCGGCTCATTCCCGCAACCCGCGGCGCGTCGTGACAAGACGTGGCGTGGCGAGGCGGGCGGCGAAGGAGGAGCGCGCGTGGATGTCCCTCTTGTTCTCATGCTCATACAAGTGGGGAAAGAACCTCCCTTATAAGGAGGTCCAACTCCCACCAAACTAGCAATGTGGGACTAAACTTTAGTAGTATCCCTTGCCTTGCACAAATGGGCTAAGTGGGCCTCTAGGATTTATTTAGGAATTTCTGAAATAGTTATTGGGTTGTCCCAAAATAGACTAAATTCCAGCAATCCCCCACCAGATCCCAAAGGCACACAAAATTTGCCTTTGGTTCCAATACACTGTTTTATATACCGGTACTACAGTGGAGACTGTTAAGTTGAACTTCCACCTAGAACTCTATGCTACACTAGTAAGCAACTTGGACAGTGGACTGGGCCTTGAACTGCAAGTTTTCTGCGAATCTAGCTTCATATAAAGCCTTGACTGATACGTGGCTACCGTGGGTCTTCCCCGCAGGTGGAGCTTATGTTTCATACTCCGAGACCTTTCATGAGCTTACAATAGAGAACCCTCCTCTCGTAGATTGCGACATTTAACAATCAGACTCATATAGGTGCGTTCTTCAAAAGATGGTCTACAGGACAACATCTCTGCTTCAAAGAGCCACTTAGAACACATTAAGATATACATCAACCTGCCATGCAGATTAGGAGGGTGTTGCATCTTCATGGAGTGCTATTTTTAACAGTAAGGATACTCTCCTCCCAGTTGACCAACAGCTTGTTTTCCACATCTAATTCACGGGATCTCCGATCACAAAGAATACGTTACCTCTGTGAACAACTCATATTGTGGGTCTCATACCCATCTCCCTCGATGCATTATCTATCACATTACGTGATAGACCCTTAGTAAAAGGATCTGCCATATTTTTAGACGTTTGGATATAATCCAATGCAGTAACTTCGGAGTTTTTCATTTTTCTGACAGACTTTAACCTTCTCTGAACGTGTCTTGATGACTTCATGTTATCCTTTGAGCTGCTCACTTTAGTGATCACAGTTCAAATGTCATAGTTCATAAGGATACCCGGTACAGGTTTCTCAACTACCGGCAAGTCATTCAAGAGCCGACGAAGCCAATCTGCTTCGACTTTAGCTGTATCTAGTGCGGTGAGTTCTTCTTACATTGTTGACCTCGTTATGATGGTCTGCTTGCAAGACTTCTAAGAAACAGCGCCACCTCCTTGAGTGAATACATATCCGCTTGTGGCCTTTATCTCATCAGCATCTGAGAGCCAGTTTGCGTCACTATACCCTTCAAGCACCTTTCAGTGCCTGGTGTAGTGAATTCCATAATTCACAGTGCCTTTCAAATAACACAAAACTCTCTCTAGAGCTTTCCAATGCACATCTCCTGGTTTTGAGACAAACCGACTCAGTTTGCTAACAGCAAAAGAGATGTCAGGTCTTGTAGCACTGGCTAAGTACATAAGTGAGCCAATAATATGAGAATACTTCACTTGATCTCTAGCAATTCTTCGATTCTTTCGAAGCAGCACACTAGCATCATATGGTGTTGGAGAGGGCTTGCAGTCACTATAGCCAAAGCAACTCAAGATCTTTTCCGCATAGTGAGATTGAAGCAATGTAATCCCACCATCATCATCTCTCAACAACTTGATGTTCAGAATGACATCAGCCACTCCTAAATCCTTCATCTCAAAACAACGAGATAGGAAATCCTTGACCTCCTTAATAACATTCAGATTTGTTCCGAAAATCAGTATGTCATCAACATACAAGCAAAGCATAACTCCCTCGCCCCCACCATGGCGATAGTACACACATTTGTCAGCTTCGTTCACAACAAAGCCTGCAGCTGTTAAAGTTCTTTCGAACTTCCCATGCCACTATTTGGGTGCTTGCTTGAGTCCATACAAAGACTTCAGCAACTTGCACACTTTCCCTTCCTGCCCATCTATTACAAACCCATCTGGTTGTTCCATATAAATTTTCTCATCCAACTCTCCATTTAGGAAAGCGGGCGTAACATCCATTTGATGAACGAGAAGACCATGTGAGGCAACTAGTGAAAGTAGAACTCGAATAGTGGTCAGTCGAGCCACAGGTGAGTAAGTATCAAAGAAGTCTTCACCTTCCTTTTGGGTATAACCCTTAGCCACGAGCCGAGCCTTGTACTTTTCGATAGTACCATCAGGCCTAAGCTTCTTCTTGAATACCCATTTGCATCCTATAGGTTTGCACCCATAAGGACGATCAGTTATCTCCCAAGTTTTGTTCGCCAAGATAGAATCCATCTCGCTACGTACCGCTTCCTTCCAGTAGTCAGAATCTTCTGATGCATTGGCCTCCGAAATAGAACTGGGAGATACACAAGAAAGTCATCACCAAAGGAATTTGCTGTCCTCTGTCTCTTGCTCCTAGTAGGAACTTCAGTGTTCTCCTCCACAGGACTTTCAAAGTGTTCCATCGAAATGGCAGGTTCGGTAATTGTAACTAGTTCCTAATTCGATGAACTAGGCATCTCCTGATTAGATGAGGTAGCCATATCCTTCATAGGAAAGGTATCTTCAAAGAAAGTCGCATCATTCGACTCCATGATCGTACCGATATGCATGTTAGGTACCTCAGATTTTACAACCAAGAATATATAGCCAATGCTATGAAAAGCATATCCCAGGAAAACACAATCCACAGTCTTTGGTCCAAGCTTCCGCTTCTTTGGAATTGGAACATTGACTTTCGCCAAACAACCCCATGTTCGCAGATAAGAGAGTTTTAACCTTTTCTTCTCCCATTCCTCGAATGGAGTTATCTCTTTGTTCTTTGTGGGGACTCGATTTAGGACATGTCATGCTGTCAATATCGCCTCCCCCCACCATGCCTTGGAGAGACCCGATGTGTCTAACATGGCGTTAACCAAATCAGTTAGAGTACGATTCTTTCTTTCGGCCACCCCATTTGGTCAAAGTGAGTAGGGAGGCGTCCTCTCATGGATTATACCATGTTCCGCACAAAAAGCATCAAATTCATTGGAAAAATACTCTCCACCACGGTCGGACCTAAGCCTCTTGATTTTTCGATCAAGTTGGTTTTCCACTTCAGCTTTATAGATCTTGAAAAAGTTCAAAGCCTTATCCTTAGATTTTAGAAGATACACACGGCAGTATCTAGTCGAATCGTCAATTAAAGTCATGAAATATTTCTTTCCACCTTTTGTCAAAACACCATTCATTTCACATAGATCTGAATGTATGAGTTATAGTGGTGCAAGATTTCTAGTCTCCGCAGTCACGTGAGACTGACGAGGTTGCTTAACTTGCACACACACTTGACACTTAGATCCCTTGACAGTGGTGAAACTAGGGATTAACTTCAACTTCGTCAGTCGCGACATGCAACCAAAGTTAACATGACAAAGACATGAAAGCCACACATTTGATTCACTATTGCTGCAAATATGATTAACAACTTTATTGCAAATGTCTGATAAGGATAGACGAAACAGGCCTCCTGACTCGTAGCCTTTACCAAAAAAGGTTCCATACATGGAAATTACAAATTTATTCGACTCAAAGACAAGCTTGTAGCCATCTCTACACAGAAGAGATCCGCTAACAAGATTTTTATTGACGGAGGGGACATAATGCATGTTCTTCAGCTGCACGATCTTCCCCGAAGTAAACTTCAGATCGATCGTGCCAACACCACGAACAGAAGCACTTTAACCGTTGCCCATTAGCACGGTTGAAGTCCATGTGGTCTGATAAGACGAAAACATGGAAATATCACCGCATACATGCACATTAGCACCCGTATCAATCAACCAATCAGGAGAATGACATAATGAATGAATAGTGGGAAATATACCATACCCGGCATCCTTCATGTCAGTGTCTCCAATGACAACATTAGCGGTCCTGTCGCCTTTCCCAGGATGACGCTTGTCATAGAGATTAGGGCAACTAGGAGCCCAATGATCAGGATTTCCACACACACATGACAAACACCTTTCTTCTTGTGATTCTTCTTCTTGATGTTCGTGTGTTGCATAGCCTTGTTCTTCCCATCAAACTTTGCTTTACCATCAAACTTGCCCTTGTTCTTGAACTTGTGGGACTAGAAGTTTTTCTTCTGTATAGGATTGGCACTAGAACCTCCCTCAATACCTCGAGCACGGTTGTCTTTTGCTCTCGCCTTTTCTTCCACATCAAGAGTACCAATGAGATCCGGAACAGAAAACTCCTGCCTCTTATGCTTCAGTGAGGTAGCAAAGTTCCTCCACGAGGGAGGAAGCTTAGTGATGATACCTCCGGCAATAAACTTGTTTGGTAGGATGCGATTGAAGTGCTCAAGTTCTCTAGCAAATGACTGTATCTCATCAGCTTGCTCAACCACGGAGCGCTCTTCAGTCATCCTGTAGTCATAGAATTGCTCCATGATGTAAAGCTCAGTGCCAGCATCCGAGACCCCAAACTTGGCCTCGAGTGCATCCCACATTTCTTTTCCATTATCAATTGACGAATAAGCATCAACTATGTTCTCACCAAGAACACTCAAGATAGCAGCCTTAAACAAGGTATCCATTTTCTGAAAAGCTTGTGCCTGTTGGGCATCTTGCTCTCCTTCAGGTTTGCCAAGAGTGGTGTCACAGCAACTCATGGTTTGAAACCATAAGACTACTCTCACGCGCCACCTCTTATAGTGGATACACTCAAACATAGGAGGTCTCATGGAAGCAGCAAAACCACTTGGGGTAAATTGCCTATAATAAGGTTTTTGGATTGTTGGAAATATGAGCAATTTACCGAGTGATTTTATTAACAGAAATACTAGATAAAGCATGAGTAGTATGGCAGTGATAAAACAAGCCATGCGATTTGAAAAAGAGAAGGTAAACAACATCTTCATATATGAACCGTGACTAAACATATCTTGAGCACACAGTATAGCAAGTTGCATATATGATATAGAGTCTAACATATCTAGGGCAAATACTAGAACAAGGAACTGTAGCAGAACCTCTAATAGAAAGGGGACGAACACGTACGGGGCAGCAGCAGCAGAAGCGCTGGTCTTGGGGTCGATGTCCTCGCCAGCCATGTCGTCGAGGAGGTCGTGGACGTCGGGGAAGAAGTCATCGTCGGGGAAGTAGTCGTCGGAGTCCGGGGCGTCCGTGATGAAGAAGTCAGTAGTCGCGCGAAGCGTTCCCCAAAAACCTTATCACCCTTCTCCCGTACAGGACTCAAATGGTGCGGTTTCGGAGGCCTACTGTCCCGACATGCGGTGCACGCCGCAAGACGGGATGGGGAAGATTGTAGCAGCAGCGCAGTGCTCAGGACCTGTGTGGCAAGAGGAAGAGGACCTTCTGATGTGTCTCTCTGGAGAGGAGCGAACTCTCTTATATAGGCACATGAGAGGGACGCAAACAGGCTGTGACGGGAGGTGAAGCAACGCAGGGAGACGAAGTGAATAGGCAGCACGTGAAGAGGTGCACCGGTCGTATTCATTATCCACTACCGCAAAAACTTTTCAGCTCCCAAGTGACCTTTTGTATACCGGTAGTGCGTGGCAAAAATTAGACATCGGCTCCACTCATTCCCGCAACCCGTGGCGCGTCGTGACGAGGCGAGGCGTGGCAGGTGGCGGACGAGGAGCGCGCGTGGATGTCCCTCTTGTTCTCATGCTCATACAAGTGGGGAAAGAACCTCCCTTATAAGGAGGTCCAACTCCCACTAAACTAGCAATGTGGGACTAAACTTTAGTAGTATCCCTTACCTTTCACAAATGGTCTAAGTGGGCCTCTAGGATTTATTTAGAAATTTCTTAAATAGTTATTGGGCTATCCCAAAATAGACTAAATTCCAGCAATCCCCCACCAGATCCGAGAGGTACACAAAATTTTCCTTTGGTTCCAAAACACTAATTTATATATTGGTACTACAATGGAGACTATTAAGTTGAACTTCCACCTAGAACTCTATGCTATACTAGTAAGCAACTTGGACAGTGGACTGGGCCTTGAACTGCAAGGTTTCTGCGAATCTAGCTTCACATAAAGCCTTGACCGATCCGTGGCCACCATGGGTCTTCCCCGCGGGTGGAGCTTATGCGTCATACTCCAATACCTTTCATGAGTTTACTAGAGAGAACCCTACTCTCATAGATTGCGACGTTTAACAATCAGACTCATATAGGTGCGTTTTTCAAAAGATGTTCTGTAGGACAACATCTCTGCTTCAAAGAGCCACTTAGAACACATTAAGATATACATCAACCTGCCATGTAGATTAGGAGAGTATTGCATCTTCATGGAGTGGTATTTTTAACTGTAAGGATACTCTCCTCCCAGTTGACCAACAACTTGTCTTTCACATCTAATTCACGGGATCTCTGATCACAAAGAATTGGTTACCACTTTGAACAACTCATATTGTGGGTCTCGTACCCATCTCCCTCGATGCATTATCTATCACATTATGTGATAGACCCTTAGTAAAAGGATCTGCCCGATTTTTAGACGTTTGGATATAACCCAATGCAATAACTCTGGAGTTTTTCATTTTTCTGGCAGACTTTAACCTTCTCTGAATATGTCTTGATGACTTCATGTTATCGTTTGCGCTGCTCACTTTAGTGATCATAGTTTAATTGTCACAGTTCATAAGGATACCCGGTACAGGTTTCTCAACTACCGGTAAGTCATTCAAGAGCCAACGAAGCCAATCTGCTTCGACCGTAGCTGTATCTAGTGCTGTGAGTTCTGCTTTCATTGTTGACCTTGTTAATATGGCACTACTAGGAAAAGGGCTATAGATGAAATGGACACTAATGGCGCACCTGTCAGATGGTGCGCCACTACTATATAGCTGTGGCGCACCATGTGCAGGTGCGCCATTAGTGTGGAAGACACTAATGGCGCACCAGGCACATGGTGCGCCACTAGTAACAAATTTTTATTTTTATTTTTCCAAACATACTAATGAAGCATCATGGCACGGTGTGCCATTACTAGTGCTAACTAGTAATGGCGCACCGGCCACACAGTGCGCCACTACTGTTTTTTTTTATTCTTTTTTTTGCAAAACTACTAATGGCGCACCGTAGCATAGTGCGCCATTACTAGTTTAAACTAGTAATGGCGCACTATGCCATGGTGCGCCATTAGAATATATACTTTTTTTTATTTTTTGCAAAACTTCTAATGGCGCAACAACAGCAGGTTCGCCATTAGTAAACAGGGTTAGTAATGGTGCATTTGAAGGTGGTGCGCCATTAGTAACCTAGGACCAACAAGATATTTTGGACAGCCCACCTACCCACTCACTTTCCCCACTTCACTCTCTCCACCTCTTCCTCACCTCATTTGCACCATAGATTCATCCAAATTAAGTGGTTAAATTACCTTTTTTTGATAGGTAAGTAAGGGGGGAAGCTATCTTTATTTTGTTCTCCCTCTCCAACAACGTGCACATGCACTTTTTGTCGCCTAGCTAGATCTATGTATGTTCGTGGTGTTGCATATGTTTGTGGTGTTGCATATATGTTTGTGTTTACAGGTACCGGTATTTGAAATGAGATAGTTGCCAATATTTTGCCGGAATGTTGATTCATTTCCGTTTCGGCTAGAATTCTGGCACTATGCATTCTTTTTGGTCCTATTTTTAGGGAAAGTCATGCCAAATTTTTTCTTGGTTCTAAAATATCGTTTTTCTCTACCCCGCAGGCGACCATGGTCCGCACGATGACCGAAGGCATCGTGAATAGGTTTTTGAGCTCCGCGACGGCCGAGATGCTTCAAAAGAACGAGACGGAGATAAGATGTCCGTGTCGAAGATGCAAGCTGAAGAGCCTTATTGCGGACCCGGATTCCGGGCAGGTACGGGACCACCTGCTCTTGCGTGGTTTCATGGATGGCTATCGGTGGCAAGGTGATGAAGATGACTATGAAGTCGTCCATGGGGGCCGGGCAAGAAATGAGGAAGGGCAACAAGACAACCACCGCGGCTCGGGCGGGCGAGAAGACGAAGAATCTCCAGGACATGGTGATGAGGAAGATGCCAGAGCAGACGAAGAGCATGATCATGAAGATGAAGATGCCGGTGGAGCAGACGATGATGGACCATCGATGGGCTGGGTGCAGGACCCTCATATTCAAGAGCTGCTTCTCAAGTAGATGGATAACACAAGAGCTGCCACCCGAGAGAAAGCCAAGCTGGATCAACTAGAGATAGACGCGGTTACTCCATTGTATGAAGGATGCAGGCCTATGGATACCCGCCTGAAAGTAACGCTCATGGCTCTGGAGATGAAGGTAAAACACAAAATGACCGGCGCATGCAGGCACGAGCGTCTTCCCAATGGGAACAAGTGCCTGACCAGTTTCGAGGAGGCGAAGAAAATCGTGTGTCCTCTGGATTTACCACATGTGAAATACCATGTGTGCATGACTAATTGCATCATTTATCGGGACGAGCACGCGGAGTCTACCATATGTCCAGTGTGCGGCGTCACTCGATACAAGAAGAGGAAGAAAGCTCCTCGAAAAGTGGGGTGGTACTTTCCGATCACTCCTCGTCTGCAGCGGTATTTCGTGGACCCTAAGGTAGCAAAGCTCCTGCGTTGGCACGCGGATCGGGAGGAGAAGAAGCGAGAAGATGACGCAAATGATCCGGAGATAAATAAAAAGACAAGATGTTGAGTCACCCAAAGGATGCGAGCCAGTGGCAAGCGTTGAACTTCGAACACCCAGAATATGGGAAGGATCCAAGGAATATCGTGCTGGGCGCGATCACCGATGGAGTCAATCCGTTTGGTAGCCAGAGAAGAACACATAGCACCTGGCCTATGTTTGTGTGGATGTACAACCTTCCCCCATGGTTGTGCATGAAGAAGAAGTACATTCACATGAGTATGCTAATTGAAGGGCTGAAACAACCAGGGAACAACATCAATCTGTATCTGGGGATGCTGAAAGAGGAGCTAGACACGCTGTGGAAAACGCCAGCCAATACGTGGGATGCCACAGAGAAAGAATATTTCCCTACGAGAGCCGCACTGCTCACGACGGTGCACGACTATCTCGGTTATCAATATCTCGCGGGGCAGGTGGTCCACGTATTTTCTGGATAGAGATCCCGGGTCTTCGAAAACCATGTTCATGGGACATCGAAGGTGGCTTCGCGATGATGACCCGTGGAGGAAACGCAAGGATCTGTTCGATGGTGAAACCGAACCCCGAAGACGCCCGCGTACGAGGAGCGGCAAGGAAATAGACCATCTGTTGAAAAATTGGAAAGATTGCCCACTGCCGGGAAAGAAGCAAAAGGCGCCAGAGCCGGGAAAGAAGCGAAAGGCGCCAGAGCCGCTGCTAAAGGTATGGAAAACGAGGTCTGTTTTCTGGGACTTGCTGTACTGGAAGATCCACCATAACTGGGTGTACCAAACGCCACAACGTAACTGGGTGGCTATAAAGGTGCACTACAGGTATCTCCGAAAGAGTCTGTTCGGTTGGCACGAATCGAGACTGGGATTTGTCACTCCGGTAAACAGAAAGGTATCTCTGGGCCCACTCGGTAGGACATCATCATAATGTGCACAATGTGACCAAGGGGTTGATCACGGGATGATGTGTTACAGAACGAGTAAAGAGACTTGCCGGTAACGAGATTGAACAAGGTATCAGTATACCGACGATCGAATCTCGAGCAAGTATAATACCGCTAGACAAAGGGAATTGTATACGGGATCAACTGAGTCCTTGACATCTTGGTTCATCCGAAGAGATCATCGTGGAACATGTGGGAGCCAACATGGGTATCCAGATCCCGCTGTTGGTTATTGACCGGAGAACGTCTCGGTCATGTCTACATGTCTCCCGAACCCGTAGGGTCTACACACTTAAGGTTCGATGATGCTAGGGTTATAAAGGAAGTTTGTATGTGGTTACCGAATGTTGTTCGGAGTCCCGGATGAGACCCCGGACGTCACGAGGAGTTCCGGAATGGTCCAGAGGTAAAGATTTATATATGGGAAGTCCTGTTTTGGTCACTGGAAAAGTTTCGCGTTTTTTCGGTAACGTACCGGGACCACCGGGAGGGTCCCGGGGGTCCACCAAGTGGGGCCACCAACCCTGGAGGGCTGCATGGGCCAAGTGTGGGAGGGGACCTGCCCCTGGTGGGCTGGTGCGCCCCCCACAGGGCCCAAGGCGCAGGGAAGTGGGGAAGGGGGCAAACCCTAGGGCAGATGGGCCCTAAGGCCCACCCTAGGTGCGCCTCCCCCCTCTCCCCCTTCTGGCCGCCACCAGCCGCCACCCCTAGGGAGGGAACCCTAGAGGGGGCACAGCCCCCTCCCCTCCTCCTATAAATAGTGGGGGTTTTGGGGCTGCCCAACATACAAGAATCTCTCCCTCTTGGCGCAGCCCTACCTCTCTTATTCCTCCTCTCCCGTGGTGCTTGGCGAAGCCCTGCAGGATAGCCACGCTCCTCCATCACCACCACGCCGTTGTGCTGCTGCTGGATGGAGTCTTCCTCAACCTCTCCCTCTCTCCTTGCTAGATCAAGGCGTGGGAGACGTCACCGGGCTGTACGTGTGTTGAACACGGAGGTGCCGTCCGTTCGGCACTAGGATCTCCGATGATTTGGATCACGACGAGTACGACTCCTTCAACCCCGTTCTCTTGAACGCTTCCGCCTAGCGATCTACAAGGGTATGTAGATGCACTCTCCTTCCCGTTGTTGCTGGTTTCTCCATAGATAGATCTTGGTGACACGTAGGAAAATTTTGAATTTCTGCTACGTTCCCCAACAGCGGCGTCTCAGAGAGAATGATGTGGCATACCCGTTTTTCGTGGCCAAGGTGCCAAAGGGCAAGGGCTTTGTGGATGGCCCCATCGAGGATACGATCGTCCTACGGTTTGATGACATCTTTGCTATGTTTAACCTTCATCCGCTACACTACACCTTCGTTCGGCTGTTTTCGCTGAGTATGGAGATGCGGATCATTAGAGACAAGACCCCGGACATCGTGATAGTCGACCCCTTCTACATGCGTGCCAAGAACTTGTGCAGCGCTGGGGACCGGCATGTTGCGAGTTCTTACCTCGAAGGCGTCATTCTGGCAAACCCACATAAGGATAACTTCCTCGTGCCTTACTTTCCCGAGTAAGAAATCCCCTAACCGCCCCGTAACATATGATTTCTTAGATTTCAATCGTTCTTTTTTTTCTAACATTCCGTATTCTGTGCAGTGATACACATTGCACACTCATCCACTTAAGCCCGAAATATTCCATGGCCACGTATTTCGACCCGGACCGTGACTCCCAGATAGACTACACAAATATCAAAAAAGTTCTTGATGATGTTCTCCCCGGCTACGCCAAATCTGGAGGCACCTTCACCAAGCCAGTTCGTAGGCGGTACGGCGTGCACGTGTTCGCCCACAATACAAAGTTCTCCTGCTTCGAGCAGCCGCCTGGCAGTCAGAAGGATGCCTACTACGCCCTCCATCACATGCGGGCGATCGTACGGGACCATCATCACCTTCTTCTACTAGATAATTATAACGCCCTCGATGCGGCTATATCTCCCACGTGTCGAAGCACGACTTAGAGGCATAACCGCATTGAAAGCAATGTCGCAAGTGAGGTAATCTTCACACAACCCATGTAATACATAAGGGAAAGGGATACATAGTTGGCTTACAATCTCCACTTCACACAAATACATGAATAAAGCATTACATCATCCAGATACAATCAAGGTCCGACTACGGAACCAAAATAAAAGAAGAACCCCAAATGCGAAAAAGGTCCCCGATCGACCCCAACTGGGCTTCAATACTGATCAACTAGAACGAAACAACACAAAGGGCAAGATCTTCACCGAGCTCCTCCTTGAGCTTGGTTGCGTCACCTTCGGTAACATAGCCACCGCAAACTGGTTTTGAAGTATCCGTGAGCCACGAGGACTCAACAATCCCATTACCATGGGTATCAAGACTAGCAAAGCTTAATGGGTAAGGAAGGGGTAAAGTGGTGAGGTTGCAGCAGCGACTAAGCAAGTATGGTGGCTAACCAACGCAAAAGAGAGCGAGAAGAGAAACAAGCGGAACGGTCGTGAAGCTAGCAATGATCAAGAGGTGATCCTGAACTCCTACTTACGTCAAACATAACCCAGAAACCGTGTTCACTTCCCGGACTCCGCCGAGAAGAGACCATCACGGCTACACACGCGGTTGATGCGTTTTAATTCGGATCTGGTGTCAAGTTATCTACAACCGGACATTAACAAATTCCCATCTCCCACATAACCACGGGCACGGCTCTCGAAAGTTTATACCCTGCAGGGGTGTCCCAACTTAGCCCATGACAAGCTCTCGCGATCAACGAAGGAATAGACCTTCTCCCAGGAAGACCCGATCAGTCTCGGAATCCCGGTTTATAAGACATTTCGACAATGGTAAAACAAGACCAGCAAGACCGCCCGATGCGCCGACAATCCCGATAGGAGCTGCACATATCTCGTTCTCAGGGCAACACCGGATGAGACAGGCTACGAGTAAAACCAGACTTCGAGTTTCCCCGAGGTGGCCCCGCAGGCGGCTCGGTTCGGACCAACACTTAGACAAGCACTGGCCTGGGGGGGCTAAAATAAAGATGACCCTCGAGAGAGCGACTCCCAAGGGAAAAGGTTTAGGTGGTGGTGAGGCAAATGGTAAAACCAAGGTTGGGCCTTGCTGGACAAGTTTTATTCAAAGCGAACTGTCAGGGGGGTCCCATAAATCACCCGACCGCGTTAGGAACGCAAAGTCCGGGAACATAACACCGGTATGACGGAAACTAGGGCGGCAAGAGTGGAACAAAACACCAGGCATAAGGCCGAGCCTTCCACCCTTTACCAAGAATATAGATGCATTAATAATATAAGAGATATTGTGATATCCCAACCAAAATCCTGTCCACCATGGAGAAATCTTCAACTTCACCTGCAACTAGCAACGCTATAATAGGGGCTGAGCAAAAGCGGTAACATAGCCAAACAACGGTTTGCATAAGAAAGGTGTCAAAGGTTAGAGGTTCATGGCAATATGGGATGGCTTGATAAACAGGTGATAGGCAGCGCAGCATAGCGATAGAGCGAAGCAACTAGCATAGCAATGATAGTAGTGAGATCCAAGGTAGCGGTCATCTTGCCTGAAATCCCGCTAGGAAGAAGAACGAGTCCATGAAGAAGATGAATCCACGAAGACGAACCAACCATAGACGAACGAATCCTCACGATCGCGACGAAACAGGAACTAACAAGAAGAAGCACACAACATAGTAAACACACCACACATGAACAAGACATGATGCACAACAAGCATGATGCATGACAAGGCTACATAAAGCTACTCATGGCAAGAGATGATGCATACAAGAGCAATACATCAAGGCAAGTTTAAATGAGGCCGGGAACAACATATAACACTTCCGGTAAGTCCTCATATGCAAATTTCGAAATTGGTCCAGAACTGAATAAACCTTATTTCAAGTTGTTAAACAGCAAGTTAAATTTGCACCAAGATGATCTACACGAAATTCTAGTCAAGTTACATATAAAGTTCATTAGATTCGGAGCTACGGCCGAGAAGATATGAGCAAAACAAGTTAAGCATGGCATTGATGGAAAATGAACCCAAACATCAAGCAAACACCTCAAAACAAGGATGCAACATGATAATATGAAACTAAATGTAAAATCAAGCAAGTTTCATATAGAGCACACTCAAAACGGAGCAACGGTGCAACACACACACACTATACAAGTTATAGCAACAATCTGTCCTTAACGGCAACTAGGCATATTGCAAGCACCAAAACAATATGCTACAGCACCCCAACATAATAACAAAAGGCATGGGCATGAAGTACTGGTAAAGCATAACAAAACATGAACATTGAGCTATCTCCAGAAACAACTAGAACATGCTCAAAAAGACATGGAGATATTGCAAACAATAACAGTTACAGACTTTAGTAGAAATAACATCAGGTTGCAATGTTTAGAGCTATCAAACAACATGTTACAGGAACTTAACATGGCAAACAAAGGCATGGCATGAATCTACTAATTGCATAGATCAAAAGTCCCTTACTGACCATGAGCCAAAAAGGCACGGAAAGTATGATGGCACCATGTAAACATGGCAAGTTATATTACAGATTCAAACATGGCAGGAACAACAATAAGTAGGCATGTTCGTGAGCTTGAACGACTCACACAGAGAAATACATGGCATGGCAAGGCAACCAACAGTAAGAAGGCATTTTTGTGAAGCTAAGCATGGCAAGAGCAAGTTCATAGGGTACATGGATCACTAGGAAAACACATGGGAACAAGTGAACTTAATGTTAACAGGCTGACAGCAACATTTTCAAGCAACTTTGGAGCAAGAAATGAACATGTTCCAGCAGGCTATAATTGCAACCAAAAGCATGAATGGATAGAGCATGACATGTAGATCAAAACATGTTTATAGGACATCTCCAGATTATGCATAGAATGATTAGTAGAAGCATGTTAACATAGCAACAAAATATTACAGAATCTGTCAGGAAAACAGCAACAGCAACTACCCTACTTAACAAGCTTTATACACTCAGCACACAACTCACAAAAATACATGGTTGGCACCCCTGGAAAGATGGCATGGCATAGATCAACATTCATGTAGAGCTCATACTCATAGGATGCACACATCAATCATGGCAAAAATGATAAAACAGCAAGTTATAACAGTTTCAGCAGATTAACATCAACATGCACTCTTCCAACAGCATTTCGGGCACCGAGATGAGCTCAAATGAAAATGATGCAATGGAATTAAATGATCTACTCGTCGAGACGAACAATTTAACATATTATACGCACGAAACGGAGCTACGGATGCAGAGATGTGATGCGATGAACATCGCATGATGAAACTGGAATCTGGGGACTTAGGAATTTCGGGGTTGACCTCGTACTGCACAGATCTGGGTCGGGGCTGCGGGCACGGACGCCGAGGCGGGCCGGCTCGCCGGAGACGGCGCCGGAGAGGTCGAAGGAGGCGCGGGGAGGTGGTCGGACCGATCCGACCGGCGGCGCGCGAAGACGGCGGGACGGGCGGCGAGGCGGCGTTGCTCGCCGGGCGGCGAAGGCGCTGGCTGCGCCGGTGAGGAGCCCACGCTGCGCGGAGCTCGCTCGGCCGGGCGGCGCGCGGCCGGGCGAGGCGCGGCTGGGTCGGGGAGAGCGGAAAGCTGGCGCGCGCGGAGGCGAGGCAGGCGCTGTGGCCTCCGGTGGCGGCGGCGGCCGGGTGCTGGACCAGCGATGGCGAGGGACGGCGGCGGCGCGGGAGCTTGCAGCGACGGCGCGGGCTCGCGGGCGGCGGCGGCGGCGGATGGGCCCCGCGGGCTCGATCCGGCGCGCGTGGGCGGGCGGCGATGGAGGGCGGCGCGGGCGACGTGGCGGCACGCGATTCGTCGGGCATGGCGGCGCGGACGTGTCCGGCCAGGGACGGACGCGTCCGGCGCGGAGAGGGAGAGATTTAGGGTTTCGGGGGGAAAATATCCGCGAAAATGGAGGGGGAGGACCTATTTATAGGTAGAGGGAGCTAGGAGAGTCCAAATGAGGAGCGGTTTTCGGCCACGCGATCATGATCGAATGACCGAGAGCAAGGAGGGGAGTTTGCTGGGCTTTGGGCCACTTTGGAAGGGGTGTTGGGCTGCACACAAAAGAGGCCTTTATGGTTACCCGGTTAACCGTTGGAGTATCAAACGACCTCCAAATGGCACGAAACTTGACAGGCGGTCTACCGGTGCTATACCAAGGCCGCTTGGCAAACCTCGGGCCATTCCGAGAAAGTTTAACACCCGCTCACAACAGGAGAGAAGAAGGGGACGCCGGGTGAGATAGGAGCGCCGGATTGCAAAATGGACAACGGGGAAAATGCTCGGATGCATGAGACGAACACGTATGCAAAATGAGATGCACATGATGACATGATATGAAATGCATATGATGACATGGCAAAGTGCAACAAGCAAGCAAATGACATGGCAATGACGGCGAATAACTGGCGGACACCTGCCGCATCGAATCCGGGGCGTTACAACACTCCACCACTACGAGAGGATCTCGTCTCGAGATCTAGGATGGCACCGGAGGAAAAAGGAAGAGGAAGAGGAGAGGTAAAACTAAGTTGCTTCTTCGACAAGCGAGTGAAACCATGAACCTTGAGAGGTTGAGCAAAATGAAAGAAAGAGAACAACGAAGATGAACAAAGTTTAAAACACTCCGTTAGAAAAGAGGAAGAAGGGATACAACGAGAACCAAGAGGTTTAGTGATAAGATAGACATTGAAACCACTCCGGTTAAAACTAGATAGAGAAGGAATAAGATTGATATAATTTGGACAGCACTCCGACTGAAAGAAGAAGAAAAACTTGATAACATGAAAAGCGCTTGAAGGGATGACACAACACTCCGATTAAAAGGATAAGCATGAAAAGAACACGATCCTCACAATTCGAGATGATGAGTGAAGAGAGCAACATCACAATGCCTCCGGAAGAAAGAATAGAAGATAAATCATTGGAATAAAAGAATGGAGAAGAAAATGCCAACTTCTGCCACAAATGAGCTTGGAAAGCACCCTTCCAAGAAGGTTACAACGGGGTTGTTGGGAAAACCAACAACAAAATGAATAAGCTTGTAGTGGGCTTATGGAAAACATCTCAAAACTATGAGGTGACAACCGGCCACTAACGGAAACCATTGATTTGATTTAGAGCACCAAAGAGATGAAAAACTGCTTTCGCCGAGAGGATAGGAGAAAACTTGGATCATTGATAAACACCATAATAGCAACATTCCTTAGGGAAGGCTTTAGGTGAAATCTTTACCAAGATAACTCCAACGAAGAGATTGATGGATTTAAAATACGTCGTTCTTGACAACATGTGAATCATGAAACATGAAGGAAATTGTCAAGAGTGACATAACACCATCTCGAAAGATAAGATAGAAGGAATTGCACTTTGGAATGCAAGACGGAGAATACTTGAGCTTCTCTAAACAAAACAAGTGTTGGACACCCTGTTTAATTTTGAGTATAGCTTGGCGGATCATAACTTCAAGAGAAATCTTGAAGAACAATTCGAGATTGAAAGGAATCCTTGACGAACCATCATGTAAAGCCTCCATGAAGAAATCCGGTTAGAAAAGGATGATAAAAGAAAGGGAAGTTGAAAACACAAGGTGAAGCCTTGCGATGATTTAGATGGAGCTTCGCGACGAGATAAAGCGTAAAACATAGAACTCCGGAAAAGAAAATATGAAACACATGAAACCTAGAATGTGATATGATGACCAACTCCGGAAAGAAAGATGAATCACTTGTAATCAAGAATTTATTCATCATGAATAATCTCCGGAAGAAAATAATTGAATCACCTCGAGGAAATAAGAATAAGATTTATTATATGCTTATCCTTCATCAAATTAAATTGACGACAAGCAATGGATTTTGCATACTACTTATTCTTCTTGAAAAGGATTAAGGAGAGAATAGCACAAAACTTGAGAAAGTCTTCATGAACCACCGGTAGGATTGAAAAGAACGAATGAATTGATATGATAACAAAGAAAAAAGAATCTGAAGGAACCACCGATGGGATTTGGAAACAACGAGTGAATTAATATGATAACAAAGGAAGTGAAATCTTGAACGAACCACTGTAAGAATTCAAAATGAAAGTAGCAAAGGCACAATTCACCGGGAAGAATTGGAAAACGAATGAAGATACTTGAGGGGATTTAGATACATGAGAACGAAGAGAACATGAACTGATTAGAGGATATTTGAATGATGCACCGGTAAGATTTGGAGAACGATAGCTACACGCTGAGAATGAAGAATTATGACATGCTGGCCTTTGGAGGAAATAAATGGAAACAACTCATAAAATGCTTTGGATGGGTGAAAAGAATTGTCACAATGAAAAACAATTATGAGAATGGCATGAAGCTAGAACCATGAATCTTGAAGAGAATGGAGCAAGATTTAAGAGAAATCCTTCTCCAGTCTTCACATATTGAGAATGAAGATGAGAACCACCATTAATTGTTGAGATACTCCGGGAGAATGAAAAAAACAAGGTTGTTGAGCGAACAATGAAAAATAAATTTGAAAGATCTTGGAGAAGGCATGTGACTGATGAAAATTCATTCTTACATCAAACTTAGAAAAGAATTTGGGATAGCTCCGGAATAATTAGAAGAGTGAGGTAAGATCCTGGGAAAAGACCTGTGGGTTAGGGCCCACTCAAAAGAAAACACCGTTGGAAAAGATTTTAAAGAGAGATTGCACCGGTTGAATTAAATGACTTGAATGAGATACCAATCTCGAAAGAGCTTGAACGAATGCAGAGTGGAAACACGAATCTTCGAGATATCTTGAGCACTCCGGAATAACAAATAGCGAGAAGTAGAATGATAATGAGGTGCACCGGTATGAGAAGACATTGAAATGAGGAAAAAGGTATGATCAACAAAACTTGACTTGAATCCACCGGAGAAGAGAAGGGAATGAGGAATGACGAACTAGTAGAACATCTTCTTGAGAACCACCGGGTAAGAACATTGATGGAAAAGAATGGAGAAACTTCACAAAAATAAAAAGATACTTGGTAAAGAAATCTTAGTCCTTGAGGAAAAAGGGTGGGTGGGCGGGAAAAAACAAAGGAAACTTGGAGACGCATGAAACAAACACCGTTGAGAAGAAATGATAATTGGTCTTGCTAATGTTGAAGTGATCAGAACCACTTGAAGAGAAACACGCCGGTTGAAAAGGATTGACATGACAATCTCGATTGTCGAGAAGGATTGGTATTCACATCGGAGTATGAGAACACCATTTCGGAAAGGTATGGAATCAACACTTGACATTTAAGCAACTCGAATACCACAACTCAAAACAAAAACAAAGGACTGGCTTGCAGAATAAGCCGGAACAAACATATGATAGAGATTTACCCAATCCCATATCATGCATTTGTCGGAAAGATATTCTAGGAGCTACTTGAATTCCCACCTATAAACTCCCGAAACTTTCTGGTTAAGCAATCTGGTGTTGGGGATACAGGGGAAGCAATATATCTCACCCAAACTAACAATCCCTACATCCAGCTGTATCCATCCGTCAACACATAACCAAGAAACCTTCGGAAATCGTGTACCTCAACCTTCGAAAAGCATCCATTATACGAGTCATGGCAATACTCCCGTACTCACCTCAGTACTGGGTTATCGGGGTTATCTCACCAACATCTGCATAAAAGAGATTTTCGATGTCGGCATACTAAACTCAGGTATTCCAGAACTGCAACGATAAAATTATGATGACAACACCTAAGAGCTCAACTCCCCGGGACACTTCCACTAAACCCCTGACAGGAGGCACGAAGACAATGTTCTCATCATAAAACCATCGGAACAATTCCAAGATACCCGCGTGATCCTAAAAAAAATTTTAGTGAAATTTGAGAAGAGAAGAGTCAAAACTCTACGTCAGGATGCCTTACCAGAGCGATGAAGAGACTGGGGAGTAAAAAGAATTCCTAACTCTCCGATATATATAATCCTAAATGACTCAAAACATTTTTCTAGACACAACTCGGCCGCTAAAAACGATCAAGCAGTGGGGCTCCTAAGGTCGGGGATGGCTCTGATTACCAACTTATAACGCCCTCGATGCGGCTATATCTCCCACGTGTCGAAGCACGACTTAGAGGCATAACCGCATTGAAGCAATGTCGCAAGTGAGGTAATCTTCACACAACCCATGTAATACATGAGGGAAAGGGATACATAGTTGGCTTACAATCGCCACTTCACACAAATACATGAATAAAGCATTACATCATCCAGATACAATCAAGGTCCGACTACGGAACCAAAATAAAACAAGAACCCCAAATGCGACAAAGGTCCCCGATCGACCCCAACTGGGCTTCACTACTGATCAACTAGAACGAAACAACACAAAGGGCAAGATCTTCGTCGAGCTCCTCCTTGAGCTTGGTTGCGTCACCTGCTTTCGGTAACATAGGCACCGCAAACTGGTTTTGAAGTATCCGTGAGCCACGAGGACTCAGCAATCCCATTACCATGGGTATCAAGACTAGCAAAGCTTAATGGGTAAGGAAGGGGTAAAGTGGTGAGGTTGCAGCAGCGACTAAGCAAGTATGGTGGCTAACCAACGCAAAAGAGAGCGAGAAGAGAAACAAGCGGAACGGTCGTGAAGCTAGCAATGATCAAGAGGTGATCCTGAACTCCTACTTACGTCAAACATAACCCAGAAACCGTGTTCACTTCCCGGACTCCGCCGAGAAGAGACCATCACGGCTACACACGCGGTTGATGCGTTTTAATTCGGATCTGGTGTCAAGTTATCTACAACCGGACATTAACAAATTCCCATCTGCCACATAACCGCGGGCACGGCTCTCGAAAGTTCATACCCTGTAGGGGTGTCCCAACTTAGCCCATGACAAGCTCTCGCGATCAACGAAGGAATAGACCTTCTCCCAGGAAGACCCGACCAGTCTCGGAATCCCGGTTTACAAGACATTTCGACAATGGTAAAACAAGACCAGCAAGACCGCCCGATGCGCCGACAATCCCGATAGGAGCTGCACATATCTCGTTCTCAGGGCAACACCGGATGAGACATGCTACGAGTAAAACCAGACTTCGAGTTTCCCCGAGGTGGCCCCGCAGGCGGCTCGGTTCGAACCAACACTTAGACAAGCACTGGCCCGGGGGGGGCTAAAATAAAGATGACCCTCGAGAGAGCGACTCCCAAGGGAAAAGGTATAGGTGGTGGTGAGGCAAATGGTTAAACCAAGGTTGGGCCTTGCTGGACAAGTTTTATTCAAAGCGAACTGTCAGGGGGGTCCCATAAATCACCCGACCGCGTTAGGAACGCAAAATCCGGGAACATAATACCGGTATGACGGAAACTAGGGCGGCAAGAGTGGAAAAAAACACCAGGCATAAGGCCGAGCCTTCCACCCTTTACCAAGAATATAGATGCATTAATAATATAAGAGATATTGTGATATCCCAACCAAAATCCTGTCCACCATGGAGAAATCTTCAACTTCACCTGCAACTAGCAATGCTATAAGAGGGGCTGAGCAAAAGCGGTAACATAGCCAAACAACGGTTTGCATAAGAAAGGTGTCAAAGGTTAGAGGTTCATGGCAATATGGGATGGCTTGATAAACAGGTGATAGGCAGCGCAACATAGCGATAGAGCGAAGCAACTAGCATAGCAATGATAGTAGTGAGATCCAAGGTAGCGGTCATCTTGCCTGAAATCCCGCTAGGAAGAAGAACGAGTCCATGAAGAAGATGAATCCACGAAGACGAACCAACCGTAGACGAACGAATCCTCACGATCGCAACGAAACAGGAACTAACAAGAAGAAGCACACAACATAGTAAACACACCACACATGAACAAGACATGATGCACAACAAGCATGATGCATGACAAGGCTACATGAAGCTACTCATGGCAAGAGATGATGCATACAAGAGCAATACATCAAGGCAAGTTTAAATGAGACCGGGAACAACATATAACACTTCCGGTAAGTCCTCATATGCAAATTTCGAAATTGGTCCAGAACTGAATAAACCTTATGTTCAAGTTGTTAAACAGCAAGTTAAGATACACCAAGATGATCTACATGAAATTCTAGTCAAGTTACATATAAAATTCATTAGATTCGGAGCTACGGCCTAGAAGATATGAGCAAAACAAGTTAAGCATGGCATTGATGCAAAATGCACCCAAACATCAAGCAAACACCTCAAAACAAGGATGCAACATGATAATATGAAACTACATGCAAAATCAAGCAAGTTTCATATATAGCACACTCAAAACGGAGCAACGGTGCAACACACACACACTATACAAGTCATAGCAACAATCTGTCCATAACAGCAACTAGGCATATTGCAAGCACCAAAACAATATGCTACAGCACCCCAACATAATAACAAAAGGCATGGGCATGAAGTACTGGTAATCATAACAAAACATGAACACTGAGCTATCTCCAGAAACAACTAGAACATGCTCAAAAAGACATGGAGATATTGCAAACAATAACAGTTACAGACTTTAGCAGAAATAACATCAGGTTGCAATGTTTAGGGCTATCAAACAACATGTTACAGGAACTTAACATGGCAAACAAAGGCATGGCATGAATCTACTAATTGCATAGATCAAAAGTCCCTTACTGACCATGAGCCAAAAAGGCACGGAAAATATGATGGCACCCATGTAAACATGGCAAGTTATATTACAGATTCAAACATGGCAAGAACAACAATAAGTAGGCATGTTCGTGAGCTTGAACCACTCACCACAGAGCAATACATGGCATGGCAAGGCAACCAACAGTAAGAAGGCATGTTTGTGAAGCTAAGCATGGCAAGAGCAAGTTCATAGGGTACATGGATCACTAGGAAAACACATGGGAACAAGTGAACTTAATGTTAACAGGCTGACAGCAACATTTTCAAGCAACTTTGGAGCAAGAAATGAACATGTTCCAGTAGGCTATAATTGCAACCAAAAGCAGGAACGGATAGAGCATGACATGTAGATCAAAACATGTTTATAGGACATCTCCAGATTATGCATAGAATGATTAGTAGAAGCATGTTAACATAGCAACAAAATATTACAGAATCTGTCAGAAAACAAAGAACAAAGAACTACCCTACTTAACAAGCTTGATACACTCAGCACAAAACTCACAAAAATACATGGTTGGCACCCCTGGAAAGATGGCATGGCATAGATCAACATTCATGTAGAGCTCATACTCATAGGATGCACACATCAATCATGGCAAAAATGAGAAAACAGCAAGTTATAACAGTTTCAGCAGATTAACATCAACATGCACTCTTCCAACAGCATTTCGGGCACCAAGATGAGCTCAAATGAAAATGATGCAATGGAATGAAATGATCTAATCATCGAGATGAACAATTTGACATATTATACGCACGAAACGGAGCTACGGATGCAGAGATGTGATGCGATGAACATGGCATGATGAAACTGGAATCTGGGGACTTAGGAATTTCGGGGTCGACCTCGTACTGCACAGATCTGGGTCGGGGCTGCGGGCACGGACGCCGAGGCGGGCCGGCTCGCCGGAGACGGCGCCGGAGAGGTCGAAGGAGGCACGGGGAGGTGGTCTCGATCGATCCGCCGGATCCGCCGCATCGGGCGCGAACACGGCGGGACGGGCGGCGAGGCGGCGTTGCTCGCCGGGCGGCGAAGGCGCTGGCTGCGCTGGCTGAGGAGCCCGCGGGCGGAGCTCGCGGGCCGGGCGCGGCTGGCTTGGGAGGCGCGGCTGGGCTCGGGAGAGCGGCCGCTCGGGCGCTGGAGGAGGCGCGGGCGGCTGGCCCGGTGGCCGGGCGGCGGTCGGGTCTTGGACCAGCGACGGCGGGCGGCGGCGGCGGCGGGAGCTTCGCCGGCGACGGAGCGGGCTCTCGCAGGGCGGGCGGCGGCGGCGGATGGGCCCTGCGGGCTCGATCCGGCCGCGCTGACGGCGGCGGTGGAGGGCGGCGCGAGGCGACGGGCGGCACGCGATTCGTCGGCGTTATGGGCGCGGACGTGTCCGCCAGGGCGGACGCGTCCGGCGCGGAGAGGGAGAGATTTAGGGTTTCGGGGGGAAAATATCCGCGAAAATGGAGGGGGAGGACCTATTTATAGGTAGAGGGAGCTAGGAGAGTCCAAATGAGGAGCGGTTTTCGGCCACGCGATCGTGATCGAACGACCAAGAGCAAGGAGGGGAGTTTGCTGGGCTTTGGGCCACTTTGGAAGGGGTGTTGTGCTGCACACAAAAGAGGCCTTTACGGTTACCCGGTTAACCATTGGAGTATCAAACGACCTCCAAATGGCACGAAACTTGACAGGCGGTCTACCGGTGCTATACCAAGGCCGCTTGGCAAACCTCGGGCCATTCCGAGAAAGTTTAACACCCGCTCACAACAGGAGAGAAGAAGGGGACGCCGGGTGAGATAGGAGCGCCGGATTGCAAAACGGACAACGGGGAAAATGCTCGGATGCATGAGACGAACACGTATGCAAAATGAGATGCACATGATGACATGATATGAAATGCATATGATGACATGGCAAAGTGCAACGCGCAAGCAAATGACATGGCAATGACGGCGAATAACTGGCGGACACTTGGCGCATCGAATCCGGGGCGTTACAGTAATCTCAAAGATTAGGCCGCGAGCTTGTCGGCAATCCAGGATGTGTACATCAGACAAGAATTCTTTTGCATCAAGTCGGAGTTCTACCTCAGATATCAACCGTCCAACAGTGAGATAGACACAACGCTAAAAATACAGGCTAACAACGCCCGCGATTTCATGACCATCACGACAGATGGCGGCTTCATCCACACTCCGGTCCCATGAGTCGAGTCGAAAGTAGTGACGTTATGTGTAGTTCTGAAACATTGATTGGCTCTTTGGTTTGGACAGTCGTTCAACTTAGATGTAATCGACGCTATTTATTAGTAGGACCATGAATCGTGCTATTAATATCTTGCTTTTCTCTTCCGAGCCTTTTGTTGCATACTTATATATTGCTTATGTATTGTCTGTTGTTTGGCTTGTGCATAGAGATGCCGTCGTATGTCGTGTACAAGGGTAAGGTTCCCGGAGTCTACGACGACTGGGAGGAGTGTCGGAGACAGGTTCACCGTTTCAGCGGTAACAGTTACAAAGGGTACACAACTAGGGCGGAGGCGGAATCTAGATACGCCCGCTATCTAGCGGGAGAGAGGAGGGAGCGTTGGAGGAACCGGATGAAGACCAGTTTCATCGTGATGATGCTCATCGTAATGACCGCAGCTCTCTTCTATGTGATGGTAGTTTAGATGATCGATATGGACTTGTAATGTGAAGACAAGCTCGCTACTTGCGGTCTCGAGACTTGTAATGTTCTATCTTTGTTCGGTCTTTTGAATTCGGGGACTAATATGATGAATTGTATTCGGAGACTAATCTTCTATTGTATTCGACACAGCTCCACATAACCCGAAAAACGGAGCCCTTGATCCCGGCAAGGAGATTGAAGAGCTCCGGCGCCGAGCGCGGGTCCCAAAGGACACCAGCCGCCGTCCGAACGGCACTCCACGCAAACCTTGCTAAAGGGCACTGGAAGAATGCATGATTGGCATCCTCCGGCTCCCCACATAAGGCACACGGGCCCGTGGCCGGCCCATTGTGTTTGGCCACGTTCAGGGAAGTGGGAAGCCTATCGCGATACAATTGTCAAATGAAAAGTTTGATCTTCAAAGGCATCCGCACTTTCCACAAGCCTGCGATCACCGGCTGTGTCGGCCCTCGACACAACTTGCGATATAAGGACTTTACCGAGAATTTCCCGGAGTTGGTGAGCGCCCAACTCACCGAATCAGGCTGATCCGAAAGACCCACCGGTTCAATTAAGTGCATCAATGCCACGAGGCTAGCCTGCTCGGGTCCGTTGAGCTCTCGCTTGAACTAGATCGTCGGAGGCGTCGCGTCAAGCACCTCCGCCACCGATGCCGCCGTGTTAACAGCAATATCGTACAACTCCCGGAATTCAATCCAAAGGGATTGGGTACCTATCCAAAGGTCAGTCCAGAAACGCGCGGATCTGCCGTTCCCAACCGCAAATTTTGCCCCCATGGCAAAGGCAGGTTTGAGCAGCTGAAGGTCATTCCAAAATGGAAAGCCCCTCGCCCTTCCTTCGAAAAAATTCCCGGTCGGGAAGTATTTGGCCCTAAGGAGGTCGGCCCACAACCCTGCGGCCCCCTGGGTGATTTTCCAAATCCATTTGCACATCAGCGCGATGTTAAGCCACCTGGAATTGGTGATCCCAAGACCGCCCAAGTCCTTGGGCCGGCACACCCAGGCCCATTTAACCATGTGGTATTTATGGTGCGGGCCAGTTCCTTCCCAAAAGAACTTGGCTCGCGGCGTGTCAAACTTGGCATGGACCCCTTCCGCCAGTAAAAACAGGCCCATTGCAAACATAGGCAGTGAAGACATGCTTGAGTTAGTGAGCACTAGCCTCGCCGCTTTTGACAAAAATTTACCCCGCCAAGGGCAGACCCTAGTCCTCACTTTAGCGCATAGAGGATCCCAATCCTCTATCATGGGTCGTTTGGTACCTACCGGAAGGCCTAGATAAACAAACGGGAATTTGCCCACTTTGCAGTTGAGCAAATCCGCAACGCGCTTTCCTTCCTCGGCCTCGATCCCCATCGAGAGCACCTCACATTTGTGGAAGTTGATTTTGAGGCCCGACATAAGCTCAAAACTGAGCAAAATCACCTTGACTGCCGCAATGCTATGTATGTCCGGACGAAACAGCAGGAGCGTGTCGTCCGCATACTGCAGATGGGTCACTCCCCCTGGAATGAGATGGCCAACCAACCCTTTGATGTGACCAGCCTCGGCCGCTTTCCTCAACATTGAGGACAGCGCGTCCACAACAAAATTGAACAGGAGGGGGGAGAACGGGTCCCCTTGCCTGAGGCCTCGCTTATTCCGGAAGAAGTGCCCTACTTCTCCGTTCACCGAGATAGCAGTCTGTCCTCCCGAGACCAACTGCATTACACGGTGAACCCAGACCGCGGAAAACCCCCGACTGATTAACACCTGGAGGAGGAAGTTCCAATTAACCCAGTCGTAGGCCTTTTCGAAGTCTATCTTTAACAGCACCGCCGGTTCCTTCGTGCGTTTGAGCTCGTGGATAATCTCCTGTAAGGCCAGAGGACCTTCCAGGATATTGCGGCCGCAAATGAACGCAGATTGGTTGCAGTGGATCACGCGATGAGCAATCGGAACTAACCTAGTGGCAGACGCTTTGGCACATATTTTAAACGGAACGTTGATAAGCGTAATGGGATGGAACTGCCTGATATCGTCAGCCCCTTGTACCTTTGGGATGAGCGATAACACTCCAAAGTTAAGGCGCGAGATGTCTACCGACCCGCGCATAAACCCGTTACAGATCTCGAAGATCGGGCCCCTAAGTAAGGGACAAAATCTTTTAAACATGGCCACCAGCCACCCATCCGGGCCGGGGGCCGTGTCCGTCTTCATACTCATAAGCGCGGCATCGATTTCCTCGGGAAGGAACGCTAGCCCCAGCCCCTCGTTCTCGCAGTCCAGCACCGGTTGCCCTGCATCCCACACATCCGGAGACAGGCCAGCCCTCTGATCCTCACGCGTCCCCATCAGCTTAATATAGACCTCATAGATATGCCGAGAAATGTCCTCTTGGCGCAACAGGAGCCCCTGCTCCGATTGCAGTCTAAGGATAGAGCATTTACGTCGTCGGCCATTAGCATAAGCCTGGAAGTATTTGGTATTAGCATCCCCTTTGAGGACCCATTTCAAACCACTACGGCGACGCCAATATTCTTCCTCAGCACAAAGCGAAGCTTCGACCTGACCCTCCAGGTTGTATTGATGGGCCCATTCCGTCTCTGTAAGGTCCCGAGCGTTAGCCTGGGCATCAATCGTAGCGATCTCCGCCAGGATTGCAGCTCTGTGTGCTTTGTCAGCCCTCCCCAGGTTAGCACCCCATCCCTTGAGACTAGCCCTGAGTCGACCACCTACAGCGTTCCAAAATTCCATTGGACCATGGTGGGGCCCTAGTTGACTCACACACACCCTCCACTTCTCCCTGAAGAGTTCCTCGAAGCCTGGCGCATCCAACCAGGCCGTTTCGAAGAAAAAATGAAGGTTTTGGTGCACTCTATCCTCCCCAGAGGAGTATACCAGTGGTACATGGTCCGACCCAATACGAGTCTCCGCAACCAGAGTGCAGAGGGGGAAACCCATTTCCCACTCCGGAGACATGAACACCCGATCTAGCAATGAGCGTACCGGATCTAATTGCTTGTTTGTCCAGGTGAAATGAGCGCCCGTTCTAGCCACCTCCCTGAGGGCCATCGAAGCGATCGCAACATTAAACATGGCCACCCGAGGCCAGTTTATATTGTTATTACTCTTATCCGCTCTCGACCTTATCAGATTAAAGTCGCCGCCAACAAGGACCGGGAGCGCCGCCCCAGTCACAGAGCAAACTTTGGCTTGGAGTTCTCCCAAGAACTCCGCCAATCTCGCGTGATCGGCCGGCCCATAGACCTGAATGATAACCAATTCCTGTCGCGAGGCCCTAACCCTAAAATGCGCGGAAATAAAAAACGAGCCAGCGTCCCAGGCAATGATCTCATACAGCGGGCGGTTTAAGCCCAGCAGCTGAGCACCGGAGTGCCCAATCGCCGGAACGTGATGCCACTCAAAGCGCTCCAGTGGATCAATAGTGACCAACTCATGGAAACGGAAATCACCCTTGATAGTTTCCTGAAGCCCCACGATATTGACGTCCTCTCTACGCATGTACTCCTTAAGTTGCGTCCGACGCCCCGCGTGGCCAAAGCCACGAATGTTCCAAAAGATGGCCCTCATCTAGATAATCCGATTGCGGAGCCGGACACCGGCGAGGTGACCGCCTTAGCCACGCGCCTCACCTTGCCACGGCAAGGTGAGGGAGGGAGTGCAACCCATGTTGCCTGATCCCCCTCTTCGGGCACGGAAAGAGCCGCGGTGATCCCTCCCTCGGGCTCACCGGGTCTCTGGGCAACGCGTGCTGCCGCAGCAGCCGCTAGCGCTGCCTGTGCCGTCTCCTTGGCGCAAACAAGCGAAATAAGCTCCCTGACTCCACCCTCACACGAAGCCACCACACCGCTCGCATCTAACACCTCATGCAAGTGCTCATCCGAAAAGGAATCAAGAACCGTAAAACGAGGCGGGGGATTACCTGAGATCTCCATGTTCTTCTGCGCGACGACATGTTTCCTTTGGCCCCCTTGGAGCGCGAGCTTGTGCGGACCGGAGCCGCCGGCACCATCTTGGTTTGCTTGGCCTTGACGATCGGCGCCGTCTTGGTCGCCGCTTGCAGCATCTGATCTGCGACGGATGGCAAGGTTGGGGCCGCCAGAGCCATGACCGACTTGCCAGGCGTGGGAGGCGCACCCAGCGAGTCCATTGCACGCACCACCTCCGCGCTGACCTTGCGCACTGCCGTCTTCTTCATCAGCTTGACCGAGCCGCTCAGAGTGGAGCCATGCCCACCGGACGCCGGAGGACCCACTGAATGGTGTCGAGGTGGGGTGGGGGAGAGCACGGCCGGCGAGTCACCACCTCCCACACCCTCCATCGGGGCCGGGGCTGCGCCCAGGGGGGAGAGGAAACCGACCCCATGTTGGAGCCATACTGGTTGGGGATCGAGAGAGACATCCCCTCGTGGCTCGACCCCAACACAGCCCGCAGCCCCGCGATTCCTTCCACCGGCACGGCAGGGCCCGCCGCAGAGATGCCAAGCTTGTCCCAGGCAACGGTGTCGATGGAGTCATCCTCCTCCATGCTGGCGTCATGGTCCTGGTCCGCATCCTTGCGCTTGTCCTTGTCCTGATCCCCCGGACCCCCACCCGTAGGGGCGGGAGAGCAGGGGCCGCCGTGCGTGGCTGGTCCACCTCCGGCTCGAGCTTTATGGAGTAACCCTTGCCATTGAACCAGATTTGCACAGAACCACACAACTTGGCCGGCACCCGACAGGCAAACTTCATTCGCACCGGGCCCGAGCGGATAAGGGACACTTCATCCACCACCACCGGCCGGCCGATCATAGTCATGGCCGCCATCAGCCTGTCCACGCGCCGCTGCTTCGGAGGCACCCCCAGAGCTTCACCCAAACCTCCGGCATCGCAAGCGCCTTTGGCTCGGCGAGGACCGCGTCCCGGATGTCCGCAGTGATGTTGTTGATGGAAAGAAAAAGCTTCCCGCTGCGCGTCGCCATTCGGAGCATGACAGGGTCCGGGAACGCCACTGAGAAACAGTCCGTGTCGAACGGCGCCACCTGCCAGTCCCACTCTCCCTCAAAGATATGGGAAAGTTCGGCCTCGAGGATCTCCTTTGTCAGGCCGCCGGGCGCCGCCGACACCAGGGCCGCGTTGGCCCCCAGCAGTCCTACCGCCGCCGCATCCGCCTCCTCCGGGAATTGCAGGCAGAAGAAACCGCCACCCGCAAATGCGTGGCCCATGGTCTGGAGCACGAGCGGCCTGCCGCGCGTGGGGCAGTAGGCCGAGGCGTGCCCCTCGTTGCTGCAGAGCATGCAGAGCTGCTTGAACCCGCACTCGTTCTGGTAGTGGCCCGTGCGCCCGTAGCGGAAGCACTCTGGCCCACCCACGTCCTCGACGGGGATGGGCTCCGCCGCCGTGCCATTGGAAGCGGAGGGCTTGGAGGTCTTGGAAGGGGCCGGCATCGCCGGCTTGTGCTTCTTCGCCTTCTGCTTGGGATAGGGGTCGCCGACGCGGTCCCCTCCGGAGGGGAGGAAGGATTCCTTGCGCTTGAGCTCCAGCCCCTTCTTCTTGTACGCCTCTTTCTTCTTCTGCTTTCTCTCTTGCTCCTTGTGCCACCACGCTGGGGGAGGCCCCCAGCCGCCCTCCTCGCCTGCTCGCTCCGCCGCGCGCGCTTTTGCTTGGGCGCGCAGATCCCACTCGCGGCGTCTCTCCGCCTCCGGATCCGGCACCGCCCGCTTGTCCGCACGCCGCTCTGCCGTGGAGCCCATGGCGACCACCTCGGCGAAGGATCGGAGAAGGGGAGGAGGGGGCAGTGGAGGGGAAAGGGATCTGGCGGATCCACCGAAGCGTTGCACCTCGGCAGGAGTGGCTGGAAACCATAGTGCGCTGTCGGATGCCCCGCGGCGAATCCACAGCCACTTAAGTACTGCCCGCTCCGAGGCCAGGCCGGGCTTGGGCTTTTCCACGCTACCCCACGTCTCTACACAGCCCACCTTCGGACGCAGCCCCGTCTTCGCGGGGCAACCGTCCAGGCCCGCTCTAGGCCCAGACCGACCAGCGTGCCCAACCCTAGGCCAGGGATCGGCCGCCTCCTCCGACGCCGCCGCCGCCCCTGCGATCGCCGGCGCCGCCAACCCGGGACTCACCAGCCGCGCCGGCGCAGGTCCCGAGTCCCTCGGAGGGGAATCAGCCCGCGAGCAGACCGCGTCCGCCAAGACGCCTCCCGCAGCGCCAAGACGCACTAACGACGCTGCCCGACACCCCTGGTCGGCGAGCATCGTGGCCGCCAGCGCAAAGGCCCGCCGCCGCCGCCGTGAGCGAGCCCCCTAGCTCCTCAGCCCGAGCCACGAACGCGCCCAGCGACGGCCGGCTCGCCTCGGCACGCCCGGCCCCGCCATCGCTCGACTCCGCCTCCGACTGCTCTTCGTCGCTTCCCTCCGCCAGAGCCCAGAAACGGCTCCCCGACCAGCGCGGCGCCGTTTCCGCGCCCAAGGTCGCCTCCGGTAGCGCCCGCGCCGACCGGCCCGGCGACCTCACCAACGACCAGGTCGACGGCTCGACGAGGCCGGCGGGCAGAGCCGTGTCGCCCTCCGCGTCGCCTCTCGAGTCGCCCTTCCGTACCAGAGCCGTTGGAGCCATCTTTTTCACTCTCAACCTGAACTCAGGGGTGATGGGAAATGGCTAGCATGTTACAGAAAAATGGAAGTGAAAGAAGGGAAGAGTCCATCTGAGGGAACCAATCTCACATCAAATGTGGTTAATTTGGAGGGTGAGCAGCGCCCACTTGCTGGTCATGATAAGGCTAAAACTGCTGGTAAAGGCAAGACAAGAGAAGTCTCACAGGATCTAGGAGAAAAGTTAGACAAGTTCATTGAGGTTAGCAGTCAGTCTATGGAAGAGCGCCAAAAGGTGATGGAGACCCAGGTGTTTCTTTCAAATCGACAGCTTGAAACTGCAAAGATCACCAGAAAGACAAAAATGTTGGAAGTTTATCAAAATCTGCTCTTAGCTGACACGTGTGGTATGGATGATTCTGCAAAAGCTGGGCGGGCTAAAGCTTTGAAGAGTATGGAATCTACGCTATTTCCCGAAGAAGATTTAGGTATAAGCAAAATTTTAAAATATCCTTTTTTCTACGCTATTTTCTAAAGGAGATTCAGCTACTGACTATTTTATTTGTCTAATTTTTGACAAGGTGATCAAGGGGAATAGCAATAAAGCATACCAAAGGATAGATTGTTCAGCTACTACATGATTCCTTTCAGCTACTGCATGATCTATGAACCTGATTTTTGTTATCTCGGTCAGATATGTGAAGTTTTTCTTAGAAGTTAATTGCGAACCTGATGGTTTATCGTCTCGGCCAGTATCATTTTTTTAGATCACTCTGTGGACGTGACGGTACTGTGTGAACGTGATGGTTTTGCTGGAATTTAGTCTATATTGGGCAGCCCAATAACTATTTCAGAAATTCCTAATAAATCATAGAGGCCCACTTAGCCCATTTGTGCAAGGCAAGGGATACTACTAAAGTTTAGTCCCACATGGCTAGTCTAGTGGGAGTTGGACCTCCTTATAAGGGAGGTTCTTTCCCTACTTGTACGAGCATGAGAACAAGAGGGACATCCACGCGCGCTCCTCCTCCTCCGTCGCCCGCCGCGCCGCGGGTTGCGGGAATGAACCGAGCCGATGTCCAATTTTTGCCACGCACTACGGGTATACGAAAGGTCATTTGCGGCAGTGGACACCCTTCGCGTGCCGCCTGTTCACTTCGCCTCCCTCCCATCGCAGCCTGTTCGCATCCATCTCTTGTGTCTATATAAGAGAGGTCGCTCCTCTCTAGAGAGACACATCAGAAGGTCCTCCTCCTCTCGCCACACAAGTTCCATTCTCTGTGCTGCTGTTGTCTTCCTCATCCCGGCTTGCGGCGTGCACCGCGAGTCGGGACAGTAGGGCTCCGGAACCGCACCTTTTGAGTCCTGTACGGGAGAAGGGTGATAAGGTTTTTGGGGAGCGCTCTGCGCGACTACTGGCTGCTTCATCACGGACGATCCGGTCGCCGACGACTACTTCCCCTACGACGACTTCTTCCCTGACGTCTACAACCTCCTCGACGACATGGCTGGCGAGGACACCGACCCCAAGTCCAGTGCTACTGCTGCTACTGTCCCGTATGTCTTCTTCTTTCTGTCACATGTTCTGTCACATGTCCTACCACAGTTACCTCTACTAGTACTTGCCCTACGTATGTTAGATTCTACTTCATATATGCAACTAGTTCTACTGTCTGCTATAGATATGTTAGGCTACGGTTCATATATGCAGAAGCTATTTACCTTCACTCTGTCAGAACGCATGACTTGCTTTATCTCTACTATTTTACTCATGCTTTATCTAGTATTTCTGTTAATAAAATCATTTGGGAAATTGCTCATATTTCCAACAATCCAAAAACCTTATAATAGGCAATTTACCTCGAATGGTTTTGCTGCTTCCATGAGACCTCCTATGTTTGAGGGTATCCACTATAAGAGGTGGCGCGTGAGAGCAGTCTTATGGTTTCAAACCATGAGTTGCTATGACGCCACGCTTGGCAAACCTGAAGGAGAGCTTGATGCTCAAAAAGCACAAGCTTTTCAGAAAATGGATACTCTGTTTAAGGCTGCTCTCTTGAGTGTTCTTGGAGAGAATATAGTTGATGCTTATCGCCAATTGATAATGGAAAAGATATGTGGGATGCACTCGAGGCCAAGTTTGGGGTCTCGGATCTTGGCAATGAGCTGTACATCATGGAGCAATTCTATGATTACAGGATGGTCAAGAGCGCCCGTGGTTGAGCAAGCTCATGAGATCTGATGCTTGCTAGAGAACATGAGCACTTGGTTGTACGCCTACGGACAAGTTTGTTGCGGGGTATCATCACTAAGCTTCCTCCTTCATGGAGGAACTTTGCTACCTCATCAAGCATAAGAGGCAGGAGTTTTCCGTCCCCAATCTCATTGGCACTCTTGATGTGGAAGAAAAGGCGAGAGCAAAGGACACACGTGCTCAAGGTATTGAGGGAGGATCTAGTGCCAATGTGGTACAGAAGCAGAACTTCCAGCCCCACAAGTTCAAGAACAAGGGCAAGTTTGAGGGTAAAGCAAAGTTTGATGGGAAGAACAAGGCTGTGCAACACACGAACTTCAAGAAGAAGAATGGCAAGAAGAAAGGTGCTTGTCATGTGTGTGGAGATCCTGATCATTGGGCTCCTAGTTGCCCCAATCGCTATGACAAGCGTCATCCTGAGAAAGGCGGCAAGACTGCTAATGTTGTTATCGGAGACATTGACATGAAGGATGCTGGGTATGGTATATTTCCCACTATTCTTTCAGTATGACATTCTCCTGATTGGTTAATTGACACGGGTGCTAATGTGCATGTATGCGGTGATATTTCCATGTTTTCGTCTTATCGGATCATAGGGACTTCAACCGTCTTGATGGGCAACGGTTCAAGTGCTTCGCTCATGGTGTTGGCACGGTCGATCTGAAGTTTACTTCGGGAAGATCGTCTTGGTCAAGAACGTGCATTATGTCCCTCCGTCAATAAAAATCTTGTTAGCGGATCTCTTCGTGTAGAGATGGCTACAAGCTTGTCTTTGAGTCGAATAAATTTGTAATATCCAAGTATGGAACCTTTGTCGGTAAAGGCTATGAGTCGGGAGGCCTGTTTCGCTTATCCTTATCGACGCTTGCAATAAAGTTGTTAATCATATTTGCAACAATAGTGAATCAAATGTGTGGCATTCATGACTTTGTCATGTTAACTTTGGTTGCATGTCGCGACTAGCGAAGTTGAACTTAATCCCTAGTTTTACCACCGTTAAGGGATCTAAGTGTCAAGTGTGTGTGCAAGCTAAGCAACCTCGTAAATCTCACGGATCATGGAGACGAGAAATCTTGCACCACTAGAACTTATACATTCAGATCTATGTGAAATGAATGGTGTTTTGACAAAAGGTGGAAAGAAATATTTCATGACGTTAATTGACAACTCCACTAGATACTGCTGTGTGTATCTTCTGAAATCTAAGGATGAGGCTTTGAGCTTTTTCAAGATCTATAAAGCTGAAGTGGAAAACCAACTTGATCGAAAAATCAAGAGGCTTAGGTCCGACCGTGGTGGAGAGTATTTTTCCAATGAATTTGATGCTTTTTGTGCGGAACATGGTATAATCCATGAGAGGACGCCTCCCTACTCACCTCAGTCAAATGGGGTGGCCGAAAGAAAGAACCGTACTCTAACTGATTTGGTTAACGCCATGTTAGACACATCGGGTCTCTCCAAGGCATGGTGGGGGGAGGCGATATTGACAGCATGTCATGTCCTAAATCGAGTTCCCACAAAGAACAAAGAGATAACTCCATTCGAGGAATGGGAGAAGAAAAGGTTAAAACTCTCTTATCTGCGAACATGGGGTTGTTTGGCGAAAGTCAATGTTCCAATTCCAAAGAAGCGGAAGCTTGGACCAAAGACTGTGGATTGTGTTTTCTTGGGATATGCTTTTCATAGCATTGGCTATAGATTCTTGGTTGTAAAATCTGAGGTACCTGACATGCACGTTGGTACGATCATGGAGTCGAATGATGCGACTTTCTTTGAAGATATCTTTCCCATGAAGGATATGGCTACCTTATCTAATCGAGGAGATGCCTAGTTCATCGAATCAGAAAGCGATTACAATTCTTGAACCTGCCATTTCGATGGAACACTTTGAAAGTCCTGTGGAGGAAAACAATGAAGTCCCTACTAGGAGCAAGAGACAGAGGACTGCAAAGTCCTTTGGTGATGATTTTCTTGTGTATCTCATAGATGACACTCCAGTTCTATTTCAGAGGCCTATGCATCCAAGATGCCGACTCTTGGAAGGAAGCAGTTAAAGCGAGATGGATTCCATCTTGGCAAATGAAACTTGGGAGATAACTGATCGTCCTTATGGGTGCAAACCTATAGGATGCAAATGGGTATTCAAGAAGAAGCTTAGGCCTAATGGTACTATCGAAAAGTACAAGGCTCGGCTCGTGGCTAAGGGTTATACCCAAAAGGAAGGTGAAGACTTCTTTGATACTTACTCACCTGTGGCTCAACTGACCACTATTCGAGTTCTACTTTCACTAGGTGACTCACATGGTCTTCTCGTTCATCAAATGGATGTTAAGACTGCTTTCCTAAATGGAGAGTTGGATGAGGAAATTTATATGGAACAACCAGATGGGTTTGTAATAGATGGTCAGGAAGGGAAAGTGTGCAAGTTGCTGAAGTCTTTGTATGGACTGAAGCAAGCACCCAAACAGTGGCATGAGAAGTTCGAAAGAACTTTAACAGCTGCAGGCTTTGTTGTGAACGAAGCTGACAAATGTGTGTACTATCGCCATGGTGGGGGCGAGGGAGTTATGCTTTGCTTGTATGTTGATGACATACTGATTTTGGAACAAATCTGAATGTTATTAAGGAGGTCAAGGATTTCCTATCTCGCTGTTTTGAGATGAAGGATTTAGGAGTGGCTGATGTCATTCTGAACATCAAGTTGTTGAGAGATGATGATGGTGGGATTACATTGCTTCAATCTCACTATGTGGAAAAGATCTTGAGTCGCTTTGGCTATAGTGACTGCAAGCCCTCTCCAACACCATATGATGCTAGGGTGCTGCTCCGAAAGAATCGAAGAATTGCTAGAGATCAATTGAAGTATTCTCAGATTATTGGCTCGCTTATGTACTTAGCGGTGCTACAAGACGACATCTCTTTTGCTGTTAGCAAGCTGAGCCAGTTTGTCTCAAAACCAGGAGATGTGCATTGAAAGCTCTAGAAAGAGTTTTGCGTTATTTGAAAGGCATGCAAATTATGGAATTCACTACACCGGCACCCAAAGGTGCTTGAAGGGTATAGTGACTCAAACTGGATCTCGATCTTGATGAGATAAAGGCCACGAGCGGATATGTGTTCACTCATGGAGGTGGCGCTGTTTCTTGAAGTCTTGCAAGCAGACCATCTTAACGAGGTCAACAATGGAAGCAGAACTCACAGCACTAGATACAGCTACGGTTGAAGCAGATTGGCTTCGCCGACTCTTGAATGACTTGCGGTTGTTGAGAAACCTGTACGGGTATCCTTATGAACTGTGACAATCAAACTGTGATCACGAAAGTGAACAGCTCTAAGGATAACATGAAGTCATCAAGACACGCTCGAGAAGGTTAAAGTCTGTCGGGAAAATGAGAAACTCGGAGTTATTGCATTGGATTATATCCAAACGTCTAAAAATCTGGCAGATCCTTTTACTAAGGGTTTATCACGTAATGTGATAGATAATGCATCGAGGGAGATGGGTATGAGACCCACAATATGAGTTGTTCACAGTGGTAACCTATTCTTTGTGATCGGAGATCCCGTGAATTAGATGTGGAAGACAAGCTGTTGGTCAACTGAGAGGAGAGTATCCTTACTATTAAAAGTACCACTCCATGAAGATGCAATACTCTCCTAATCTGCATGGCAGGTTGATGTATATCTTAATGTGTTCTAAGTGGCTCTTTGAAGCAGAGATGTTGTCCTGCAGAACATCTTTTGAAGAACACACCTATATGAGTCTGATTGTCAAACGTCGCAATCTATGAGATAGGGTTCTCTCTAGTAAACTCATGAAAGGTCACGGAGTATGACGCATAAGCTCCACCCGCGGGGAAGACCCACGGTAGCCACGTATCGGTCAAGGCTTTATGTGAAGCTAGATTCGCAGAAAACTTGGAGTTCAAGGCCCAGTCCACTGTTCAAGTTGCTTACTAGTGTAGCATAGAGTTCTACGTGGAAGTTCAACTTAACAGTCTCCACTGCAGATCGGTATATAAAAGCAGTGTTTTGGAACCAAAGGCAAATTTGTGTGCCTCTCGGGATCTGGTGGGGATTGCTGGAATTTAGTCTATATTGGGCAGCCCAATAACTATTTGAGAAATTCCTAATAAATCCTAGAGGCCCACTTAGCCCATTTGTGCAAGGCAAGGGATACTACTAAAGTTTAGTCCCACATTGCTAGTCTAGTGGGAGTTGGACCTCCTTATAAGGGAGGTTCTTTCCCTACTTGTACGAGCATGAGAACAAGAGGGACATCCACGCGCGCTCCTCCTCCTCCGCCGCCCGCCTCGCCTCGCCTCGTCACGACGCGCCGCGGGTTGCGGGAATGAGTCGAGCCGATGTCCAATTTTTGCCACGCACTACGGGTATACGAAAGGTCACTTGGGAGCTGGAAAGTTTTGCGGCAGTGGACAATTAATATGAACGGTGCACCCTTCACGTGCCGCCTGTTCACTTCGCCTCCCTCCGTTGCTTCACCTCCCATCGCAGCCTGTTCGCATCCATCTCTTGTGTCTATATAAGAGAGGTCGCTCCTCTCCAGAGAGACACATCAGAAGGTCCTCCTCCTCTCGCCACACCAGTTCCATTCTCTGCGCTGCTGTTGTCTTCCTCATCCCGGCTTGCGGCGTGCACCGCGAGTCGGGACAGTAGGCCTCCGGAACCGCACCTTTTTAGTCCTGTACGGGAGAAGGGTGATAAGGTTTTTGGGGAGCGCTCTGCGCGACTACTGGCTGCTTCATCACGGACGATCCGGTCGCCGACGACTACTTCCCCGACGACGACTTCTTCCCCGACGTCGACAACCTCCTCGACGACATGGCTGGCGAGGACACCGACCCCAAGTCCAGTGCTACTGCTGCAACTGTCCCGTATGTCTTCTTCTTTTTGTCACATGTTCTGTCACATGTCCTACCAGTTACCTCTACTAGTACTTGCCCTACATATGTTAGATTCTACTTCATATATGCAACTAGTTCTACTGTCTGCTATAGATATGTTAGGCTACGGTTCATATATGCAGAAGCTATTTACCTTCACTCTGTCAGAACGCATGACTTGCTTTATCTCTACTATTTTACTCATGCTTTATCTAGTATTTCTGTTAATAAAATCATTTGGGAAATTGCTCATATTTCCAACAGGTTTGGTGTCCCAGCTAGCTACTCTAATTTGCATGTCAATTATGTGGACGTGATGCTTTGGTGTCTCTGCCGGTTTCCCTTTTTTTTTTGTTCAATGAGTGAAGCTGAATCGTTTCAGTTTCTGCTTTCACATGAATCGTTTGGGTGGAGTGTGCTATATATGCAGGCCTATGCCATCTCCTTTCCTCACTCCTTACGGTTCTCCACTTCTTTCCCTCTTCTACAACCAACTGATGCTTCGGATGGTGAACCAGTCTGACATGGAAGCTGAAGCAAGCATCATCGATCCTTCCTCCATCTACACGCTAGATGACTACCTTCTCCAGAAGGACATCTTAGACTCCTTCTCCATGGAGATCGTAATGGAAGTGAAGGCAAGCCTGGAAGATGAAGCAAGATCAAGCAGAAGTGGCCCACGGATTTACGTGAATAGGCCACGCGGAGAAGCCGCTGAGCAGTTGGTACGAGACTATTTCTGTGATAACCCTCTCTATTCCAGCAAAGTATTTCGTAGAAGATTCCGGATGAGAAGACCTCTTCGAGCGTATTGTACATGCACTAGGCGAGTGGTCCCCGGAGTTCGCACAAAGGAAAGATGCTCTTGACGGTGATGGACTCTCTCCATTGCAGAAATGCACGTCGGCTATTCGCCAATTGGCATTTGGTACTCCGGCAGATGCTCTCGATGAGTACCTCAAGATTGCGAGTGCACTTCAATTAAGTGCTTAAAACTGTTTGTCGAAGGCGTGATTCATATATTCGGTGGTGAGCATATGCGAAGACCCAATGTCGACGATGTGCAGCGCTTACTTGATCTTGGAGAGAGGCGGGTTTCCTGGCATGTTTGGAAGCCTCGACTGTATGCATTGGCATTGGGAGAAATGTCCCACGTCATGGAGGGGGCAATTCACCAGCGGGTATAAAGGTGGCCCTACTCTTACTCTTGAGGCGGTTGCTTCTCACGATCTTTGGATATGGCATGCTGTTTTTGATGTTGCCGGATCCAACAACAACATTAACGTGCTTAATCAATCGACATTGTTCACTGAGCAACTAAAAGGGCAAGCTCCTCGAGTGAACTATAGTGTCAATGAGAAGGAATATCAACTTGGTTATTACCTTGTAGATGGAATATATCCTGAATGGGACGCATTCGTGAAGTCAATACCGATGGCTCAAACGGCAAAGCACAAGTTGTTCGCTGAATATCAAGAAGGAGCAAGGAATGACGTGGAACGTGCATTTGGTGTGCTCCAACCACGAAACAATAAATGAAGCCATTTATGTTATCACACCTATGATACTACCCACTATGATGGTAGTAACAAAGACTAGTATGATATGCTACTCACCACTATGGCCGGCCTTATGGGGGCAGAAACGTATGACAGAGGCATTAAACCTCGTGTACGTGGTTACCAAACTGCCAAATTTGTAGAGATTATTTAGCTGTCGGCAATGGATCCCGGCAAAAAATAAAAAGATTCTTTACCACGTTTAATTTGTATAGATATCAATTAGCGGCCCGTAAGTGATGCGGCTGCCTGTATAAATAGGACAACCCACGGCCCGCATTTTCATCTCCCACTAGCACGTCGACGTCTCTCTCTCTCACCACAGCACTTGTCCCCTTTTCTTGTTCTTTTGTGCTTGCCAAGAGGAAGGAGGAGAGATGGAGGCCAAGAAGTTGAGGGTGTGCGCCATTGCCACCCTGTGCGTGCTCCTGCTCGTGCTGCCCGAGCAGTTCGCCGCCAAGTCCAAGTTCTGCGAGTGCTACGAGGACTGCTACCGTCAATGCAGGCACCACATCCTGCGATTCGCCTGCGTTCCGTTCTGCTCCAACAAGTGCAGCCCCAACCAGGCCGCCGCCGGCGGTGACCACGACTGGTGCAGGGCGGCCTATGCAAAGTCAAAATCTGCAGCCAGTTGGAACCGTCCGGTAAGACAACGATGGAACCATCTCATTCTGGCATTTCATTAATTTGTTCCGTTTCTTTGTCTTATTATTTTCATGAACAGCGTTGGAGCAATGTTCTTCTTCTTATGGTTTTGCGATTTGCAGAGGACGAATGCAATCGTGGCTGCTTCTAGGAGTTTGGTCTTAATAAAAGGGCTGGCCGACCATGATCGTTCATATGATGTTGAACGGACGTGATAGTAGCAGCAAATCGATAAAAGTGGCGCGCGTACGTGTGTCCACAACTACAACAAGAAATGTAGCCATAGTTAGAACTTCCAAGATTTGAAGAGTTTTCCACTCAAAAAAAGTTTTAACAGTTTGTCGATTGGTGCATCATATCATGTAGCACGGCTTTGATTGTAGCAGCAAATATAATAATAAAAGCGGTTTAGTTTTGATTCTGCATATCACTTATGTGTGGATGTTATCGTGATACCTGTAAGCTTTTTGGTTTTTATTTGGTCTATATATGGAGATGGCAAACAAATTTCATTTTTTTTCCTGAGCTGACTCATGAAAGGAGAAACGAATGCCCTAGTAGAGCATACAAATCATCATGCAGCAATCAGCGATGCGATGTATTTATCCGTGTGAATTCCAAACACAAATGAAATTGTTATGAAAAAAAGCGATTTGACTGATCATTAACAAAGATGTCTTTTGTCTTAAAAACTCTTGACCAATGCACCTATGACCTTTTTATGTAGAAGAATAGTTGCATGAAAGGTCTTCTAGCTTTATGCAGAGTTCATGTTTCTACTTCTGAAACAGAGCAAATTCCTGGTCTGACAGTTCAGATGGGTGTGTAAATTGTTAGAGCAACTCTAGCAGAGTGATCATATTCGTTGTTGCTATATTGCATATGGAATGGGCGACATAATCTTTTGGAGGCTGGACAGACGGCGTGCATACTTGAGTCACCATATCTCAGCCTCCATAATTTTCTTACATACGGAACTTATCTGTCACTATCTACATACTTATTCTCCAATTTCTTCGCTTCTACTTCCCTTCATCATCAACAGCCGGCGGTGACGAAGTCGACGCCATTGGTAACGGACGCGATGAGGGTGAGGATGACCACGAGCACGACGGCGAGGACGAGCACAAGCACTGAGGGTGAGGATGATTCCGACGGTGGTGCTTTTTGGGTGGTGGGGTACCGATTCTAGCGGCGGCAACTCGATTTCGATGGCAGTAATGCTTGAAATCAGTGGAAGTCCCATCTAAAGCTTAGTATAATTTTGAACAATGAGGGCGATTCCAGTCCTCATCAACGATGAAGGCGACCTCTCCTCCTTTGAGAGTGGCACCCACTTTAGGTTATGGACAGCAGGAGGGAACTAGAGGTTATGGAAAATTGGGAGAGAAGTGGATGTTGTGGGCAGCGGGGATATGAGCTACTTAGGACATGGGATGGTTGGTGAAATATATTGCCCACCTTCCTTCGGACTTTTGGATGAGTTGGCTGGAGCATGAATTTAATATAGTATCAGAGCCAAGAGGTTTTGAGTTCAAGACCCTGTCAACGCAGTATTAAATAAAACGATTATGCTGCCTACATCGATCCCACGTCTAAGGACTAAAATAGTCTAGACGTGAGGAGGAGTGTTAAAATATATTGCCCACCTCCCTCCATCAATTCAGACTTTTGGATAAGTTGGCTGGAGCATGAATTCAATATTTATATCTGCGGGCAGCAGAAATCATGACAGGAATGGCCGTGGACAAGTGGCACGTTGGTGGTCGCCACTAGTTGACATGCTTCACGGGGCCATGGGCGTCTGACCATCCACGCCATCTACGCCATTGACCACAGCACTTGTCTCCTTTTCTTGTTCTTTTGTGCTTGCCAAGAGGAAGGAGGAGAGATGGAGGCCAAGAAGTTGAGGGTGTGCGCCATTGCCGCCCTGTGGGTGCTCCTGCTCGTGCTGCCAGGGCAGGTCGCCGCAAGTCCAAGTTCGGCGAGTGCTACGAGGACTGCTACCGTCAATGCAGGCACCACATCCTGCAATTCGCCTGCGTTCCGTTCTGCTCCAACAAGTGCAGCCCCAACCAAGCCGCCGCGGCCAGCGGTGCCCGCGACCGGTCCAGGGAGGCCTGTGCCAAAGTTAAAATCTGCGGCCAGTCGGATCCGTCCGGTAAGAAGACGATGGAACCAACTCACTCTCGCATTTCATTAATTTGTTCAGCTTGTTTGTTTTATTTTCATGAACAGCGTTGGAGGCAATGTTCTTCTTATGGTTTTGCGATTTGCAGAGGACGAATGCAATCGTGGCTGCTTCTAGGTTTGGTCTTAATAAGAGGGCTGGCCGACCATGATCATTCATATGTTGTTGAACGGACGTGATTGTAGCAGCAAATCCATAAAAGTGGAGTGTGTCCACAACTGCAACAAGAAATGTAGCCATAATTAGAACTTTCAAGATTTGAAAAGTTTTCCATTCAGAAAAAATATTTGAACAGTTTGTCGATTGGTGCATCATATTCCCTCCGTTCCAAAATATAGTGTTTCCTCTATTCCCATGCTTCAACTTTGAGCATAAATTTAACCAACAAGACCGACTGCGGCGAGAGCAAAAGTTATACCAATGATTTCATATTCAAAAGAAGTTTTCGATTATATAATTTTTTCTCCCGCCGTAGTCGGTCTTGTTGGTGAATTTATGGTCAAAGTTAGACCTCGGGAAACTGAAATGAAGCAAATATAATAATGAAAGGGGGTTTAGTTTTGCTTCCGCATATGGATCACTTCTGTGAACGTTGTTATCGCGATACGTATAATTAAGCGTTTGGTTTTGATTCGGTCTATCGAGATGCCAAACAAATTTCATTTCAGTTTCCTAAGCAAACCAGTGAAAAAAAATAGCACACTATAACATTTTATGCAATGTCTTGCCAAATAAATCAATGCATGGTGTCGATATAGCACGCTAATAGCATATTTTAAGGGTCATGCTATTATGTCATAGCACGTTATTTATTTTTTGCGAGAAAGCCTCCAACCTATTCATCTTCAATCATGGCATTACAGCGAACACCAGAAATAATAATAAAATCATCTGAATCCATATACCATCTAGCGACGACTACAAACACTGAAGCGAGTCGAAGGTGCGCTGTCACCATCGCCCTTCCCTCGCCGGAGCCAAGCATTTCATTGAAGCTAACCTATAAAATGAGAAATGAATGCCCTAGTAGATCATACAAATTCTCATTCTCATACAGCAATCAGCAATGCCATGTATTTATCCGTGCGAATTCCAAACACATTTGAAATTGTGATGACAAAAATACAATTCGGTCGATCATTTCTGAAGATGTCTTTTGTCATAAAAAGTTGGACCAACATGCACCCATGACATTTTTATGTACAAAAATAATTGCATGAAAGGTCTTCTAGCTTTATGCGGAGTTCATGTTTCTACTTATGAAACAGGGCAAATTCCTGGTCTCACGGAGCAGATGGTGTATAAATTGTTAGAGCAACTCTAGTAGAGTTGTCATATTCGCATTCACTACACTTCATATGGAGCACATGACATATAGTTTTGGCGGCTGGACAGAGGACGTGCAAACTCGAGTCACATTCGCAATTGCTATATTGCATATGGACCACACAACATATGTTTTTGGAGACTGGACAGGCGACGTGCAAACTTGAGTCACGATATCTCAGCCTCCATAATTTTTGTACATAAGGAACTTATCTGTCATTGCCTCCAATTTCTTAGCTTCTACTTTTCTTCATCGACTAGTGGAAAAAGGCTCATTTGTCCCGGTTCTGGAACCGGGACTAAAGGGTCAGGACTAAAGCCCATGACCTTTAGTCCCGGTTCGCTCACGAACCGGGATAGATGGGGCTTCACGTGGCCTTTGCGGCGAGCCCCGGCAGAAGGGCCTTTGGTCCCGGTTGGTAACACCAACCGGGACCAAAAGGCATCCACGCGTCATCGCTCAGGAGCTGGGTAATTTTTTTTAAAGCGGGCGGGGGGTGGTGTTTGGGGTTTTGGAGGGTTAATTTAATTAGGGGTTTCATATATTGTGTTACCTAGCTAAAATAGAGACAAATGATGGTAATAAAATACAATTGTGAATATTTTTGCTTATGCGCTTCATACTGTTTTTCAGAGTAGCCCCGCTTATTTTTGGTCGTCTCATTGTAGATGAACTCGCAAACGTAGTATCCACAGAATTCATTTCCTTGATCCTGCCACAAGCACTTTACGAGAAGTAGAGGTCCATCAAACTGATAAGCATGTATGCTAAATGGTATTGATGAAACTAGCTAGAATCAATGGGAGATGCGCGGAACTAGGTACTAGTACTTACTTTCGGGTGTTTAAATGTCAGCTCGGTCGGCAGTCCTGAAGAAATTGCGGTGAACTCTTTTCAAACCTGGCAGACAAAGAAAATAAATACTTGACATCAGGAAATGAACAAAGTTATCGATATGGTGCGATAATGACCGATTGAACTTACTTCTGGAGCATTCGAGTCATGTCCGCATAGTCCTCGGAATCTTTTCGTCTCAAGTATAAGAAGGCTACTTCTCCCTGCTCAAGCTTAATCACTAGGAGAATAAAGTGGAAGCAGTGCACGCATGCACAACTCATCAGTTACATGACTAACCTCGAGTAATAAGGAAAACCGAATATGCACAAGACAGTAACACTCACTTGAAGTTGTAAGGAAAGAGTATTTTATCTTTGCTTTGATTTTTGAGCAACGACTGTAGCAAGTTGTCCTGGATTTCTGTGACATTCTTTTCAACCGTCCTTTCATGTATGACATTTGGGTTAATGAACCCAATGTCATAGATTTGTGCTTTTCTGCATTCGGCGATCTTCAATCTACATAATATAGTGAGGATAATTATATATACATGCAATGAAAGTGCTGAGCTATATATATATATAATTACAGAAAGTAGTACTTACAGACAGTAGAAAGCCACAAGTGATTTGTCGAGGGCCTTTTGATTGTAGAACTGGAAAAACTCGTCAAAATCAATAGTTAACAGTTCTTGGCCAATGAAGTCGTGGTCCTCTTTAATTCTTATCGACAAAGCATCCTTCCCAGACTCGCTGCAGGTTTTCATGTACCATTCGTGGAATCTTCGCATCATCATTGTTAGAGCAAGAGGTCCATCTTTGACGAGAGGCTTCCCGTAGTGGTATTTGAATTCGTCCACCTCCATTGTATCAAAATGTACATCGTCGGGCAGGTAATCACCAGGATTGGTACCGGGCAGCATCAGTGGCTGATTTGCGATGATATCGCTAGACACCTTGAGCGGGGGGCATGATTGGTTCTCCTGTTCTCCGAGCTAGGGAATTTTTTTCCCACTTCTTCGTTCTTTTAACATTTTGTCACTTGAAGTACTTCCCGACCGGCGCGCTTCTTGCAATGTCTTTTTAAGACAACGGAGATGGTTGTTATCTGGCGAAGGCAGTGGTGGTCGCTTTAGGGCACTGATTGTGCGCTTCGCTTTCACCGGATCTATCTTCTCCTCCAGAGGTGATGTTTCATAGCTCTTCGCATTTCAAAGAAGTCCTTCACTTGGGCTTCAACGATCTTCGCGTTTTCCCACTGTCATCATGTATGGTAACTTCTCTACAGGCTTGAGAGTTGGACCGAATCTATATTGGCTCCGCCTCTGGCTGTACTGCTAGACGCGGGAGCGACGGTGGCTCTCTTCCATTACTACTGATGAGTAGTAGAAGGAGGCGGAGTGGTCTGACACGCCGACGAAGAGGGAGCGGCGGCGTCTGTGTTCCGTCGTTGCTGACAAGGCGGAGGACGAGGCGGGCTGCTCGGACGCGCCAGAGCAGGCGGAGTGCCGCCCTCACGTGTCGGAGAAGGAGGTGGAGTTCCCTGATCAGTCGCTGGAGGAGTAGGAGGAGGAGCCAGAGTGTCCTGACTCGCCGGAGGTGGAGGAGGAGGCGGAGGTGTCAAGTTCAAAAGCTTGTTGTTCTCCTTCCGCCATAGACATGGAGTCTTCAGAGCAAGACCCAGCTGAGTCTCCCTTTCACTGGTAGGGGAACAAAGATGGGCAACACATTGAGTTATAAAACGAGAAAACATGAGCAACATGCTAATAGTTTTTAAGACACCAAGGGCGTGTTTGGTTACATTGCCAATCCAGCCTGGCCCGGCGAGCCTGGCTCTATTGAGCCGGTTTGAGGGGATGCAGGCCAAAAAAAACAGATGCACATAGTTTGGTTGCCTGCATGCCTCTAGTTGCATGAGACGACCATTTTTGACCCAGTGTTTGGTTGCCCGCATTGCATTAGGCGCACATATGACATGGTGTTTGGTTGCAACCTGCATAAGGTGTTGTCACCACTTCTAACTAGTGGTGAGCTTACCACACAGAATTTGAACGTGTAGCGCCAGCTACTTAAACAAATGACAGTTCATCCTAACTACTATCAAATGACTGTCCAAATTATTAAGAGCCATTGGCTAAATAGAGGATAATTCATCGGTGTTGCTGCTACCAGATCTTCCTCTTCCTCTTCTTCTGCTTTTGCTTCTACTGGTGCTTCTGCTACTGCTGCTGCTGCTTCTTCTTCTTCTTCCATCTTCTTCAAATCCTGCACTGATCTCTATTAAGCCACATCGCCTCTGACCAATCCAACCTTTTGTTCTTCCAAGCATCATTGTCAAATGCCTCCACACCATGGCCGGGGCTAACAACATCGTCAGGCTCGACCTCTTCCTCCTCAGGCACGTGTTCGTCAAAGCCCCACTGGAGGATCCAGTTATGCAGAATGCAATAAGGAAGAACTAGCTTAACCTGAGTGGAGTATGGGTGGAATGGATTCTGATCTAGGATCTTAAACCTATTCTTCAGAGCTCCAAATGCCCTCTCAACAATTACTCTAAGGATGGAGTGTCTGAGATTAAACAACTCATGTGCAGTCCTAGGATAGTTCCTACGAGAGAACTCGTTGAGATGGTGCCTGGTTTTCCAGAAGGGTGGAATAATACCCGGCCGACATGCATAGCCAGCATCTCCAAGGTAGAACTTGCCGTCGGGGATGTCGATCCAATTAGGTCGACTCATGCTGTCCGTGAGAATGTTAGCATCATGCGCTGAACCCTTCCAACCAGCCAACACATATGTGAACTTCATATCAAAGTCAACAACAGCAATCACATTCTGGCTTGTGTAGTGAATCCTCCCCCTGTATGCTGCAGACTGTGACCTAGGAACTCTGGCAGTGACATGAGTACCATCTATTGGCCCAATGCAATCCTGAAAATGGAATCACAAGCGTGTGTTAGTGCTCAACTTGAACAATACAAGCATATCAAGCCATGAATAGTGTATATTGTCAATGCTCACCTTGAGGTATGGATACCATCTTGGGCTTCCGTGAATCTTGGGTGGAGTCTGACCCAGATGGTCTCCTGATCATCTCTCCTCTAACCTCCCCAATAGCAAAAAGCAGTTGCTTGAAGTACCTAGAGATGGTCTCCATTGATCTTCTGAACGTTTTGTGAATGACCTTGAACCTTTGGTTATGGCCAATAACATGGAGGAACATGCCAACATGCTCTTCGATACTGGTGTTGATGCTATCTTGTAGCAGCCCCCTGCTCCTAAAGGTCTCGACAAGCCTGGCAAATGCTGCTCTTTTCATTTGAAGCATCCACAGAGCTGTTGGAAATATTCCCTAGATGCAATAATAAAATGGTTATTATTATATTTCCTTGTTCATGATATTTGTCTATTGTTCATGCTATAATTGTATTAACTGGAAACCGTAATACATGTGTGAATACATAGACCACAACATGTCCCTAGTGAGCCTCTAGGTGACTAGCTCGTTGATCAATAGATGGTTATGGTTTACTGACCATGGACATTGGATGTCATTGATAACGGGATCACATCATTAGGAGAATGATGTGAGGGACAAGACCCAATCCTAAGCATACCACAAGATCGTGTAGTTCGTCTGCTAAAAGCTTTTCTAATGTCAAGTATCATTTCCTTAGACCATGAGATTGTGCAACTCCCGGTTACGGAATGCTTTGGGTGTGCCAAACGTCACAACGTAACTGGGTGGCTATAAAGGTGCACTACGGGTATCTACAAAAGTGTCTGTTGGGTTGGCACGAATCAAGACTGGGATTTGTCACTCCGTGTGACAGAGAGGTATCTCTGGGTCCACTCGGTAATGCATCATCATAATGAGCTCAATGTGACTAAGTAGTTAGTCACGGGATCATGCATTACGGAACAAGTAAAGTGACTTGCCGGTAAGGAGATTGAACGAGGTATTGGGATACCGACGATCGAATCTCGGGCATGTAACGTACCGATTGACAAAGGGAATTGTATACGGGATTGCTTGAATCCTTGACATCGTGGTTCATCCGATGAGATCATTATGGAACATGTGGGAGCCAACATGGGTATCCAGATCCCGCTATTGGTTATTGGCCAGAGAGTAGTCTCGGTCATGTCTGCATGATTCCCGAACCCGTAGGGTCTACACACTTAAGGTTACGTGACGCTAGAGTTGTTATGGTAATTAGTGTGCAGTTACCGAATGTTGTTCGGAGTCCCGGATGAGATCCCGGACATCACGAGGAGTTCCGGAATGGTCCGAAGGTAAAGATTTATATATGGGAAGTCCTATTTTGGCCACCGGAAAATATTCGGGATTTTTCGGTATTGTACCGGGAAGGTGCTAGAAGGTTCTGGAGTGGGGCCCACCTGCATGGGGGGGCCACATGAACGTGGGTAGTGGGGGCAAGGCCCCACACGCCTGGTCAAGGCGCACAAAGATCCCCCCTTAGAAGCAATAAGATCATATCCCGAAGGGATAAGATCAAGATCCCTAAAAAGGGGGGATAACAATCGATGGGGAAGGAAATGATGGAATTTCTTTGGACACCACTAGGAATCAGACTACAGCAAGAATGCATCCATCAGACTACAGATGCACCGTAGGATGAGGGTAATCAGGGCCATACGATTTTGTACCAGGCCTCTCGCCCTGGGTCTTTAATGAACGGTAATTAAGTGCTTCCATGTACGTATTAACTGCTTCCTGAATGCACGCCCAGGACGTACGCCTTCCTTCCTCAGGCTTTCTTATCGATGCACCCGATCTTTCATAGTCTCTTTCGTGGCGCGAATGCTTCCCTCCTGTCCTTGGAAAAAATGGCGCATCTCAGCCGCGAAATTGAATATCGTGGGTTCTCTGATGAAAACTTGCGTCGTGCTTTGTGTCCGGGCATGAATTCAGAAGCTGTTCGGGGTTCTGAAGATGGGATTAATCGGCCTTACCAGAACCCACCAGTTGTGAACAACGGAGATGAAGAGGTAAGATGATCAATTCCCATAAATTTGCTGCGCTTTTAGTTGTTTTCTCTCGAGATTTGGGGTCGTTCTCATGGATGCTCGCTGTCGGATGCAAGATTCTTTCTTTCTGAACACATAGTATGGGATGTGGATGTAGATTTACGAAAGATATGTTGATACATAGTTAGAAGCATGATATGTTGCGCCGAGGTGCACTTTGAATGGGTGATGGAAGCTCACATCTTACTGACATGCAGTCTCAGATATGTGCTACTATGTAGCATCAGGTCTGGTGCAATTTAGTTGATGGTGCATCATAGGGATGGAAGCAGCCATACTAATTATGATGAATTTGCCTGCATATTAAATATGAGTCATCCTAATCATAGGGATAGAGGCCGTCGTCACGAGTGTAAATCCTATGTTCCCCAAGATTTGTAGGATGCGATGGTTAACTAGGGATAGAAGCATTCGTCGAAATTTTTGACTTCCGATGTAGATAATGTGGCATAATAGAATGTCGGCACATGTTCATGGATGCAACTGTCGATGCTAAATATATTTTTCTTTCTAGAATGAAATCATGGATGACATCGAAGGTGACACGTATATACCAATTGTTGATGATGCAAGTACTCCTCGACCAGCTGCGCCATATGTAGGTCAGGTGTTCGACACCCTCGAGGAAGCACAGAAGGTGTATAATAAGTATGCAAAGAAGCTTGGTTTTGGCACTAGGATTTGTTACACAAAAAGGACACAGAAGAAGGGTTGTGACCACATTATCAGGAGGGAGTTTGAGTGTGTTCATGCGAGAGGGGGAAAAGGACGGGTAGGAGGAAAAGAAGCTGGATGTGATCCTGAGTGGTATGACGCAACAGAAGATGATGGCACTTCAGCAAACAAAGAACCAGATTTTGGTAATAGAAAGGTTGCTCCGCAACGGTGCAGAAATAAGGAGAATAGGCATGAATGCAGAGCACGTATGGCAGTGTTGTCGAGGAATGGAAAATGGGAAGTCTCTATTTTTGAGGAGCAACATACACACCAAATGATGAGTAGGGAAGAATGGACGAGGTTCCACAGATCTCATAGGAAGGTGTCGTATGAGGACTACATGTTTCTGAAGGCACTACATAATCGGAACATACCCACCGCATTGATCATGGCTACTCTTGGAGACATGCATGGGAAACTAGGTAACCTGCCATACACTGACAGAGATGTTGCAAACATTAGAACTAAGATGAGAAATGAGGTGTCCTTAAATGATATGGCGAAAACGATTGAGTATTTTGAGAAGCTTCAAGCAGAGAGTCCACGGTTCTATTATGCGAAGCTAGAGGATGAGAATAAAGCTGTAAGGGCACTTTTTTGGGTGGATGGACGGACCAGGGAGGCATACAAGAAATTCAAAGACTGTGTATTTTTTGACACCACGTTCTGTACGAATAGGTATAATATGTCGTTTGCACCTATCGTGGGGATCAACAACCACATGCAGACCATAATGTTAGGATGTGCCTTGCTTCCAGATGAAACAATAGAGACATTCACGTGGGTGTTTGAGAGGTGGATGGATGCAATGGGGTATGATCCTCCAGGGTGCATTATGACTGTTCAAGATCAAGTGATGACCACAGCTATTGGTATGGTGTTCCCAGGTATAATACACAGATGTTGCAAGTGGCATGTCCTGAAGATCGTGAAGGAGAAACTTGGTATGTTGTTTAGGACTAGAGAGGATTTTGAGAAAGAATTCTATTATTGGGTGAATGGGAGGGATACAGCAGAAGAATTTGAGGATGCATGGAAGCAGATGGTGTTGAAGCATGAGCTTGTTGAGCACACACATCTGATTAACATGTGGGATTGCAGGAAAACTTGGGACCGGTGTTCTTTAAAAAGATTTTTTTTCCCTACACTGGAACGACTGGCAGATCAGAAGGTTTGAACCCATTCTGCAAGAAGCTTGTGCACCCTCATGACTCGGTGTGGCAATTTGTGAAGCAGTATGAGTACATCCAAGAAACTAGGCTAGACCGGGAGGACAATGTTGGGTTCTTAGGCGAGGCGACGGCTGCACCTTTGTGGTCCAGGTACTGGAGTACTATTATCTCAAATTCCATTGTAGTTGCTGCATGCATCATCTGTACTTGTTCTATTGCATTGCTTCTGTGTTGTATATTTCATGCTTCTATAAACATTAGTAATTTGGTAATGTTTTTTTCGATAGGTACAAGATAGAGGAGCAAGCGTCAAAGTTTTACACAAGGTCTGCCTTTGGAAAGTTCAAACAAATGATGGAGGAAACAACAGCGTTGATGATTAATCCGGTTGAAGGTAATCAGTATAAGTTTGAGCTTCGAGTTGCGATCCTAGTTCAAGTAAAATCCGTGTGGTTGTTGTTGACCCAGTTGACAACTCGTATGACTGCTCATGCAACCGATTCCATATGAATGGGATCCTGTGTCATCACATCCTGAAAGTCATGGTGCATACTAATGTGCAAGTAATACCGGATAAGTACTTGGTGTATAGATGGTCTGAGGAAGCAACCATTAGACCTGCAAGAAGCAATGTTTTGTGTTCTGATGTCCCAGAAATAAATACATTGAGGTATAATTAACTGTGCATTCGGATGTGCACCCTTTCTTCGGATGCATGTTTTGGTCCAGAAACCTACAAGATTGTTACTGGTGGAGTGGATGATTTAAGCAACCTGGTATGGAAGTGGAGGTTGTCTTCTCGTGTGACAGAGCCAGCAGCACCTAATGAAGAAGTAGTAGCCTGCAGCAGTGTGAAAAATCCTCCTAAATCTGCGAAAAAAGGTAGACCAAAGGATAAAGAGAAGAGGAAGAAGCCCCTGGTGGAGATTCGGCAGGAAAAGGCGCAGCAAAAAGGAAAGGCGAAGGGTTTGTGTTCGTACTATAAAGAGGATTGGCACGACAAGAGAAATTGGCCATATCTAGCGCTTGAGAGACAGAGGCAGAAGGTGGAGTTGGAAAAAGTTAGGCGACAGACGGAACTAATATTGTAAATCGTTTTATGAAAAAGGTTGTTTCACTGTGAAAATTGCAATTTGTGGTATGTTACCACGTAGTGTTATGGGGTGTAATAAGTTGGTCAGAACATGTTTAAGATTGAGAATTTTATGGTTTGTGGGGATATGAATTAGATTGTTAATTGGTCATGTTTCTTTGTATATTACTGTCTTGGATGGGACTTTGAGTTGTATGATGCGAAAACTGTGAACCTAGTAAGCAGTTGAACCTGAAGTCTGTACCAAGATATGAACAAGTAATGTGTCCTTTTTTCCTTAATTTTATGTCTGACAAATGGGATAAAAGTTACTATGAATTTTCAAGGAGTTATATTTGTGCCATTAAGTTTGTTAATACAGTGAATCATTTCGCTAAAGGAAAAATGTTGAGGTATATAATAAGATTGTGGAATGGCAGGTGTAGTGGTGTGGGGTTAGGTTGGTTGGCTTGGTTAGTAACAGAAATCGTGGAAGCAAGTTAGTTCTGTGAATGAAACATTCAGTCGGATGTGTGGGAAATTATATGTTATACGAGGCGATGATATCTTCATTTGCAGACAATGATGTCTGCTAGAAGCATCAGCACGGTGTACTGGAAGCAAAAAATGGTATGAAGTAGGAGCATGGGGACATTGGTTGGACTTGGTATTAATAATATATAAAAAATAATAATGGTCAACTTCGATAATTTTGATAGTATGTACTAGACGACAAGAGTGTGAACCACGTAAAAAGTGCTCTGAAATGTAGATATAATGTTTGGGAACAGAAAAATGGTATTGTCTTGAAAAACTAGAAGTTCATTCTTAGAAGGAGACATGGAAACACATAGTTGGTACAAAAGCGCGATCGCTTATTCTCTAGTAGGCCTCTAGGATGGCTTCTCAACCACTTTTTTATTGTCTTGAGCACGAGTAGCAGGATTCTCATTTCTTATTCTTCAGTACCCAGCTGGGATCTTTGGTGTTGAGTTGTGAAGTGAAGATTTCTTCAGTGATGAGTGCGCGATGGTCGTATGTATCCTGCAAAAGATGTATGCTAGTGGTTAGAGCAATGAAGCATGAACTTGTCTCGTTTGAAGTAGGAGAAGGTCATGTAGGTTGCATGATGTATTGCAAAGTTTTTTGTTAGTTGTATATAGGATGAAGCATATACAACCTCGTTTGCAGTGATAGTGTTAGGGTAATTGTTGTTGTCGGAAACATGAAAAAACAAATGGTAGATTGGTGAAATTGACCCTTCAGGTGTAGGTAGGTATGAGGTGAAGTACCTTGCAAAATTCTGCCATTTTTTTCCCATCCCACTGCTTCATGAAGAGCATTGTCAATATTCCACGGTCAAAGCTGGAAACACAGGGCACAGAGTGTCGAAGTTAGTGTCAAGTAGTTCATAATTGAGTTCCCCAAAAAAATTGAAGCAAACTTACTATGTTTTTTGTTGAGGGCATTCCGGAGGGTTGAAGCACGTGAACTTCAAGAAATCTAACTTTGTGAATGCTTTGGCATGTGCCGCTAGTGTTGCAAAGGCTTGGTCTGTCATGGAATTATTTGTATGGAAGCAATACACTAGAAATAACAATATATATAGGTTGACTGATGACATAAAGAATAACAGAAGCACGTAATATGGACAGAAACAGTACGGCGCGTGACATTGAAATTGGTAAGCTTGGTGCCATTATGAGGATGCATCTGCATGTATTTTTGGCATGGAAGCATTTTTCTATAAAACTGTATGGAAAAGGGGACAAATTAGAAGCAATTTTGTGTGATGGAAACATGGAATTTAGGGTGCATTTTGTGCAATTTAGGGTGCATTTTCAAACTTAGATGGAAGCACAGAATTTCACACAGGGAAAACATAACAACTTTACCGCCAGTCTGAGTGTACTTTTGCTTGGATGCTCCGTTTACAGTAGGCATCATAAGATGCACTGAATAGGGGGTGTCGCAGCAATTTTAATGTAGATTTGAAGCACCGACAAAATTTGAAAACAACTGTATAAATCGGATCAGTACTAGGCTGGGAATGAACATAAATAACTAATCTAATCCAGCTGATGGATGCATTACACAGCAAACTCCGTTGAAAAATTAGAAATCTCTAAACATGGGGCGCTCCACCAAGTACACATACCTTAGATTCAGGGTTGGGGAGCTTCAAAAAGGGCTGCAATTTTGAAATCCAAATGCCTATACTCCGGCCGGCTGATTGAAATAGATTGGGATGCAGCCGATTCAGTAGATGGGGGAGCCTGGCGACTGAAGAAGACTGCAGAATCGCACTTGGGTCGCATTGGTGGAGAGTACTAAAGGATAGCCATGCTGCTCGGCGGGGAGGCTCGACAGGCGAACATTAGGGCAGAAGGCTGGGCGGTGCGGTGCACCGATGCGAGGCGGAACTGGAGGTGCAAGGCGGATGGAGCAGGCTCGTGGAACTGCAAAGTTCCGTCGTTGGCCGGTGTGGGAGCATTGCAGTGGGGGCGCCGTTTGTCTGGTGGAGTCGCGGTGAGACGGCGTCAGAGCAGCGGATCTAGTGTCGCGAGCTAGTGGCGAGGCGAGAGAGGTGGGAAGCAGAGCTCGGGGAGGGCTGGCGATTAATGCTGGCGAGAGTTTAGGGGAGGTGATTGCAAGCGGGGCCGGGGATATGCAATTATGCAGGGATCGGTTTTTCCCATTTTCCGTTTCTTTTTTTAAATGAGACCAAATCTGGAGCGTCAACTGTCGAACGAATCGACGGGCGTCGAGTGGTCTGGCGCTGGCGTTTCTCCAAACAATGGATAGGAAGCGTTTGCCAATTTCTTTCCTCCCACCTTTGCCAACGCCCCAATGGACCTGGAGGGCAAGAAACCAGCCCCTCCACCCCTATATACAGTGGGGAGGCGCATGGGAGCTTCACCCCTTGCCCCTGGCACAGCCCTCCCCCTCTCCAACTCCACCTCCTCCTCAGTAGTGCTTGGCGAAGCCCTGCCAGAGAACTGCAAGCTCCACCACCATGCCGTCGTGCTGCTAGAGGTCTCCCTCAACTTCTCCTCTCCCCTTGCTGGATCAAGAAGGAGGAGACGTCCCCGGGCTGTACGTGTGTTGAACGCGGAAGCGCCGTCCGTTCGGCGTTAGATCGGATCTTCCGCGATCCGAATCGCTATGAGTACGACTCCTTCATCCAGGTTCTTGCAACGCTTCCGTTTCGCAATCTTCAAGGGTATGAAGATGCACTCCCCTCTATCTCATTGCTAGTCTCTCCATAGATTGATCTTGGTGATGCGTAGAAAAATTTGAATTTCTGCTACGTTCCCCAACAGTGGCATCATGAGCTAAGTTTATGCGTAGTTTCTATGCACGAGTAGAACACAAGTTGTTGTGGGCGTCGATTTTTGTCAATTTACTTGGTGTTACTAGTTTTATCTTGATTCGGCGGCATCGTGGGATGAAGCGGCCCAGACCAATCTTACACGTACGCTTACGTGAGACAGGTCCACTGACTGACATGCACTAGTTGCATAAGGTGGCTAGCGGTTGTCTGTCTCTCCTACTTTAGTCGGGTCGGATTCGATGAAAAGGGTCCTTATGAAGGGTAAATAGCAATTGGCATATCACATTGTGGTTTTGGCGTTGGTAAGAAACGTTCTTGCTAGAAACCTATAGCAGCCACGTAAAAAAAACTTGCAACAACAATGAGAGGACGTCTAACTTGTTTCTGCAGCATATGCCGTGTGATGTGATATGGCCAAAAGGATGTGATGAATGATATATATGTGATGTATGAGATTGATCATGTTCTTGTAATAGGAATCACGACTTGCATGTCAATGAGTATGACAACCGGCAAGAGCCATAGGAGTTGTCTTAATTTATTGTATGACATGCGTGTCATTGAATAATGCCATTTAATTACTTTACTTTATTTCTAAACTGTTAGGCGTAGTAGTAGAATTAATTGTTCGCGAGACAACTTCATGAAGACACGATGATGGAGATCATGGTGTCATGCCGGTTACGATGATGATCATGGCGCCCCGAAGATGGAGATCAAAAGGAGAAAAATGATATTGGCCATATCATGTCACTATTTGATTGCATGTGATGTTTATCATGTTTTACCTCTTATTTGCTTAGAACGACCGTAGCATAAATAAGATGATCCCTCATAAAATTTCAAGAAAGTGTTCCCCCTAACTATGCACCATTGTGAAAGTTCGTTGTTTTGAAGCATCACGTGCTTATCGGGTGTGATAGATTCTAATGTTCACATACAACGGGTGTAAGCCAGATTTACACATGCAAAACACTTAGGTTGACTTGACGAGCCTAGCATGTACAGACATGGCATCGGAACACAAGAGGCCGAAAGGTCGAACATGAGTCGTATAGTGGATACGATCAACATGAAGATGTTCACCGATGATGACTAGTCCATCTCACGTGATGATCAGACACGGCCTAGTTGACTCGGATCATGTATCACTTAGATGACTAGAGGGATGTCTATCTGAGTGGGAGTTCGCTTAGATGACTAGAGGGATGAATTTAATTATCATGAACATAGTCAACAGGTCTTTGCAAATTATGTCGTAGCTCACGTTTTGGTTCTACTGTTTAGATATGTTCCTAGAGAAAATTTAGTTGAGAGTTGATAGTAGCAAATTGCACGGACAAGGTCCATAAACTGAGGATTGACCTCATTGCTGCACAGAAGGCTTATGTCCTTAAAGCACCGCTCAATGTGTTGTACCTCGAGCGTCGTCTGTGGATGTTGCGAACATCTGACATACACGTTTTGATGACTACGTGATAGTTCAGTGCGTAATGTTAAACGGTTTAGAATTAAGGCACCGAAGACATTTTTGAAATGTCGCAGAACATATGAGATGTTCCAATAGCTGAAATTGGGATTTCAGGCTCGTTCCCATGTCAATAGGTATGAGACCTCTGACAAGTTTCTTAAGCCTGCAAACTAAGGGAGAAAAGCTCAATCGTTGAGCCTGTGCTCATATTGTCTGAGTACTACAATTGCTTGAATTGAGTGGGAGCTATCTTCTAGAGATAGTGACGGTTCTCCAAAGTCACTGCCACCAAGCTACTAGAGCTTCGTGATGAACTATAACATCTCAGGGATAGATATGATGATCCTTGAGCTATTCGCGATGTTTAACACCGCGAAAGTAGATATCAAATAGGAGCATCAATTGTTGATGGTTAGTAAAACCACTAGTTTCAAGAAGGGCAAGGGAAAGAAGGGATACTTCATGAAACGGCAAATCAGTTGCTGCTCTAGTGAAGAAACCCAAGGTTGAACCCAAACCGAGACTAAGTGCTTCGTAATGAGGGAGCAGTCCTTTCAAGCAGAACTACCCTAGATACTTGGTAGATGAGAAGGCTGGCAAGGTCGACAGAAGTATATTGGATATACATTATATTAATGTGTACTTTACTAGTACTCCTAGTAGCACTAGTAGAAAACCACCCATTAGTCCCGGTTCGTAGGGCCTTTAGTCGGTTCATGAACCGGGACTAATGGGTCGTTATTAATGCCACCACACATTAGTCGGTTCAAACACGAACCGGGACCAATGTCAACTCCACGTGGCCCTGTGCACCGAGCCCGGTCGGAGGTCTTTGGTCCCGGTTGGTGGCTCCAACCGGGACCAAAAGTCATTTTTAAGAAAGTGGCTGCTTTAGGGGTTTTGTGGTTTATTTTAGGTTGTTATTATAGCTAGCTAATAGAGATAAGTGTCCTCTCTTATCTTCGTCCTTGGTTTATCAACGCTGCTGCTATATGTTCATTGCACCCTTGAGATATGACATGGCTCATGCATGCTTTGCATCATACATCATCATATATATGTATATAATAAAGTCCTACTAATCATGCATCATCATACTACTTCTACTCGTTATTAATAATAAGTCATACGATCATCATCCTCATATATAATCATCAAACCCAACCCTACATATATAATTGTTCTTAGCACATGATCATCGATTGCGGTATAGGACCTAAACACCCTTAAGGTAAAATAGCATAAAACAATATAGACCCCGACTCTCCATTATGAAGAATGGCGATCATCTTGTCTCCAATTCTTGCCTTTCGCTGCTTATTGCTTCCAAGAAGCTCCTTACGACTGTCCATACATTTTTCCATTCTTTGATTGTTATGTCTCCACTTCTTTTAGAAACCCGATATGGACAGTTGAGATTAAGTAGAAACGACCTGGTAGTATGTTCAAAACATGAAGGCTACCACGCGTATACATCGGATGAGGCACACACTCATTCAGGATTATCTGTTGAAAAACATAGTAATAACCGTAGTTAGCAATGATGTACTAGTTTTAGAAGTGTGCAAAAAGATGCACGGATGTTGTAATAGTAAAAAATAATCTTACCAAGGTATCTCCATGGTAGTTACCGTAGTTCAACACGTGCACTAGTGGCACGTATTGACCATAATGTTGAGGAGTTTGATTGTAGATATTGTAATTCTCAAGATCTCTACAAAATCCGACCAGATGTCATTTCTCCTGATAAGTTAATTCGCAGCCTTCGTGTAATGCGTTCTGTCTACCATCTTCCGCACATTCTTTGAAGAATGAAAATAAGCTGTCAATGGAGATAAGTTGTCAACTATATATTTTGAAATAAACAATATAAATTACTTAATAACTATGTTTAGCTCACATGAGGGAAGAACTGGAGGTGTATGCACAAAGACCCAAATCATAGGTGTCTCTTGCTCGATTGTAGGATCACCAAGATCCATGGTGATAATCATACCCTCATCAAGACCATACATCTTGCAAAATGCATCCCAATTTTTGCAACCAAAATGGGTTACACTCTGAGCATTGTACAACTTTACTTGAAAATCCACATCATGTTCGGTACTTAGGACAATTTTTTTGGTTTCGAAATTTTCATGGTCTTCAAAATCCATCCTCTCCAAGACATAGCGTCTTGCAAAGCATGGGATAAGCTAGTCGAATTGAAAAAGATGAAAAATACACGTTAAAATAGTTGAAGTCCTGCTTAATTACGAAAAAAACTATTGTCGTCGTTGCATACTGTATGAACATCGCAAGTCTCCTCGAGCTTAATGCTGAAGCGCCGATCTTCCTCCAGCTCAATGAATCTGTCGCACATACCTCGGTCATCGTGGCACGATCGCACTCCCGAGGCGATTTTCGTGCGTCGATGAGGGCGACATTTCGACCTCGTTCATAATTCAAATATTAAACTAGATCATTATTATAAATCACGGGTTGACTATCGATGTACGTAAGGGTTGAATATTATAACAAATTGTCTAGCACACGGGAATGAAGGAGAACTTATCCAATATGAGCATTCAATAAGCAAAACCAAATCACAAAATAAAGTATAGTATTCAAATTAGCATGCATTCAATAATTATAAGCAAAAGTACATCATCTCTTGGTGTCCGTACATCATCGAATATTATCACTAATAAAACTAGAACCATAGCGCCCGACGGGTATCGACGCGGGCGGTGGACACCCAAAGATAAGGAACTATCACAGGATCATAGCTCGGTGAGATCACGAAGAACATGCCGGTATTGTCGAACCTCCTCCAATGCAACCATGTAGCGACGGACGTGCTCGTCCTCCTCGCCGACACGATGATGTACCACCTCCGCGGTGTCCGGATGCCTCACCAAATCATCGCCCACGCGATCGCCACCAAACAAGGATCGGGTCAACAACGGGCTGCCTCCTCACCAACCCACGTCCCCGAAGGTAGCACCTCCCAATACCAACCGGCGGAGCCCAGGTCCCGAACATGACCTGATCAAGCAGGCCTCCATCGCCGACTCGGCGGCAGCGAGGATCTTGGGATAGGCATCGCCGACGTCGACGCTGAACTACTTCTATATATAGTTAAATAAAAGTAGTCTTATTAATTAAATCTCTCTAGCTCAACTACTAACCACTTCCTATAAAGAAATAAGTAGTACTTACTAAAACAAACTACTTCATATATAAACTACTCCTTCTTTTTTCCTTTTCTAAATTACTACACATCTAATCCTACATAAAGATCTAAATTACTACACATCTAATATAATTTAACAAATTTTACAGAAAAAAGATCTAAATTACACAATATGAACAAATTTTACAGAAAAAATCTAACATAAAAAACTAACTAAAAATCTTTTACAGAAAAAAATCTAACATAAAGAAACTAACATAAAAAATCTAACATAAAAAACTAACATAAAAAATCTAACATAAAAACTTACATAAAAAATCTTACATAATATGAACAAATTTTACAGAAAAAAATCTAACATAAAAAATCTAACATAAAAAATCTTTTACAGAAAAAAACTAACATAATATAATACATATCTAAACTACTACACATCTAATCCTACAAAAGATCTAAATTACACAATATGAACAAATTTTACAGAAAAAATCTAACATAAAGAAACTAACATAAAAAATCTAACATAAAAAACTAGCATAAAAAATCTAACATAAAAAACTAACATAAAAAATCTAACATAATTTGAGCAATTAATTACACAATCTACATTAACTACATATCTAAATTACACAATCTAATCTAACAAAAAATCTATGAACTACAAAAATATCTAAAACAAATCTAACAAAATTAAAAAAAGGCGACCTGCGGCGACGGCGAGGCTGTGTGAGGTGGGCGTGGGCGACGACAGTGCCGAGGCGGCGTGGCAGGGCGGCTGCAGTGTCGGGCGGGGGGCGGCGGGTGCTGCTGGGCTGGGCTGGCGAGACGGGCGGCGACGGTGTCGGGCGGGTCGGGCGGGCGGGCGGGCGGCGGCGTCGGGCGGGCGGGCGGGCGGCGGCGGCGTCGGCAAGGGGCGGCGTTAGCGTCGGGGAGGAGTATAGAGGCGGAGAGATCGAAATAGATGCCAAGTGATGTATATATATAGCGGCATTGGTCGGTTAAATGGCACAAACCGGGACCAATGCCCTTTAATTCGGTTGAAGCCACCAACCGGGACCAAAACCTCTTTTCAGCAGCCCAAAGGCGGAAGCGAACCTTTGGTCGGTTGGTGGCTCCAACCGACAACAGAGGCATTGGTCGGTTGGAGCCACGAACGGGACCAAAGATGGCATTGGTCGGTTGGAGCCACCAACCGGGACCAATGGACCCGCCTAACTACTTTTGTCTCTGCAGCTGTTTTTTGTTGATTCTTCCAACAGCTTCGTTTTAGTCCCACCCGCCAAGCGAGAGGCACTCGCAGCTGTTTATAAGCCCCGAGTCTGAGATACAATGACGAAGAGGCTCAATGCTCCTCAAGCGTTGGTTGGCTTCAACCCTTGCGGGATCTGTAGACTGCATGCGAGCTATGTGCGGTCACGATTGACACTATCCCGAAAGGGTTGAAGCAGATTAACGAGCATTGCGTCTCTTTTTATTTTTAATGACTTATTATAACTCAGAAAAAATAATATAGCAGAAAAGAAAAAACTATATAAAAACTACTCGAAATGAATAGAAGCAAAAATTAGTTGTGATTAACTATACTAAAAAGGAGCATATATGCTTATTTTTAATGGCTTATTACAACACGAAATAAAAAGAAAAAATAATATAGCAGAAAAAGAAAAAACTATATAAAAACTACTCAGAAATGAATAGAAGCAAAAAATAGTTGTGATTAACTATACTAAAAAGGAGCATATATGCTTATTTTTAATGACTTATTACAACACGAAATAAAAAGAAAAAATAATATAGCAGAAAAAGAAAAAACTATATAAAAACTACTCAGAAATGAATAGAAGCAAAAATAGTTGTGATTAACTATACTAAAAAAGGAGCATATATGCTTATTTTTAATGGCTTATTACAACTCAGAAATAAAAAGAAAAAATAAATATAGCAGAAAAAGAAAAAAACTATATAAAAAACTACTCAGAAATGAATAGAAGCAAAAAATAGTTGTGATTAACTATACTAAAAAAGGAGCATATATGCTTATTTTTAATGGCTTAATACAACACAGAAATAAAAAGAAAAAATAATATAGCAGAAAAAGAAAAAAACTATATAAAAAACTACTCAGAAATGAATAGAAGCAAAAAATAGTTGTGATTAACTATACTAAAAAGGAGCATATATGCTTATTTTAATGGCTTAATACAACACGAAATAAAAAGAAAAAATAATATAGCAGAAAAAGAAAAAACTATATAAAAACTACTCGAGAAATGAATAGAAGCAAAAAATAGTTGTGATTAACTATACTAAAAAGGAGCATATATGCTTATTTTTAATGGCTTATTACAACTCAGAAATAAAAAGAAAAAATAAATATAGCTGAAAAAGAAAAAAACTACTCGAAATGAGTGAGATGCGCTTATAGAGAAATTCAACTTAAATTCATAACAATTTCAAGAGAAATCCGTATGAATTTATGCTAAATTACCTATATAAGCGCATCTATTTTCATTATCGGAGGAGCTCAATAAAGTAGAGAGGAGGGCTTATAAACCAGTCCGTTCCCCTTGATTGGCGAGGTGGGACTAAACTCGTCGAACGGGCACCAACCATTTAGTCCCGGTTGATGGCTCGAACGGGACTAATGAGCCCATTGGTCCCGGTTCAAGCCACCAACCGGGACCAATGGGTTTGGGCAGAGCGAGGACCATTGGTCGGTTAGTCCCACAACCGGGACCAATAGGTCTAGATGAACCGGGACCAATGGCCCACGTGGCCGGCCGGCCCCCGGGGCTCACGAACCGGGTCCGATGCCCCCATTGGTCCCGGTTCTGGATTGAACCGGGACTAATGGGCTGGACCGGCCTGGACCATTGGCCCCTTTTCTACTAGTGTAGCACCAGGGTATTATATACCGATTCGGTTGATAAGTGTTAGTAACTCGAAATAAAAAGCTATGGAATAAACGGAGACTAGCTAAAGGTGAGATGACGATATATGTTGGAAGTGTTTCCAAGGTTGGTGTGATCAAGCATCGCATGCTCACTCTACCATCGAGATTGGTGTTAAACCTAAATAATTGTTATTTGGTGTTTGCGTTGAGCATAGACATGATTGGATTATGTTTATCGCAATACGGTTATTCATTTAGGGAGAATAATGGTTACTCTGTTTATTTGAATAATACCTTCAACGGTCTTGCACCTAAAATGAATGGTTTATGAAATCTCGATTGTAGCGATACACATGTTCATGCCAAAAGATGTAAGATAGTAATGATAGTACCACATACTTCTGGCATTGCCATTTGAGTCATACTGGTATAAAACGCATGAAGAAGCTCCATGTTGATGGATCTTTGGACTCACTCATTTTTGAAAAGATTGAGACATGCGAACCATGTCTATTGGTATATATGCATGAAGAAACTCCATACAGATGGATCGTTTGGACTCACTTGATTTTGAATCACTTGAGACATGCAAATCATACCACATGGGCAAGATGGCTGAAAGGCCTCGTTTTTCCAGTGAGATGAAACAAGAGAGCAACTTGTTGGAAGTAATACATTTGATGTGTGCAATCCAATGAGTGCTGAGGCACGCAGTGAACATCGTTATGCTCTTACTTCACAGATGATTTGAGTAGATTCTAAGTATATTTACTTGATGAAACATGAGTCTGAATTATTGAAAGGTTCAAGCAATTTCAGAGTGAAGTTGAAGATCATCGTGGCAAGAGGATAAAATGTCTATGATATGATCATAGAGATGAATATCTGAGTTACGAGTTTGGTACACAATTAAGACCTTGTGGAAATTGTTTCATACCTAATACCGCCTGGAACACCATAGTGTGATGGTGTGTATGAACATCATAAACGCACCCTATTGGATATGGTGCATACCATGATGTCTCTTATCGAATTACCACTATCGTTTATGGGCTAGGCATTAAAGACAACCGCATTCACTTTAAATAGGGCACCACGTAATTCCGTTGAGATGACAGCGTATGAACTATGGTTTAAAGAAACCTAAGCTGTCATTTCTTAAAAGTTTGGGGCTGTGACGCTTATGAAAAAAGTTTTGCCTGATAAGCTCGAACCCAAAGCGGATAAAATGCATCTTCATAGGACACCCAAAAGCAGTTGGGTATACCTCCTAATTCAGATCTGGAAGCAAAAGTGATTGTTTCCATAAACGAGTCCTTTCTCGAGGAAAAGTTTCTCTTGAAAGAATTGGGTGGGAGGATGGTGGAGACTTGATGAGGTTATTGAACCATCACTTCAACTCGTGTGTAGCAGGGCAGAAGAAGTTGTTCCTATGGTGCCTAAACCAGTTGAAGTGGAAGCTGATGGTAGTGATCATGAAACTTCAGATCGAGTCACTACCAAACCTCGTAGGTCGACAAGGACGCGTACTGCTTCGGAGTGGTACGGTAATCCTGTCTTGGAGGTCATGTTGGTCGACAACAATGAACCTACGAGATGTGGAGAAGCGATGGTGGGCCCGGATTCCGACAAATGGCTCGAGGCCATAAAATCCGAGAGAGGATCCATGTATAAAACAAAGTGTAGACTTTGGCAGAACTACTTGATGGTCGTAAGGCTGTTGGGTACAGATGGATTTTAAAAGGGAAGATGGAGAATGATGGTAAGTGTCACCATTAAGAAAGCTCGACTTGTCGCTAAGATGTTTTCCGACAAGTTCAAGGAGTTGACTATGATGATACTTTCTCACTCGTAGCGATGCTAAGAGTCTGTTGAAATTATATTAGCAGTTCCTGCATTATTTATGAAATCTTGCAGATAGGATGTCAAAACATTATTTCCTCAATGATTTTCTTGAGGAAAGGTTGCATGTGATACAACCAGAAGGTTTTGTCAATCCTAAAAGATGCTAACAAGTATGCAAAGCTCCAGCAATCCTTCTAAGGACTGGAGTAAGCATCTCGGAGTTGGAATATACGCTTTGATGAGATGATCAAAGATTTTGGGTTTATACAAAGTTTATGAGAAACTTGTATTTCCAAAGAAGTGAGTGGGAGCACTATAGCATTTCTGATGAGTATATGTTGTTGAAATATTGTTGATCGGAAATGATATAGAATTTCTGGAAAGCATATATGGTTATTTGAAAAGTGATTTTCAATGGAAAACCTGGATTAAGCTACTTGAACATTGAGCATCAAGATCTATAAGGATAGATCAAAATCGCTTGATAGTACTTTCAAATGAGTACACACCGTGACAAGATTTTGAAGGAGCTCAAAATACATCGGCAAGGAAGGAGTTCTTGGCTGTCTTATAAGGTGTGATTATTGAGTAAGACTCAAGACCTGACCACGGCAGAAGAGAGAGAAAGGATGAAGGTCGTCCCCTATGCTTTAGACGTAGGCTCCACAGTATGCTATGCTGTGTACCGCACCTAAAGTGTGCCTTGCCATGAGTTAGTCAAGGGGTACAAGTGTGATCCAAGAATGGATCACAGGATAACGGTCAAGGTTATCCTTAGTAACTAGTGGACTAAGGAATTTTCTCGATTATGGAGGTGGTAAAAGAGTTCGTCGTAAAGGGTTATGCCGATGCAAACTTTCACACTAATCTGGATGACTCTAAGTAGTAGATCGGATTCATATAGTAGAGCAGTTATTTGGAATAGTTCCAAATAGCGCGTGGTAGCTGCATCTAGGAGATGACATAGAGATTTGTAAAGCACACACGGATCTGAAAGATTTAGACCCGTTGACTAATAACCTCTCTCACAAGCGAGATATGATCAAACCCAATGGGTGTTAGATTCATTACAATCACATAGTGATGTGAACTAGATTATTGACTCTAGTGCAAGTGGGAGACTATTGGAAATATGCCCTAGAGGCAATAATAAAATGGTTATTATTATATTTCCTTGTTCATGATAATTTTCTATTGTTCATGCTATAATTGTATTAACTGGAAACCGTAATACATGTGTGAATACATAGACCACAACATGTCCCTAGTGAGCCTCTAGTTGACTAGCTCGTTGATCAATAGATGCTTATGGTTTCCTGACCATGGATATTGGATATCATTAATAACGGGGTCACATCATTAGGAGAATGATGTGATGGACAAGACCCAATCCTAAGCATAGCACAAAATCTTGTAGTTCGTTTGTTAAAAGCTTTTCTAATGTCAAGTATCATTTCCTTAGACCATGAGATTGTGCAACTCCCGGATACCGTAGGAATGCTGTGGGTGTGCCAAACGTCTAGCGAATCGGGTGGCTATAAAGGTGCACTACGGGTATCTCCGAAAGTGTCTGTTGGGTTGGCACGAATTGAGACTGGGATTTGTCACTCCGTGTGACAGAGAGGTATCTCTAGGCCCACTCGGTAATGCATCATCATAATGAGCTTAATGTGACTAAGTAGTTAGTCACGGGATCATGCATTACAGAACGATTAAAGTGACTTGCCGGTAACGAGATTGAACGAGGTATTGGGATACCGACGATCGAATCTCGGGCAAGTAATGTACCGATTGACAAAGGGAATTGTATACGGGATTGCTTGAATCCTTGACATCGTGGTTTATCCGATGAGATCATTGTGGAACATGTGGTAGCCAACATGGGTATCCAAATCCCGCTATTGGCTATTGGCCAGAGAGTTTTCTCGGTCATGTCTGCATGATTCCCGAACCAGTAGGGTCTACACTCTTAAGGTTCGGTGATGCTAGAGTTGTTATGGGAATTAGTGTGCAGTTACCGAATGTTGTTCGGGGTCCCGGATGAGATCCCGGACATCACGAGGAGTTCCAGATTGGTCCGGAGGTAAAGATTTATATATGTGAAGTCCTATTTTGGCCACCGGAAAACGTTCGGGATTTTTCGATATTGTACCGGGAAGGTTCTAGAAGGTTCCGAAGTGGGGCCCACCTGTGTGGGGGGACCCACATGAACGTGGGTAGTGGGGGAAAGGCCCCACACCCCTGGTCAAGGCGCATCAAGATCCCTAAAAAGGGGGGATAGCAATCGGTGGGGAAGGAAATGATAGGATTGCTTTCCTCCCACCTTTGCCAACGCCCCAGTGGACCTGGAGGGCAAGAAACCAGCCCCTCCACCCCTATATATAGTGGGGAGGCGCATGGAAGCTTCACCCCTTGCCCCTGGCGCAGCCCTCCCCCTCTCCAACTCCACCTCCTCCTCGGTAGTGCTTGGCGAAGCCCTGCCAGAGAAATGCAAGCTCCACCACCACGCCATTGTGCTGCCAGAGCTCTCCCTCAACTTCTCCTCTCCCCTTGCTGGATCAAGAAGGAGGAGACGTCCCCGGGCTGTACGTGTGTTGAACTTGGAGGCGCCGTCCGTTCGGCGTTAGATCGGATCTTCCACGATCTGAATCGCTACGAGTACAACTCCTTCATCCACGTTCTTGTAACGCTTCCGTTTCGCGATCTTCAAGGGTATGAAGATGCACTCCCCTCTCTCTCTCCCATTTCTAGTCTCTCCATAGATTGATCTTGGTCATGCATAGAAAATTTTGAATTTCTGCTGCGTTCCCTAACAGTGGCATCATGAGCTAGGTTTATGCGTAGTTTCTGTGCACGAGTAGAACACAAGTTGTTGTGGGCATCGATTTTTGTCATTTACTTGGCGTTACTAGTCTTATGTTGATTCGGCGGCATCGTGGGATGAAGCGGCCCGGACCTACCTTACACGTACGCTTACATGAGACAGGTTCCGCCGACTGACATGCACTAGTTTCATAAGGTGGCTAGCGAATGTCTGTCTCTCCCACTTTAGTTGGGTCGGATTTGATGAAAACGGTCCTTATGAAGGGTAAATAGCAATTGGCATATCACGTTGTGGTTTTGGCGTAGGTAAGAAACGTTCTTGCTAGAAACCTATAGCATCCACGTAAAAAAAACTTGCAACAACAATTAGAGGACGTCTAACTTGTTTTTGCAGCATTTGCCGTGTGATCTGATATGGCCAAAAGGATGTGATGAATGATATATATGTGATGTATGAGATTGATCATGTTCTTGTAATAGGAATCATGACTTGCATGTCGATGAGTATGATAACCGGCAAGAGCCATAGGAGTTGTCTTAATTTATTGTATGACATGCGTGTCATTGAATAACGCCATGTAATTAATTTACTTTATTGCTAAACCGTTAGCCATAGTAGTAGAAGTAATAGTTGGCGAGACAACTTCATGAAGACACGATGATGGAGATCATGATGATGGAGATCATGGTGTCATGCCGGTGACGATGATGATCATGGCGCCCCGAAGATGGAGACCAAAAGGAGCAAAATGATATTGGCCACATCATGTCACTGTTTGATTGCATTTGATGTTTAACATGTTTTACATCTTATTTGCTTAGAACGACGGTATCATAAATAAGATGATCCCTCATAAAATTTAAGGAAAGTGTTCCCCCTAACTGTGAATCATTGCGAAAGTTTGTTGTTTCGAAGCACCACATGATGATCGGGTGTGATAGATTCTAACGTTCACATACAACGGGTGTAAGCCAGATTTACACATGCAAAACACTTAGGTTGACTTGACGAGCCTAGCATGTACAGACATGGCTTCGGAACACAAGAAACCAAAAGGTCGAACATGAGTCGTATAGTGGATACGATGTAACGCCCCGGATCCGATGCGCCAGGTGTCCGCCAGTTATTCGCCGTTGTTGCCATGTCATTTGCTTGCGTGTTGCATATTGCCATGTCATTATGTGCATCTCATTTTGCATACGTGTTCGTCTCATGCATCCGAGCATTTTCTCCGTTGTCCGTTTTGAAATCCGACGCTCCTATGCCATCCGGCGTCCCCTTTTTGCCTCTTCTCTTGTGCGGGTGTTAAACGTTCTCGGAATGGACCGAGGTTTGCCAAGTGGCCTTGGTATAGCACCGATAGACCGCCTGTCATGTTTCGTGCCATTTGGAGGTCGTTTGATACTCCAACGGTTAACCGGGTAACCGCAAAGGCCTCTTTTGTGTGAAGCCCAACAATCCTTCCAAAGTGGCCCAAAACCCATCCAAACACACTTCACGCTCTCGGACGTTTGATCACGATCGTGTGGGCGAAAACCGCACCTCATTTGGACTCTCCTAGCTCCCAGAATCTATAAATAGGCCACCTCCCCCGAAATTCCAGGATGAAACCCTAGCTTCTTCCTCCTCCCGCCGACGAACACGTCCACCCGCCGCCCGGACATGTCCGCGCCACTGCCCGCAGCCAACCGGAGGCCGCCATGTGGCGCCCCCGTGCCCACTTCACCGTCGGCCCATGGAGCCCGTCGCGGGCCCTCGCGCCGCCCCGCTTGGCCCATCCGCTGGAAGAAGCCAGCGCCGCCGCGCCTTCGCCTCATGGCGGCCCGCCCACCGGAGCTCCTCACCGCCGGCGAAGCTCCCGTGTCGCGCGCCGCCGCCCTCGCTCGCCCTCCACCGCTAAGCGCCTCCAGCGCCCGCCCCTCGTCGACCCGTCTCGGCCTCGCGCCGTCCGCGCCTCTGCCGGCGCTGGCTCCGCCCGGCCGCCTCCGCCACCGCGCCAGCCAGCGCCTCCGGCCGCCGCGCGCGCCACGCCGCATCGCTGCCCGATCCCTCCGCCGCTGCGTTCCACGCTAGAGCCGTCCGTGCCGCGCCGCCCCGTCTTGCGTCGACCTCGCCGCCGGCGCGCCGTCACCGTCTCTGGCCGGATCCGGCGAGATCCGGCCCGGAGCCGCCAGGTGGATGAGATCCACCCAGCCCTTCATCCAAACGAGTGTCCCGAGCTATCCCGCACCACCTCATCCACGTTTCGGAGGGGTATAGATTCTACTAAGTCTTTTCCCTGTGACATTTTTATTCCATGTTGATCATGTCATAACTTGCTGCATACTGCTCCGTTTCATGCGTGTAATATGTCAAAATGTTCGCTGTGAGATGCTCTTCATTTCATTCCATTGTTTCGTGTTTGTTTGATGCCATCTTCATGCCCTAATCATCGTTGCAACAATGCTATATGATGTTAATCTGCTGAAACTGTTATAACATGTTCATTTGTCATTTTTGCCATGTTTGATGTGTGCATCCTATGAGGTTGATGCCTACATGTGTTTTGAACTACATCATGCCATCTTTACAGGGGTTCCATCCATGTATTTTTGTGAGTTGTGTAGTGTGTGCATCAAGCTTGTTAAGTAGGGTACTTGCTGTTGCTGTTTTCCTGACTGAATCTGTTATTTTGTCATGCTATGTAAACCTGCTGCTACAAATCATTCTTGAAGGAAATATGCCCTAGAGGCAATAATAAAGTTATTATTTATTTCCTTATATCATGATAAATGATTATTATTCATGCTAGAATTGTATTAACCGGAAACATAATACATGTGTGAATATATAGACAAACAGAGTGTCACTAGTATGCCTCTACTTGACTAGCTTGTTAATCAAAGATGGTTATGTTTCCTAACCATGAACAAGGAGTTGTTATTTGATTAACAAGGTCACATCATTAGTTGAATGATCTGATTGACATAACCCATTCCGTTAGCTTAGCACACGATCGTTTAGTATGTTGTTATTGCTTCCTTCATGACTTACACATGGTCCTATGACTATGAGATTATGCAACTCCCGTTTACCGGAGGAACACTTTGTGTGCTACCAAACGTCACTGGCGAATCGGGTGATTATAAAGGTGCTCTACAGGTGTCTCCGAAGGTACTTGTTGATTTGGCGTATTTCGAGATTAGGATTTGTCACTCCGAATATCGGAGAGGTATCTCTAGGCCCTCTCGGTAATACACATCACTTAAGCCTTGCACGCATTTCAACTAATGAGTTAGTTGTGAGATGATGTATTACGGAATGAGTAAAGAGACTTTCCGGTAACGAGATTGAACTAGGTATTGGATACCGACGATCGAATCTCGGGCAAGTAACATACCGATGACAAAGGGAACAACGTATATTGTTGTGCGGTTTGACCGATAAAGATCTTCGCAGAATATGTAGGAACCAATATGGGCATCCAGGTCCCGCTATTAGTTATTGACCGGAGACATGTCTCGGTCATGTCTACATTGTTCTCGAACCGTAGGGTCCGCACGCTTAAGGTTTCGATGACAGTTATATTATGAGTTTATGTATTTTGATGTACCGAAGGTTGTTCGGAGTCCCGGATATGATCACGGACATGACGTGGAGTCTCGAAATGGTCGAGACATAAAGATTGAAATATTGGACGGATATATTTGGACACCGGAAAGGTTCCGGAGAAGTTTGGAGCTCCGGAGGTTACGGAACCCCGGAGGTATATGGGCCTTATTGGGCCCATGTAGGAGGAAGAGAGAAGGAGCAAGGAGGGGCGCCCCCAAGCCCAATCCGACTGGGGAGGGGGCGGCCCCCTTTCCTTTCTCTTTCCCCCTCTTCCTATTACTACTACTAGTACTACTTCCTAATACTAGTACTCTTTCCTTCCCCCTCCAAATAAGATAAGGAAAAGAGAGGGAAACCTACTTGGAGTAGGTTTCCCCCTCCCTATGGCGCGCCCCCCTAGGGCCGGCTGTTGGGGAACATAGTAATTTCAAAAAATTTCCTACGCACACGCAAGATCATGGTGATGTATAGCAACGAGAGGGAGAGTGTTGTCTACGCCCTCGAGACCCGGCGAAGCGATCACAACGTAGAGGAAGTAGTCGACGTTCTCCTCGCGATCCGACCGATCCGGCGCCGTTACTCCGACGCCCGAGTTCTTGACACACGTACAGCTCGATGGCGTCCCTCGTACTCGATCCAGCCGAGTGTCGAGGAAGAGTTTCGTCAAGACGACGGCGTGGGACGATCTTGATGTTTCACGGCGCAGGGCTTCGCCTAAGCTTCATGACGGTATGACCGAGGTGGAATATGGTGGAGGGGCACCGACACGGCTAAGGAGCGATCTAAAGATCAAACTTGTGTGTTCTAGGGTGCCCCCTGCCCCGTATATAAAGGAGGGAGGGGGAGGCCGGCCGGCCTAGCTAGGCGCTGGGAGAAGTCCTACTCCCAGGAGTAGGACTCCCCCTTCCTAGTTGGAATAGGATTGGGGAGGGGAAGAGGAGAGGCGCCCCCCCCCTCCTTGTCCTATTCGGACTGGGGAGAGGGCGCGCCACCTCTGGCCGGCCCTCCTCTTCTCCCTCGAGGCCCACCGAGGCCCATTTACCCCCGGGGTTCCGGTAACCTCCGGTACTCTCAGTAAATTCCGTTTTCGCCGGAACCATTCCAAATCCAAACATACGCTTCAATATATCAATCTTTATGTCTCGACCATTTGAGACTCCTCGTCATGTCCGTGATCACATCCGGGACTCGAACTTCTTGGTACATCAAAATACATAAACTCATAATAAGCATCATCGAAACCTTAAGCGTGCGGACCCTACGGTTCGAGAACAATGTAGACATGACCTAGAACTATTCACGGTCAATAACCAACAGCGGGACCTGGATGCCCATATTGGTTCCTACATATTCTCGAAGATCTTTATCGGTCAGACCGCATAACAACATCGTTGTTCCCTTTGTCATCGGTATGTTACTTGCCCGAGATTCGATCGTCGGTATCCAATACCTAGTTCAATCTCGTTATCGCAAGTCTCTTTACTCGTTCCGTAATACATCATCTCACAACTAACTTATTAGTTGTAGTGCTTGCAAGGCTTGATGATGTGCATTACCGAGAGGGCCCAGAGATACCTCTCCGACAATCGGAGTGACAAAACCTAATCTCAAATACGCCAACCCAACATCTGCCTTTGGAGACACCTGTAGTACTCCTTTATAATCACCCGATTCGTTGTGACGTTTGGTAGCACCAAAGTGTTCCTCCGTAAACGGAGTTGCATAATCTCATAGTTACAGGAACATGTATAAGTCATGGATAAAAGCAGTAGCAACATACTAAACGATCGTGTGCTAATCTAAGGGAATGGGTCATGTCAATCAGATCATTCTACTAATGATGTGACCTTGTTAATCAAATAACAACTCCTTGTTCATGGTCAGGAAACATAACCATCTTTGATTAACAAGCTAGTCTAGTAGAGGCATACTAGTGACATGTTGTTTTGTCTATGCATTCACACATGTATCATGTTTCCGGTTAATACAATTCTAGCATGAATGATAAACATTTATCATGAAATAAGGAAATAAATAATAACTTTATTATTGCCTCTAGGGCATATTTCCTTCATCTCCCACTTGCACTAGAGTCAATAATCTAGATTACATAGTAATGATTCTAACACCCATGGAGTCTTGGTGCTGATCATGTTTTGCTCGTGGAAGAGGCTTAGTCAACGGGTTTGCAACATTCAGATCCGTATGTATCTTGCAAATCTCTATGTCTCCCACCGGACTAAGTCCCGGATGGAATTGAAGCGTCTCTTGATGTGCTTGGTCCTCTTGTGAAATCTGGATTCCTTCGCTAAGGCAATTGCTCGAGATTGTCACGAAGATTTTCATTGGACCCGATGCACTAGGTATGACACCTAGATCGGATATGACCTCCTTCATCCAGACTCCTTCATTAGCTGCTTCCGAAGCTGCTATGTATTCCGCTTCACATGTAGATCCCTTCACGACGCTTTGTTTAGAACTGCACCAACCGACAGCTCCTCCGTTTAGTGTAAATCGTATCCGGTCTGCGATTTAAAATCGTCGGATCGGTGTCAAAGCTTGCATCAACGTAACCGTTTACGATGAGCTCTTTGTCACCTCCATATCGAGAAACATATCCTTAGTCCTTTTCGGTATTTGGGATGTTCTTGACCGCTGTCCGATGATCCACTCCTGGATTACTTTGGTACCTCCTGCTAGGCTTATAGCAAGGCACACATCAGGTCTGGTACACAGCATTGCATACATGATAGAGCCTATGGCTGAAGCATAGGGAACATCTTTCATTTTCTCTCTATCTTCTGCAGTGGTCGGGCATTGAGTCTTACTCAACTTCACACCTTGTAACACAGGCAAGAACCCTTTCTTTGCTTGATCCATTTTGAACTTCTTCAAAATTTTGTCAAGGTATGTGCTTTGTGAAAGTCCAATTAGGCGTCTTGATCTATCTCTATAGATCTTAATGCCCAATATGTAAGCAGCTTCACCGAGGTCTTTCATTGAAAAACTCTTAATTAAGTATCCCTTTATGCTATCCAGAAATTCTATATCATTTCCGATCAGCAATATGTCATCTACATATAATATCGAAATGCTCTGAGCTCCCACTCACTTTCTTGTAAATCTGAGGCTTCTCCAAAAGTGCATACAAACCCAAATGCTTTGATCACACTATCAAAGCGTTTATTCCAACTCGAGATGCTTGCACCAGTCCATAGATGGATCATTGGAGCTTGCACACTTTGTTAGCTCCTTTGGATCGATAAAACCTTCGGTTGCATCATATACAACTCTTCTTCCGAAATCCATTCAGAATGCAGTCTTTACATCCATTTGCCAAATTTCATAATCATAAAATGCGGCAATTGCTAACATGATTCGGACGGACTTAAGCATCGCTTCTGGTGAGAAGGTCTCATCGTAGTCAATCCCTTGAACTTGTCGAAAACCTTTGCGACAAGTCGAGCTTTTAAACGATAACATTACCGTCAGCGTCAGTCTTCTTCTTGAAGATCCACTTGTTTTCTATTGCTTGCCTACCCTCGGGCAAGTCAACCAAAGTCCATACTTTGTTTTCATACATGGATCCCATCTCAGATTTCATGGCCTCAAGCCATTTTGCGGAATCTGGGCTCACCATCGCTTCTTCATAGTTCGTAGGTTCATCATGATCTAGTAGCATGATTTCCAGAACAGGATTACCGTACCACTCTGGTGCGGATCTTACTCTGGTTGATCTACGAGGTTCTGCGGTAACTTGATCTGAAGTTTCATGATCGACATCATCAACTTCCTCACTACTTGGTGTAGGTGTCTCAGAAACCGGTTTCTGCGACGAACTACTTTCAAGTAAGGGAGAAGGTACTATTACCTCATCAAGTTCCACTTTCCTCCCACTCACTTCTTTCGAGAGAAACTCCTTCTCTAGAAAGGATCCATTCTTAGCAACGAATGTCTTGCCTTCGGATCTGTGATAGAAGGTGTACCCAACTGTCTCCTTTGGGTATCCTATGAAGACACATTTCTCCGATTTGGGTTCGAGCTTATCGGGTTGAAGTTTTTCACATAAGCATCGCATCCCCAAACTTTAAGAAGCGACAACTTTGGTTTCTTGCCAAACCATAGTTCATAAGGTGTCGTCTCAGCGGATTTCGACGGTGTTCTATTCAGTGTGAATGCGGCCGTCTCTAGAGCATAACCCCAAAGCGATAGCGGTAAATCTGTAAGAGACATCATAGATCGCACCATATCTAGTAAAGCACGACGATTCGACGTTCGGACACACCATTACTGTTGTGGTGTTCGGGTGGCGTGAGTTCTAAACTATTCGCATTGTTTCAAATGTAGACCAAACTCGTAACTCAAATATTCACCTCCACGATCGATCATAGAAACTTAATTTTCTTGTTACGATGATTTTCAACTTCACTCTGAAATTCTTTGAACTTTTCAAACGTTTCAGACTTATGTTTCATTAAGTAGATATACCCATATCCGCTTAAGTCATCTGTGAAGGTGAGAAAATAACGATATCCGCCACGAGCCTCAACATTCATTGGACCACATACATACGTATGTATGATTTCCAACAAATCTGTTGCTCTCTCCATAGTACGGAGAAGCGGTGTTCTAGTCATCTTGCCCATGAGGCACGGTTCATAAGTGCCAAGTGATTCATAATCAAGTGACTCCAAAAGTCCATCAGCATGGAGTTTCTTCATGCGCTTTACACCGATATGACCTAAGCGGCGGTGCCACAAATAAGTTGCACTATCATTATCAACTCTGCATCTTTTGGTTTCAACATTATGAATATGTGTATCACTATTATCGAGATTCATCAAAATAGACCATTCCTCAAGGGTGCATGACCATAAAAGATATTACTCATATAAATAGAACAACCATTATTCTCTCGATTTAAATGAATAACCGTCTCGCATCAAACAAGATCCAGATATAATGTTCATGCTCAACGCAGCACCAAATAACAATTATTTAGGTCTAAAACTAATCCGAAGGTAGATGTAGAGGTAGCGTGTCGACCGCGATCACATCGACTTTGGAACCATTTCCCACGCGCATCGTCACCTCGTCCTTTGCGAGTTAAGCAATCGTAGTCCTGTTTGAGTTGCAAATATTAGCAGCAGAACCAGTATCAAATACCAGTGCTACTACGAGCTCTAGTAAGGTACACATCAATAACATGTATATCACATATACCTTTGTTCACCTTGCCATCCTTCTTATCCGCCAAATACTTGGGGCAGTTCCGCTTCAAATGACGATCCGCTTGCGGAGAAGCACTCGGTTTCAGGTTTAGGGCCAGACTTGGGTTTCTTCTCTGAGCAACAACTTGCTTGCTGTTCTTCTTGAAGTTCCTTCTTCTTCCCTTTGCCTTTCTTCTTGAAACTAGTGGTCTTATTGACCATCAACACTTGATGCTCCTTCTTGATTTCTACCTCGCAGCCTTTAGCATTGCGAAGAGCTCGGTATAGTCTTTACTAACCCTTGCATATTATAGTTCATCACGAAGCCTTTGTAGCTTGGTGGCGTGATTGAAGAATTACATCAATGACACAATCATCCGGAAGATTAACTCCCAATTGTGTCAAGTGATTGTAGTACCGGACATTACGAGTATATGCTCACTAATGTAACTATTCTCCTCCATCTTGCAGCTATAGAACTTATTGGAGACTTCATATCTCTCAATCCGGGCATTACTGTTGGAATATTAACTTCAACTCTGGAACATCTCATATGCTCCATGACGTTCAAAACGTCGTTGAAGTCCCGGTTCTAAGCCGTAAAGCATGGCACACTGAACTATAGAGTAGTCATCAGCTTTGCTTCTCGCAGACGTAACTCTTACGTGCAGCAATGAGGATAATCCTCAAGTTACGGACCCGATCCGTGTAATTGCTACCATCATCTTTCAACTTTGCTTTCTCAAGGAACGCATTAAAATTCAACGGAACAACAGCACGAGCCATCTATCTACAATCAAACATAAACAAGCAAGATACTATCAGATACTAAGTTCATGATAAATTTAAGTTCAATTAATCATATTACTTAAGAACTCCCACTTAGAAAAACATCTCTCTAGTCATCTAAGTGATCACGTGATCCAAATCAACTAAACCATAACCGATCATCACGTGAAATGGAGTAGTTTTCAATGGTGAACATCTTATGTTGATCATATCTACTATATGATTCACGCTCGACCTTTCGGTCTCCGTGTTCCGAGGCCATATCTGCATATGCTAGGCTCGTCAAGTATAACCCGAGTATTCTGCGTGTGCAAAACTGGCTTGCACCCGTTGTAGATGGACGAGAGCTTATCACACCCGATCATCACGTGGTGTGCGGGCACGACGAACTTTGGCAGCGGTGCATACTCGGGAGAACACTTCTTGATAATTTAGTGAGAGATCATCTTATAATGCTATCGTCAATCAAAGCAAGATAAGATGCATAAAAGGATAAACATCACATGCAAATCAATATAAGTGATATGATATGGTCATCATCATCTTGTGCTTCATGATCTCCATCTTGCAGCACCACCATGATCACCATCGTCACCGGCGTGATACCTTGATCTCCATCGTAGCATCGTTGTCGTCTCGCCAAACTTATGCTTCTACGACTATCGCTACCGCTTAGTGATAAAGTAAAGCATTACAGGGCGATTGCATTGCATACAATAAAGCGACAACCATATGGCTCCTGCCGATTGCCGATAACCGGTTACAAAACATGATCATCTCATACAATAAAATATAGCATCACGTCTTGACCATATCACATCACAACATGCCCTGCAAAAACAAGTTAGGCGTCCTCTACTTTGTTGTTGCAAATTTTACGTGGCTGCTACGGGCTTAAGCAAGAACCAGTCTCACCTACGCATCAAAACCACAACGATACTTCGTCAAATAGACTCCGTTTTAACCTTCTCAAGGACCGGGCGTAGCCACACTCGGTTCAACTAAAGTGAGAGAGACAGCACCCACCGGTCACCTTTAAGCAACGAGTGCTCGTGGCAGTGAAACCAGTCTCGCGTAAGCGTCTGGCGTAATGTCGGTCCGGGGCGCTTCATCTCACAATACCGCTGAACCAAAGTATGACATGCTGGTAGGTAGTATGACTTGTATCGCCCACAACTCACTTGTGTTCTACTCGTGCAAAACATCAAACCATAGAAAAACCTGGCTCGATACCCTTTGTTGGGGAGCGTAGTAATTTCAAAAATTTTCCTACGCACACGCAAGATCATGGTGATGTATAGCAACGAGAGGAAGAGTGTTGTCTACGTACCCTCGTGACCCAAGCGAAGCGATCACTGGCGTAGAGGAAGTAGTCGACGTTCTCCTCGCGATCCGACCGATCCGGCGCCGTTACTCGGCGCCCCGAGTTCTTGACACACGTACAGCTCGATGGCGTCCCTCGTACTCGATCCAGCCGAGTGTCGAGGAAGAGTTTCGTCAAGACGACGGCGTGGTGGCGATCTTGATGTTTCACGGTAGAGGCTTCGCTAAGCTTGCATGACGGTATGACCGAGGTGGAATATGGTGGAGGGGGCACCGCACACGGCTAAGGAACGATCTAAAGATCAAACTTGTGTGTTCTAGGGTGCCCCCTGCCCCGTATATAAAGGAGGAGGGGGAGGCCGGCCGGCCTAGCTAGGGGCGGGAGGAGTCCTACTCCCAGGAGTAGGACTCCCCCTTCCTAGTTGGAATAGGATTGGGGGAGGGGAAGAGGAGAGGCGCCGCCTCCTCCTATCCTATTCGGACTGGGGGAGAGGGCGGCCACCTCTGGCCGGCCCTCCTCTTCTCCCTCGAGGCCCGCCGAGGCCCATTTACCCCCCGGGGGGTTCCGGTAACCTCCCGGTACTCCGGTAAATTCCCGTTTTCGCCCGGAACCATTCCGAACTCCAAACATAGGCTTCCAATATATCAATCTTTATGTCTCGACCATTTCGAGACTCCTCGTCATGTCCGTGATCACATCCGGGACTCCGAACTTCTTCGGTACATCAAAATACATAAACTCATAATAACTGTCATCCGGGACTCCGAACAATGTAGACATGACCTAGAACTATTCACGGTCAATAACCAACAGCGGGACCTGGATGCCCATATTGGTTCCTACATATTCTACGAAGATCTTTATCGGTCAGACCGCATAACAACATACGTTGTTCCCTTTGTCATCGGTATGTTACTTGCCCGAGATTCGATCGTCGGTATCCAATACCTAGTTCAATCTCGTTACCGGCAAGTCTCTTTACTCGTTCCGTAATACATCATCTCACAACTAACTTATTAGTTGTAGTGCTTGCAAGGCTTAATGATGTGCATTACCGAGAGGGCCCAGAGATACCTCTCCGACAATCGGAGTGACAAAACCTAATCTCGAAATCGCCAACCCAACATCGCCTTTGGAGACACTGTAGTACTCCTTTATAATCACCCGATTACGTTGTGACGTTTGGTAGCACCAAAGTGTTCCTCCGTAAGCGGAGTTGCATAATCTCATAGTTACAGGAACATGTATAAGTCATGGATAAAAGCAGTAGCAACATACTAAGCGATCGTGTGCTAAGCTAAGGAATGGGTCATGTCAATCAGATCATTCTACTAATGATGTGACCTTGTTAATCAAATAACAACTCCTTGTTCATGGTCAGGAAACATAACCATCTTTGATTAACAAGCTAGTCTAGTAGAGGCATACTAGTGACATGTTGTTTTGTCTATGCATTCACACATGTATCATGTTTCCGGTTAATACAATTCTAGCATGAATGATAAACATTTATCAGGAAATAAGGAAATAAATAATAACTTTATTATTGCCTCTAGGGCATATTTCCTTCACCGGCCACCTCCTCCCTCCCTCCTTTATATACGGGGGTAGGGGGGCACCCTAGGACACACAAGTTGATCATTGATCGTTCCTTAGCCGTGTGCGGTGCCCCCCTCCACGATATTACACCTCAATCATATTGTAGCGGTGCTTAGGCGAAGCCCTGCGACAGGAGAACATCAAGATCGTCACCACGCCGTCGTGCTAACGGAACTCCCCCTCGGAGCCTCTACTGGATTGGAGATCGAGGGTGCGTCATCGAGCTGTACGCGTGTCAAGAACTCGAAGGTGCCGGAGTAACGGTGCTTGGATCGGTTGGACCGGGAGGACGTACGACTACTTCCTCTACGTTGCGTCAACGCTTCCGCTTCGGTCTACGAGGGTACGTATACAACACTCTCCCCTCTCGTTGCTATGCATCACCATGATCTTGCGTGTGCGTAGGAAATTTTTTGAAATTACTACGTTCCCCAACAGTGGCATCCGAGCCTAGGTTTTTATTGTTTGATATAATATGCACGAGTAGAACACAAGTGAGTTGTGGGCGATATAAGTCATACTGCTTACCAGCATGTCATACTTTGGTTCGGCGGTATTGTTGGATGAAGCGGCCCGGACCGACATTACGCGTACGCTTACGCGAGACTGGTTTTACCGCCGTGCTTAGCACACAGGTGACTAGCGGGTGTCAGTTTCTCCAACTTTAGTTGAACCGAGTGTGGCTACGCCCGGTCCTTGCGAAGGTTCAAACAGCACCAACTTGACAAACTATCGTTGTGGTTTTGATGCGTAGTTGAGATGGGTTCTTGCTTAAACCCGTAGCAGCCACGTAAAACTTGCAACAACAAAGTAGAGGACGTCTAACTTGTTTTTGCAGGGCATGTTGTGATGTGATATGGTCAAGACGTGATAAGATATAAGTTGTTGTATGAGATGATCATGTTTTGTTGAAGTTATCGGCAATGGCGAAGCCCTATGGATGTCTCTTTGTTGCATAAGATGCAAGTGCCAAATAATTGCTTTACTTTATCGCTATACGATAGCAATAGTTGCAAGAGCAATAGTTGGTGAGACAACCATGTGATGACACATTGATATAGATCAAGATGATGAAGATCATGGTGTCGTGCCGGTGACGATAGAGATCATGACAGTACTTTGGAGATGGAGATCAAAGGCGCAAGATGATCATGGCCATATCATGTCACTAATTTTGATTGCATATGATGTTTATCTATTATACATATTATTCTTGCTTTGATTGACGGTAGCATTTTAAGATGATCTCTCACTAATTATCAAGAAGTGTTCTCCCGAGTATGCACCGTTGCCAAAGTTCGTCGTGCCCGCACACCACGTGATGATCGGGTGTGATAAGCTCTCGTCCATCTACAACGGGTGCAAGCCAGTGTTGCACACGCGAATACTCGGTTAAACTTGACGAGCCTAGCATATGCAGATATGGCCTCGAGCACGGAGACCGAAGGTCGGCGTGAATCATATAGTAGATATGATCAACATAGTGATGTTCACCATTGAAAACTACTCCATCTCACGTGATGATCGGTTATGGTTTAGTTGATTTGGATCACATGATCACTTAGATGACTAGAGAGATGTCTGTCTAAGTGGGAGTTCTTAAGTAATATGATTAATTGAACTTAAATTTATCATGAACTTAGTCCTGGTAGTATTTTGCAAATTATGTTGTAAGATCAATAGCTTGCGTTGTTGCTTTCATATGTTTATTTTGATAGGTTCCTAGAGAAAACTGTGTTGAAAAATGTTAGTAGCAATGATGCGGATTGGATCCGTAATCTGAGGTTTATCCTCATTGCTGCGCAGAAGAATTATGTTCTTAATGCACCACTAGGTGACAAACCTATTGCAGGAGCAGATGCAGACGTTATGAACATTTGGCTAGCTCAATATGATGACTACTTGATAGTTTAAGTGCACCATGCTTAACGGCTTAGAATCGGGACTTCAAAGATGTTTTGAACATCATGGACCATATGAGATGTTCCAGGAATTGAAGTATATATTTCAAGCATATACCCGAGTTGAGAGATATGAAGTTTCCAACAAGTTCTATAGCTAAAAGATGGAGGAGAATCGCTCAACTAGTGAGCATGTACTCAGATTGTCTAGGTACTACAATCGCTTGAATCAAGTGGGAGTTAATCTTCCAGATAAGATAGTGATTGACAGAATTCTCTAGTCACCATCACCAAGTTAGTAGAACTTCGTGATGAACTATAGTATGCAAGGGATGATGAAAATGATTCCCGAGTTTTTCATGATGATGAAATCGATGAACGTAGAAATCAAGAAAGAACATCAAGTGTTGATGGTTAACAAGACCACTAGTTTCAAGAAAAGGGCAAAGGGATAGAAGGGAACTTCAAGAAGAACGGCAAGCAAGTTGCTGCTCAAGTGAAGAAGCCCAAGTCTGGACCTAAGCCTGAGACTAAGTGCTTCTACTGCAAAGGGACTGGTTACTGGAAGAAGAACTACCCCAAGTATTTGGCGGATAAGAAGGATGGCAAAGTGAACAAAGGTATATTTGATATACATGTTATTGTTGTGTACTTTACTAGTGTTTATAGCAACCCCTCGGTATTTGGTACTGGTTCGGTTGCTAAGAGTAGTAACTCAAACGGAGTTGCAGAATAAATGAAACTAGTTAAGGGTGAAGTGACGATGTGCGTTGAAAGTAGTTTCAAGATTGATATGATCATCATCGCACACTCCCTATACTTTCGGGATTAGTGTTGAACCTAAATAAATGTTATTTGGTGTTTGCATTGAGCATGAATATGATTTGATCGTGTTTATTGCAATACGGTTATTCATTTAAGTAAGAGAATAAACTGTTGTTCATTTACATGAATAAAACCTTATATGGTTACACACCCGATGAAAATGGTTCATTGGATCTCGATCGTAGTGATACACATATTCATAATATTGAAACCAAAAGATGCAAAGTTAATAATGATAGTGCAACTTATTTGTGGCATCGCCGTTTAGGTCATATTGGTGTAAAGCGCATGAAGAAACTCCATGCTGATGGGATTTTGGAATCATATGATTATGAATCACTTGATGCTTGTAACCATGCCTCATGGGCAAGATGACTAAGACTCCGTTCTCCGAACAATGGAGCGAGCAACCGACTTATTGGAAATAATACATCTTGATGTATGCGATCCAAAGAGTGTTAAGGCTCATGGCGGGTATCATTATTTTCTGACCTTCACAGATGATTTGAGCAGATATGGGTATATCTACTTGATGAAACATAAGTCTGAAATAGTTGAAAGGTTCAATGAATTTCAGAGTGAAGTGGAAAAAACATCGTGACAAGAAAATAAGGTTTCTACGATTTGATCGCGGAGACAAATATTTGAGTTACGAGTTTGGTCTTCAATGAAAACAATGTGGAATAGTTTCACAACTTCATGCCACCTGGAACACCACTTCATAATGGTGTGTCTGAACGTCATAACCGTACTTTATTGGATATAGTACAATCTATGATGTTTCTTACCGATTTACCAATATCGTTTTGGGATCATGCATTAGAGACAAGTGCATTCACATTAAATAGGGCACCATCTAAATCCGTTGAGACGACACTATATGAACTGTGGTTTAGCAAGAAACCAAAGTTGTCGTTTCTTAAAGTTTGGGGCTGCGATGCTTATGTGAAAAAGTTTCATCCTGATAAGCTCAAACCCAAATCGGAGAAGTGCGTCTTCATAGAATACCCAAAGGAAATTGTTGGGTACACCTTCTATCACAGATCCAAGGCAAAACAATCGTTGCTAATAAATGGATCCTTTCTAGAGAAGGAGTTTCTCTCGAAAGAAGTGAGTGGGAGGAAAGTAGAACTTGATGAGGTAATCTGTACTGTTCCCTTATTGGAAAGTAGTTCATCACGAAATCTGTTCTTGTGACTACTATACCAATTAGTGAGGAAGCTAATGATGATGATCATGTAACTTCAGATCAAGTTACTACCGAACCTCGAGGTAAAAGAGTGAGATCCGCACTGAGTGGTACGGTAATCCTGTTCGAGGTCGTGTTACTTGACCATGACAAACCTACGAACTATGAGAAAGCGATGATGAGCCCAGATTCCGCGAAATGGCTTGAGGCCATAAAATCTGAGATGAGATCCATGTATGAGAACAAAGTGTGGACTTTGGTGGAGTTGCCCGATGATCGGCAAGCCATAGAAAATAAATGGATCTTCAAGAGGAAGATGGACGCTGATAGTAGTGTTACTATCTACAAAGCTAGACTTGTCGAAAAGGTTTTTTGACAAAGTTCAAGATGTTGAATACAATGAGATTTTGTCACTCGTATCGATGCTTAAAAGTCTGTCCGAATCATGTTAGCAATTGCCGCATTTTATGAAATCTGGCAAATGGATAAACAAAACTGCATTCCTTAATGGAGTTATTAAAGAAGAGTTGTATGTGATGCAACCAAGAGGTTTTGTCGATCCTAAAGGTGTTAACAAAATGTGCATCTATGGACTGGTGCAAGCATCTCGGAGTTGGAATATACGCTTTGATAAGTTGATCAAAGTATATAGTTTATACAGACTTGCAGTGAAGCCTGTATTTACTGGAAAGTGAGTGGGAGCACTACAGCATTTCTGATAAGTATATGTGAATGACATGTTGTAGATCGGAAGTAATGTAGAATTATTCTGCAAAGCATAAAGGAGTGTTTGAAAGGAGCTTTTCAAAGAAAGACCTCGGTGAAGCTGCTTACATATTGAGCATCAAGATCTATAGAGATAGATCAAGACGCTTGATAAGTTTTTTCAATGAGTACATACCTTGACAAGATTTTGAAGTAGTTCAAAATGGAACAGTCAAAGAAAGAGTTCTTGCCTGTTTTACAAGGTGTGAAATTGAGTAAGACTCAAAACCCAACCACGGCAGAAGATAGAAAGAGAATGAAAGTCATTCCCTATGCCTTGGCCATAGGTTCTATAAAGTATGCCATGCTGTGTACCAGATCTATTGTATACCCCACCTTGAGTTTGGCAAGGAGTACAATAGTGATCTAGTAGTAGATCACTGGATAGCGGTCAAAATTATCCTTAGTGGAATAAGGATATGTTTCTCGATTATGGAAGTGAAAAAAGGTTCGTCGTAAAGGGTTACGTCGATGCAAGTTTTGACACCGATCTGGATGACTCTAAGTCTCGATCTAGATACATATTGAATGTGGGAGCAATTAGCTAGAGTAGCTCCGTGCAGAGCATTGTAGACATAGAAAATTGCAAAATACATAACGGATCTGAATATGAAAGACCCGTTGACTAAGATTCTCTCACAAGCAAAACATGATCACACCTAAGTACTCTTTGTGTGTTAATCACATAGCGATGTGAACTAGATTACTGAATCTAGTAAACCCTTTGGGTGTTGGTCACATGGCGATGTGAACTATGGGTGTTAATCACATGATGATGTGAATTATCGATGTTAATCACATGGTGATGTTATCTAGATTAGTGACTCTAGTGCAAGTGGGAGACTGAAGGAAATATGCCCTAGAGGCAATAATAAAGTTATTATTTATTTCCTTATATCATGATAAATGATTATTATTCATGCTAGAATTGTATTAACTGGAAACATAATACATGTGTGAATATATAGACAAACAAAGTGTCACTAGTATGCCTCTACTTGACTAGCTTGTTAATCAAAGATGGTTATGTTTCCTAACCATGAACAAGGAGTTGTTATTTGATTAACAAGGTCACATCATTAGTTGAATGATCTGATTGACATGACCCATTCCGTTAGCTTAGCACACGATCGCTTAGTATGTTGCTATTGCTTCCTTCATGACTTATACATGTTCCTATGACTATGAGATTATGCAACTCCGTTTACGGAGGAACACTTTGTGTGCTACCAAACATCACAACGAATCGGGTGATTATAAAGGTGCTCTCAGGTGTCTCCGAAGGTACTTGTTGAGTTGGCGATTTCGAGATTAGGATTTGTCACTCCGAATATCGGAGAGGTATCTCTGGGCCCTCCCGTAATACACATCACTTAAGCCTTGCAAGCATTTCAACTAATGAGTTAGTTGTGAGATGATGTATTACGGAACGAGTAAAGAGACTTGCCGGTAACGATATTGAACTAGGTATTGATACCGACGATCGAATCTCGGGCAAGTAACATACCGATGACAAAGGAACAACGATATTGTTGTGCGGTTTGACCGATAAATATCTTCGTAGAATATGTAGGAACCAATATGGGCATCCAGGTCCCGCTATTGGTTATTGACCGAGACATGTCTCGGTCATGTCTACATTGTTCTCGAACCGTAGGGTCTGCACGCTTAAGGTTTCGATGATGCAGTTATATTATGAGTTTATGTATTTTGATGTACCGAAGGTTGTTCGAGTCCGGATATGATCACGGACATGACGAGGAGTCTCAAATGGTCGAGACATAAAGGTTGATATATTGGACGGATATATTTGGACACCGGAAAGGTTCCGGAGAAGTTTGGAGCTCCGGAGGTTACCGAAACCCCCCGGGAGGTATATGGGCCTTATTGGGCCCATATAGGAGGAAGAGAGAAGGAGCAAGGGAGGGGGGGCGCGCCCCCCCCCAAGCCCAATACGAATTGGGGAGGGGGGCCGGCCCCCCCTTTCCTTTCTCCTTCCCCCTCTTCCTATTACTACTACTAGTACTACTTCCTAATACTAGTACTCTTTCCTTCCCCCTCCAAATAAGATAAGGAAAAGAGAGGGAAACCTACTTGGAGTAGGTTTCCCCCTCCCTATGGCGCGCCCCCTAGGGCCGGCCACCTCCTCCCTCCCTCCTTTATATACGGGGGTAGGGGGCACCCTAGGACACACAAGTTGATCATTGATCGTTCCTTAGCCGTGTGCGGTGCCCCCCTCCACGATATTACACCTCGATCATATTGTAGCGGTGCTTAGGAGAAGCCCTGCGGCAGGAGAACATCAAGATCGCCACCACGCCGTCGTCTTGACGGAACTCCCCTCGGAGCCTCTCTTTGGATTGGAGATCGAGGGTGCGCCATCGAGCTGTACTGGCGTGTCAAGAACTCGGAGGTGCCGGAGTAACGGTGCTTGGATCGGTTGGACCGGGAGGACGTACGACTACTTCCTCTACGTTGCGTCAACGCTTCCGCTTCGGTCTACGAGGGTACGTAGACAACACTCTCCCCTCTCGTTGCTACGCATCAACATGATCTTGCGTGTGCGTAGGATAATTTTTGAAATTACTATGTTCCCCAACAATTCTATGCATAATCTGGAGATGTTCACTAAGGATGTGTTGTTATACATGTCATTCTCTATCCATTCATGCCCCTGGTTGCATTTATAGCTTGCTGTAGCTTGTTGTAATCTTGCTCCAAAGTTGCTAAATAATGTTGCTGTCATCCTGGTAACATTAAGTTCAATGTTGCCATGATTGTTGTTAGTGATCCATGCACCCTATGAACTTGCTCTTGACATGCTTAGCTTCATAAACATGTCTTCTTAATGTTGGTTAAAGCTCACCAACATGCCTACTTATTGTTGTTCCTGCCATGTATGAATCTGTCATATCTTTTGCCATGTTTACATGGGTGCCATCATATTTTCTGTGCCCTTCTGGCTCATGGTCAGTAAGGGACTTTTGTTATATGAGATTAGTAGATTCATGCCATTCCTTTGTTTGCCATGTTAAGTTCCTGTAGCATGTTGTTTGATAGCTCTAAACATTGTAACCTGATGTTATTTCTGCAAAGTCTGAAACTGTTATTATTTGCAATCTTGCCATGTCATTTTGAGCATGTTCTAGTGGTTTCTGGAGATAGCTCAGTGCTCATGTTTTGTGATGCTTTACCTGTACTTCATGCTCATGCCTTTTGTTCTTATGTTGGGGTGCTGTAGCTTACTTTTTTGATGCTTGCAAGATGCCTGGTTGCTGTTTTGGACAGCTTGTCCTTTAAACTTGTAGAGTGTATGTGTTGAACCGTTGCTCCGTTTTGAGTGTGCTCTATATGAAACTTGCTTAGAATTGCATGTTGTTTCATATTACCATGTTGCATCCTTGTTTTGAGGTGTTTGCTTGATGTTTGGGTGCGTTTTGCATCAATGCCATGTTTAACTTGTTTTGCTCATATCTTCTAGGTCGTAGCTCTGAACTAAATGAACTTTATATGTAACTTGACTAGAATCTCGTGTAGATCATCTTGGTGCATCTTAACTTGCTGTTTAACAACTTCAACTTAATGTTTATTCAGTTCTGGACCAATTTCTAAAGTTGCATATGAGGACTTACCGGAATTGTTATATGTTGTTTCCGGCCTCATTTAAACTTGCCTTGATGTGTGGTTCTTGTTTGCATCATCTCTTACCATTAGTAGCTTCATCTAGCTTTGTCATGCATCATGCTTGGTTGTGCATCATGTCTTGTCTATGTGTGGTGTGTTTACTATGTTGTGTGCTTCTTCTCGATAGTTCCCGTTTCGTTGCGATCGTGAGGATTCGTTCGTCTACGCTTGGTTCGTCTTCGTGGCTTCATCTTCTTCATAGACTCGTTCTTCTTCCTTGCGGGATTTCAGGCAAGATGACCGTCACCTTCGATCTCACTAGCTACTATCATTGTTATGCTAGTTGCTTCGTTCTACCGCTTTGCTGCGCTTCCTATCACTTGTTCTTCAAGCCTCCCCAAATTGCCATGAACCTCTAACCTTTGACACCCTTCCTACCAAACCGTTGTTTAGCTATGTTACCGCTTTGCTCAGCCCCTCTTATAGCGTTGTTAGTTACAGGTGAAGTTGAAGATTGCTCCATGGTGGACAGGGTTATGTTGGGATATCACAATATCTCTTATTTAATTAATGCATCTATATACTTGGTAAAGGGTGGAAGGCTCGGCCTTATGCCTGGTGTTTTGTTCCACTTTTGCCTCCCTAGTTTCCGTCATACCGGTATTATGTTCCCGGATTTTGCGTTCCTTACGCGGTCGGGTGATTTATGGGACCCCCTTGACAGTTCGCTTTGAGTAAAACTCCTCCAGCAAGGCCCAACCTTGGTTTTACCATTTGACTCACCACCACCTACCTTTCCCTTGGGAGTAATTAACCCAAGGGTCATCTTTATTTTAGCCCCCCCTTGGCCAGTGCTTCTCTAAGTTCTGGTCCGAACCGAGTAGCCTGCGGGGCCCCCTCGGGGAAACTCGAGGTCTGGTTTTACTCGTAGGATGTCTCATCCGGTGTTGCCCTGAGAACGAGATATGTGCAGCTCCTATCGGGATTGTCGGCGCATCAGGCGGCTTTGCTGGTCTTGTTTTACCATCGTCGAAATGTCTTGTAAACCGGGATTCCAAGACTGATCGGGTCTTCCTAGGAGAAGGAATATCCTCCGTTGATCACGAGAGCTTATCATGGGCTAAGTTGGGACACCCCTACAGGGTATAAACTTTTGAGAGCCGTGCCCGCGGTTATGTGGCAGATGGCAATTTGTTAATGTCCGGTTGTAGATAACTTGACACCTGATCCGAATTAAAACGCATCAATCGTGTGTAGCCGTGATGGTCTCTTCTCGGCGGAGTCCGGGAAGTGAACACGGTCTTTGGGTTATGTTTGACGTAAGTAGGAGTTCAGGATCACCTCTTGATCATTGCTAGCTCCACGACCGTTCCTTTGCTTCTCTTCTCGCTCTTATTTGCGTATGTTAGCCACCATATCATGCTTAGTCGCTGCTATAACCTCACCACTTTACCCCTTCCTTTCCCATTAAGCTTTGCTAGTCTTGATACCCATGGTAATGGGATTGCTGAGTCCTCGTGGCTCACAGATCACTACAACAACAGTTGCAGGTACATGTTTAAGCGATGATCATGACGCGAGAGCGATGTTTGCCTGTTTTGGAGTTCTTCTTCTGCTTCTTCTTTGATCAGGGGATAGGTTCCAGGTCGGCAGCCTGGGCTAACAGGGTGGATGTCGTTTGAGTTTCTGTTTGTGTTCCATCCGTAGTCGGATGTTGATCTCTTGTAAGATGATGTTGTATTCGTGTGGCATTGCATGCCTCTTGTATGTATCCCCAACTATTTAGGTAATGTTGATGTAATGATATCCACCTTGCAAAAGCATTTCAATATGCGGGTCTATCCTCGGTGGGACCTTCGAGTTCCTCTTGGATAGGGTCGCATATTGGGCGTGACATGCGATCAACATGAATATGTTCACCGATGATGACTAGTCTGTCTCACGTGATGATCGGACAAGGCCTAGTTGACTCGGATCATGTATCACTTAGATGACTAGAGGGATATCTATCTGAGTGGGAGTTCATTAAATAATTTGATTAGATAAACTTAATTATCATGAACATAGTCAAAAGGTCTTTGCAAATTATATCGTAGCTCACGTTTTGGTTCTAATATTTAGATATGTTCATAGAGAAAATTTAGTTGAGAGTTGATAGTAGCAAATTGTGCGGACTAGGTCCGTAAACTGAGGATTGACCTCATTCCTGCACAGAAGGCTTATGTCCTTAATGCACCGCTCAGTGTGCTGTACCTTGAGCGTCGTCTGTGGATGTTGCGAACATCTGACATACACGTTTTGATGACTACGTGATAGTTCAGTGCGTAATGTTAAACGGTTTAGAATTGAGGCACCGAAGACATTTTTAAAATGTCGCAGAACATATGAGATATTCCAATAGCTGAAATTGGGATTTCAAGCTCGTGCCCATGTCAAGAGGTATGAGACCTCTGACAAGTTTCTTAAGCCTGCAAACTAAGGGAGAAAAGCTCAATCGTTGAGCCTGTGCTCAGATTGTCTGAGTACTACAATCGCTTGAATCGAGTGGGAGCTATCTTCCAAATGAGATAGTGACGGTTCTCCAAAGTCACTGCCACCAAGCTACTAGTGCTTCGTGATGAACTATAACATATCAGGGATAGATATGATGATCCTTGAGCTATTCGCGACATTTAACACCGAAAAGTAGATATCAAATAGGAGCATCAATTGTTGATGGTTAGTAAAACCACTAGTTTCAAGAAGGGCAAGGGCAAGAAGGGATACTTCATGAAACAGCAAATCAGTTGCTGCTCTAGTGAAGAAACCCAAGGTTGAACCCAAACCTGAGACTAAGTGCTTCTGTAATGAGGGGAATGTTCACTGAAGCAGAACTACCCTAGATACTTGGTAGATGAGAAGGCTGGCAAGGTCGACAAAAGTATATTGGATATACATTATATTAATGTGTACTTTACTAGTACTCCTAGTAGCACCAGGGTATTATATACTGATTCGGTTGCTAAGTGTTATTAACTCGAAATAAAAAGCTATGGAATAAATGGAGACTAGCTATATGTGAGATGATGATATATGTTGGAAGTGTTTCCAAGGTTGATGTGATCAAGCATCGCATGCTCCCTCTACCATCGAGATTGGTGTTAAACCTAAATAATTGTTATTTGGTGTCTGCGTTGAGCATAGACATGATTGGATTATGTTTATCGCAATACGGTTATTCATTTAGGGAGAATAATGGTTACTCTGTATATTTGAATAATACCTTCAACGGTCTTGCGCCTAAAATGAATGGTTTACTAAATCTCGATCGTAGTGATTCACATGTTCATGCCAAAAGATATAAGATAGTAACCATAGTACCACATACTTGTGGCACTGCCATTTGAGTCATACTGGTATAAAACGCATGAAGAAGCTCCATGTTGATGGATCTTTGGACTCACTCGTTTTTGAAAAGATTGAGACATGCGAACCATGTCTATTGGTATATATGCATGAAGAAACTCCATATAGATGGATCGTTTGGACTCACTTGATTTTGAATCACTTGAGACATGCAAATAATACCAATGGGCAAGATGACTGAAAGGCCTCGTTTTTCCAATGAGATGAAACAAGAGAGCAACTTGTTGGAAGTAATACATTTGATGTGTGCAATCCAATGAGTGCTGAGGCACGCAATGAATATCGTTATGCTCTTACTTCACAGATGATTTGAGTAGATTCTAAGTATATTTACTTGATGAAACACGAGTCTGAATTATTGAAAGGTTCAAGCAATTTCATAGTGAAGTTGAAGATCATCGTGGCAAGAGGATAAAATGTCTATGATATGATCATAGAGATGAATATCTGAGTTACGAGTTTGGTACACAATTAAGACCTTGTGGAAATTGTTTCATAACTAATACCGCCTGGAACACCATAGTGTGATGGTGTGTCCGAACATCATAAATGCACCCTATTGAATATGGTGCATACCATGATGTCTCTTATTGAATTACCACTATCGTTTATGGTTTAGGCACTAAAGACAACCGCATTCACTTTAAATAGGGCACCACGTAATTCCGTTGAGATGACACCGTATGAACTATGGTTTAGAGAAACCTAAGCTGACATTTCTTAAAAGTTTGGGGCTGTGATGCTTATGTAAAAAGTTTTACCTGATAAGCTCGAACTCAAAGCGGATAAAATCCATCTTCATAGGACACCCAAAAACAGTTGGGTATACCTCTTAGGGGGTGTTTGGTTCAGGGACTTTTTAGTCCCAGAGACTAGAAAAAGTCCCTAAAAAGTCCCTAGGAACCAAACGGGAGGGACTTTTTCTACAGGGACTAGAAAAAGACACTACTAGAGAGTCTTTTTTGATTAGTCCCTGGGACTAGAAAAAGTCCTAGGACTTCTGAATCAAACACCCCCTTAATTTAGATCCGGAAGCAAAAGTGATTGTTTCCAGAAACGGGTCCTTTCTCGAGAAAAAGTTTCTCTTGAAAGAATTGAGTGGGAGGATGGTGGAGACTTGATGAGGTTATTGAACCATCACTTCAACTAGTGTGTAGCAGGGCACAGGCACAGGAAGTTGTTCCGATGGCGCCTACACCACTTGAAGTGGAAGCTGATGATTGTGATCATGAAGCTTCGGATCAAGTCACTACCAAACCTCGTAGGTCGACAAGGACGCGTACTGCTTCGGAGTGGTATGGTAATCCTGTCTTGGAGGTCATGTTGCTAGACAACAATGAACCTACGAGTTGTGGAGAAGCGATGGTGGGCCCGGATTCCGACAAATGGCTCGAGGCCATAAAATCCGAGAGAGGATCCATGTATAAAACAAAGTGTAGACTTTGCAAGAACTACTCGATGGTCGTAAGGCTGTTGGGTACAGATGGATTTTAAAAGGGAAGACGGACAATGATGGTAAGTGTCACCATTAAGAAATCTCGATTTGTCGCTAAGATGTTTCCGACAAGTTCAAGGAGTTGACTACGATGATACTTTCTCACTCGTAGCGATGCTAAGAGTCTGTTGAAATTATATTAGCAGTTCCTGAAATCGCAGTTCCTGAAATTATATTAGCAGTTCCTGAAATTATATTAGCAATTCCTGAAATCGCAGCCGCCTCCGATGGTGAGGCAGTTGGGAAGAAAGGGGGGCGGTAGCTATGGGTGAGCAAGTGAAAGGGGGGTGAAGCTAGATTTGGCGCCGGGACGGCGCGTCAAATTTCCATCTCCCACCATCCCCCCTCGCCCTCGCCTCGCATCCACCCGTGCAACCTCGTGCCGCACTCAATCTTGCTCGCGAGAAACTGCCGATCCGAGAGTTTCCAGTGAGCCAGGCTCTGGGCTGCTTTGAGAAGCATGCGATGCAGGCCCAACAGTGAAACCAGGCAACCAAATAGGCCTCTCCCTTCCCGCGCGGGCCTGCTTGGGCTCGATGCGGGCAACCAAACACGCCCCAAGCGACACGAGTAGGGCCTTGTCTATATGTCATCCAACAACTTGCAAGGTTAATTTGGTAGTGAGTGATGCAGCAATAAGTGGAGCCATAATACGCCAAGAAATGATGTGTTATCAACTTACCGTTAGGGGCCAGTGACAGCAAAAAAAATCCTTAAAACTCGTGTATTCAGGAAACTACATACCCAATTTGTAGAGATTAATTAGCTGTCGGTAATTCATCTCATACCATGTGTAATTTGTAGAGATACACTCAGCCGCACGTGATTGACCTGTTGCCATTTTAACCTGCCATGCACGTGATGCGCCTGCCAATATAAATAGGAGAACCCCACGGCATACATCATCATCTCCCAGTGTCTCCTCCCTCTCAACACAGCACTTGTCTTCTTTTCTTCTTCGTTTGTCCTTGCCAGGAGGAAGCAGGAGAGAGATGCACTACCACACTGAGCCCCTATGCCGACGGCCCAGGCCGTCGGCATAGCCCTGATTCCCGTCGGCATATGCCTACGCCGACGGCCCCCGTCGGCGTAGGGCCGTCGGCAACATATGCGTCGGCATACCCCAGGGCCCCGTCGGCATAGAAAGGCCGTCGGCATAGATGCCTGCGCCGACGGCGTCGACATCTATGCCGACGGCCCGCCGCCGTCGCAACGCCTCGCCTAACGGTCACCGCCGCACCGCCGTCAAGTGCAGCCCATACAAGAGACGCGTGGCGGGGCTATGCCGACGGCTTAGCCGTGAGGCATAACCGAACCTATGCCTCACGGCTAAGCCGTCGGCATAGCCTCGCCACGTGGCGCCTCTAGTAGCTCCTGGTGCAGGGCTATGCCTACGACTTAGCTGTAGGCATAGTTCTGAACAAATGGTCATGGACTATGCCTACGACAAAACCGTAGGCATAGATGCAAAACTATGCCGACGGTTTTGCCGTAGGCATACACCCCACACGGCAGCTCCTGGTATCACGATAGCCATCTATGCCTACGGCATTGCCGTCGGCATACTTGCTCACCAGAACCAAAAAAAAGGATTAGCCAAAAAGGCTAGCTATTTACAAATGCTTATACAGACATGATTCAACGACCATGGATTTGCAAACACAGACCTTAGAATATTTTTTATGTACATACATTCCCATTCTAAGACTCCACAAAGAACATTAGAGGAGGCCGAGGGCGGTGGTGGGGAGACAAGGCTGCAATGATGGAGGTGGCATACAATCAGTATAACAAACCAAAGATCCTACATATGAGGATGAATATGTAATCTACACACTGAATATACCAAAAGAAACCCGCCTAGAACAGGGGCATCCAACTAAAAAGGCAGAAAATTATTGCCTTTGATTAAGATAACTTGTCATGTTGGTGCTTGAACCAAACAATGCTACTAATACATACAGCACAGAGATGCTCCAGTTTCGGTTGTATCTATCAAGCATGAGTTGTTCAAGGCAAGCTCCAAAGAGAAAGAAATTGGTCTCTGATTGTGACTGATGATACTTACTCATATAAATTTTTAGTCAAAGTCAAACAAAAAAATCAATGCATATAAACTGAACCAGAGTGTGGTGCTGATTCATATGCATATACAGAAGATGCAAGTGTCACCAAGATAGATAGTTCTAGTCAAAGTAAAAAAACAATTCGACACATACAAACTGAAGCAAACCGTCATGCTTTTTCATGTGTACATACAAAAGATGCAAGTGGTATCCAGAATTTGGATATAGGTAGTACACTCATGTGGTGAATTTTGTGAATCTATACTCTGCATCTACCAAAAGGATCGCTCCCCTCACATGCAAATATAATTCAGTCCAATGGCTTTCTTCTCCCCTCACATGCATAAGAAAAGAGCAGACCATCTAAACAGGCGGATCAGACATTCACCTTGGGAGGGAGGCGAGTGCTACCTGTTGTCGTGCTGTCGTCGAGATCGGGTGGTCCTCCTCCTCAAGCAAGACAAGGTTGTTCCTCCCCTACACTCCAATGGCCATCTTCTCCAAGGACATCTACAAGGGCAGAACACACCATTGATGCAAGTGTCACCAAGATAGTTTCAGTCAAAGTCAAAGTTAAAGTAAATGTAAACATGCAAACTGAACCAAATCGAGGTGCATATTCATATGTGTGTGTATGTAGAGATGCAAGTGCCATCTGAATTTTGGGGAACCAAAGGTGGTTGTTGTTGTTGCTACTTTAGCAGCAACAGCATCCTCGAAATCAAACAAGGAGCAAGTTGTTTTAGCAACAGCGCATACTAGTAATTAGCTAGGACCATTATTATTGCACAACCATTCGAGGACGGTGGCAGACACATCAACTCACAAAATGGTAAATGTGAAAGAAAATAGCGCAGATAAAATGTAGATTGTTTTGGAAGATCTAAAGGTACATACCTGGAATATAGTGAGTTCACTAAAAACAGGGCACTGTGCCACCAAGCAGAGAGGCATGAGGTGAGCATCAGTAACCCTGATAAACAAAGGAAAAGAAGCCCACAGAGATTCAATACTCATGTATTGTACTGGCAACAAAATATGTGTTACTATACTTCCAATTTTGCAGGTTTTGCATTGTATAAACAGTTGCCGAGCGTGCCGGAAAGCTCGAGTGATATATCTGAAAAAAGAAAGAGAAATAACATCCATCTATTAGAACTATGAACCAAATATACTTTGTTGGACAAATGATCAATTAATCATAACTGGGAATCTGAACATATTAATGCGAAATAGTAACTGACTTAGCAAATGAAATTGTGATAGAAAAAATTGCTACATAGAGTCCTTGACTCAACCGAGAGATCTATGGGAACCAAAATTTTACATGCAATTTATCCATGTTCAGGTAATACAAAATATGCGGAGTAATTAAATTGTGTAGTAGCTAGCCCATATATAAAACTAAAGGTAGAAACTGGAGTAATGAAACATATCTGGATTGATGTGCAAATGCTATGGCGACTTACATGCTTGGATTCAATAATTATGATGAAGCAGATTAGTGTGATGCATATGCATGTTCGTCAGAACAGATCTAGGGGAAACAACAAAGAAACCTGCACTTCCTCTAATTTATTAATCACATGCTCTTTGACTAACAATCCAAAAATAATAGATCAAGGATGATACTGCCAGCCACCTGCAGGGAGTAAGAATGAGTAGTTTCTGCTAATTAGAGGACAAACTAAAAAAAGCTAACTAGAGATTTCCCCTCTCTGTGTGTGTACGTTGTGCTCTGGCCGGTGGGGGAATGATAAAAAAGCAACTACTGCTATGTATGTTAGCTTGTCCATCAGGATAGATCAAACTAGACAGCCCCCGCCTCCTCACACCTCGCTCCTCATCTCCGTTCGACTTGTAGCAGCAAAATTAGCAGCAGCAGTAGTGAGCAGAGGAAGGAGGCGGAGGAGATGGAGGTGCTACCTGCCGAGGTGGGTCGTCGTGGCCGTGCTTGAGCTAGACAGCCCCCGCCTCCTCGAGCAGGACAGGGCCGCCAGCTAGGTGCGCCCCTCGTCCTCCGCTTCCTCGAGTAGGAAGGACGGCGCCCTCCTGCCGCCCTCATCGCCTGCATCAGCGCCAAGGTGACCTGCAGCAAGGGAAGGAAAGGAGAAGGTGAGGTGGGGAGGGTGGATCCGGGGGAGAAAAGAGGGGAAGGACGTACCTGCGCCATGCCGGTAACAGATCCGTCGAGCTCAGGCCTCGCCGTCGCCAGATGTGGCTGATCCCAGCGATGTTAGGGGTGGCGGCCGAAACCCTAGCTAGCCACGGGGACGGTGGAGGGCGGGAGCCCCGACTCTGGATGGAGGGGGAGGTGGAGCGGACCAAGGGGAGCTCGGGCGGCTTGCAAGCGCTTGCCGGAGCTCGCCGGAACTGGCCGGCGTGGGTGGTGGCGGCGGCGAGGGAGAGAGGCTCATGGGGGAGAGAGGAGTCGCGAGAGACAGAGGTTCGTGGGGAGAGAGCGAGGTAGGGGTTGGGTGGGCTTTTTTTCTTTTTATTTTTTCTCCTTTTCACTAGATGGATGGATGGATGGTTGTGGGGTGGACAGCTAGATGGATAGATGGATGGATATGCGCCACGTCATCGATCTGTGGCACAAACGTTTCCACCAATAGAAACGAAGCTCATACAATTGTGTTTTCCCTTTTGTTTTTCCTCTAATTTTTTCTACTCCCTTGCACCGACCGTCGACGATCTGTGAGGGGGGAGGAGGGCGGCGAGGAGGAGATGGTCTAGTGAGGTGGGGAGAGAATGGATCGGGGAATGGTGCGTTCGGTATGACGACTATGAGTCCGGACGGGGACGTACGGAAAGTCGCACGGAACATCTCTTCGGCTTTCCCCATCACCGTCGATGACGACACGTGTGACGTACCTCACCATCGAACGACGACACCAGAGGAGGGACAGGTCCCCACCACCGGGGGGTGAATGTACCTCGGCGGCATGCCGGATCCAGTTGTTAAAATCGACCAAAAGTCATACGATGCCGGAAATCCTTGGGACCTGGCACGGTGTCATCATATGGACCTTGTAGGGTGTGATGAAAGTTTTAGCGCGTTTCATAGAAGCCTGGCCGGAGATGGAGGTGCTACCTGCCGAGGTGGGTCGTCGTGGCCGTGCTTGAGCTAGGAAGCCCCCGCGTCCTCGAGCAGGATAGGGCCGCCAGCTAGGTGCACCCCTCGTCCTCCGCTTCCTCGAGTAGGAAGGACGGCGCCCTCCTGCCATCCTCATCGTCCAGACCGCGCCAAGGTGACCTGCGCCAAGGTGATGAAAGTTTTAGCGCGTTTCGTAGAAGCCTGACCGGAGGTCGCTTGTAAACTGCACCATCTCCGAGGTAGTATCAGGCTATGGAGAGAGAAAGTGTCCAATTTGTGAAGGAAGTGTGTTGCCCGTTCCTCCGTTAACCTCGAAACTTCCCGTCCTCTCAAATGGGTCAATTGCATGACATGTGTCGGTACATGGCATTTTTCGGGCCCGCCTGCAATATTTGAGACATTTACTGCATCAGTAGGGTTTCAATGCAGGAATTGCAGATCTGCATGGCGACCACCTGAAATGATGTCCAAAAGTGGTTTGTCAAAACATATATGATGTCTTTGCGGTATGTGTAGGCCTAGTAAAACCGAAGGAGGGGCATGACCCACCACTGGGAGGCAAATGTACCTCGGCGACATGCCAGATCCAGCCGTTAAAATCGACCAAAAATCATACGATGCCCGAAATCCTCGGGACCTGGCATGGTGTCATCATATGGCCCTTGTAGGGTGCGGTGAAAGTTTTAACGCGTTTAGCCAAAGCTTGACCGGAGGTCACTTGTAAATTTCACCATCTCCAAGGTAGTATTTGGTTATCGAGAGAGAACGTGTCCGGTTTTGTGAAGGAAGTGGGTTGCTCGTTGCTCCGTTGGCTATTTCAACCCTCCATCACACTTGTATACATATATTAAGACACAATGCAAGTTTTGGTGGCATTGCTACCCCGAAGGGCCTTACCCTAGCCCCGTTGACCCGGAGATCTAAGCCTTTGACTTTCACCGGACGGCCTTTGACCAATGGACTTTTCCACCTGGTTGTGATAGGTCAGCCCATAGGAACATTTCAGAACAAGGTCTGGGCCCAACCCGCCATCGGACCCCCATCGTGAAGGGGGGTCACACTCCAGAGTCGCATGACGGGTGTTTGCACCTGACACCATACGTCCAGACATGTAAGAGGACACAACACAAGATTTGGTGGCATAGCTAGCCCCCGAAGGCCCCTGGCCACACTCGTAGACATGCGAAGAACAATCTGTAGTGGTTTTTTTTTCACATACTCTTGCATCTTTAAAAATATAAGAAATTGCCACACCTATTATATTACATGTGTCTGCACTGTGTAGAAATTTCATGAATTGATCACACTTCGAGTATTCAGAAATATTTCATGCGACGCCAAAACCGCAGAGGGGTTACTTCGATTTCATTGTCGTCCCTGAGGGGGGGACCTCACACTGGAGCCGCGTATTGCCTCTTCATACATGCCACCACACCTTAAGACATGTATGAGGACCTGACGCGATGCTCTGGTGGCATTGCTACCCCCGAAGGCCCCGACTGACCTAACCCTGGACTAGTTGACCCAGAGATGTACGCCTTTGACTTTCACCGGACGGGATTTGACCATTCGGCGTTTTTCACCTGGTTGTGATAGGTCATCCCATTGGAACACTTGAGAATAAGGTTTGGGGCAAACCCACCATAAGATTCCCTCCGTGACGACCCAACGTGGCCGTTTTCCACCTCCAAGTGCCGACGACATCGCCGTCCATGAAGGGGTCACACTCCGGAGCCGGTTGTCGGGTGTTTGTGCCTGCCACCAAAATCCTTGAAACAATCTGATGGATGTAGATATAAAATTTGTCTCGATTGGCCAAGGAACAAAAAATATACAAAAAATTCAAAACAAATTTCTATAAATTTGAAGCAAACATGATTTAAGTTTATTCAAATTTGAAACATAGTATAGCAACAGAATCCTTTCAAGATTATGATTAAAAAAACTTATAAAATTTGTCAAAATCGATCCAATTATCAATTACTTATGCTTTTAACAAAGTATAAGGACCTATATGCAAAAGTACACGAGGTCACATTTCTAACATACTCAAAAAAAAAACCCAGATATTCATAAACTATGGAAAATTCTACCCCAAGTCGATGCATAATTTGTGTATGTTTAAGTTTAGATAAGTTAGATTTAAATTATTCAAACTTAAAAATTAAAATAAAAACAGATGATATCTATGCTCACGGCTATGCCGTAGGCATAGTTCTCGGGCTACCTGGGAGGCGCCACGTGGCGGGCTATGCCTCACGGCCTTGCCGTAGGCATAGATGGAAAACTATGCCTACGGCTTTGCCGTCGGCATAGCTCTGCCACGTGGCTGCTCCTAGTAAAGAAAACAAATGATATTTATGCCGACGGCTGCCGTCAGGGCCGTCGGCATAGATTTGACGGCGTCAGCCCGCCGTCTGTCCATGGGCCACTAGGGACACCTCTATGCCGACGGCCTTACTATGCCTACGGTTGCCGTAGGCATAGATGGAGCTACGCCGACGGCCTTACTATGCCTACGGCTGCCGTAGGCATAGATGAAGCTACGCCGACGGCCTTTCTATGCCTACGGTATCCGCCCGGGCCGTTAAGATAGTTTCCATCTATGCCTACGGCACCCGTCGGCATAGATAAGGCCGTAGGCATATAAGGTTATTCTGGTAGTGATGGAGGCTAAGATGCCGCGAGCGGCCGCCATTGCCGCCCTGTGCGTGCTCCTCCTCGTGCTGCCCGGGCAGGTGGCTGCCAAGTCCAAGTTCTGTGAGTGCTACGACGACTGCTACCGTCAATGCCGGCACCACGTGCCGCGGTTCGCCTGCGTTCCGTTCTGCGCCAATAAGTGCAGCCCCAACCTAGCTGCTGCCGCTGCCGCCAGCAGTGACCGCGACCAGTGCAGGGTGGCCTGTTCCAAAGTCCAAATCTGCGGCGAGTCGGATCCGTCTGGTAAGACGACGATGGAACCATCTCACTCGCGCATTTTCACTAATTTGTTCCTCTTGTTTAGTTTTTCCATGGAAAAGCATTGGAACCTGTGTTGTTATTCTTATGATTTTGCTATTTGCAGACGGCGAATGCGATCGTGGCTGCTACTAGGAGTTTGGTCTTAGTAAAAGAAGGAAATGATCGGAAAAGCTGGTCGACCATGATCGTTCGTATGTAGTTGAACGGACATGATTGTAGCAGCAAATCGATAAAAGTGGCGTACGTGTGTCCACAAGACCACAACTGCAACAAGAAATGTAGCCGTGATTAGAACTTCCAAGATTTGAAGAGTTCATCGATTGATGGATCATATATTCATATCACTTCTGTGATTAATTGTGGCAGCAATATAATAATGAAAGGGGTTATTTTACTTCCGCGCGCATATCACTTCTATGGATGTTATAACATAAAATTGTTTGGCATTGATTTGGTCTATCAAGTATCAACAAGAAAAACTAATTTCGTTTATCTATACTTTTGTGAGGAAAGTTAAGAATTTTTTGTTTCTTATAAGCCAACTCATAAAAAACTGAAGTCGAAATATTAGTCAGCTAACCGAATGGCCGTCCCACACCAAAGAAAATAGAAAAACATGACCTGGTAGTGAACAGGACATGCCCTAGAGTACGTACCTCTTCTCGTCCCCTCTTGGAAGGACAACTCTGGCTCCTAGGCCTTGAACGGTCACGAAGCCTTAAAATACACTTTCTAGTGCTTGAGGTTGACATTCTACGAGATTTGCTAGGCCTCGGTGACGGCGCATACTACAAGTTACATTTGTATTATCGACATGTTTATCTCTAGATGTAATCGACGTCATGTAATCCCGAGGTACACCTGGTCCCTATGTAAGCCCGGTGGTTTAGCTTGTAGGGTAGAGAATCAAACATTCACATATTATCTCAAGGTAAATCATCATGTGCCTTGTACTCCAATAGAATCAATACAACAGAAGCATGACATAAGGTTGTACCTCTTCGAAAGAGCCCGAACCGGGGTAAAAATGATGTCTCTTGTTCATCCTTTTACCATCTAGCTAAGATCACCATCTCGGGGCTACCGAGATCTACCGGATTTAACCCGACATTGGTGGTTGTTACTACCAATAAGAGTTCTTGGATTTCCCCGAAGAGGATGAGTGGTGTAGCACGGCAGCAGAAGGTATTTCCCTCGGTTAAGAACAAAGCTTTATCGAACCAGTAGAAGGCAACACACGTACAACATTACACTAGTAGAAAATAGGGCTACCGTTCGAGCCTGGCTAGCCCATTAGTCCCGGTTCTTCAAGAACCGGGACCCATGGGGGGTATTAGACCCGGTTAGTGAGCCCGGGGGCCGGCCGGGCCTCGTGGGCATTGGTCCCGGTTCAAGCCACGAACCGGGACCATGGTCCTCACTCCTGGCCCGCAACCATTGGTCCAGGTTCGTGGCTTGAACCGGGACAGAAGGTGGTTCTTTAGTCCCGGTTCATGCCATGAACCGGGAAAGATAACTTACCTATATATACCCACCGCCGCGGCAGAGCACTCCAGTGCTCTGTTTTTTTAATACGGCGAGGAGAGGGCATTTTGGTGCTCTAATTCACCTCCTATGCACATGAGGTGTTCGATGAAATGCCGAAGCTCGACCTCGGAGCTCCATTTTTTCGAGCTTTGTCTAGATTTAGTGGTCCGTCACGCCCCGTCCCCGTTTTCCCCGCCGTTGATCGCCCGCGCCGATCTCGTCGCCGGCACCACCGTGGTGAGCCTCTATCTTCTTTCTGATACTTGTCTGATTTTCTTACTTTAGGTAGATATTTGTCTAATTTTCTTACTTTTGACACACATAATTATATATAATGCACGCAGATGAACCGACAATGGATGTATGGTGACAGACACACCTCCGAGTACATTAAGGGCGTGCATAATTTTCTCGAAGTGGCTGAGGCAAACAAGTAGAATGGTTTTATGTGTTGTCCATGCACTAAATGTGGGAATATGAAGTCTTACTCTGACCGGAAAATCCTTCACACCCACCTGCTTTACAAGGGTTTCATGCCACACTATAATGTTTGGATGAGGCACGGAGAAATAGGGGTTATGATGGAAGATGGCGAAGAAGAAGAGGACGATGACAACTATGTGCCCCCTGAATACGGTGATGCTGCAGAAGATCAAGAGGAACACAAAGTTGGAGGATCACAAAAAAGGGTTGTACCCCAATTGCGAAGATGGCAACACAAAGTTGGGTACCGTACTGGAATTGCTGCAGTGGAAGGCAGAGAATGTTGTGCCTGACAAATGATTTGAGAAGCAACTGAAAATATTGAAGAAGAAGCTTCCAAAGGATAATGAATTGCCCGACAGTATGTACGCAGCAAAGAAGGTCGTTTGCCCTCTAGGATTGGAGGTGCAGAAGATACATGCATGCCCTATCGATCGTGATCCTCTACATGGCGCGACTGAGGATTTGAACGATGCCCAAGATGCGGTGCATTGCGTATAAGATCAGATGAGATGACCCTCGTGATGTTGACGGCGAGCCCCGCAGGAAGAGAATTCCTGCGAAGGTGATGTGGTATGCTCCTATAATACCACGGTTGAAACGACTGTTCAAAAACAAAGAGCATGCCAAGTTGATGTGATGGCACAGTGAGGACCGTAAGAAATACGGAAAGTTAAGAGCACCCGCTGACGGGTCGCAGTGGAGAAAAATCGAGAGAGAGTACTGGGCTGAGTTTGCACATGACCCAAGGAACGTATGGTTTGGTTTAAGCGCGGATGGCATTAATCCTTTCGGGGAGCAGAGCAGCAATCACAGCACCTGGCCCGTGACTCTATGTATGTATAACCTTCCTCCTTGGATGTGCATGAAGCGGAAGTTCATTATGATGCCGCTTCATCCAAGGCCCTAAGCAACCCGGCAATGACATTGATGTGTACCTAAGGCCATTAGTTGAAGAGCTTTTACAGCTGTGGAATGGAAACGGTGTACGCGCGTGGGACGAGCACGCATAGGAGGAACTTAACTGCACGCGCTGCTGTTTGTAACCATCAATGATTGGCCCGCCTCAAGAACCTTCGTGACGCATTTAACAAGGGATACCACGCATGCATGCACTGTTTGGCTGACACCAAAAGTATATACCTGGGAAGCTGCAGGAAGAATGTGTACCTGGGCCATCGTCGATTTCTTCCGACCAACCATCAATGTTGAAAGAAAGGCAAGCATTTCAAAGGCGAGGCAGATCACCGGAAGAAGCCCGCCATGCGTACCGGTGATTGCGTACTTGTCATGGTAAATGATTTACAAGTGATCTTTGGAAAGGGTCCCGGCGGACTAGCTGTTCCGAGTGACGCTGAGTGACACGCACCCATGTGGAAGAAGAAATCTATATTTTGGGACCTACCCTACAGGAAAGACCTAGAGGTCCGCTCTTCGATCGGCGTGATGCACGTGACGAAGAACCTTTGCATGAACCTGCTAGGCTTCTTGGATGTGTATGGGAAGACAAAAGATATAGTTGAGGCACGGGAGGACCTGCAAGGTTTGCACGAAAAAGACGGCATGCCTCCAAAGCAGTATGAAGGTTCTGCCAGCTATGCTCTTACCAAAGAAGAGAAGGAAATCTTCTTTGAATGCCTGCTTAGTATGAAGGTCCCGCCTGGCTTCTCGTCGAACATAAAGGGAATAATAAATATGGCAGAGAAAAAGTTTCAGAACTTAAAGTCTCATGACTGCCACGTGATTACGACGCAACTGCTTCCGGTTGCATTGAGGGGGCTTCTATCGGAAAACGTCCGATTTGCCATTGTGAAGCTATGTGCATTCCTCAATGCAATCTCTCAGAAGGTGATCGATCCATAAATCATACCAAGGCTAAGGAGCGATGTGGTGCAATGTCTTGTTAGTTTCGAGCTGGTGTTCCCACCATCCTTCTTCAATATCATGACGCACGTCCTAGTTCATCTAGTTGACGAGATTGTCATTCTGGGCCCCAGATTTCTACACAATATGTACCCTTTGAGAGGTTCATGGAGTCCTAAAGAAATATGTCCAGTAGCGCGCTTAGGCCGAAGGAAGCATCTCCATGGGCCATCAACCAGAGGATGTCATTGGGTTTTGTGTTGACTTCATTCCCTGCCTTAAGAAGATAGGTCTCCCTAAATCGCGGTATGAGGGGACTGACCGAAAAGGCACGCTTGGAGGAGACAATAATATGCAGGACGGATATTCTTGGTCTCAATCACACTACAGCTTCTACGTAAATCTACCTTGGTGACCCTTTATGTCGATGAACACAAGAACATCAAGGCCCAAACACCCCAGCAAAGGCGACGATCGGATTACATGTAAACACATCAGACTATCAAGAGTTGGTTGGAAACACGCCTCGAGAGGTGAAAACACTGTTTGTGAGGAGTTGTACTCGTTGTCCGTGGGACCATCTTCGACTGTAATGATTTGGAAAGGATATGAGATAAATGGGAATACATTTTACACGATCGCCCAAGATCAAAAAAGCACCAACCAAAATAGCGGTGTCCGCTTTGATGCAACCACCGAGAGGGGAAAGGACACATATTATGGTTACATAGTGGACATATGGGAACTTGACTACGGAGTAGATTTTATGGTCCCTTTGTTTAAATGCAACTGGGTCAATTTGTCGAGGCGGGTGTGTAGACCCACAAAGATGTAATGACAACAAAGGATCCGAACAATCTTGGGTACACCGACGAACCATTTGTCCTAGCCAATGATGTGGCAAAAGTTATCTACGTGAAGGACATGTCTACCAAACCGAGAAGAAGAAAAATAAGGAAGTTTAATACATCATACGATGAGCCAAAGCGCCACATAGTTCTTTTCAGAAAAAGGGACATCGTGGGAGTGGAGGGCAAGACAGACATGACCAAGATTATGGAAAGTTTCATGAAATTCCTCCTTCAAAGTCAAGGCTGACCCAAGCATCCCGATAAATGATGAAGATTATCCATGGTTACGGCACAATAAGGAAAGGACACAAGCGAAGAAAAAGTGAAGACTTTCTCCACAACTATTATGATGATACCATGCCAACTTTCAACCTTTTCAGTAGTACATTTGAAATGTCCGCTGTAATGCATAAGTTTCCGATGAAACTCGACACTTCTAAAAAGATTGTCCGCTTTTGTACATGAAGTGCATCCAGTTTTTGCCAGAACCCTCTCAACTTTCTTGCACATGCTATGTGGAAGAAATGATGAAACCATGTTAACTTCCAACCTTTTCAGAGTTCATTTGATATGCTTTTAAATTTCAGGGTCTTATAGCTCAAAATAATCAAGTAAATGCATGAAAAATAACAAATGAAGTCGAAAGGGTTGAAAATTGATGATGTGGCTTTGAATGGTGCATTTTGAACACACAAAAGTCGAGTTCAAATAAGTTTTAAAAATGAAATCCTCAGGTAATGTATGAGTTTCCGTGATGAAACCCCGATACTTCGTAAGTGCATCTAGTGCCCTTAGTGATTTTGGTGTATTGAAGACTTATAGGTTAAGTGGCGATGCGTTTGTAAGTGTACACAGTGTCTATAAGTCTATGAGGAGTTTGATATTTACAGAGAAAGTCGACCCTAAAAATGAAGTTCTTCAATCAAGACTTTGCTATTCTCAAGACTTTCAAGACTTTGAAAGTGAAGAAATTGGTGTGACCATGAAGACTTGATATTCATTCGAGGAATATGAAGCGTGAAGACTTTAGTTTTCAGAGTTTCATTTTCTTTCTTGAGTCATAGGAAACACCGTCATCGTTAAAGGGGGTCAAGAAATACTAAGGAAAAATTTCCATGTGATGCTCAACTCAAAATCCTACACCTACCAATCCCTTCGAGTGAAGCCATTGGAAATCTCATACAGCTTCAATAAATGCTTCAAAGGATGAGACGCATTCTTCCCGTCAATGATGACTTTGCTCTGACTGAGGAGTTAGGAATTCGCCAGTGCAAGAAAGAAGTGATAATATGTTGTGCAAGGAAATAGATCAGTCAAAAGCCTTGGGTGAATGTCTTCAGAGAATTCACTCCAAGCTTGACGTCCTTCAAGATCAACATAATACCCTCTTGACTGATCATGAGAAGCTTTCTCTTGAAGCTATTCAAAGAAAGGCAGATCTTCAAAAGCTAAGAGTATGTTATGAAGATCTTCAGAAGGAGCGCGATTCATTACTAGCTCAACAAATCAGCGCTTCTCAGGAAGAATTTGTTCCTCCATGCTTAAAGTGCATTGAACGTGAATATGCTAATTCTTCACCTGAATGTTCAAATGCTTCAACTGTTACAAATTCTTCATCTACCTCTGCTATCACTAATTCTCATCCGAGGACATTGCTAGTATCACCGACAATGCAGGGTTGAAGGAATTGTACATGACAGCATGTACAAAAGCCTCAAAGGGCATCGACACTTTGTGATGTGCTCAAAAGCAGATCCTCAACGAAACCCTAGGAAAGAGGGTATTGCCTTTGAGAGGAAACTCAATGCCGATGGAACATATTGGAAGCCCGAGCAGATCCCAAAACCTCTTGGGTTGCTGCAAAGGGACCTCCAATTGATCCATCTAACTTATCCGGCTTTACATGTGAATCTCCTCATTCTTCCGATGAGTCATTTGACTCAACTATAAACTGTTCAAAAATCGAATGGTGAAGTATTTGCTAGATATGTTGGCACTAATCGCAGAACGGTTCCCTATGAAGAAAATCTGGGTTCCCAAAAGCTGTGTTGAAAGTCTTCAGTGAATGTCCTCATGACACCACCGTGAAGAACAGAACCCCAGATAAAATTCTTCATATGGACCAAACTCTTCATATGGATCCAAATCCTCATATGGACCAAATTCTTCACGAGGATCAAATTCTCAACTGGATCCAAGTCCTCATATGATTATCACCGTGCTAACAAATCTGCTCTCGCAGGTAAAGCTAAGGGCCATGAATATGTGCATTATTCTTCAAACCATTATGTTCATAAGTCCTCGAAGAATTACTCGCTTATTCATATGCGCACCCTAACCCCTCCTATGCTAAGCTTAAATGGTTTGGCATCTTTGCCTCCTTTCTCACATGGTGCTCGCAGGATGATGAATTCTTTGCCACCCTCCGATGTGGGTGATGAAGAAAAGAACTAATCTCTTCGCAGGTCAGGTCTCCGACATGCTCTAACGCTTGAAGAATTTTCGGGACTCGACAAAATGCTCGAAAGGACGCAGTGAATCATGATGAAATGAACTTTCATTTCACACGCCCTCATCTCGCTATATCTGCTTATCGCTTGATGAAACTCATTTGATGAACTTGATATCATATTCTTCACCGATGAAGCATACGAGATTGTAAGTTACACTAATTCATCTCGCAGGATGATCAACCCAAAACTACTTGAATGGGTCCTCGATAGTGGATGTACAAATCACATGACTGGTGACAAGAATCTATTGATGGATGCTCCCTTATCACCGCCACCTCTGAAGCATATCATCTTTTGCCGACAAAGGCAAAAGTCGTATTGGGTCTTGGTAAGGTTGCTATCTCTAAGGATAAGCACATGGACAAAGTCATGCTTGTTGAGTCCTTAGGATACAATCTCATGTCGGCCTCAATGCTTTGTGATCTTGATATGGTTGTTGTCTTTGGCAAATATCGCTGTGTTGTGATTATGGAAGTCGACAATTCCAAAGTCTTCAAGGCTTTAGGAGTGGAGATCTCAGATATTGTTGATTTCTCTACAGACCTCAACCAGCCATGTGTCTACTTGCAAAAGCTTCGTAGGCTGGCTATGGCATCGACGACTTGGTCATGCAGCATGAGGAATTTGAACACGCCATGCGAAGAAGAAGCATGTCATTGGCATTGAAAATGTCAAATTCCTCAAGGATCACTTATGTGGAGCATGTGAAGCCGAAAATGACCAAGGCCAAGCACCCAAATAAGACTATCATGACCACCACACATCCATTCAATTGCTTCACATGGACCTCTTCGACCTAACCATTATTCAGCAAATACTAATGATGCATCTCTATATGGTTTTGTCATTGTTGATGATTATTCTCGATATACATGGGTACACATTGTTACTTACAAACATGAAGTGCAGGAAGTCTTCAAACGATTTTCCTCGAGGGCTTCAACCAACTTTGGTGTGAAGATCAAGCATATCAGAAGTGACAATGGAACTGAGTTCAAGAATTCGGGTCTTGATGCCTATCTTGATGAACTTGGTATTACTCATGAATTATCTGCTCCTTATACTCCTCAGCAGAATGGCGTCGTGCAGCGCAAGAACAGAACTCTTGTTGAGATGGCTCGCACTATTCTTGATGAATACAAAACGCCTCAGCGTTTCTGGATTGATGCAATTGATACTGCCTGCCACATCATCAACAGAGTATATCTTCACAAATTCTTCAAGAAGACTGCATATGAACTCCTCACTGACAAGAAACCCAATGTGAGTTATTTCAAAGTCTTTGGTGCTAAATGTTGGATTAGAGATCCTCACCACAATTCTAAATTTGCACCGAAAGCACATGAAGGTTTTATGCTTGGTTACGGAAAGGACTTCAGACACCTACTGAGTCTTCAACATTGTTCTTCACAAGATTGTTGACACTGTAGATGTGCGGTTCAATGAAACTAATGGCTCGCAAAGAGAGCACCTACCTTCTGTATTAGATGAACCAGAACCTGAGGATGCTATCAAGCTCAAGGCAACTGAGGACGTCATTCCTACTGAAGAATGGCTTCACACCCGGTTCACTTGACCCTACTCTATTTACTAAATCATATGATGGTGAACTGTTTGTGTGCCAAATATATGTTGATGATATTATCTTTGGTTGTACTAACCAACGATATAGTGATGAATTTGCCTATATGATGAGTGAAGAATATCAAATGTCTATGATGGGAGAGTTGAAATCCTTCTTAGGTCTTCAAATTTGTCACAGCAAGAATGGCATATTCATATCTCAGAGAAATACCTCAAAGATGTATCGAGGAATTTCGCATGCAAGATTGCAAAGGCGCTAAAATTCCTATGCCCACAAATGGCCATCTATGCAATCGATGAAAATGGTATTGACTTCGATCACAAGGTATACCGCCCATGATTGGTTCTTTATTGTACTTATGTGCATCTAGACCAGATATAATGCTTAGTGTTTGCATGTGTGCCCGATTTCAAGCTGCACAAGGAATCACACCATAAGGCTGTGAAGCATATTCTTCGATATCTAGCTCACACACCAACACTAGGATTATGGTACCCCAAGGGCTCTGCTTTTGATCTCATTGATATTCTCGACTGACTATGCTGGTGATCATGTGGACCGCAAGTCAACATCCGCACTTGTCATTTCCTCGGACGATCATTGGTCCGTTGGTCCTGAAGAAATGTAACTGTGTATCACTATCTCTCGCTCAAGCTGAATACATTGCTGCTGGCTCATGTCTGTGCTCAAATCGCTGGATGAAGCAAACCTCAAGGACTATGGTGTCAACGTGAAGAATGTGCCTCTCTCTGCGACAATGAGAGTGCCATCAAGATTGCTCACAACCCAGTTTAGCACTCAAGACTAAGCACATCCAGATTCGCCATCATTTTCTTCGTGATCATGTGTTGAAGGGCGATATTCCATCGAGCATGTGAAGATCAAGAACAGCTAGCTGATATCTTCACCAAGCCCTTGGATGAGAAGAGATTTAGCAAGTTGTGTGAGCTAAATATCTTAGAATCTTCAATGTTCTTGAAAAGGACACACATCCTAACCCTTATGCATAATTGATGACTTAGATGTGCAACACATGAAGAAACCGTTTTTCCTCAATCAATGAAGAATAACATTCTAAGTGTGAAGAAATAAATGAAGAATTTGATTCTCAGAACCCTACGACAATTGTACGTGGTGTCTGAAATCATCATTCTTATACGGTGGGCTACGCCACCACAAAATTTGAAAATCTTCAATTTGAGTTTTTCCTCATTTTTGAAATACCTAAGTTTTTCAAATTCTTCAACTTTGCAAAATCTTCAATATTTCCGTCATTTTTCTTCATTGGATATATATATATATATATATGAGTTTATGTCCTCTACAGCATTCACTTATTGCTAATTCTTCAAGTTGCTATTTCTGCTAAGTGAATGTGATCTGACCCTTCCCCTCTATGCTATACTCAATCCAAATTCTTCATGTGCGTTCTAATTGAAACTCGTTCAAAGTCTTCACTGGTCCTTGACAGCTGAAGAAATTGCGAACGAAGCTTTTTAACAAATCTTATCCAAGTTTTCGGTTTTACCGCTCAAACCGTTCCGCATCCCACGATGTATTAGTTTAATCACCCACGATCTTACACGATCTCATCTGCACAGTACGTGGGTGACACATGTCGCGTGAAGGAGAAAGGGCAAGGGCATGTTCGTCCCAAAATCTTCGGGCAAACAGTTTTTCACCGTGACTATAAATACCCCTCTACCCTCCTCACTTCATTTACTCCGCTCGATCCCTGTCTCTCGCTCGAGCTCTCCTCAAACCCTAGCGCTGCCGCTACTCCATCGCCGCCAGTGAGGAAAAGCTTCACCGCTCGACCTCATCGCCGTCAGACTTCGCCGCCGCCGTGGAAATCTTCACTCCCGCCGCCGTAGCTGTCTCCCTCGCCAAGTTAGGGCGTGGGAGATCTAACGTGATTTAACTTCACTACAGTTCATCTCTGTTCGTCGTGTTCTTCAGTTCGGGTAATTAAAAGTCACTTTTATTACTCGCGTTGATTCTCAAATCTTTCTGAAAATCTTCAAAGGTGTTTTTGCTCTTCAAATCTTCACATATGAACACCTCACACACTATATGCTCTTGATTTATCTCTCTAAGCATTCATTTCTTCAAGATTCCTCAATTGTGCGGATTTCAATCAGACAACTCGAACCTAAGACTAAACGCTTAGTGAAATTCCTCAAGGCTCAACTGGTCAAATTCTCAAAACTTGCTTCTTTTGAAAAATCTTCCGAGAACGATATGACCTCTCCAAATTCCTCGCACCTACACTCTGCTCACAGGTACTCATGTCCGCTGCTGAATCACTAGGTTCTCATCAACTTAACTCATTTGCAGCGTTCCTCGAAGAAAAACTGCATACTTCTTCAGAGTGCTCTATTGTTCAAATTCCTCACCTGAAGAAAATGGCAGAAGGCAAGAGACCGCAGAAGGGAGGAAAGAAACCGGAGGTCATGACTGCCTTTGAGATTCCTGATGAAATATACAAAGACTACTGCACACCTGATGAATCCAAATTTGGCAAGGAGACCAAAAATCAGCGCAAAGTGTGCATACAGAGGATAGAAAGAAGATGGGCACGAGAATGGAGAGAATACCGCTATGTCACTCCCAAGTACATGAGGAAATTCGCTTTGAACCCTCCATGCCTAAGAGCTCCTCCGCACTGCCAAGTCACGATCCCACTAGCATCAAGAGTGGTGAAGACTTTCCAGAAGAATGGTCCAGGCGCCAAGCCAAATTGGCAAGACAGGCCAAGGAGGCAGTGAGGAAATTCAATGAGGATTCTGCTGCTGCTGAGCCCTCGGTCAAGCCGAGGAAATCAATGCCGAAGAAGCCTGCTCGCAAGCAAAGGCTTCATCATCAGCGCCCTCACGGCCCAGTTCCTCAGCCGCGCTCTCACGGCAAATTCCTCAGACTGCTGCTGCTCATTCAAAATCCTCAGCAGCTCCCTCCAAGTCCTCAACACCTGTGCATCTTGCTACTTGTCAAAGGACTCAAGGTTTCTCAATTGCTTCTGGCCCCACTCTGCTAAAGACAAAAGCAACTGCTGGACGCGGTCCTCGGCCAAGTCCAAAGAAGAAACAAGGTTGCGTTCAACGTTCCCTCTGATGATGAAGCTTCTGATGAAGAACTTGAAGAAATCATCAGGAATAGACTGACCAAGGCCGCTAGTGCCAAAAGAACAAGTGTGCCTCTGCTTTTGGATCCGAAGAAGATCCTTGACTTCATTGACCTATGGCATCAGGATCCAAACACTCCTATACCGGATCTGCCACTGACTCCTGGTCAAAGTCACATGCTGAACCATTTCATCGCTGAAGAGAAATGGAAATTTGAAAAGGCTCGTGAATTGAAGAGAGCAAAAGCCAGAAAGGAGAAGCTTCTAAGGAAGAACATCATTAACTTGACTCCTGAAGAACTTCTCAAAGCACAATCTGAAATTCAAGCCCTCAGCAAGGATTTCGATGCTTACAATGCTGATTGGCAAGGAGCCAAGGTGAGATTCGTCAATTTGACAAAGAAAATGTCAACTGTTGCAGCTCCATCGCAACAAGAAAATCCTTAGGCTGAAGAATCTGCTCAGCCTGCTGAAGAACATGCCAGCACTGCTGATGACTTTCAGCGTGCTGATGAGAACACAAGTTCTAGGGCTGATGACTCCATTCCACCGCCAAGAAATTCCTGTGGCATCCACTAGCGGTGCGCTCAAGAATCTGAAGGAAGCAGGGCAATCGCACCAGCCATACCAAGAAACTGTACCACAATCCTCAGCTCCTCCTGCACCAACACAAACTCCAGTTCTTCCTTCTGCTTATGAAGTGAAGAAAACAAAGGCTGCAGAACGAGCTGCAGTGAAGAAAAGGAAGGCATCAGCTGAGTCAAATTCTTCGGCTGCGAAGAAAATGAAGCCAATGACCAGCTCGATTGAAAATCCTATTGATGCCATTCCCATCTCCTCCATGTCGTCAAAGGAAATTGTTCCTTATGGAGAAGATTACAAGATCCCAAGCGGATCTGATGAAGAAAATCAATCTGTTGCTACCTAAGAACAGCTTGATGAAGAAATTGAAGTGGAAGCTTTCCCTTCAACTCCAGTTGTTTCCTCACCCGTGCCTCAGTTCACTGCTGAAAAGGCAGGTGTTGAGGAAATTGAAAAAGAAGATGAAGACGTGGATATTGGGTGCTCTACACCGTTGATGAACGATGACTTTGGGAAAGTCAAGATCCCAATACTCCTCTCTTCACTCCGATTCTACAAGTTCCTCGGTCCCCGCTACAACTGCTCAATTGGGCTCAAGAAACTCATCCCACATCGCTCGTCAACGAAGAAATTCCAGCCACTAGCGCTGAAGAACCCATCGCTGATCCTCAAACTGCACAAGGAGAGGAACCTCAAATTCTTCACTCAAGAACCCGAGATCGCGATTCCCGAGGTTGTGTTGCAAATCACCGATATTCCTATGCCCAAACCAAGAATCCGCTCTCCAAGCAAGCAAAAATTCAAGGTGAAGACTTTTTCTCGAGCATGTGTTCTTCATCGCTTATAACTTATGACTCGCCGAATGAGGAAAAGACGCTCGACTCCTACACAAGCAAACTTCTATTCCTCGCTATTTGACAAGGACAATATCTTCACCATGAGCATATTCCTCATGTGGATATGGAATCACCGCCGTGCTTCGAGCCAAGACTCGTGTTCTTCACGATGCGGGCTGCTGAATTCTCAGACCGATATATGTGGATCGAATGAAGAACTCATTCTTCAGTTCTATGCCACCGCACATCACGGAGATGTCAAGACATCAATTCATGGGTACTGGATTGATGACAGAGAATACTCACTACAAGGCACCAGCAACTGAATTGCTTTGTGTCCTTCCTCTTAATCCTCCCCATGAATCTGCACGTTGCATTTACAATGACCGTGAATTATCTGATCACTTTATGCAAGTGCTTATGAAGCCACCGGCCGTGACAGACCCTCGAACAAAATTCTCGCCAAGGACTTCATCAGATGTGCCTCGGACTGTTTATAGAATCTTGACGAAGACAATGAGTCCCATCAAAGGCCACGACTCAAATGAAGAAGATGTCGCTGGCATCATGAAGAACATGCTTTTCAATATCATTCATGGCGTTCTGTCAATTTCCATGATTTCTTCATGAGGACTCGCCAATGTTGCAATGTCACCTTTTGAGCTGAAGCCATATGCGCCTTTGGATCATGAGATTCATAAGGGCAAGATCTTCACCGAACTACAAGGTCGACACTCAACCATGGCAGCTTCCTCGCCGCCCATTGAAGTCATCTGTTTACCAATTTCATCATCCGATGACAAGGGCAAGGCAGCAGCTGTAATTGATGAAGGCACTCGCCCATTGATGGTCAATTTCGCAAGGCTGCATCTTACTCCACCAATGACGATTCTCGCAACGCATGACACCGCCGCAAATACCTCAACCAAGCAACAGCCTCAAGCAATCGCACCTGTGGTGATGACCGATCGTGAGTTACTCCTCGCCTTCATCAAGGTTGAACGCAATCGAAATGGGTGAAGCGCCAATTTGCTGCAATTCTTCACAACATGACCTCAACGATAATGCAAGAAAGAAAACCAAGACTACCTTCATGAAACCCTCAACCGCACTGGCTGTTCTTAATCATGTCTATTCCGCGGAAGAATTGAAGACTATGGGCCTTCAGAAGCATTTGACTGGTGCGCACCACCTCCAAGAAATTCAAGAGAGTCAAAGTTCCGATCCGTGGCCAGCTCTTATTCTTCATCACGTGAAACCGATGAATATGAAGATTTAGACGACATCGCGGCAGCCCTACTTCAACATCCAACCCGATAACGCCGCGCGCCTCCATCAACTTGAAAATCTTCGAGGCGTTAGTCCTCGCCGATCCTTTTGGTCATTTGATGAAGGGGAGAAATCTGAGTTAGTCTTCAAGCCGGTTTATACTATGGGCGTTTTATTAAGTTACAACTCTCGTTCTTCCGAAACTTTTATTGGATCGAGTTGTAATGTTAAATCTGATGGTGCCCTTATACTTTTGAACGGTGCATTGTGCTGACTTTGCACTGTGCTCTGATACTTTTGATCGTGCTTCGATACGTTTGATGCTCCGATTTTGGTATCAGAGCACAGTGCAAAGTCAGCACAATGCACCGTTTAAAAGTATCAGGGCACCATCGAATTTAAGATTAAAACTCGATCCAATAAAAGTTTCGGAAGAACGAGAGTTGTAACTTAATAAAAACGCCCATAGTATAAACCCGCTTGAAGACTAACTCAGATTTCTCCCCTTTTGATGCTCTGATTTTGATACGTGTTATGCTCTGATGCTTTGAAGCACTAAGCTCTGAATGTGATATTTGAGCTCTGAAACTTTTGATGTGATATTCCGCATGCTTATTCGTAGTCAATACTATTGCACGATGTCAATCTCATCAGCACCATATTTCATCATGCATTTCAAATTCTTCATAGTATATGTATCAAATGCGTGTATGAATTACAAGATATAGGGGGAGATCTCCATGATTCAATTCTTCAAATGTGCATTGCCTCAAAAGCAAATTCCTCATTATGCACATATTCAGGGGGAGTTCTTATATATCTTGCAATCAAATTCCTCAATATCAGTATTTACACTTCATATGTTTATCCCCGTTGAAAACTTAACCTATGTTGTCATCAATCACCAAAAAGGGGGAGATTGTAAGTGCATCTAGTGCCCCTTAGTGATTTTGGTGTATTGAAGACTTATAGGTTAAGTAACTGATGCGTTTGTAAGTGTACACAGGTCTATAAGTCTATGAGGAGTTTGATATTTATAGAGAAAGTCGACCCCTAAAAATGAAGTTCTTCAACTGAAGACTTTGCTATTCTGAAGACTTTCTCAAGACTTTGAAAGTGAAGAAATTGGTGTGACCATGAAGACTTGATATTCATTCGAGGAATATGAAGCGTGAAGACTTTAGTTTTCGTAGTTTCATTTTCTCTTTCTTAAGTCATAGGAAACACCGTACTGTTAAAGGGGGTCGAGGAAATACTAAGGAAAAATTTCCATGTGATGCTCAAGTCAAAATCCTACACCTACCAATCCCTTCGAGTGAAGCCACTGGAAATCTCATACAGTTCAGTCAAATGCTTCAGTGACAGAGACGCAGTTCTTCTGGTCAGTGATGACTTTGCTCTGACTGAGGAGTTAGGAATTCGCCAGTGCAAATTGCCTACATAGTGAGGAACATGATTGCCCTGAGGACTTTGAAAGTCAAATTTCCGACCGTTGCTGTGCTGCGCGCCGGCGGACCAAAATATCTTATCCACCTAACGGTCATATCATTGAAGGGCATTTATGTCTTATCATGTCGGGCTGCTCCCTAGGCTATAAATAGCCGCCCCCTACAACCACTAGTTGGTTGGCTGCTCCAAGAGAACTTGACACTTGTCATTTGAGAGCAACCCATCCTCCGAGGACTTTGAGCGAAAATCATCAAGTGAGGAAAATCCCAAAACCAAACCCACAAAACCCCAAGTGATTGAGCATCACTGAAGAAATTGATCCTGCGTGGATCCGACGCTTGTTACCTTTGAAGATCAGGCTTCTTCCAGACGGTTAGGCGCCAAGGTCTAGAGCATCCAAGAGGAATTGTGGATCGCCGAGTGACCAAGTCTGTGAAGGTTTGAAGTCACCAAGACTTACCACGAGTGATTGGACGAGGCCTGCGTGGTCTTAGTTCAAGGAGAATACGGTGAGGACGGGTGTCCTGAGTTATGCTCGAGATCGGGTGTCCGGACTGTGTGTCCTCGAAGTTTAAATACTCACCGCTCCAACCACACGCATAACCGACACAAAGCAGTTGGAACTGGTTTACCAAATCATTGTCTTCATAAACCGACGGTTCTAATTCCTCAACTCATCCATTTCTCATTCTGTTGCATGTTGTTCATATCGTGCTTGAAGACTTTGATCAAGACTTTCAAAATTCCTCGTTCAATTTCTTCACTGCTTTTGTCTTCATCTTGTTATCCTGTGTTTACGCTTCCGCATCGCTCTAGTCTTCATTTCATCATGTCGACTATGTGTGCATCATGTTATGTTTACTCGAGTACATATTCCGCTGCAAATAGTTCTTCGCTAAGGAATTTCCTCACCGGCAAATTCCTCAGTGAAGAATTTCATAAAAATCGCCTATTCACCCCCCCTCTAGTCGATATAACGCACTTTCAACTTCGAAAGAGATTGTCCATTTTGTACACGAAGTGTATCTAATTTTTCCCATAACCCTCTCAACGTTTTAGCACATGCTATGTGGGTGAAATGATGATACCATGCCAACTTTCAACCTTTTCAGAGTTCATTTGAAATGCTTTTCAATTTCAAGGTCTTATAGCTCAAAAAAACAGTAAATGCTTTTATAAAACGCCAATAGCAAAAGGAATCAACTAAAAAGCTTTTATAAACCTATAGTATTTTTTAACTAAAATTATATAAAATTTATGCAACTAAAATTATCAAAGTATTTTTTGTTCAAAACATGAAAAGCAGAAATAATTATCATAAAGAATTTTTTGTTAGAAACTTTAGTAGCAAAAAGAATTGTCATAAAGATTTTTTTTGATAGAAACTAAAATAACAAAATCTGTTTATCAATATAATGATAAAATGTAGTAATATTAAATAACAGGAAAAATAATCACTCCAAATATATTTTTAGTTGCATAAAGATTATAATTATTCAAATTTGGAAACTAATGGAGTAGAAAAAAGATTATAATTATTCTGAGCTAAAAGAAAAAAGAATAAAAAATAAAGCAAAAATCAAAAGAAAATAAATAATTCAAAGCAAAAAATCAAACCAAAAAAATAAAAAAGTGTCACCTAAGGGCCTCCACGGCCTGAATACGACTAGAAACCCAACAAATGGGCCAGGATTCAGGCCCGCAGTAGGCCCAATAGGCCCACAGGCACATATAGTGCATTTAGGCCCATAATCCTGCATTTGAGAGGAGCTCGAGAGGGTAGCGGGACTGGGGCTTATAAACCACTCTCGAGCTCCCACAGCTAGCGAGGTGGGACTAAACTTTCGTGTCGCGACGCGGGCAGCATAAGGCCTTTAGTCCCGGTTTGTGGCACCAACTGGGACTAAAGGGGTTCATTGGTCTTGGTTCGTGGCGCAAACTGGCACCAATGCCCCCCAGTTCATTGGTTCTGGTGCGTTTAGGCCTCTGCTTCCCGCCCTTTGGGCTGCTGAAAAGAGGCCTTTGGTCCCGGTTGGTGGCACCAACCGGGACTAAAGGGGGCATTGGTCCCGGTTGGTGCCACGAACCGGGACCAATGCTCTGGCTATATAACGAGCACTCATCAAAATTTCATTCAGTTTCTTCTTCCACGCCCCGAAGCCGCCAGCCTGCCCGCCTCCGCCGCCATCGCCGCCGCCGCCCAGCGCCTCGACGCCACCGCCCCGCCTCGCCGCCCGCCCACGCCACCTCAACGCTGACCTGCCGCACCGCCCCTCACGCACCATCGCCGTTGCTATCGCCGTCCCCTGCCCGTCGCCCTCGCCGCGCCCCTCACGCCATCGCCATCCCGTGAGCAAAAATTTTGCTAATTTAATATGATGTAGTAGTTAATTTAGATGTGTAGTATAATTTAGATGTGTAGTTAATTGAGTTAGATTTTGTTAGATTTTTTGTAGTTCATAGATTTTTTTGTTAGATGTGTAGTAATTTAGATGTGTAGTTCATAGATTTGTCTGTTAGTTTTTTTCATATTGTGTAATTTGTTCATATTGTGTTAATTTTTTTTTCTGTTAATATATCTTTTGGTGATATTATTGTTGAATATGCATGTTTGTATGTTCATATGTATGCAATGATCTAATATGTCAATTTTTTTTGATTTTTTTCTGTTCATACAATTTTTATGTTTTTTTTCTGTTGTAATTTTGTTGATAGAATTTTAATGTTTTTTGTTCATAGAATTTTCTTTGTCAATTTATGTATATGTTCATATTGTGTATGTATAGGAAAATTGTGCATGATCAAAGTCATTTATGAATATGTTCATATTTAGAATAGAGGAAAAAGGAAAATAAGAAGTAGTTTATTTATAGTATATGCTTAATATATAGTTGAACTAGCTAGTTAATTTAATAAACTACTTTATTTTACTATATATAGAAGTAGTTTATTTTTAGTAAGTACTACTTTATTTATTTATAGTAAGTGTTTAGTAGTTGAACTAGTTGATTTAATTAATAAAACTACTTTATTTTACTATATATAGAAGTAGTTCCCGCATCGACGTCAACGATGCCTATCCCGCATCCTTGTCATCGACACGGTGGTGGAGGCCTGCTTGATCAGTGCCATGTCCAGGACTGGGCTCCGCCGGGCTGGTATTGGGAGGTGCTACCTTCCGGGGGACGTAGGTTGATGAGGAGCCAGCACGTTGTTGACCCGATCCTTGTTTGGTGGCGGTCACGTGGGCTAGTGACGGTGCCGAGGCTTCCGGACAGCGCGGAGGTGGTACTTCACCGTGTCAGCGAGGAGGACGAGCACGTCCGTCACTACATGGTTGCGTTGGAGGGCAGGTTCGACGATACCTGGCAGGTCATGATGGTTCCTTATCATTGGGTGTCCACCGCCCGCGACGATACCCGTCGGGCGCTACGGTTCTAGCTTTATTAGCGATGCTATATGTATGATAGTATTCGAGGAGTACTAGTGATAATATTCGACGATGTACGGAAAAAAGAGATGATGTACTTTTGGTTATAATTGAATGCATGCTAATTTGAATACTAATTTATTTTACGATTTGGTTTTGCTTATTGAATGCTCATATTGGAAAAGTACTCCTACTTTGAATGCTAAAATTGAAGAGCACTCTATGCAGAAATCTACGAGCCCCCTCCATCATCCACGCAGTCGTGTGGGTAGCTTCTCCTTCATTCCCGTGTGCTAGACAATTTGGTGTAATAATGCACTCGGGAATGAAAGGAGGATCTACCATCACCGGTGGTCAACCCGTGATTAATAATAATGATCTAATTTAGGTTTTTTAGTACATTTATTTAATTGTACAAGTTTAATATTTGAATTATGAACATAGGCCGAATGTCGACTCGGACGCATTTAAAACCGCCTCGGGAGTGCGACTGGTGCCACGACGACCGAGGTATGTGCGACAGGTTTCTTGAGCTGGACGAAGATCGGCGCTTCAGCATTAAGCTCGAGGAGACCTTCGATGTTCATATGGTACGCAACGAGACAATAGTTTTTTTCGTAATTAAGCACGACTTCAACTATTTTAACGTGTATTTTTCATCTTTTCCAATTCGACTGGCTTATCCCATGCTATGCAAGACGCTATGTCTTGGAGAGGATGGATTTTGAAGACCGTGAAAGTATGGAAACCAAAAAAATTCATGTAAGGACCCATCATGATTTGGATTTTGAAGTAAAGTTGTACAATTCTGAGAGTGTAACCCATTTTGATTGCAAAAATTGGGAAGCACTTTGCAAGATGCACTAGTAGAAAAGGGGGCAACGGTCCAGGCCGGTCCAGCCCATTAGTCCCGGTTCAATCCAGAACCGGGACCAATGGGGGCATCGGACCCGGTTCATGAGCCCCGGGGGCCGGCCGGGCCACACGGGCCATTGGTCCCTGTTCGTCTCGACCTTTAGTCCGGTTGGTGGGATGAACGGGACCAATGATCCTCGCCTGGCCCACCACCATTCGTTGTCGGGCACTAACCGACCAAAGGAATCCCTTAGTCCCGGTTCATGCGACCAACCGACCAATGGTGGTGTTTATATATACCCCCTCGCAAGAGCAGAGCACACCGCCTGCTTTTTTTCGACCGAGGGGAGAGGGCTTGGTGGTGCTCTAGCTCACCTCATATGCACACAAGGTGTTCGATGGAATGCCCGAGCCACACTACTTAAGGTTTCTCCTCTCCAAGCTCGACCGCCAAGCTCCATTTTCCTCCATATTTGTCTAGGTTTAGCGGTCCATCACGCCCCATCCCCGTCTTCAACGTCGTCGATCACCCGCACCGATCTCATCGGCGGCACCACCGTGGTGAGCCTCTTGTTCTTATCTTCTTCGAAAGGAAAAATATTCTTATTTGTATGTTTAGATAGATATATACTTGTATAATTTTCTTACTTTTATTATTGCATCTTATATAGTGCGATGGTTTTGGTATCCGCCCGTCGGCCCTCGGCCCTGTCTATGATTCGGATGTGGTATATATTATCTTTTCATAACTATTGGTTCATTTATTATTTATGACAATTATGCCCACCAACGTGACATAGATTTTATTCATCTAGGAGGTTGTTGAACCGAAATTCCAACCGACCCTATTGTCGAGAGGTTAAATTTAGTTGAAGAAGAAAACAATTTGTTGAAGGAAAAATTAGAAAATTGAGGAGGAGAAGATGATATTGGAGTTGCATGTTGCGGATGTCGCCGATGATCACAAGATCAAGATGGATGCAATGCGCTTGAAGATTAGAAAGATTAGAAAATATGCCATTCATACCGAGGCTTGGTATCATTATGTCGTTGGATCAGTTGTTACATTGGTTGCGATTATGATCGATTTGTTTTCGCATTGAAATGTTTTACATAGTTTCAGTGTATGGTTTAATTAATTTAGATGCTCGCAGAGCTTTATGTTGTTAGATGAGAACTATGTATGTACTTTGGTTTTAATGTGATGATGAACTTCTATTAATTTTGTCACTTAATTAATTATCTATTCATGATCTCTAATGATTTTTGACACACTTAATTATATATAATGCACACAGATGAACCGCAATGGATGTACGGTTCAAAACACACCTCCGAGTACATTAAGGGCGTGTATAATTTTCTCAAGTGGCTGAGGCAAACAAGGTAATGGTTTTATGTGTTGTCCATGCCCTATATGTGGGAATACGAAGTCTTACTCGACCGAAAATCCTACACACCCACCGCTTTATAAGGGTTTCATGCCACACTATAATGTTTGGACGAGGCACGGAGAAATAGGGGTTATGATGGAAGACGGCGAAGAAGAAGAGTACGATGACAACTATGTGCCCCTGAATACGGTGATGCTCCGAAGATCAAGAGGAAACAGACGATGTGCACGATGATGTTGCAACGGAGAAGCTGCTGAAGATCAAGAGGAACCAGATGATGTGCCCGATGATGATGATCTCCGCCGGTCATTGTCGATGCAAGGACGCAATGCGAAAGTCAAAAGAGAAGCTGAAGTTCGATCGCATGCTAGAGGACCACAAAAAGGGTTGTACCCCAATTGCGAAGATGGCAACACAAAGCTAGGTACCATACCGAATTGCTGCAATGGAAGGCAGAGAATGTCAGTGCTCGATAAAGGATTTGAGAAGCTACTTAAAATATTGAAGAAGAAGCTTCCAAAGGATAACGAATTGCCCGACAAGACATACGCAGCAAAGAAGGTCGATGCCCTCTAGGATTGGAGGTGCGTAAGATACATGCATGCCCTAATGATCTGATCCTCTACGCGGCAAGCGCATAAGGATCTGAACGATGCCCAAGATGCGGTGCATTACGGTATAAGATCGACGAGATGACCCGGTGATGTTGACGGCGAGCCCCCAGAAGAGGGTTCTGCGAAGGTGATGTGGTATGCTCCTATAATACCACGGTTGAAACGTCTGCTCGTAAACGGAGAGCATGCCAAGTTGATGCGATGGCACGTTGAGGACCGTAAGAAAGACGGAAGTTGAGAGCACCCGCCGACGGGTCGCAGTGGAGAAAAATCGAGAGAAAGTATTGGGATGAGTTTGCAAGTGAGCCAAGGAACGATGGTTTGCTTTAAGCGCGGATGGCATTAATCCTTTCGGGAGCAGAGTAGCAATCACAGCACTGGCCCGTGACTCTATGTATGTATAACCTTCCTCCTTGGATGTGCATGAAGCGGAAGTTCATTATGATGCCGTTCTCATCCAAGGCCCTAAGCAACCCGGCAATGACATTGATGTGTACCTAAGGCCATTAGTTGAAGAACTTTTACAGCTGTGGAATGGAAACGTGTACGACGGGATGAGCACAAACAGGAGGAATTTAACCTAAAGGCGTTGTTGTTCATGACCATCAACGATTGGCCCGCCTCAAGAACCTTTCGTGATGCATAAACAAGGGATACCACGATGCACGCACCGCTTACTTGACACCGATAGTATATACCGCAAGCTGCGGGAAGAATGTGTACCGGGCTATTGTCGATTTCTTCCGACCAACCATCAATGTCGAAAGAAAGGAAAGCATTTCAAAGGCGAGGCAGATCACCGGAAGAAGCCCGCCATGCGCATCGGTGATCACGCATTTGCTATGGTCAATGATTTACACGTAATCTTTGGAAAGGGTACCGCGGAATAGCTGTTCCGAGTGACGCCGAGGGACACGCACCCATGTGGAAGAAGAAATCTATATTTTGGGACCTACCCTCACCGAAAGACCTAGAGGTCCGCTCTTCGATCGACGTGATGCACGTGACGAAGAACCTTTGCGTGAACCTGCTAGGCTTCTTGGGCGGTATGGGAAGACAAAAGATACAACCGAGGCACGAGAGGACCTGCAACGCTTGCACGAAAAAGACGGCATGCCTCCAAAGCAAGATGAAGGTCCCGCCACTATGCTCTTACCAAAGAAGAGAAGGAAATCTTCTTTGAATGCCTGCTTAGTATGAAGGTCCCGACCGGCTTCTCGTCGAATATAAAAGGAATAATAAATATGGCAGAGAAAAGTTTCGTAACCTAAAGTCTCATGATCGCCACGTGATTATGACGCAATCGCTTCCGGTTGCATTGAGGGGCTTCTACCGAAAACGTCCGATTAGCCATTGTGAAGCTATGTGCATTCCTCAATGCAATATCTCGAAGGTGATCGATCCGTAAACCATACCAAGGCTAAGGAGTGATGTGGTGCAATGTCTTGTCGGTTTCGAGCTGGTGTTCCCACCATCCTTCTTCAATATCATGACGCACGTCTTGTTCATCTAGTTGACGAGATTGTCATTCTAGGCCCCGATTTCTACACAATATGTACCCCTTTGAGAGGTTCATGGAGTCCTAAAGAAATATGTCCAGAATCGCGCTTAGGCCGAAGGAAGCATCTCCATGGGCCATCAAACGAGAGGATGCCATCGGGTTTTGTGTTGACTTCATTCTGGCCTTAAGAAGATAGGTCTCCCTAAATCGCAGATGAGGGGAGACTGACCGAAAAGGCACGCTTGGAAAGGACTCAATAATATGCAGGACGGATATTCTTGGTCTCAAGCCCACTACACAGCTTCTACGTAACTCTACCTTGGTGACCCAGTATGTCGATGAACACAAGAACAATCAAGCTTCAAACACCTTGAGCAAAGGCGATTTAATGGATTACATGTGAACACATCAGACTTTCAGCAGTTGGTTGGAAGCACGACGAGGTGACAAGACTGCTTGTGAGGAGCTGTACTTGTTATCCAGGGACCATCTTTGACCGTATTGATTTGGAAAGGATACGAGATAAATGGGAAAACATTTTACACGATCGACCAAGATCAAAAGAGCACCAACCAAAACAGCGTGTCCGCTTGATGCAACAACCGAGAGGGAAAGGACACATATTATGGTTACATAGTGGACATATGGGAACTTGACTACGGACATGATTTTAAGGTCCCTTTGTTTAAGTGCAAATGGGTCAACTGTCAGAGGCGGGTGCATGTAGACCCACAAAGACGGAATGACAACAAGGATCTGAAAAATCTTGGGTACATCGACGAACCGCTCGTCCTAGCCAATGATGTGGCACAGGTTATCTATGTGAAGGACATGTCCAAGAGACCGAGAAAGAGAAAAGATAAGGAAGAAAATACATCATACGATGAGCCAAAGCGCCACATAGTTCTTTCAGAAAAGGGACATCGTGGGAGTGGAGGACAAGATGACATGTCTCAAGATTATGAAAAGTTTCATGAAATTCCTCCCTTTAACGTCAAGGCTGACCCCAAAGATCCCGATAAACGATGAAGATTATCCATGGTTACGCACAATAAGCAAATGACGCAAGCGAAGAAAAAGTGAAGACTTTCACCGCAACTATTGTTCGCTTATGATACCATTATATTGTAACCGATGAGTATGATACCATTGTTCGTTTTGTACATGCACATGCTATGTGTGGGTCAATTTATGATACCATGCCAACTTTCAACTTTTTCGAGTTCATTTGAAATGTCTTATGGTTCGCCTCGTAATAATTAAAAATAGCAACAATAAGTATTTTGTTGTAAGTAGAAACAAAATAAAATAAATAAAGCAAGAAAGAAAACAAAAAATGTGTTTTCAAATTTGAAAAGTAATGGCACTAACAAAAATTTATAATTTTCCTAAAACTAAAAGCAAAAAGAATTAAAAATAAAGCAAAAAACAAAATAAAATAAATAATGCAGAAAACAAAACAAAAAAACAACAATAAGTATTTTTTGTAAGTAGAAACAAAATAAAATAAATATAGCAAGAAAGAAAACAAAAAAAAGTGTTTTCAAATTTGAAAATTAGTAATGGCACTAACAGAAAGTTTATAATTTTCCTAAAACTAGAAGCAAAAAGATTTAAAAATAGAGCAAAAACAAAAGAAAATAAATAATGCAGAAAACAAAACAAAAAACAACAATAAGTATTTTGTTGTAAGTAAAAACAAAATAAATTAAATAAAGTAAGAAAGAAAACAAAAAAAAAGTGTTTTCAAGTTTGAAAATTAGTAATGGCACTAACAGAAAGTTTATAATTTTCCTAAAACTAGAAGCAAAAAGATTTAAAAAATAGAGCAAAAAACAAAGGAAAAATGCAGAAAACAAAACAAAAAAACAACAATAAGTATTTTGTTCTAAGTAGAAACAAAATAAATTAAATAAAGCAAGAAAAAATGCCACCATCGGGCGGCCACGGCCTGAATACGACTTGTATCCCTATTTGGGCCAGAATCAGCCCGCAGAAGGCCCGAAGGTCCAACAGCAAAGAAGGAGCAAGTAGGCCCATAACCTGCAAAGACAAAGGAGTTCAAGAGGGAGCGGCAAGGGGCTTATAAACCATCGCGCCCCTCTCAACTAGCGAGGTGGGACTAAACTTTGGCCCCGACGCTGGCAGCAAGAGGGTTTGGTCCCGTTGGTGGCACCAACCGACTAGGAGCTTTAGTCGGTTAGAGCCACCAACCGACCAAAGGTCGCAGCTTCCCGCCCATTGGGCTGCCGAATTGAGAGTGGTCCCGTTGGTGCCACCAACCGACTAGCAGATAGTCCCGTTGGTGCCACCAACCGACCAATCTCCTTGTATATAAGTGGCACTTTGCAGTTTTGCGTTCATCGCCACATTGCCCTTCGACGACGCCGAACGATCGACGCCGCCAGTTGCCCCGACGCCGCCGCCGCTCCCGCCGCCGCTGCCGCCGCGCGCTCGTCGCTGCCGCCGTCCTCCCCGAGCCTCGCTCGCTGTCGTCGCCGCCAGCTTCGCCTTGCCGCCGCCGCGCCTCACGCCCGCGCCCTCGCCGTCGCCGCCTCGCCGTCGCCCGCCCAGCTCCGCCACCGCTGTGAGCCACCGCGCCGCACCGGCTCTTTTTTTTCTTTTCATTTTTATTAGTTTTTTTTTTGTTCAATGTATATATATATATATATATATATATGTGTATGTATATATGTGGCTATATATACATATGCTCTGTTTTTTTTCATTTTTATTAGTTTAGTTTTTTTCTGTTCATATGAACAATGCATATATGTGTATGTGTATGTATATGTTCATATATGTTCATATATGTATATGTTTCATTTTATTAGTTTTTTTTCTGTTCATATATGTGTATGTATATATATGCTCTGTTCATATGTGGCTATATATATGCAAAAGATAGATTTTAGAAAAGTTCGTTTTTTTCTGTTCATAGATTTTTTTGTTGATATTAATTATTGTAGAATATGCAAATGTTGGTATATTCATATGAACAATGCATTAGGCCAAACCTTTGTTTTTTTTTGGAATTTTCTATTTGAACATTTTTTTTAAAACAAGCAATACTAAAAGAATGAGAGGGAAAAGGAAAATAAGAAGTGGAAGAAAGGAGAAAGGAGAGGAAGAAGAGGAGAAATAAATAAGAAGAGGAAAAAAGAAGAAAAAGAAGAGGAGAAGAAGAAAGGAATAGAGGAGAAAGGAGAAATTCTATTTTTTCTTCTTCTCCTCTATTCCTTTCTTCTTCTCCTCTTTTTTTTTTACTTCTTCTTCTTCTTCCTTCTTCCTTCTTCCTCTTTTCTTCCTTTTCCTTAATAATTTTCCTTTCTCGAGGGAGAAGAAGAAAAAGAAGAGGAGAAGAAGAAAGAAAGGAAAGGAGAAAGAAGAAACTTCAACACGAGGGGGTGGTACCGATACCCCCTCCCCGATATGTATATGTATGTCGCGTCGTTGTCGATATAATTAACCCTCTAGATACAACTGCAGCACCCCCTCGCCCTCTCACTCGACCAAAACTCTCGAGGACACCCAAACCCTAGAGAGAAAACGATGTTGCAGGTCTCCCACGCACTTCTCCCGCCGTGCTCCTACCCGACAAATTAACTCTCTCGATCGAGGCCACCCAAATTTATCAAGTTAAAAGAGCGCTATCGCCGAGGCCACCCCAAACCCTTGAAGCTTTGTGTCGAGGCGACCCCAAACCCTAGAGAAGCAGCGCCGAGGCCACTAACATGATTCCTTATTGTGTTAGCTAGCTAGTTCTACGCTTGCAGATGTACCATGTTTGAATAATAATTGACATGTTGTCAATATTTGCGTAAACTATGGAGCACTCCCGAGACGAAGAAATGTGGTTTATGTTGGGGAAATAATCGCAAATGGAAATGATGATGTTGCGTCATTTCTCATCGACACCGTTGGTCAGATGGATGAAGAAGAGGGCTATGATTATGATGGCTTCGACTCATTAATGCCGGTACGAGAGGAGGACTATGTTCATGATGGCTCCGGTGACACAATGGAGGTACAAGACAAAGGAGACCGTGCCGAGCCGAGTCACCGAACCGAGTCCGGCCAGGTATATATATATTAGTTAAGCCCGTCGACAAGTTAATTGATGCATCCATTGTTTTGGTATATGTACACATATTAAGTAATCGTCGTCTTTCTTCCTTATAATTTCTAGCCCTCCGGATCGAGCACAACTTCGTAAGGAGACGAGGCCCAAGAAAAGTTGAGCTCGGATGAAAAGTTTGAGATCATAGAAATCGCTACCGACGGCGAACCGATTGAACCCATCCGGACAAAGAAGGCATTTTACGCTCGGTCGCGGGGTTCTTGTTAGGGACAGATCCCGATCAAGATCCAGCAATGGTATAAGCCTGCTAAGGATGAAGACGCCGAGGTGTCTTATGTCAATGATATGCGTAAAGAAGATCTTTGGAATGAGTGAAGGCAAATTTCACCCTACCGCCAGAGGAGGATCCAGAGAAGCCGTTAAAGAGCAATTAATCAAGTCTTGTGCTCTTAAGAAGATGGCTGGCCTAATGAGGAGGTGGAGGAAAGAGCTGAACCATTTTGTCAAGAAAAAGAGACACCAGAATTCATCGGCAAATATGAGAAGATCAAAGATCATCGCCCGCATTTGTGGCCCACAAGACATCGGAAAAGAGTAAGAAGATCTCGGAGACAAACAAGAAAAATGCTGCGAAGAAGACGCTTCACCATCGCAGTGGCTACCTCAAAGCCCGCCTAAGTGGTCCAAGGCTGAGCATGATCTCGCTTGAAAAGGGATCGAACCGAGACGGCGCGCTGGCTGGACCTTTGCCGGACTTGGTTCTTCGGGCTGGCGGAACCTTGGACCTCAGAATAGGCGGTGTCGATGGGACTAACGAGCAATCGCAAACACCACCAAGAAACTTCGACAATATATTGATGCTGCGCAGCGAGGGACGCTCCTTCCAAACAGGAGAAGGACGAGCTCACAATGGCCCTTGGGAATCCCGAGCACCCCGGACGGACACGAGGCACGCCAGCTCGCCTCCGTGGAAGGTTGGTTTTCCGGACGCAGGGGTTACAAAACCCACGAGAGGAGGAAGAAAGTGGAGCATGACCAAATGCAGCGCTGCTTGAAGGGTAATGGGGCTTGAGGATCGAGAAGAGGAACGAGAAGCAGCAGATCGCAACAAACGACATGCCAAGCTTCCCCGGTTACCCCGCCATCTCAGCAGCGAAGCAGCGTTGCTTCCACCGAGCTGCTTCAGCGGAGCATGTCTTGACGGCCTCGCCAGCTATCCCGTGGATGGTATCACGGAGTCTTAAAATTGCCACATTATGGCGCGATGCATGAATTTGAAGGTCAAGGCGGCTGTTGGCCAAGTTTATCCTAGTGGACCCGCACAACTTATCACCGCCACCGATTCGGAAGGATTTGCTAAGGTGATGGTTGATGAAATAACGGAGGATTTGAGGACCTCGGCTTGAGCACCCTACCGTGAAGGGAGACTAGGCTGGGTTCGCTCAAGACTCCATGCCTATGGCGGAAGGAGCTCATCGACCTTCCGAACTGGACGCCGCCTCCTCCTCCTCATCCGCAAGTCAGGCACTCCGCCTCCACCGCCTCCTCCTCCGGCGAGTGACGATCAGGGCACGCATGGCGGCACTCCGCCTCCTCCACCGCCTCCTCCTCCGGCGAGTGAAGATCAGGGCATGCGTGGCGGCACTCCGCCCCCTTCTCCGGCGCGTGGCGGCACTCCGCCTCCTCCTTCTCCGCCTCGCCAGCAAGTGCGGAAGAGACCCGCCGCCGCCCCGGCTGCTCCGACGCGTCGTAGTCCTTCTCCTCCGCCTCGTAAGCAAGCACGAAGAAGACAGACGCCAGCAGCCGCCTGGCTCTGCTCCGCGCCTAGCAGCACAAGAAGAGAGAGGCAATACAGATACGGTCCACCTCTAAAGCCTGTAGAGAAGTTACCGACGAGAGGAGCAAGGAGGAAAACGACACGATCGTGCACCCAAGTGAAGGAGTTCTTTGAAGGGGTTAAAGCAAAGATACATCCACCTCCGGAGGAGAAGGTCGATCCGTGAAAGCAAAGCGCACTCTCAATGCCCCGAGGAAACCACCAAAGTCTCCGCCGAGAACCAACTATGAGCGACATTCGAGCAGATATATCTCCAAGCCAAGCGGTCGGGAACTACTGTCGGTGATAAAAGGTCAAAAGAACAACGGGCAAAGGGGAAAAAAATTGCCTAGCTCGGCGAACAAGCACAGCAATCGTGCCCCCCGCTGAATGTGTCTAATCCTCCGGGGACGGGGGACGGTTATGGCAATCTTGGAGATTACCCGCCGACGATGCACTTCCTGATTTCATGGAGGTGGACTTATTCAGATATTGAGTACGGAAGCCTCTCGTCAAAGATGAAAAGTCTCGACAACAATGATGCGAAGATTCCATAGTTGGTACATGAAAACCTGCAGAGAGTCCGAGGGGACGAACACTTTGTATCTGAAAATTAAAGAGGAGCACGACTCGCTTCAAATGATCTGTTGTCTATTCCATTTGAGGAGTTCTTTGAGTTCTTCAATCAAAAGGCCCTCGATAAATTAATGGTCTTTTGCTACGCCTGTAAGTACTATTTCATCATTAGTCTCAGTATATATAGCTCGGCTCTTTCATTGCATGTATTTATAATTAATTATCCTCAATATATTATGCAGATTGAAGATCGCCGAGTGCAAAAAAATGAAATCTATGATATTGGGTTCATTAACACAAATATCATAGATGTTTTTTGGTTAAAAAGCGTCAAGAGGCCGAGGACAACTTGCTACAATCATTGATCAAAAATCAAAACAAAGATACCATACTCTTTCCTTACCATGGCCCGTGAGTGTTCTTCTCGTGTGCATATTCGGTTTTCCTTATTACTCGAGCGAGGTTAATGTAATTGATGAGTTATGCATGCATGTAGGTACCACTATATTCTTCTCGAGATTAAGCTTGAGCGTGGACTAGTAACCGCCTTAGACTCTGAGACGGAAAGATCCCAACACCTATGCGGACATGATTGAAATGCTCAGAAGTAAGTTCAATCGATCATTATCGCACCATATCGGCAACTTTTTGTTCATTTCTGATATCTCAAGTAATAACAAATATTTTCTTTGTCTTGCAGGGTTTGGAAACAGTTCACCGCACAAGCTCCGGACTGTCAAGGAGCTGCGATATACATACCCGAAAGTAAGTACTCATCGGCGCCAAGATCTCCGCTGATTCTATAGCTATACTTTCATCAATGCCATTTATATAATGCTTCATTATCAATTTGATTGACCTCTATTTCTCGTAAAGTGCTTGTGGCAGGAGGAAGGGAATGATTTACGTGGATACTACGTGTGTAGTTCATCCACAACGCGACATTGAAAAACAAGCGGGCTACTCTAGAAGACAATATGAAGTGCGAAGCAATAATATTCACAATTTCATTTTATTACACCATCATTTCTGTTGAGTTTCATTCATATATATGTATTAATTAACCCCTTCTTCAAATTAATTAGACGTGGCAGATGCGGATGTACTCCTAGAACCAGATCGCATGAAAGCAATTCAAGAGGAATTGGCGGATTCTTTCTTGAACACGCCATCAAGAAAGCCGGAGAATACCATGTGGAACTTGAATTCAAATGCTAGTGGTTTGTAATTAAGAGATCTTATATAGATTGTACATGTATGTAGCCAGTAAAACTTGTTGTTCGACCAATCTCTCGGAGAAGGAGAGGTCGATCGATCACTTCTCTCGGTATGCATGACTTAACTTCAGATCAATGGTTCTCTCGATCACTTATGTATATATACTACGAAGGCGTCGAGCAAGCACGGACATAATTAAGAGAGGACACTTCTCTATTAATTAGCTAGCTAACACAATATACTAAACACCTAAATTAACCCCCAAAACCCCCAAAACCCCCAACCCCCTCCTTTCAAAAAAAACAAAACCCAGGCCATCGAATGCAGACACGTGGACGCCTTTTGGTCCCGGTTGAGCCACCAACGGGACCAAAGGCCCTCGACCGGCTCGGCGCGACAGGCCACGTGGAGGTTCATTGGTCCCGGTTCGTGTTTGAACCGGGACTAATGGGTTGAGGTATTAGTAACGACCCATTAGTCCCGGTTCCCGAACCGGGACTAAAGGCCCTTACGAACCGGGACTGATTGGTGGTTTTCTACTAGTGATGTATGGTTTTGATGAGGGTATGCTTGTCACCATGGATCTTTATGATCCTACAATCGAGCAAGACAATATGGACATTTGGATCCTTGTGGATACACTTCCAATTCTTCCCACATGTGAGCTTATCAAACATAGTTATTAAGTAATTTATATTGTTTATTTCAAAATAGTTGACAACTTATTTCCATTGACATCTTATTTTCATTCTTCAAAGAATGTGCAGAAGATGGTAGACAAAACCCACTACACCGATGGCTCCGAATTAACTTATAAGGAGAAAAATCATCTGATCGCATTTTGTACTGATCTTGAGAATTACAATATCTACAATCGAACTGCTCAACATTATGGTCAATACGTGTCACTAGTGCACGTGTTGAACTATGGTAATTACGATGGAGATACCCTGGTAAGATTTTTTACTATTACGACATCCAAGCATCTTTTTGCATACTTCAAACACTAGTACATCATTGCTAACTATGAAGTTATTACTATGTTTTTCAACAGATAATCCCGAATGATTGTGTGCCTCATGATGTATACGCACGGTCTCCTTGATGTTTTGAACATACACCCAGGTCGTCCTACGAATCCCAACTGTCCATACCGGATTTCTAAAAGAAGTGGAGACATGACAATCAAAGAACAGAAAAAATGTATGGACAGTCGTAAGGAGGTTCTTGAAAGCAAAAGGAAGCGAAGCGCAAGAATTGGAGACAGGATGATCTCCATTCTTCATAATGGAGAGTCAGGGTCTATATTGTTTTATGCTATTTTACCTTAAGGGTGTTTAGGTCCCACCGACATCGATGATCATGTGCTAAGAACAATTATGTAGGGTTGGGTTCGATGACTATGAGGATGATGATCGTATGACTTGTTATTAATAACGAGTAGAAGTTGTATGATGATGCATGATTAGTAGGACTTGTTATTATATATGATGATGTATGATGCAAGCATGAGTTATTATATATCAGCGGGTGAAATGAACATAGCAGTAGCGTTGGTAAACCAAGGACGAAGATATAAGAGAGGACACTTCTCTCTATTAGCTAGCTAATAACAACCTAAATTAACCCCCAAAACCCCTAAACCATCCACTATTTTTTTAGAAAAACCTCAGCTCCAGCCAGCTGCTGACGCGTGGAGGCCTTTTGGTCCCAGTTCATGTCACCAACTGGAACCAAAGGCCCCCTTGCCTGGACTGCCCGCAGTGGCCATGTGGAGGCACATCTGTCCCGGTTCGTGTAAGAACCCGGACTAAAGGGGGAGGGTATTAGTACCGACCTTTTTGTCCCGGTTCTTAAACCGGAACAAAAGGCCCTCACAAACCGGGACAAATGCCCTGTTTTCTACTAGTGTTAGCAGCAATGGCAAGGTGGCTGTCACTCTCCTTATTCTTGCTAGCCACAATGTTAAAAGCAAATAATAGTAAAGAGAGCGAAGGATAGTAGTAAATAGAATAATGATAGCAAATAGATAGCAATTGTAGGAACTTCTACATATATAGAGAATAGACCCGGGGGGCATAGGTTCATTAGAGACATCTCTCCCGAAAGCATAATAGGGAATGGGTAAACAAAATACTATTTGGCAATTGACAGAATTGCACATAGTTATGAATATCATCCAAGGCACAATCGTTATATAGGCATTACGTCCGTGACAAGTAGACCGTTAATCCAACTGCATATAGTACTATTACTCCACCCCAAGACCGCTATCCTTCATGCATCTCCAAGTAAGTTCATGTAAACAGAGCAACACATTAAGTAAGATGATATAATGTAAACAAAATAAGGTCAATTTATATGATCAAGCCCCGTCATTTTATTCTTAGTATCTATAGTAAAATATGTGCCCTTGTCCTTTCTGTCACTGGACAGGATCACCCCAAGATTTTGACGACATGATATTATCATTTGGCCATGTAAGAATAATTAGGTTCTGTAACACATAGTACATAACTTTCATAGATTAAATTTTAAAAAAGTTACAATGCCTGATAAAATATTACAATATTTCATTTTTGAGGATAGAAAATATTACAATATTATATATATAAACTAATAATAAAGCAAATTGGGTTTCGGCGGTCCGTCACGCACTTTTGCAGAAAACCCCCTGCGTTTTTTATGAATTAACCTGCAGTACACACTTAAGTCAAACCGAACCGTTATTTACATTTTTACGAAACCCCCCAGACGTATTAGATAATTCACCCGCCGATTATATATAAGTCAAACACATGTTTTTTCTAAATTATCCGTATCTTTTAAACCGTAACTCCGATTATAACATGTTATATATGAAAATAGATTAGAAAAATGTGTAGAATCTGAATATGACGTTATTTTGTTTGTTAAATATTTTTAAAATATTATTTTGGAAGATATTTAAGTCAAACAAATATTTTTCTTAATTATCCATATCTATTAAACCGTAACTCTGATTTTAACATGTTATATATGAAATTTAAAAAGAAAAATATGTAGAATTTGAATATGATGTTATTTTTACCTATTAAATATTTTAAAAGCAAACTTGTAATCTATAGGGCACGTCCGTTTTTCTTTCATACCGCGACGATCTGGATTGCAAATAAACAACCACTAAAATCATAAAGAGACGAAAGAAAACATCGATAACCACACATGAGCACCTCCGAACAAACCGGGGAGAAAAAACATTCAAACACTTTGGTTTGTGTGAACACCGAGGCCATCAAGGTGAGAAGGAGGATAAGCGGCAACACAAAAATGATGCCTCGCTAAAATAAAGAGCATGAACATATTATGGTTATTGGGTTAACAGTGTCTGTTATTTTTTCTCCCGTTGCAACGCACGGGCTCTTTTGCTAGTATATATAAAAGTCTGTCATACATATCGTTGGAAATAAACACGCTGGCATGTATCTGTGACCGATTCAGTGCATACATACGTGTCCGTATAGGTCTCAACATTGATCACCGAGTAGGATTACTATTAGCGCTAGCTAGCTAATATATACCTATGTACCCTGTAACTTGTACAATCGATTTGTGAAAGTAATACAGATCGAACAGGAGCGATACGCTCCTCCAGCAATACCAGGCTTTGTGTGTGTGCATATTGTTCTTCCGGCCGGCTGGCCGCTGTGTACGCCGGTGTTGTTTGCTGGTCAGATTGATGAAGGAGTACAAGTACGTGTGTCTCCAGCCTTAAGCAATTGGCTATTGTGTATGTGCGTACCTAGCTAGCTTCGGGCAGCAATCCAAGACTGTCAACGTTGCTTCGGTTTGTTGTCGTTCGTTGTCGGTCCGTCGCTGGAAAATACTCGGTATCAGGTCTGGGCCAACAATTTGTATCTAGAGCAAGGTTGATCTCCTAGTAACGGGAGGTCATGTCGAACGACGAGAAGGCCAAGCAGCTGGCGGAGTACTCCGGTGTGGCTAAAGTAATTGCTGCTCCGATGAGATCGGAGTATCCATGATTTGACCGTGGGAACTTCGTGGTGTGGGAGACCATGATGGAGTGGGCACTCGAGGCCAATGACCTCTGGGAAGCCGTCGACCCAGGCGGTGAGGAGTACCTGAAGGGTGGTGCCTTGTATCGGAAGGATCGCTAGGCTATCACGGCTGTCGGTGTCAAAACCGGCGGATCTCATGTAGGGGGTCCCGAACTGTGCGTCTAGGAGGATGGTAACAGGAGACAAGGGACACGATGTTTTTACCCGGGTTTGGGCCCTCTCGATGGAGGTAAAACCCTACTCCTGCTTGATTGATATTTATGATATGGGTAGTACAATAGTAGATCTACCACGAGATCAAGGAGGCTAAACCCTAGAAGCTAGCCTATGGTATGATTGTTGTTCATCCTACGGACTAAAACCCTCCGGTTTATATAGACATCGGAGAGAGCTAGGGTTACACAGAGTCGGTTACAATGGTAGGAGATCTACATATCCTTATTGCCAAGCTTGCCTTCCACACCAAGGAATGTCCCATCCGGACACAGGACGAAGTCTTCAATCTTGTATCTTCATAGTCTTGGAGTCCGCCAATGATGATAGTTCGCTATCCGGACACCCCTAGTCCAGACTCCTCAAGAGTCTCCTAACCAGGCTTCAATGACGACGAGTCCGCGCGCGATATTGTCTTCGCATTGCAAGGCGGGTTCCTCCTCCGAATAATTCATAGAAGATTGTGAACACCAGGATAGTGTCCGGCTCAGCAAAATAAATTCCACATACCACCGTAGAGAGAATAATATTTACACAAGTTCAATCTGCTGACGTATTTCGCGATACGACGTCACACCACGGCCAAGCCTTTACTTGAATCGTTTTTATTATTCCACCTCAGCGCATTTAGCGAAGCGGTTTCCTTGGCACGTCTTGTCAAAGCAGAGATCGTGTCCCCTTATTCCAAGATTCTCATCAATACGGACATGGGTAACCCAACCGCGCCATTGATTGCGGTGCTTGGGAGATAAGCGAGTTTTATCGGGCTGGTGGGGACGTGCAGTTTCATCCGCCCATATATAAAGGGATAAGGTTCCAACCTTTTTACCTACGCCTTCTTCCTCCTTAGCTTATCCATCTCCGCGCACTCGAGCTCCAGTGCCCAAGTCTGCACATCTCACCTCAACCTTCTCCAACCATGTCCGGAGCGGGAGGCAAGTGGATGGCCTCCTCCGTCACGGAGGGGCACATCAAGAAGCTGCGCAAGGCCGGATATTTGTCCAGCGAGATCGCGCACCGGCTCCCCAATGAGGGGCAGCTCATCCCCACCACCGGGCCCCATGAGAGGGTGGTATTCCTTCCCCATTTCCTCAGCGGACTGGGCTTCCCACTCCACCCCTTTGTCCGGGGTCTCATGTTCTACTATGGCCTGGATTTCCATGATCTCGCCCCGAATTTTATCCTCAACATCTCGGCGTTTATCATCGTGTGCGAGGCCTTCCTCTGCATCCAGCCCCACTTCGGCTTATGGCTAAAGACCTTCAATGTCAAGCCGAAGGTAGTGGGCGGCAGCCAAGCAGAGTGCGGAGGCGCCATGGTGGGCAAGATGCCCAACGTCACCTGACTCGAGGGCGCCTTTGTGGAAACCATCAAAGGGTGGCAATCGGGGTGGTTCTACATCACCGAGCCACGTGACCCTGAATGGGTAGCGGCCCCCGAATTCAGATCTGGCATCCATACACGGCTCACCTCCTGGAAAGAGAAGGGCCTGTTGTGGGGCGATTCAGAGGAGTTGACCGGACTCCAATCCTGTCTCCAAACCCTGGTGAACAAGAAGCTCAAGCTTGTCAACGTGGTCTAGGTCATGCTCATCCGCCGGATTCTCCCGTGACAACAGCGGGACTTCAACCTGTGGGAGTTCGATCCGACAAAGATCAGATTTGAGCAGTGCTCTTCGACACTACGCATTTAAGAGGCCCGGAGGGTGCTGTTCAAGGGTGCCGAGGCGCCCGATCTACCAAGATCGCGGGTTCAGCTTTGCGTCCGGCCGGGCGAGGTAAGCTATATTATCCTTTACGGGCGCTTTGCTTTCCTAGTTTGACTCTATGTGGGATCTAAACTCCCAATACCTTTAACAGCTGGCAGAAGACGTCCGACAGGTTAACCGTCCGGCCCCTTCCGAAGACTCCAGCGGATGCCCGCTTGACAGAGTTGCCTGGTCCCGCGCCTTATGTGGTGCCGGAGAAGAAGGCCAAGAAGAAGGCCACGGGAACCCGGAGGAGTTCCCGGTGCCAGGTGTTATCGGATTCATTGTCCGATGACTCCAAGGCGGACTCCTCCCACGAAGACGAGGAGGAGAAGAAAGAGGCCTCTCCCCCAGCGGGGGGAGAGAAGAAGAGGAAGGCTTCCCCAACGGGGGAGGCCGAAGGGTCCTAGAAGGGAAGGACCCTTCCCCCGGACTGTTCCACCAACGCCGACGGCGGCGACGAGGAGTGGCCCTCAAGGGCCAAGCCCCTGGCGAGATCGTAAGTGTCCGGACTCTTGAATAACTCATACTTTTTCTTTTTGTCGCATGGCATCTTCTAACGCCGCATACAACCCTGTAGTCCGCCCAAGGATGATCTCCCCGCTTCGTCGAGCGGGTCCTTGGGTTCGTCGGATGTGAATAGTGCTTCACTTCCGACCGCCTCCTCCCCCCGTGACACAGACGACGCCGAGGTGGGGTCCCAGAAGGGGACCTGCCCGGAGGAGGAGGAGGCCCCGGAGGTGCCGCAGGGCAACCTCCCGGACCTTGGACCGGACTCCGCACCAGAACCTTTGGTGGTTCTGGAGTCCGGCAGGCGGCCCCTTCGTAAGAAGGGCAAGACTGCGACACCGGCGGCCTCCGTCCAACCGGAGGCACCGGATAACTTGCTGGAGGCGCTCAACGGCGCTTCCATCGACGAGGAACACCACACTGTCATGAGCGCGGTGACTCAGAAGGTTCAGCTCGCCAAGAGCTGCCTGACCGAAGCCTGCACCAGCCTTCTAACAAGATTTGAGGTAAGGATTTTTAAGATATGTAAAATAGTACCGCATAGACAGTAGCCCCTGATGCTCGGTTTGGTGTTCGGAAAGAAAAGCCGAACTGAGGATCTAAAAAGATATACGCAGGAGTCTAACGAAAATATGTCAATATGGGAATGCAGGTTGTGCATCGACTCGTCAGACCGATCATGGAGGTCAATTCCTTGAAGCAAAGCCACGAGCGGTCCGAGATTGAGCTCGGCCATGCCAAGAAGCAGCTCGAGGACAAGGAAGGTAAGTAACACCTTATTAAAGTTGTACCTTATAGAAAAGGATTTGGTTGCAAGAAAAAATGACAAGAATAACGTGGGTACTCCAGGGGCTACGAACGAGGTAGCGACCCTGAAGGAGGCGGTGTCCGCGGCCGAACGCAATGCGGCCGCGGAACACGCCGAGCGAGAGAAGCAGGAGGCACGGGTGGCGGAGGTACGGCGAGAGCTCTGTGCTCGTGGAAAACACGAGAGTTTGGAGCATGACTCGAAGACTCGAGAGTCCGAGCTTGCGTCGGCTCTTGAGAGTGCCAAAGCCGCTAAGGCCGAAGCCCAAAAGGCACTCCAGGAAATCGAGGCAGTAAAGAAGATAGCGGCGGGTAAGGCATTCTTCATGCAAAGCAAGCATCTAAAAGTGAATTACCTGTTACTTACCCGAATTTGGATCTCTCCAGGAGCGTTCGCAGATCTGCCTCGTAGCGTGTCCGATGCTGCCGCGTTCTACAGAGCCGAGGAGGGGAGCTCAACGGAGAAGGTGTTCTGGTCTCAGTATGCTGAGGCCGGACATCCGGTGCCCTTGAGCGACCAGCTGAAGCAGCTGGTCGAGCTCCACAAGGTGGCCGAACAGGCCATGAAGGGCCTCATAGTTCGACTGTGGCCCAAAGAAGCCATGCCTGGGAGCTACTTCGGTCTGGTGCGGCGGCTAGTGGACGCCTGTCCATGGGTCAACGTCATCAAGCATTCTGCCTGCATTGAAGGTGCCCGCCGGGCCCTTGCCCGCGCTAAGGTGCACTGGGCCAAGATGGACGCCGAGAAGCTTGTGACGGACGCGCCACCGCTGGGCAAGGAGTATCGCACGCCCGAGATGTCCTGAAGGGTGCCCGCATTATTGCGGGTGAATGCTCCAAAGATGTAATTTTTGAGTAGACTCGCATTTTGTTATCCTGTGCGCTAAAAACTTTGTTCATATGCGCTAAGCAGCGCTTGTTAATTTAAAATATTACCTTCTGTGCGGCCGTTTATCAAATCTGAGAGATGGCAAGTCGTTGGCTTCGGCCCCCATGCCACGAGTGCTGGGGTGTTCGGGATAAACTTGAGCGCTTTTTTCCCATTTTGGGTCCATCTAGGAGGCGCCAACACAACGTAACGAGGCAACCGGACTTATAATGCTTGAACACTCTCACTTAGCCATAGAATTCTATAATTTTAATTTCGACGAAGCCCCTATTGTTGGAAGGTCAATTGGGCGCTTATCCACGCCGTGGCCGGACAAAACCGGTTCCTCGCTCTAAGCAGCATAAGTCTTTAGGGACTCGAAAAAACCTCTCGAACAGCGACCGGCTCTTGCCCTATCATGACGGTCAGTTTTAGCTTTCTCCACTGAGGTGCTCGCCCAGCTCAACTGGGGCACAATCGCAGTGGTTCTCCCAGCGCTACCTTTGCCGACATAACGGAACGTAAGGTACCAAAACATGGGAGCCGGGCAGACCCAACTATTGACCCACGACATGATTCGGAGCCGATGCATATAATGCTATAAGTTCGGGGTGCCGCACTTGTGAAAGTGTTCGGACTTATCACACCATAGTTTGGGGAACTTAAGCCCCTGGTGTATTCGGCCGTACCAAAGCGTACGGATGCAACATGTCATAAGTGAACATATGTAAAAAGGGAATGCAATGATAGGCGAAAAGCGATGCATTGTTTATTCAAAAGATACTGCGATGAATGCAGAACGATACAAGTAGTGCGATAAGCAAGGGGAGGGACTATTTAACATGCCCCCCTCCAGGGGTAGGCTGCGGAATGGTGTATAAAACAAGTATAATGCTCGTGATGGAGACCACCTGGATACTCGTCGTAGCTTTTCTCATTCCCTGGCTGTTGCATTGTGAGTTCGGCAGGTCTACTGCCGGACAGGGCTTCTGGAAAACGGAGTCTCGAGGATAAGAAAAAAAGGAAAGAAAAAGGATGACATATTTGGCAGCCCCTGGTGTGGTTGAGCCGCACTCTGGGCCTGCCATGGTCGTGCCCCTCCCCCTATGCCCACGGTATCTCCTGAGCGTAGTGATGTACGCTGGCATCTTGGTCTTGCAATTTTGCGAGGGCTGGGGTTAGCCGCATTGCTACGCGATGCTCAAACGCGCGGATGGTCTTGTTGTAGGTTACTCCGGAACGTTGACGGTGTCCGGCCGCTTAACGGCCGGACTCGAGAATTGCCTTAAGAGATCGCTCCGCACTTCCGCGAGAGCATTGTATGCTCCTCCGCTCGAGAGAGCGCTTGATGTTTCGCTGACCGTGATAACTCCTCGAGGGCCTGGCATCTTGAGCTTGAGGTATGCGAGTGCCGCACCACATTGAACTTTGCAAACGCGTTCGTCCGAAAGCAAAGGCATGATAGCCGCCATGAATGGGACTATGTCGAAGATTAACTCCTCGCTTCGGAAGTTATCCGGGGATCCGAAGACCACTTCAAGTGTAACTAAGCCTGTGCAATTGGCCTCTACACCTGGTATGACGGCTTTGAAGGTCGTCTTTGTGGGTTTAATCCTTGAGGGGTCTATGCCCATCTTGCGCAATATATCCTGATAAACCAGGTTCAGGCTGCTACAGCCATCCATCAGGACTCTAGTGAGGTGAAACCCATCGACGATTGGGTCTAAAACTAATGCGGTGAATCCGCCATGGCAGATGCTAGTGGGATGGTCCCTTCGATCAAAAGTGATCGGGCAGGAGGACCACGGATTGAACTTTGGGGCGACTCGCTCAATCGCGTATATGTCCCTGAGCGCATGCTTCCGCTCCCTTTTGGGTATGTGGATTGCGTATATCATGTTCACCGTGTTAGAAATATGCCATAGAGGCAATAATAAAAGGATTATTATTATATTTCCTTGTTCATGATAATTGTCTTTATTCATGCTATAACTGTATTATCCGGAAATCGTAATACATGTGTGAATACATAGACCATAATATGTCCCTAGTAAGCCTCTAGTTGACTAGCTCGTTTATCAACAGGTAGTCATGGTTTCCTAACTATGGACATCAGATGTCGTTGATAACGGGATCACATCATTAGGAGAATGATGTGATGGACAAGACCCAATCCTAAGCATAGCACAAGATCGTCTAGTTCGTTTGCTAGATCTTTTCCAATGTCAAGTATCTTTTCCTTAGACCATGAGATCGTGTAACTCCCAGATACCGTAGTAGTGCTTTGGGTGTACCAAACGTCACAACGTAACTGGGTGACTATAAAGGTGCACTATAGGTATCTCCGAAAGTGTCTGTTGGGTTGACACGGATCGAGACTGGGATTTGTCACTCCGTATGACGGAGAGCTATCTCTGGGCTTACTCGGTAATGTATCATGATAATGAGCTCAAAGTGACCAAGTGTTTGGTCACGGGATCATGCATTACGGTACGAGTAAAGTGACTTGCCGGTAACGAGACTGAACGAGGTATTGCGATACCGATGATCGAGTCTCGGGCAAGTAACGTATCGATTGACAAAGGGAATTGTATACGGGGTTGATCGAATCCTCGACATCGTGGTTCATCCGATGAAATCATCGTGGAACATGTGGGAGCCAACATGGGTATCCAAATCCCGCTGTTGGTTATTGGCCGGAGAGCTGTCTCGGTCATGTCTGCATGATTCTCGAACCCGTAGGGTCTACACACTTAAGGTTCGGTGACGCTAGGGTTATTAGGAAGACTTGTATGTGATTACCGAATGTTGTTCGGAGTCCCGGATGAGATCCCGGACGTCACGAGGAGTTCCGGAATAGTCCGGAGGTGAAGATTTATATATAGGAAGTGCTGTTTCGGCCATCGGGAAAGTTTCGGGGTCACCCGGTATTGTACCGGGACCACTGGAAGGGTCCCGGGGTTCCACCGGGTGGGTCCACCTATCCCAGAGGGCCCCGTGGGCTGAAGTGGGAGGGGAACCAGCCCCTAGTGGGCTGGTGCGCCCCCCCCCTTGGGCCCCCCTGCGCCTAGGGTTGGAAACCCTAGGGTGGGGGGCGCACCACTTGCCTTGGGGGGCACTCCACCCCCCTGGCCGCCGCCCCCTTGGGAGATTCCCATCTCCAGGGCCGGCGCCCCCCCCGGGCCTATATAAAGGAGGAGGGCAGGGAGGGCAGCCGTACCCTGAGTCTTGGCACCTCCCTCCCCCTGCTACACCTCTTCCTCCTCCCACGGTTGCTTGGCGAAGCCCTGTCGGAGTACTGCATCTCCACCACCACCACGCCGTCGTGCTGCTGCTGGAGCCTTCTTCCTCAACCTCTCCTTCCCCCTTGCTGGATCAAGAAGGAGGAGACGTCATCCGCTTCGTACGTCTCTTGAACGCGGAGGTGCTGTCCGTTCAGCACTTGGTCATCGGTGAGTTGGATCACGGCGAGTACGACTCCATCATCCCCGTTCTCTTGAATGCTTCTGCTCATGATCTACAAGGGTATGTAGATGCACTCCTATCACTCGTTTCTTAGATGAACTCCTAGATGGATCTTGGTGAAACCGTAGGAAAAATTTTAATTTTCTCGCACTGCTCCCCAACAAAGGGTATCGAGCTAGGTCTATGTGTAGTTCTCAATTGCACGAGTAGAACACAATTTTTTTATGGGCGTAGATGTTGTCAACTTTCTTGCCGCTACTAGTCTTATCTTGCTTCAGCGGTATTGTGGGATGAAGCGGCCCGGACCGACCTTACACATACACTTACGTGAGACAGGTTCCACTGACTGACATGCACTAGTTGCATAAGGTGGCTAGCGGGTGTCTGTCTCTCCCACTTTAGTTGGAGCGGATTCGATGAAAAGGGTCCTTATGAAGGGTAAAAAGAAGTTGACAAATCACGTTGTGGCTTTAACGTAGGTAAGAAAACGTTCTTGCTAGATCGCCTATAGAAGCCACGTAAAAAACTTGCAACAACAATTAGAGGACGTCTAACTTGTTTTTGCAGCAATTGCCTTGTGATGTGAGATGGCCAAAAGTTGTGATGAATGATGAATGATATATTGTGATGTATGAGATCATGTTCTTGTAATAGGAATCACGACTTTCATGTCGATGAGTATGACAACCGGCAGGAGCCATAGGAGTTGTCTTAATTATTGTATGACCTGCGTGTCAATGATTTAACGCCACTTAATTACTTTACTTTATTGCTAAACCGTTAGCCATAGTTGTAGAAGTAATAGTTGGCGAGCAACTTCATGGAGACACGATGAGGGAGATCATGATGATGGAGATCATGGTGTCATGCCGGTGACGAAGATGATCATGGAGCCCCGAAGATGGAGATCAAAGGAGCTATATGATATTGGCCATCTCATGTCACTACTATATAATTGCATGTGATGTTTATTATGTTTATGCATCTTGTTTACTTAGAATGACGGTAGTAAATAAGATGATCCCTTATAATATTTTCAAGAAGTGTTCTCCCCTAACTGTGCGTCGTTGCTAAAGTTTGTCGTTTCGAAACACCACGTGATGATCGGGTGTGATAGATTCTTACGTTCACATACAACGGGTGTAAGACAGTTTTACAGATGCAAAAACACTTAGGGTTAACTTGACGAGCCTAGCATGTACAGACATGCCCTCGGAACACAGAGACCGAAAGGTCGAACATGAGTCGTATGGAAGATACGATCACCATGGAGATGTTCACCGATGATGACTAGTCCGTCTCGACGTGATGATCGGACACGACCTAGTTGACTCGGATCGTAACACTTAGATGACTAGAGGGATGTCTAATCGAGTGGGAGTTCATTAAATAATTTGATTAGATGAACTTAATTATCATGAACTTTAGTCTAAAACCTTTGCAAATATGTCTTGTAGATCAAATGGCCAACGCTCATGTCAACATGAACTTCAACGTGTTCCTAGAGAAAACCAAGCTGAAAGATGATGGCAGCAACTATACGGACTGGGTCCGGAACCTGAGGATCATCCTCATAGCTGCCAAGAAAGCATATGTCCTAGATGGACCTCTAGGTGAAGCACCCATCCCAGAGAACCAAGACGTTATGAACGCTTGGCATTCACGTGCTGATGATTACTCCCTCGTTCAGTGCAGCATGCTTTACAGCCTAGAACCGGGGCTCCAAAAGCGTTTTGAGCAACACGGAGCATATGAGATGTTCGAGGAGCTGAAAATGGTTTTCCAAGATCATGCCCGGGTCGAGAGATATGAAGTCTCCGACAAGTTCTACAGTTGTAAGATGGAGGAAAATAGTTCTGTCAGTGAGCACATACTCAAAATATCTGGGTTGCACAACCGCCTGTCCCAGCTGGACATTAACCTCCTAGACGAGGCGGTCATTGACAGAATCCTTCAGTCGCTCCCACCAAGCTACAAGAGCTTTGTGATGAACTACAATATGCAGGGGATGGTGAAGACTATTCCTGAAGTATTTTCAATGCTGAAGTTGGCAGAGGTAGAAATCAAGAAAGAACATCAAGTGTTTATGGTCAATAAAACCACCAAGTTCAAGAAGGGCAAGGGTAAGAAGAACTCCAAGAAGGATGGCAAGGATGTTGCCGCTCCCGGTAAGCCAGTTGCCGGGAAGAAGTCAAAGAATGGACCCAAGCCTGAGACTGAGTGCTTTTATTGCAAAGGGAAGGGTCACTGGAAGCGGAACTGCCCCAAATACTTAGAGGACAAGAAGGCCGGCAACACTAAAGGTATATTTGATATACATGTAATTGATGTGTACCTTACCAGTACTCGTAGTAACTCCTGGGTATTTAATACCGGTGTTGTTGCTCATATTTGTAACTCACAGCAGGAGCTGCGGAATAATCGGAGACTGGCGAAGGACGAGGTGACGATGCGCGTCGGGAATGGTTCCTAGGTCGATGTGATCGCCGTCGGCACGCTACCTCTACATTTACCTACGGGATTAGTTTTAAACCTTAATAATTGTTATTTAGTGCCAAGTTTGAGCATGAACATTATATCTGGATCTTGTTTGATAGGAGATGGCTACTCATTTAAATCTGAGAATAATGGTTGTTCTATTTATATGAGAGATATGTTTTATGGTCATGCCCCGATGGTCAATGGTTTATTCTTGATGAATCTCGAACGTAATGTTACACATATTCATAGTGTGAATACCAAAAGATGTAAAGTTGATAACGATAGTCCCACATACTTGTGGCACTGCCGCCTTGGTCACATTGGTGTCAAGCGCATGAAGAAGCTCCATGCTGATGAAATTTTAGAGTCTCTAGATTATGAATCGTTTGACACATGCGAGCCATGCCTCATGGGCAAGATGACCAAGACTCCGTTCTCCGGAACAATGGAACGAGCAACCAACTTGTTGGAAATCATACATACTGATGTGTGCGGTCCAATGAGTGTTGAGGCTCGCAGAGGATATCGTTATGTTCTCACTCTCACTGATGACTTGAGTAGATATGGGTATGTCTATTTAATGAAACCCAAGTTTGAGACCTTTGAAAACTTCAAGGAATTTCAGAATGAGGTACAGAACAACGTGACCGAAAGATAAAGTTCCTACGATCAGATCGTGGAGGAGAATATTTAAGTCACGAATTTGGTTGCGGGGAATCTCGCCGCTTGGGCACCTATGGGGCCGGGCCCTTCGTGAGTGCTTGATGAGGCGGAGGAGGCACAGAGAGCAGATCGAGGCGAGCACGCGGCGGATTTTACCCAGCTTCGAGCTCTCCGAGAGATAAAACCCCATTGCTGCTTTGTGTTTGTATTTGATCTTGCTCTAGAGAGCGAGCGATGGTGGTGTTAGAAGGCCGAATGAGTCGAACCAGCCAACCCCTTCTACGCGCATGGGCCTCCCTTTTATAGTAGGAAGGGGCGCCAACAGGTGGCAACGTGGGAGAAAGGGGTAAAAGTGTAAAAGAGGTGGTAGTTGGAACAAAAGGGAACAAAGTGAAGCTACAAAGGCGTAAACAGTGGTTTCTACCTACTTTTGACAGAGAGGGGACAAGGGCATTTAATGCCCGTCGCCGTCGACCCCAAAAGCTCCGCCCTTGCGTCTCCGGCTCGCCACGGCGATGGATCCACCATCGTGAAGTGCCGCCGTGTCCCCCAGGCTGCACAGCCATCCGCCACGCGTCTCTGGAAAGGCCCCAGGGCGACGCGTGGGCTGATGAGCTGGAGCGCGGGCACACAGCGCTACTCTCCCGGCAAGTACCTTGCCGGGGTCTTGATCTAGCCGGGCCCGGGAGCTTGCCGGGCTCTGTGACTTGTTGCTTACCGGGCCCTTGCCGGGACGCACATAGCGCCGAGGCGTGTCTTCTATGATATAATCTTTAGCCTTCCGGCGAGCTCCTCTCGCCGGGCCTTGTGTGAGTAATATAACCTTGAGCCTCGGCGGCCTTCGGAAGCTCCGCTTGCCGGGTCTCGATCCTTTGTCTTGTACACTGCCTTTGAATGGCTTGACATGGAGCACGAAAGGTATCCGTGAGCACGTGGTAGACCCCGCCCTGGAGCTGCAATCGCCTGCGGCAAGTTGGGGTACCGAGGTACCCTACCTTAGTACACCGGACAGAGCCCCGGCCTGGGCCACACACGGTGCCGAAGCGCTGTTGGGCCAGGCCCAAAAAAAGGCACGGGCACACGCGCCCACGGCGCGCCGAATCCACTGCCGCTCGCAGATCCCCCCACGCAACGCACGCGCCGATTGCGGCGTCGTGGGATGGGACGTGCTCACGTTTAATGGGAAGAGCGAACGCCCCACTTCCCCATAAAACAGAGGAAGCAGGCGGTTCCTCCTTCGCTTTCATTGCATCTTCTTCCTCCTCGAGAGATCCCTTTGCGCCCGCCTCCGCATCTCTTCCGCCGCCTCGCGTTTGCGGCGCCGCCGGACTCTTAGTCCTCCTTCCTCGCCGCTTCGCCATGGCTCAAGACCGGAAGGGAAGGCGGAGAAGGCCAAGAAGGAGAAATTGAGCAGCGCGTAAGCTTGCCCCGATCGCGGAAGGAGAATGTCGTCTTTCCGCCACGGCTCGGCGGCGGGAACTCGAACAAGTACTACCTGTTCGGGCCAAGAAGACCAATGCGCATCCTCGACCAGAGCTCATCCGCCGCCACTAAGGACCACTACCCCGGCGGGTACTACTTCTTCGCAGCCTTCTTCCACTGCGGTCTTTGCCCCCCTTTTTCTGATTTCTTTTGTGACATTATGAACACATACGGCTTCCACCTTCTTGACTTCACCCCAACGCTATCCTCATTAATGGCGGTTTCGCTTTTATGTGCGAAAACTTCATTGGGATACACCCAAACGTAGCGCTGTTTAGGCACTTCTTCACCCTAGAGCAGAGGCCGCAACCCCTCTCCGGAGGAATTTCTTGGGTTTTTTTTAAATGCACAAGAAGCGCCTTACTTGCCGGGAGCTCCGCGCAAGTGGGAAGAGTGGCGTGCAGACTGGTGCTGGGTCGTTGAAGACGAGCCGCAGCACTTCACCGCGCCGCGCACAACTCCTATCATGCGCGCCAGATCGAGCGATCCGATCCGGACGACGCTAAGCTCAACGCCGCCTCGTCCGGATTCTTCGTCTTCGAGCAGCAAAGCTGTCCGCTGCGTAAGTAGGCGCAGATTTCTCCGCCCGCAGACGCTTCTCCAAGACAGAAAAGGCCGCCTGGGAGTATGGCGGCGTTAGGGACATAATGAGGCTGCGCCCGGCTGAACTTCAACTTCACGACGCTGAGTTGAGGGGATGGTCCGGAACTCTTTAAGTATGACCCGCCCATCCAGAGTGGTTCAGACCTCCCCGGGGAGTGGTGCCCCTCTGCAACAGCACAGCTCGGGATCGTCTTCTCGCCATGATGCCCGCGTGCTATTCGCACGGCGTGGAGCACACATGGATTCCGCCCGAGTCCATAGATGTCCTCAACTTCTTCGACAACCTTGAGGAGGTGGCGAAGAACAAGGACGAGACCCGGGGGCTGACACGGGACACCACGGACGAGGAGATAGCGTACATAGCTTCGGCTGAAGAGGCCGCCGCAGCCGCTGGGCGGCAGGAGAGTTCGCCACACGCCCGAGGAGGCAGAGGCTGCAGAAGCGTCCTGCCAAGCGGAGGAGGCGGAGATCTGCAGATTGCTGCAACTTCCTCCCGACGCGCTCGCCGGGGTCCCCCCTCTGAGGCACTCCGGGATCCCCGGCATCGCGGCCGAGGCCGTGGCAAGGGGTGGCGCTGCCGGAGGAAGCGGAGACGCCAGAGGGAAAGGGGTCGCAACGCAAGACGCGGGGCCCAGCGAGCCAGCCGGCGAGGAGGAGGGGGAGAAGGAGGACGCCGAGGCTGCCGAGGACGCCGGCGGGTCCACGGATCTTTACGACGACGACCTTTCCTCGTCGTCGGAGACCTCCCCGCCCCGGGCAAGCCCTAGGCGTTCTCCACTGAAGCGCCTCCGCAAGGCGGCGACGGAAGCGGAGGCGCAGGCCCTTCGGCAACAACCATCTCGCCGGGCAGCGCAAGCTTCCCGGGGAGACCAAGCTGCGCCGAGGGCCGCCAAGCGCTCGAGGGAGTCTTCGCCTCCCGCTCCCCGTGCCGACGCGTCCCAGGCGGAGTATGACTTCTCCGTCTTGAGCGAAGACGACGAGGAGGAACAGGAGTAAGTATCCGAGATCTTTATCTTCTCAAATTTCGCCTTGACAATTGTCGATGCCAATCTTGTTTCTTGCGTTGATTTCAGGACCTTGGCTCAGCGCGCCGCGAAGAGAGCCAAGGTGCCCGTGGTCGGTCGCGACGACTTCGCCAGCCGGCGACTGGGACGGTGTCGAGCCGAGCTTGCCGGACCCGAGCGCCGCCCGAGGAGCAGCCTCAGCGCAGCCCCCAACAGAAGTCTGGGTCCTGCACTTCGCCACGGGCGGTTTGAAGATCTTGGTTTTGTTCTAATGCTTTGATGTTTTTGCCTTGGCTTGTGCAGAAGTGGAGCCACAGCTGCAGGAGCGTCCAGAGGTCGCTCCCGAGGAGCCGCAGGCCCCGCCGTCCCCGCCAAGGCCGATCTCCCCAGCAAGGGGGAGCACTCCGCCAAGGGCGGGTACTCCGCCGAGGGCGAGTAGCCCGGCGAGGGCGGCGACTCCGCCAAGGCAGAGCCCCCTGGCGAGGGAGCCCGCCGCTGACGACGTCCGCCAAGGTAGGTTCCGCAGCTTTGTCTCCTTGGCGTTGTCTCTTTTTGGATATTTGCTTGAACTTCTTTTGCTTTTTCTTCTTCTTCTAGATCCTCCTCCCCCCGAGCAGATGGAGACAGAATTCGCCGTTATCGAGGAGGAGGAGGGCGTGCAGGGCGGCGGCGGCGACACCCCTGTCGCCGAGGACACGGCAGAAGCCGCCGGGCCAGATGTGCCAGAGACCACTCCGGCTGCGGGCGCAGCGGCTGGAGAGGAGGAGGGCGACCGCACCGCCGACCCGAGGCGGCGGGAGGCGTCAAGTCTGCGCCGGTCGCCGACCCTCCGCCGGAGAGGAGCAGCCCGACCACTATTTGAAAGCCCCCAACGGGCGTCTTCATCCAGTGCCGTGGGGCTCTTCGTCATGAGCTCCCATGAGGGCGAGGCCTTTGATGGGAGGTCCCGCCTCCTGGCTTGAGGATCGCCGAGGACCGGCGGGGCGATGGCCCGAGGAGGAGAAGCTGCTCCACCAGCTCTGGCCCTTTACCGGGCAGGCGGTAGCTCGCTTCGGGAGGCCCTCGCCGCCAAGGCCGCCGAGGAGATGGAGAAGCTGGCGGAGCTCAGCGCCGCCAACCAGGCTGCTCTCCGCGAGGTGGCGGAGAAGCGCGAGCGACTCGCCGGGGAGTATGAAGAGTGGTTGCTGGAGAAGGCCGAGGCCGAAGAGCAGCAGCGGCTCGCCGGGGTGGAGCTGTCCCGGCGAGAAGGAGAACTCATCCAGCGGAAGGTCAACCTTGACGCCCACGAGGAAGACCTTGCCGCGCGGGAGCAGGCCCTTGGCGGGGAGCTGAAGGAGGCGAAAACCGCCGCGGCTGCCGCGGAGACCGCCAAGGAGGAGCTCACCGCCAAGGTCGCGAGCTGGAGGAGTTTCAAGGCGCAGCGTGGAGAAGGTCGCCGCTCAACACGGGAGCGAGAAGGATGCCCACACCAACTCGAACTCCAGGTGCGTCTCTCCGTGAAGGGCGACGAGTTGAAGGCCGCCAAGGACTCCATCGAGGACCTTGAGCTGCAAGTCTCGTTGAGGACTCGCCAACGCCGCCGGGATCGGGAGACCAAGTTGAAGGAGGAGCTCACAAGAACGAGCTTTGATGGACAGCGCCAACAAAGCAGCCGAGCAATTCCATTGCATCGTCGAGTTATGGACCGAGGACCTGGTGTCTTGTGCGTCCGACATCGACCAGAGCTGCTGGCGCTCAAGCTGGAGCATCTTATCTACTCCCGGATCCAAATCTCGCCACAGCGCCAAGCTCAGCCTCTTCTTGGGGATCGCGCGGCCCTTGCAAATCATGAAGAAGATCCTCAAGAGCTCGCCGAGGAGACTCGCCGGCTGTGCACGGGAACCATGGAGCGTAGGCTGACGAAGATCGTATACCGCAATCCCGGCATAAACCTCACCAACGTTCTTCGCAGCTTGCCGGCCGACGCGAACATGGAGGCTCTGAAGGAGCAGGTCGCTCACATCATTGCTAAGGTGAACAAGATCCCCAGGGTGGAGAGCGACCGCGTAGACTAGGCCTCCTTTCTCTTTATCTCTTTTTGTTGCTGCATAGGGTGTCATGAACTTATTAGCCATCGCGACAAGTTATTCCTTGCAAGATATTATCTTTATTTTGATCAATAGATGCAGTGTTATCTCCGTTGTTCGGATCCTCAACTTTGCATGCTTCAACCCTACGCTTCTAGGAAACTTGCCGGCAAGGGGTCCTTGCCATGAAGCGCCGAGTGTTGAACTCAAGCAGCCTGCTGGCTAAGGTCTTACCGCAAGCAACCTTGTCATGCTGCTAGTCGCAACGCACTTGGCTTGCTGAGCGGACTCGAAAACGAAACAAGGGCGCGACACTTGTTGCAACTCACTTAAATCGTTGAGCGTGCTCGAAGACAAGATAAAGGTGCGGCTATCCACGGGAAGGTTCCTCCGAGCACAGGTTTTCCATACAAAGTGTGATCGCTCAAGGAAGGCAACTTAAAATTTAAAGTTTTGGACTGCTCAAATTCCAATAACTTAGCTTTCATGATCCGCGTTTTCCGCAAGCTTCTCTTTCTTGAACAGCACTTGGTTCACCCTCCATTTCCTTCCCCGCAAACTAGCGCGAGGAACGTTCCTTCTGCTTAAGATGCAAGGAAAGAGAAGAAGGAAACAAGTATATGGCCCTTCGGCGTGCTATTGCTTACCGGATATGTGTGTCGCACAAGAGATGCCAAATAACACATGCAAATAGCAAAGAAAAGCACGGGAAAGGCAACTAGCGCAAAACACAGAAACTTTACTGATGCACGGGGTCTGCGCCCGGCTTTGTACAAGGGGTTACATGCAACAGCGGCAAGGCCTGTACAAAAGGTGGTTGCCGGAGCGGATCGCGGCAACCGCGCCTTATGGGTGAAACTTGCGAAGATGCTCTATGTTCCAGGAGTTGCTCACCGGTAAGCCTTCTTCGGTCTCGAGGCGGACAGCGCCGGGCCTCGTGACTTGTCTCACCCGATAAGGGCCTTCCCACTTCGGCGTCAACTTGTTGGAATTCTTGGCGGACTGAACACGCCGAAGAACAAGGTCGCCTTCCTCGAGACTCCTGGCTTTGACCTTGCGGCTATGGTAGCGGCGCAAGGCCTGCTGGTATCGAGCAGCTCGTACAGCAGCCTGGAGACGTCCCTCCTCAAGGAGCAATGCATCATCTTGCCGCAGTTGCTCTTGCTCGAGCTCATCATAAGCGAGCACTCGAGGAGATCCGTATACGAGTTCCGTGGGGAGAACTGCCTCTGCTCCATAGACTAGAGCGAAAGGTGTCTGTCCGGTGGCTCGACGGTGTCGCTCGATTGACCAAAGAGCCGCCGGAGCTCCTCTATCCAATTTCTTCCGCACTTGCGCAGCCTGTCGAAAGTTCTTGTCTTGAGTCCACGCAGCACTTCAGCATTGGCCCTCTCCGCTTGACCGTTGCTCCTCGGGTGAGCAACAGAAGCGAAACAGACCTTGGTACCAAGGTCTTGGACGTACTGCATGAAGGTGCGACTAGTGAATTGTGTACCGTTGTCAGTGATAATCCTGTTAGGGATCCCGAAACGGCACACAATCGACCTGAAGAACTTGACCGCTGACTGTGTTGTCACCTTTCATCGGCTCCACTTCGGCCACTTTGTGAACTTGTCGATTGCTACGCATAAGTACTCAAAGCCCCGACAAGCAGGGGAAGGGGCCGAGGATATCGAGCCCCTGCACGAGAAGGGCCAGGACAAAGGGATTGTTTGGAGAGCTTGAGCTGGCCGATGAATCTGCTTTGCATGGGCCTCGCACGCTTCACACTTGGTTACTAGTGCGATTGCATCTTGAGGGCTTCTTGCCAAAGAACCCTTGCCGGAAAGCTTTCCGACAAGCGCTCGCGCCAATGTGGTGGCCACATATGCCTCCGTGTATTTCGCCAACAGCTTCGCCCATCTTCCCCGGAGATGCACTTCACCGACACCATTGAGCCTTCTTCCATACAGCTCGTTATTCATTTAACTGGTACATACTTGACTGTCTGGTTATCTTCTATCTCTTCCGGTCGCCGGAAGTTCTCCGCTTTGCAAAAAGGGACGATCTGCTGCGCCCATGCCGGAGCTTGGGGCTCAACGGCAAGGACTAAAGGCATGAGGGGCGCTGTGGGAACCTCGGCTTCTACGGAAGAACCCCCTGGCTCTGCGAGCTGAAGGTTCTCGGCAAGCTTCCGGGCGAGGCTTGTCGGGAACACTTGTTTAACCGTACAGATCCGAGGATCCAGAGGAGCAAATTGTTCCTCGGCGCTCAGTCGTTGATCTTGGGGACCTTGGCGGCGGCCTCGGGGAGACCCGCCGCAAGTAGCCCGGAGACCAACTTTCTTCTTGGATTGCCCAATTGATGGTGTGACGGATGGTTGAGTCAACTTGAGCAAGAAGGTCCCTGGTTCCATGTGTAACTTCATCGAAGCACACTTTGAAAGGCCATCTGCGATTTCATTCTCGAGCTCTCGGGACGTGCTCCATCTGCAAACCTTCAAAGCGCTCCTCAAGCTTCCTCACTTCATCGACATAAGCTTCCATCAAAGGGCTCTGATAGCTCTTGTTAACTTGTCGGACCACCAACTGAGAATCTCCCCGCACAATCAGCTTCCTGATCCCAAGTTCGGCCGCAACCCTGAGGCCGGCGAGCAAACCTTCATATTCAGCAGTGTTGTTTGTCGCTTGCTCCCTTGGGAAGTGCATATGGATAACATACTTGAGGTGCTCTCCGGTGGGCGCGATGAGTACCACGCCGGCACCGGCGCCTTGCAGTGAGAAGGCACCATCAAAGTACATTACCCATTCACTTGTTGCTTTTTGTACGGGTTTACTCGTCTCCTGGACTTCTTCATCGGGCGTTGGGGTCCACTCTGCTATAAATTCTGCCAAAGCTCGGCTCTGTATGGTTGAAGTACTTTCAAACTTGAGTCCAAAGCTCGACAGCTCCAGCGCCCACTCAGCGATCCTGCCTGTCGCTTCTGGGTTGTGCAATATCCTCTTCAGCGGAAAGCGAGTGACCACTGTTATCTCGTGTGCCTGGAAGTAATGGCGCAGCTTTCTCGAGGCCATGAGCAGGCCAAAAAGCAGCTTTTGCACACCAGAGTATCTTGATCTAGCCCCCTGGAGAAGGGAACTTACAAAATACACTGGGCGCTGCACCATCTTCTTCCGCACCTCATCCTGTTCCTGCGCAGAGTTGTCATTGTCGGGGCCAGAGCTTGTCGGGGCAGCCCCCTGCTTGTCGCTAGACTCGCTTGCCGGGGGTGCAGCTTCCTCGTCGGATTCCCTCTCCGCTACTAACGCAGCACTAACCACCTGGTTGGTTGCCGCTAGGTACAGCAGCAACTTCTCCTGTGGTCTAGGCACGACAAGTATTGGGGTGGAGGACAGGTACCGTTTCAAATCCTGCAGCGCTGCCTCCGCTTCCGGAGTCCATTTCATGGGACCTGCCTTTTTCAAGATTTTGAAGAAAGGTAGGGCGCGTTCTGCAGACTTTGAAATGAACCTACTGAGGGCAGCCACACAACCTGCAAGCCTTCTGACATCCTTGACTCGCTTCGGGGCTTCAATCTGCTCAATGGCTTTAATCTTGTCGGGGTTGGCTTCAATCCCCTTTAGTGATAGAAAGAACCCGAGAAGCTTGCCGGAGGAACTCCAAAGACGCACTTCTCGGGGTTCAACTTGTCAGATATCTTGCAGGTTCTGAAATGTTTCTTCCAAATCTTGAATCAGCGATCCTTGCTCTTGCTCTTCACCACGATATCATCCATGTAAGCCTCTACATTTCTGTGGATCTGTGGCTCAAAAGCAGTATACACTACCCTTGCAAATGTTGATCCTGCATTCTTCAGTCCAAACGGCATGCGTACGAAGCAATAAGTGCCACATGGAGTGATAAATGCGATCTTTCTTCATCCTCTTTGGCCATAAAGATCTGGTGATAGCCGAGTATGCATCAAGAAAGCGAGTAGCTCACATCCGCGGTGGAGTCGACGATCTGGTCAATGCGCCGCAAGGGAATGGATCCTTGGGACATGCTTTATTCACATCGGTGAAGTCTATACACAGCCTCCATTTCCGCTGGTTTTGCGCACCACGATCGGGTTTGCTAACCACGCCGGATGGATCACACCTCTAACTAGGCCTGCTGCCTCTAGCTTCTTGATTTCTTCGCCGATGAATTCTTGGCGCCCACGGCTTGCTTCCTCACTTTTTGCTTGATGGGTCGCGATGAGGGCAAACGGCAAGCTTGTGCTCAATCACCTTCACGGGAACACCGGGATGTCGATGGTTGCCATGCAAACACATCGACATTCGCCCGCCAGAAGGCAATGAGCGCGCTTTCCTATTTGTCGTCAAGCGTGGCAATCGATGGTGAAGGTACCACCGTGCCGTCCTCTTTGGCGGCACCTTCTTGGTTGCCGTGGAGCGCCATTCCCTTTTACTCTTGCCGGTGGAGCTCGATGGTGCGTCCTCGACGGCAGCAAGAAGACTCAAGAGGTGCGGTTGCGGAGTGGGCCCCGAGCACTTGTCGGACTTGGTCTTCGTCTTCTTCCCCGGAGCTTCAAAGGCAAGTGTATTCTTGTCGGCGCGGCTGCCGCATCCCGGTAGATCTTGTCGGTGCAGATAAGCGCATCCTTCTTGTCGCCGTGGGCGGTGATGACGCTTATCGGCCCCGCATCTTGAGTACGCTAAGCATAGTGGGAAGCTGCCATGAACTTGGCGAGGCGGGACGGCCGAGTATTCCATTGTATGGCAACGGAATATCGGCGACGCCGAAAGTGATGCGCCAGTCCTGAAATTGAGCTCCCGCCAAAGGTCACCGCAGAGTGATCTTTCCTTGGGCTTACTCCGTTCGGGTTGATTCCTTGAAAGAACCGGTCTCTTCGAGCTCGCCATCCGGAATTTGGAGTTTCTTGATCACAGCAGAGGAGATCAAGTTCAGCCCGGCCCGCCGTCAACCAACATTTTGTGACCTTGAGGTTGCGGATGGTGGGCGAGACCAGCATCGGCAAGCACCCGACCGCGGTGGTGCGGTCAGGGTGATCCTCAAGATCAAAAATGACGGGCGTGCCGGACCATTTGAGGAGCCTGCGCGACTCCATGGGCGGCTCTGCTGCATTCACCTCACGCACCCACTGCTTTAGCTGGCGGTGGGAGGTGTCTTGAGGCGCCACCGTCGACGCACAGGACCTCCGTGGCCTTTGGAACTCCTGCTCGCTGTTATCCTCATCCTCCATTTCTTCGTCGTCATCTTCTTCATCCTTGTCGCGGCCCCGGGGAGGTCGATCACCTTGCCGCTGCTTGGCCTTGTCGCGGCGTCCTCCCCGGCCATTGAACGGCCGCTTCTTGCTCGGCTCTCCTCCGCCGCCTTGGGCCTTCTCCTTGTCGCGCCTCTCGTACTCAGCTTTTTGCTGCTCGACGAGGTACTCGACGCGCTTGCAGTTGGTGAGATCGTGGCCCTTGGTGCGGTGGATTTTGCAGTATTGCTTGTCGGAGCCGCCCTGCTTGTCGGCTGCCGCTACAGGGGCAGGCTCCTTGCCGGAGAAGCAACCCTGCGATTGCTTGGCGGGAGCCTCCTTGCCGGGCTTCGACGGCAAGCACCTCTTTCTTGTTCTTCCTTCGGTTGTTCCGCCGGCTCTTGTTTGCCGGGCGGTGTCGTCGCTGTCGCTTTCTCCTGCGCCAAGATCCTCCCCGGGAGTCCTCCTCCTCTTCCGCAGCGCGCACTTGTCGCCCGAGCATAGAGCTCGTGACATCCCGAATTTTGGTCATCGCCATCTCTTCACGCATGCGGCGGTTACGCACGCTCGGTGGAACGCGCCGATAACGCGGCGGTGGACATCGAGGATGTTGTCTTTGCACACGGTCAAGCGTTGGATATACTTGCGCAGGGATTCTCCTTCCTTCGGGCCAAAATGTGGAGATCGCTCTCTGGCCGTGGGGTTTGTGGCCGCCGGTGAAGGCGCCAACAAACTGATGGCAAAGGTCGGCCCAAGAAGAAATGGAGCCTTCCGGCAAGTGCATAAGCCAAGAACGAACGCTCGCTTAAGCACGAGCGGAAGTAGTTTGCCGTAATCTTGTCGTCGCGCCACCCGCAGCTTTGCACCGCGATGGTGTAGACACCGAGGAACTCCGAGGGTGCGTCTTGCCGTCATACTTCTCCGTACACGGGCTTGAAGTTCTTCATGCTGGAGCCCCTTTGGGCCGCGCCGCAGCTTCGCGGGTGAACGCAGGGCAGCTCGCCGCGCACGGCAAGTCGCCTGTTCACCGGGCGTCTGGCGTCGACAGCGCTTCCAGCTCTGGTCGATTGTCGCCGAAGCTTCTGGCGGCGCTCGATCGTGGTCCGGCGTCTTCTTGCCGCCGGTCGCCGAGGACTGGCGTTGATCCCGGCAGGTCCGCGGATCCGACGACGCCGTGGAGCCGTCGTCGGCGTTGTTTCCGTGGGGCGGCGTCTTTTGCTTCGCGGCGGGAGCTTCGGTGGTCGCACTCGGCGGTCTGTCGCCGTGGGCTTCGTCTTCTCAGCTTGCCGCGCCGCGAGGTCGCCGGCCTGCTGTGAAGGGTCGTTGTTGGCGGCGACCAGGCTCTTGATAGTAGCCCTCCGGTCTTTGGCCTTGTGCGCGGAGGGAAGTCGAGCGATTGCGCCCTTACGAGCGCTTGCCGGAGTGGAGGGGAGGGAAGCGGCGGTGCGAGGAGCGGGTAGGCTCGGACTCTAACGGTGTTAGAAGGAGCAGGTCCTGCCGGCGCCTTCGCTTTGCTCGTGTCCGGACGTTGGTCCAGAGCATCCCGCGAGCCTCCGGCGTGTCCTTGCCCCAGCAGGCGGATACCACCTCCCGTGGTATGGCGCTGCTGGGTTGTCGTGCGCTGAGATGGACGTGGAATGTCCACGGAGACCGAGGCGCGGTCATCCGCCTTGTCCTTGGATCTGGTGGCGCCGCGAGTGTCCTCGCCGGCGACCACCCTTCCGTCGGCGTCTCCTCCGCCCACCGTTGGCTCCGGTGGCGGCGGAAGAGACGCAGACGGGCCTGCAGCCCCCGAAGCCTTCTTCTTCGGGGCCATGGCGCAATTGTTGACGAAGTTGCTGATGAAATTGGAGAGGTTGATGACGAGCGCGCCCGCGCGGACGCCGGATCAGATCCGCACAACCTCGACGCCCCCTACCTGGCGCGCCAAAGATGCTGGGAATCTTGCCCGCAGGCACCTATGGGGCAGGGCCCTTCGTGAGTGCGGTACGAGGGCGGAGGAGGCACAGAGAGCAGATCGAGGCGAGCACGCGGGCGGATTTTTACCCAGCTTCGGAGCTCTCCGGAGAGATAAAACCCCTACTGCTGCTTTGAGTTTGTATTTGATCTTGCTCTAGAGAGCGAGCGTATGGTGGTGTTGTAGCGTCGAATGAGTCGAACCAGCCGAACCCCTTCTACGTGCGCATGGGCCTCCCTTTTATAGTAGGAAGGGGGCGCCAACAGGTGGCAACGTAGGAGAAAGGGGTAAAAGCGTAAAAGAGGTGGTAGTTGGAACAGTGCGGGAACGGTGAAGCTACGGTCGTAAGCAAGTGGTTTCTACCTACTTTTGACAGAGGGGGACAAGGGCATTTAATGCCGTCGCCGTCGACCCCAAAAGCTCCCGCCCTTGCGTCTCCGCTCGCCACGGCGATGGATCCACCATCGTGAAGTGCCGCCCGTGTCCCCAGCTGCACTGACCATCCGCCACGCGTCTCTCGAAAGGCCCAGGTATGCACGCGTGGGCTGATGAGCTGGAGCGCGGCACCTGGCCTTCTCTCCGGCAAGTACCTTGCCGGGTCTTGATCTAGCCGGCCCGGAGCTTGCGGGCTCGTGACTTGTTGCTTACGGGCCCTTGCCGACGCATAAGCGCCGAGGCGTGTCTTCTATGATATAATCTTCTAGCCTTCCCGGTGAGCTCCTCTCGCCGGGGCCTCGTGTGAGTAATATAACCTTGAGCCTGGGACGGCCTTCCCGGCAAGCTCCGCTTGCCGGGGTCTCGATCCTTTGTCTTGTACACTCTGTCTTTGAATGGCTTGACATGGAGCACGAAAGGTATCCGGTGAGCACGTGGTAGACCCTGCCGCGGGGAGCTGCAACTGCCCGTGCACAAGTTGGGGTACTGAGGTACCCCTACCTTAGTACACCGACATTGGTACACACTTAAGGAAATGTGGAATCGTTTCACAACTCACGCCGCCTGGAACACCTCAGCGTAACGGTGTGTCCGAACATCGTAATCGCACTCTATTGGATATGGTGCGGTCTATGATGTCTCTTACCGATTTGCCACTATCATTTTGGGGATACGCTCTAGAGACAGCTACATTCACTTTAAATAGGGCACCGTCTAAATCCGTTGAGATGACACCGTATGAATTATGGTTTGGGAAGAAACCTAAGCTGTCGTTTCTAAAAGTTTGGGGATGCGATGCTTATGTTAAGAAACTTCAACCTGAAAAGCTCGAACCCAAGTCAGAAAAATGTGTCTTCATAGGATACCCTAAGGAAACATTGGGTATACCTTCTACTTAAGATCCGAGGGCAAGATCTTTGTTGCCAAGAATGGATCCTTTCTAGAAAAAGAGTTTCTCTCGAAAGAAGTAAGTGGGAGGAAAGTAGAACTCGATGAAGTACTACCTCTTGAACAGGAAAGTAGTGCAGCTCGGGAAAATGTTCTTGTGATGCATACACCAACTGGAGAGGAAAATAATGATGATGATCAAGGTACTTCGGATCAAGTTGCTCTTGAACCGTGAGGTCCACAAGGACACGTTCCGCACTGCAGTGGTACGGCAACCCTGTCTTGGAAATCATGTTGTTAGACAACGGTGAACCTTGAACTATGAAGAAGCGATGGCGGGCCCAGATTCCAACAAATGGCTTGAAGCCATGCGATCCAAGATAGAATCCATGTATGAAAACAAAGTATGGACTTTGTGGGCTTGCCGATGATCGGCGACGATAGAAAACAAATGGATCTTTAAGAAGAAGACGGACGCGGATGGTAATGTTACCATCTATAAAGCTCGACTTGTCGCTATGGGTTATCGACAAGTTCAAGGGGTTGACTACGATGAGACATTCTCTCCCATAGCAAAGGTGAAGTCTGTCCGAATCATGTTAGCAATTGCCGCATACTATGATTATGAGATCTGGCAGATGGACGTCAAAACGGCAGATCAACACCAGAACTCTATGGGTGTTTGATTCATCACAATATAACTAGATTATTGACTCTAGTGCAAGTGGGAGACTGTTGGAAATATGCCCTAGAGGCAATAATAAAAGGATTATTATTATATTTCCTTGTTCATGATAATTGTCTTTATTCATGCTATAACTGTATTATCCAGAAATCAAAATACACCTGTGAATACATAGACCATAATATGTCCCTAGTAAGCCTCTAGTTGACTAGCTCGTTGATCAACAGATACTCATGGTTTCCTGACTATGGACATCAGATGTCGTTGATAACGGGATCACATCATTAGGAGAATGATGTGATGGACAAGACCCAATCCTAAGCATAGCACAAGATCGTGTAGTTCGTTTGCTAGAGCTTTTCCAATGTCAAGTATCTTTTCCTTAGACCATGAGATCGTGTAACTCCGGATACCGTAGGAGTGCTTTGGGTGTACCAAGCGTCACTGGCGAATCGGGTGACTATAAAGGTGCACTACGGTATCTCCGAAAGTGTCATTGGGTTGACACGGATCGAGGATGGGATTTGTCACTCCGTATGACGGAGAGGTATCTCTGGGCCCACTCGGTAATGCATCATCATAATGAGCTCAAAGTGACCAAGTGTTTGGTCACGGGATCATGCATTACTGATGCGAGTAAAGTGACTTGCGATACTGAGACTGAACGAGGTATTGGGATACCGACGATCGAGTCTCGGGCAAGTAACATACCGATTGACGAAGGGAATTGTATACGGGGTTGATCGAATCCTCGACATCGTGGTTCATCCGATGAAATCGTGGAACATGTGGGAGCCCACATGGGTATCCAGATCCCGCTGTTGGTTATTGGCCGGAGAGCTGTCTCGGTCATGTCTGCATGATTCCCGAACCCGTAGGGTCTACACACTTAAGGTTCGGTGACGCTACGGTTATTAGGAAGACTAGTATGTGATTACCGAATGTTGTTCTGAGTCCTGGATGAGATCCTGGACGTCACGAGGAGTTCCGGAATAGTCCGGAGGTGAAGATTTATATATAGGAAGTGCTGTTTCGGTCATCGAGAAAGTTTCGGGGTCACCCGGTATTGTACCGGGACCACCAGAAGGGTCCCGGGGGTCCACCGGGTGGGTCCACCTATCCCGGAGGGCCCCGTGGGCTGATGTGGGAGGGGAACCAGCCCCTAGTGGGCTGGTGCGCCCCCTGTGCCCCCCGGCGCCTAGGGTTGGAAACCCTAGGGTGGGGGGCGCACCACTTGCCTTGGGGGGCACTCCACCCCCCTGGCCGCCGCCCCCTTGGGAGATTCCCATCTCTAGGGCCGGCGCCCCCCTGGCACCTATATAAAGGAGGTGGGAGTGAGGGCAGCCGTATCCTGAGTCTTGGCGCCTCCCTCCCCCTGCTACACCTCTTCCTCCTACCGCGGTTGCTTGGCGAAGCCCTGCCGGAGTACTGCATCTCCACCACCACCACGCCGTCGTGCTGCTGCTGGAGCCTTCTTCCTCAACCTCTCCTTCCCCCTTGCTGGATCAGGAAGGAGGAGACGTCATCCGCTCCATACGTCTGTTGAACGCGGAGGTGTTGTCCGTTCAGCACTTGGTCATCGGTGAGTTGGATCACGCCGAGTACAACTCCATCATCCCCGTTCTCTTGAATGCTTCTGCTCGCGATCTACAAGGGTATGTAGATGCACTCCTATCACTCGTTGCTTAGATGAACTCCTAGATGGATCTTGGTGAAACCGTAGGAAAAATTTTAATTTTCTGCACCGTTCCCCAACAGTGGTATCAGAGCTAGGTCTATGTGTAGTTCTCAATTGCACGAGTAGAACACAATTTTGTTGTGGGCGTAGATGTTGTCAACTTTCTTGCCGCTACTAGTCTTATCTTGCTTCAGCGGTATTGTGGGATGAAGCGGCCCGGACCGACCTTACACGTGCGCTTCGTGAGACAGGTTCCCCGTGACATGCACTAGTTGCATAAGGTGGCTAGCGGGTGTCTGTCTCTCCCACTTTAGTTGGAGCGGATTCGAAGAAAAGGGTCCTTATGAAGGGTAAATAGAAGTTGACAAATCACGTTGTGGCTTTAACGTAGGTAAGAAAACGTTCTTGCTAGATCACCTATAGAAGCCACGTAAAAAACTTGCAACAACAATTAGAGGACGTCTAACTTGTTTTTGCAGCAATTGCCTTGTGATGTGAGATGGCCAAAAGTTGTGATGAATGATATATTGTGATGTATGAGATCATGTTCTTGTAATAGGAATCACGACTTTCATGTCGATGAGTATGACAACCGGCAGGAGCCATAGGAGTTGTCTTAATTATTGTATGACCTACATGTCAATGATTTAACGCCATGTAATTACTTTACTTTATTGCTAAACCATTTGCCAGAGTAGTAGAAGTAATAGTTGGTGACCAACTTCATGGAGACACAATGATGGAGATCATGATGATGGAGATCATGGTGTCATGCCGGTGACGAAGATGATCATGGAGCCCCGAAGATGGAGATCAAAGGAGCTATATGATATTGACCATATCATGTCACTGCTATATAATTGCATGTGATGTTTATTGAATTTATGCATCTTGTTTACTTAGAATGACGGTAGTAAATAAGATGATCCCTTATAATAATTTCAAGAAGTGTTCTCCCCTAACTGTGCGCCGTTGCTAAAGTTTGTCGTTTCGAAGCACCACGTGATGATCGGGTGTGATAGATTCTTACGTTCACATACAACGGGTGTAAGACAGTTTTACACATGCAAAAACACTTAGGGTTAACTTGACGAGCCTAGCATGTACAGACATGCCCTCGGAACACAGAGACCGAAAGGTTGAACATGAGTCGTATGGAAGATACGATCACCATGGAGATGTTCACCGATGATGACTAGTCCGTCTGACGTGATGATCGGACACGGCCTAGTTGACTCGGATCGTGTAACACTTAGATGACTAGAGGGATGTCTAATCTGAGTGGGAGTTCATTAAATAATTTGATTAGGTGAACTTAATTATCATGAACTTTAGTCTAAAACCTTTGCAAATATGTCTTGTAGATCAAATGGCCAACGCTCATGTCAACATGAACTTCAACGCGTTCCTAGAGAAAACCAAGATGAAAGATGATGGCAGCAACTATACGGACTGGGTCGGAACACGAGATCATCCTCATAGCTGCCAAGAAAGCATATGTCCTAGATGGACCGCTAGGTGAAGCACCCATCCCAGAGAACCAAGACGTTATGAACGCTTGGCATTCACGTGCTGATGATTACTCCCTCGTTCAGTGCAGCATGCTTTACAGCCTAGACACGGGGCTCCAAAAGCGTTTTGAGCAACACGGAGCATATGAGATGTTCGAGGAGCTGAAAATGGTTTTCCAAGCTCATGCCCGGGTCGAGAGATATGAAGTCTCCGACAAGTTCTACAGTTGTAAGATGGAGGAAAATAGTTCTGTCAGTGAGCACATACTCAAAATGTCTGGGTTGCACAACCTTTGTCCCCAGTGGACATTAACCTCCCTGACGAGGCGGTCATTGACAGAATCCTTGATCGCTCCCACCAAGCTACAAGAGCTTTGTGATGAACTACAATATGCGGGGATGGTGAAGACTATTCTGAAGTATTTTCAATGCTGAAGTTGGCAGAGGTAGAAATCAAGAGAGAACATCAAGTGTTGATGGTCAATAAAACCACCAAGTTCAAGAAGGGCAAGGGTAAGAAGAACTTCAAGAAGGACGGCAAGGATGTTTGCGCCCGTAAGCCGATTGCGGGAAGAAGTCAAAGAATGGACCCAAGCGACATTGAGTGCTTTTATTGCAAAGGAAGGGTCCTCGAAGCGGAACTGCCCCAAATACTTAGCGGACAAGAAGGCGGCAACACTAAAGGTATATTTGATATACATGTAATTGATGTGTACCTTACCGATTACTCGTAGTAACTCCCGGTATTTGATACGGTGCTGTTGCTCATATTTGTAACTCAGCAGGAGCTGTGGAATAAGCGGGATGGCGAAGGACGAGGTGACGATCTTGCGTCGGGAATGGTTCCAAGGTCGATGTGATCGCCGTCGACACGCTACCTCTACATTTACCTACGGGATTAGTTTTAAACCTTAATAATTGTTATTTAGTGCCAAGTTTGAGCATGAACATTGTATCTGGATCTCGTTTGATACGAGATGGCTACTCATTTAAATCCGAGAATAATGGTTGTTCTATTTATATGAGAGATATGTTTTATGGTCATGCTCCGATGGTCAATGGTTTATTCTTGATGAATCTCGAACGTAATGTTACACATATTCATAGTGTGAATACCAAAAGATGTAAAGTTGATAACGATAGTCCCACATACTTGTGGCACTGCCGCCTTGGTCACATTGGTGTCAAGCGCATGAAGAAGCTCCATGCTGATGGACTTTTAGAGTCTCTAGATTATGAATCGTTTGACACATGCGAGCCATGCCTCATGGGCAAGATGACCAAGACTCCGTTCTCGGAACAATGGGCGAGCAACCAACTTGTTGGAAATCATACATCTTGATGTGTGCGGTCCAATGGCGTTGAGGCTCACCGAGGATATCGTTATGTTCTCACTCTCACCGATGACTTGAGTAGATATGGGTATGTCTATTTAATGAAACACAAGTCGAGACCTTTGAAAATTTCAAGGAATTTCAGAATGAGGTAGAGAATCAACGTGACGGAAGATAAAGTTCCTCTGATCAGATCGTGGAGGAGAATATTTAAGTCACAAATTTGGTACACACTTAAGGAAATGTGGAATCGTTTCACAACTCACGCCGCTGGAACACCTCGGTAATAGCGGTGTGTCGAACATCATGTCGCACTCTATTGGATATGGTGCGGTCTATGATGTCTCTTACTGATTTACCGCTATCATTTTGGGGATCGCTCTAGAGACAGCTACATTCACTTTAAATAGGGCACCATCTAAATCCGTTGAGGCGACACCGTATGAATTATGGTTTGGGAAGAAACCTAAGCTGTCGTTTCTAAAAGTTTGGGGATGCGATGCTTATGTCAAGAAACTTCAACTGAAAAGCTCGAATCCAAGTCGGAAAAATCGTCTTCATAGGATACCCTAAGGAAACCATTGGGTATACCTTCTACTTAAGATCCGAGGAAAGATCTTTGTTGCCAAGAACGGATCCTTTTGAAAAAGAGTTTCTCTCGAAAGAAGTAAGTGGGAGGAAAGTAGAACTTCGATGAAGTACTACCTCTTGAGCAGGAAAGTAGTGTAGCTCGGGAAAATGTTCTGTGATGCCTACACCAACCGGAGAGGAAAATAATGATGATGATCAAGGTACTTGGATCAAGTTGCTCTTGAACCAGAGGTCCACAAGGACACGTTCCACACAGTGGTATGGCAACCTGTCTTGGAAATCATGTTGTTAGACAATGGTGAACCTTGAACTATGAAGAAGCGATGGCGGGGCCAGTTTCCAACAAATGGCTTGAAGCCATGCGATCCGAGATAGAATCCATGTATGAAAACAAAGTATGGACTTTGACAGACTTGCCTGATGATCGGCGAGCGATAGAAAACAAAGGGATCTTTAAGAAGAAGACGGGCGCGGATGGTAATGTTACCATCTTTAAAGCTCGACTTGTTGCTAAGGGTTATCGACAAGTTCAAGGGGTTGACTACGATGAGACATTCTCTCCCGTAGCAAAGCTAAAGCCCGTCCGAATCATGTTAGCAATTGCAGCATACTATGATTATGAGATATGGCTGATGGACGTCAAAACGGCATTCCTTAACGGACATCTTAAGGAAGAACTGTATATGATGCAGCTGGAAGGTTTTGTCGATCCTAAGAATGCTAACAAAGTATGCAAGCTCCAGTGATCCATTTATGGGTTGGTGCAAGCATCTCAGAGTTGGAACATTCGCTTTGATGAGATGATCAAAGCGTTTGGGTTTATGCAGACTTATGGAGAAGCATGCGTTTACAAGAAAGTGAGTGGGAGCTCTGTAGCATTTCTCATATTATATGTAGATGACATACTCTTGATGGGAAATGATATAGAACTTTTGGACAGCATTAAGGCCTACTTGAATAAGTGTTTTTCAATGAAGGACCTTGGAGAAGCTGCTTACCTATTAGGCATCAAGATCTATAGGGATAGATCGAGACGCCTCATAGGTCTTTCACAAAGCACATACCTTGATAAGATTTTGAAGAAGTTCAACATGGATCAGTCCAAGAAAGGGTTCTTGCCTGTATTGCAAGGTGTGAGATTGAGCTCGGCTCAATGCCCGACCACGACAAAGGATAAAGAAGAGATGAGTGTCATCCCCTATGCTTCAGCCATAGGATCTATTATGTATGCCATGTTGTGTACCAGACCTGATGTAAACCTTGCCGTAAGTTTGGTAGGAAGGTACCAAAGTAATCTCGGCAAGGAACACTGGACAGCGGTCAAGAATATCCTGAAGTACCTGAAAAGGACAAAGGACATGTTTCTCGTTTATGGAGGTGATGAAGAGCTCGTCGTAAAGGGTTACGTTGACTCTAGCTTCGACACAGATCTGGATGACTCTAAGTCACAAACCGGATTCGTGTATATGTTGAATGGTGGAGCAGTAAGCTGGTGCAGCTGCAAGCAGAGCGTCGTGGCGGGATCTACATGTGAAGCGGAGTACATGGCAGCCTCGGAGGCAGCGCATGAAGCAATTTGGGTGAAGGAGTTCATCACCGACCTAGGAGTCATACCCAATGCGTCGGGGCCGATCAAACTCTTCTGTGACAACACTGGAGCCATTGCCCTTGCCAAGGAGCCCAGGTTTCACAAGAAGACCAGGCACATCAAGCGTCGTTTCAACTCCATCCATGAAAATGTTCAAGATGGAGACATAGATATTTGCAAAGTACAAACGGATCTCAATGTCGCAGATCCGTTGACTAAACCTCTTTCGCGAGCAAAACATGATCAACACCAGAACTCTATGGGTGTTCGATTCATCACAATGTAACTAGATTATTGACTCTAATGCAAGTGGGAGACTGTTGGAAATATGCCCTAGAGGCAATAATAAAAGGATTATTATTATGTTTCCCGTGTTCATGATAATTGTCTTTATTCATGCTATAATTGTGTTATCCAGAAATCATAATACACGTGTGAATACATAGACCATAATATGTCCCTAGTAAGCCTCTAGTTGACTAGCTTGTTGATCAACAGATACTCATGGTTTCTTGACTATGGACATCAGATGTCATTGATAACGGGATCACATCATTAGGAGAATGATGTGATGGACAAGACCCAATCCTAAGCATAGCACAAGATCGTGTAGTTCGTTTGCTAGAGCTTTTCAAATGTCAAGTATCTTTTACTTAGACCATGAGATCGTGTAACTCCCGGATACCGTAGGAGTGCTTTGGGTGTACCAAACATGACAACGTAACTGGGTGACTATAAAGGTGAACTACAGGTATCTTCGAAAGTGTCTGTTGGGTTGACTCGGATCGAGACTGGGATTTGTCACTCCGTATGACGGAGAGGTATCTCCGGGCCCACTCGGTAATGCATCATCATAATGAGCTCAAAGTGACCAAGTGTTTGGTCACAGGATCATGCATTACGGTACGAGTAAAGTGACTTGCGATAACGAGACTGAACAAGGTATTGGGATACCGGCGATCGAGTCTCGGGCAAATAACGTACCGATTGACAAAGGAATTGTATCTGGGGTTGATCGAATCCTCGACATCGTGGTTCATCGATGAAATCATCGTGGAACATGTAGGAGCCAACATGGGTATCCAGATCCCGCTGTTGGTTATTGGCGGATAGCTGTCTCGGTCATGCACGCATGATTCCCGAACCCGTAGGGTCTACACATAAGGTTCGGTGGCCTTCGGGTTATTAGTAAGACTAGTATGTGATTACCGAATTTTGTTCGGAGTCCCGGATGAGATCCCGGACGTCACGAGGAGTTCCGGAATAGTCCGGAGGTGAAGATTTATATATAGGAAGTGTTGTTTCGGTCATCGGGAAAGTTTCGGGGTCACCCGGTATTGTACCGGGACCACCGGAAGGGTCTCAGGGGTCCATCGGGTGGGTCCACCAATCCCGGAGGGCCCCATGGGCTGAAGTGGGAGGGGAACCAGCCCCTAGTGGGCTGGTGCCCCCCCTTGGGCCCCCCTGCGCCTAGGGTTGGAAACCCTAGGGTGAGGGGCGCACCACTTGCCTTGGGGGGCACTCCACCCCCGGCGGCCTGCCCCTTGGGAGATTCCCATCTCGGGGGCGGCGCCCCCAGGGCCTATATAAATGAGGGGGAGGAGGCAGCCATACCCGAGTCTTGGCGCCTCCTCCCCTGCTACACCTCTTCCTCCTCCATGGTTGCTTGGCGAAGCCTGCCCGAATCTTGCATCTCCACCACCACCACGCCGTCGTGCTGCTGCTGGAGCCTTCTTCCTCAACCTCTCCTTCCCCCTTGCTGGATCAAGAAGGAGGAGACGTCATCCGCTCCATACCTCTATTGAACGCGTAGGTGTTGTCCGTTCAGCACTTGGTCATTGGTGGGTTGGATCACGGCGAGTACAACTCCATCATCCCCGTTCTCTTGAACGCTTCTGCTCGCGATCTACAAGGGTATGTAGATGCACTCCTATCACTCGTTGCTTAGATGAACTCCTAGATGGATCTTGGTGAAACCGTAGGAAAAATTTTAATTTTCTGCTCCGTTCCCCAACAGTGGTATCAGAGCTAGGTCTATGCGTAGTTCTCAATTGCACGAGTAGAAAACAATTTTTTTGTGGGCGTAGATGTTGTCAACATTCTTGCCGCCACTAGTCTTATCTTGCTTCAGCGGTATTGTGGGATGAAGCGGCCCGGACCGACCTTACACGTACGCTTACGTGAGACAGGTTCCACCGACTGACATGCACTAGTTGCATAAGGTGGCTAGCGGGTGTCTGTCTCTCCCACTTTAGTTGGAGCGGATTTGATGAAAAGGGTCCTTATGAAGGGTAAATAGAAGTTGACAAATCATGTTGTGGCTTTAACGTAGGTAAGAAAACGTTCTTGCTAGATCACCTATAGAAGCCACGTAAAAAACTTGCAACAACAATTAGAGGACGTCTACTTGTTTTTGCAGCAATTGCCTTGTGATGTGAGATGGCCAAAAGTTGTGATGAATGATATATTGTGATGTATGAGATCATGTTCTTGTAATAGGAATCACGACTTTCATGTCGATGAGTATGACAACGGCGAGAGCCATAGGAGTTGTCTTAATTATTGTATGACCTACATGTCAATGATTTAACGCCATGTAATTACTTTACTTTATTGCTAAACCATTTGCCAGAGTAGTAGAAGTAATAGTTGGTGACCAACTTCATGGAGACACAATGATGGAGATCATGATGATGGAGATCATGGTGTCATGCCGGTGACGAAGATGATCATGGAGCCCCGAAGATGGAGATCAAAGGAGCTATATGATATTGACCATATCATGTCACTGCTATATAATTGCATGTGATGTTTATTGAATTTATGCATCTTGTTTACTTAGAATGACGGTAGTAAATAAGATGATCCCTTATAATAATTTCAAGAAGTGTTCTCCCCTAACTGTGCGCCGTTGCTAAAGTTTGTCGTTTCGAAGCACCACGTGATGATCGGGTGTGATAGATTCTTACGTTCACATACAACGGGTGTAAGACAGTTTTACACATGCAAAAACACTTAGGGTTAACTTGCGAGCCTAGCATGTATGCAGACATGGCCTCGGAACACGAGACCGAAAGGTCGAACATGAGTCGTATGGAAGATACGATCAACATGGAGATGTTCACCGATGATGACTAGTCCGTCGGCGTGATGATCGGACACGACCTAGTCGACTCGGATCGTGTAACACTTAGATGACTAGAGGATGTCAATCTGGTGGGAGTTCATTAAATAATTTGACTAGATGAACTTAATTATCATGAACTTTAGTCTAAAACCTTTGCAAATATATCTTGTAGATCAAATGGCCAACGCTCATGTCAACATGAACTTCAACGCGTTCCTAGAGAAAACCAAGCTGAAAGATGATGGCAGCAACTATACGGACTGGGTCCGGAACCTGAGGGTCATCCTCATAGTTGCCAAGAAAGCATATGTCCTAGATGGACCGCTAGGTGAAGCACCCATCCCAGAGAACCAAGACGTTATGAACGCTTGGTAGTCACGTGTTGATGATTACTCCCTCGTTCAGTGCGGCATGCTTTACAGCCTAGAACCGGGGCTCCAAAAGCGTTTCGAGCAACACAGAGCATATGAGATGTTCGAGGAGCTGAAAATGGTTTTCCAAGCTCATTGTCGGTGTCAAAACCGGCGGATCTCGGGTAGGGGGTCCCGAACTGTGCGTCTAGGCGGATGGTAACAGGAGACGAGGGACACGATGTTTTACCCAGGTTCGGGCCCTCTCAATGGAGGTAAAACCCTCGTCTGCTTGATTAATATTGATAATATGGGTAGTACAAGAGTAGATCTACCACGAGATCAAGGAGGCTAAACCCTCGAAGCTAGCCTATGGTATGATTGTTGTAATGTATGTTGTCCTCACGGACTAAAGCCCTCCGGCTTATATAGACACCGGAGGGGCTAGGGTTACAGAGTCGATTACAATGGTAGGAGATCTACATATCCGTATTGCCAAGCTTGCCTTCCACGCCAAGGAAAGTACCATCCGGACACGAGCGGAGTCTTCAATCTTGTATCTTCGTTGTCTTGGAGTCGGCGGATAATGATAGTCCGGCTGTCCGGACACCCCTAGTCAGACTCCTCGGTAGCCCTGAACCAGTCTTCAATGACGATAAGTCCGGCGCGCATTATGTTCGGCATTGCAAGGCGGGTTCCTCCCTTGAGTAATCCAGAGAAGATCATGAACACCAGGATAGTGTCTGACTCTGCAAAAAATAACTTCCACATTCCACCGTAGAGAGAATAAAATGTACACTTAGCTCAATCTGCTGACGTATTGTGCGGCATGACATCACACCGCCACCAAGCCCTTGTTTGAATCGGTTTTTTTAATATACCACCTCAGCACGTTTAGCGAAGCAGTTTCCTTGGCACGTCTTGTCGAAGCAGAGATCATGTTCCCCTTATTCCGGGATTCTCATCAATACGGACGTGGGTAACCCAACCGCGCCATTGATGGTGGCGCTTGGGAGATAAGCGAGTTTTATCAGGCCGGTGGGGGACGCATAGTTTTCGTCCACCTATATATAAGGGATAAGGATTCACATTCTCACCTACGCCTTCTTCCTCCTTTGCTTATCCATCTCCGCGTACTCAAGCTCCAACGCCCAAGCTCGCGCATCTCGCCTCGACCTTCTCCGAATATGTCCGGAGCGGGAGGAAAATGGCTGCCTCCACCGCTAAGGAGGAGGACATCATCAAGCTTCTTGGCGCGGATATCTTTCAGCGATATCGCGATCGGCTGCCCGACGAGGGCAGCTCATCCCTACCCCGGGCCTCATGAGAGGTCGTCTTCCTCCCCCACTTCCTCCGCGGACTGGGCTTTCTGCTCCATCCATTTGTCCGGGGGCTCATGTTTTACTACGGCCTGGATTTCCACGATCTGGCGCCGAACTTCATCCTCAACATCTCGGCGTTTATTGTCGTGTGTGAGGCCTTCCTCTGCATCCGGCCCCACTTTGGCCTGTGGCTCAAGACCTTCAACGTCAAGCCGAAGGTTGTGAAGGGCACGCAAGCAAAATGCGGAGGCGCCATGTTGGGCAAATTGCCTAACGTCCCATGGCTCGAAGGGACCTTTGTGGATTCCGTCAAGGGGTGGCAATCGGGGTGGTTCTACATCACCGAGCCGCGCAAGCCCACATGGGCGGCGGCCCCCGAGTTTAGATCTGGCATCCCCACGCAGCTCACCTCCTGGAAAGAGAAGGGCTTGCAGTGGGGCAATCTGGTGGAGGTGGCGGGACTCCGAGCCTGCATCAAGAAGATGGTGAGCAATAGGCTCCAGCTTGTCGACATGGTCCAAGTCATGCTCATCCGGCGGATTCTCCCATGCCAAGAACGGGCATTCAATTTGTGGGAGTTCAATCCGGAACAGCACCAGGCGCTAAGCGGGCTCTTCGATACAACATACAAAGGCGCTGGAGGTGCTGTTCAAAAGCGCCGAAGCCCCGCATCCTGACGGAAGATCGCGATTTAGCTCGCGATATCAAGCGGCGAGGTAAGTGATTCAACCCCATCACGGGACACTTATGATAATTAAATTAACTTTTAGTGGGATTTCATTCTGCCACTTCCTTTGACAGGAATGGATGGAGAAGGCCAAGCTGCTTATCAGCCCGGCTCCCATGCCGAAGACCAGTGGGCGCCCTCTCAGGGCTGCTGGTTCGGCACCGCGCGTGGTTGGGAGAAGAAAACCAAGAAGGTGGCCACGGGACTCAAAAAGTTCCCATAATCAGGCGTCGACGGCGGCGAGGACTCCTCCCTAAAGGCGATTAGGAGGTATTCTCTCCGGAGGAGGAGAGAAGAAGAGGAAGGCCTCCCAATCGGGAGGCGGGAATCAAGAGGGGAGAACTATCCCTCGGATAGTTTTGCCAACATCAGCGTTGGCGCGGATGAGTGGCCTCAAGGGCGAGCGTCCGGCGAGATCGTAAGTATCCGGATCCTTGATGTGTAATTTCTTTTATGTCGCGTAGTATCCTTCTAACGCCGCATTCTGCCCGTATTCCGGCCAATGATGATCTCCCCGACTCATCCAGCGGGTCATTGGTCTCATCGGATGTGAATTCCATCCCGACTGCCTCTACCCCACGCGCCGACGAGGACATGGAGGTGGGAGCCCAAAGAGGACCCATCGGGAGGAGGCTCGGGCGCCGTCGGGCAACCTCCGGACTTTGTGCGGACTCTACACGAAACCGCAGTGGTTCGAGTCCGACAGCGGCCCTACTCGAAGAAGGGCAGGACCATAACGCCGGCGGCCTCCGTCCAACGGGCGCGGATAACAATGGGCGCTTAAAGGCGCTTCCATCGAGGAAGAACACCGCACTATCATGAGTGCTGTGATTGAGAAGGTTCAGCTCGCTAAGAGCGGGCTGACCAAAAGCCTCAGCAGCAGCCTTCTAACGAGCTTTGAGGTAAGAAGTTAAAATTATGTAATGTAATACCGCATAGGCGGTAGCCCACGATGCTTAGTTGATTGTTGGAAAGAAAAGCGGATGAGGATCTAACAAGATATCTGTGAGGTTGCCTAAAATATGTCAATATGGGTTTGCAGGCTGTCTTGCTTGACCTCTGCCGCGTGCTTGGCGGAGGTCGAGGTGTGAAGAAGGATCTCGGCGGTCGAGCAAGAGCTCGGCCATGCCAAGAGGCAGCTCGAGCTAAAGAAGGTGAGTAACACCACTTTGAATAAGTACCTTCTGAGAAAAGGATTTTGGTTGCAAATAAAATTGACAAGGATAATATGTGTATTGCAGGGGCCACTAACGAGGTGGCAGCCACGAAGGATCTTGTGTCATGACGAGCGTAGTCTTGGAACTGGCTAACTGGCGAGAAAAGCAAGAGGCACGGGTGGCGGAAGTTGGCAAGAGATCCGGGCTCTCATGGAAAAGCATGAGAGTTTGGGCGTGACTCAAGACTCGAGTCCGAGCTTGCCTCGGCTCTCGAAAGTGCCAAGTCCGCCAAGGCCGAGGCCCATAAGGCCCTTGGGAAGTTGAGGACATAAAGAAGATAGCGGCGGGTAAGGCATTTTTCATACAAAGCAGGCATGTTAATGTGAACTACCTAACACTTACCCGGTCGGAGCTCTCGAGGCGTTTGCGGATCTGCCGCGTAGTCGTCGATGCCGCCGCATTCTATCGTGGCGAGGAGGGAGCTCGGCGGAGAAGGTCTTCTGGTCTCAGTACTCTGAGGCCGGCCATCCGGTGCCCCCAAGCGACCAACTGAAGCAGCTGGTCGAACTCCACAAGGTAGCCGAGGAGGCCATGAAGGGCCTCATAGTTGGTGTGGCTGGACAGAGCCATGCACAGGAGCTACTTTGGCCTCGTGCGGCGGCTGGTGGATGCATGCCCCAGGCTGGATGTAGTCAAGCGCTCCGCCTGTATTGAAGGCGCTCGTCGAGCCCTTGCCCGCATAAAGGTGCAATGGGGCAAATTGGATGCGGAGAAGCTTCTCACGGACCCACCGCCGCCGGGCAAGGAGTATCGCACGCCGGAGAAGTATTATAAAATTGTCCTGAAGGGAGCCTGCGATATTGCAGATGAGTGCTCCCGAAATGTAATCTTTGAGTGAACTCGTTGTGTATTTATCCTATGCGCTGAAAACTTCGTTCATATGCGCCATGAGCAACACTTGTTTAATTTAAAATATTACCTTCTGTGTGGCCGTTTGTAAAATCTGAGAGATGGCAAGTCGTTGGCTTCAGCCCCCAAGCCACAAGTGCTGGGGTGTTCGGGATAAACTTGAGCACTCTTGTTCCCATTTTTGGGTCCATCTAGGGAGGCGCTCAACACGACGAACAAGGCAACCGGACTTATAATGCTTGAACACTCTCACTTAGCCATAGAATTCTATAATTTTAAATTTAGTGAAGCCCCGGTATCTGAAGACCGAATCCAGGCGCTATCACGCCTTCATCGGACATTATCCGAACTTCGCTCAAGCGGCGTGAGTCTTTAGGACCGAAAAACCTCTCGAACAGCGACCAGTCTCTCGCCTTATCATGCCGGTCAGTTTTAGCTTTCTCCTTTGAGGCGCTCGCCCGGCTCAACCGGGTGCAATCGCGATCGTTCTCCAGTGCCACCTTAGCCGGCGAGCGGAATGTAAGGCACCAAAAGCGTGGGAGCCGGGCAAACCCAACTATTGACCCAAGACATGATTCGGAGCCGATTCATATAATGCTATAAGTTCGGGGTGCCGCACTTGTGAAAGTGTTCGGACTTTATCACACCATAATTTGGGGAACAGAAGCCCCTGGCGTATTCGGCCGTACCAAAATATACGGGTGCAAGATGTCATGTAATGAACATATATATATAAGATAATGCAATTGCAATAAAGAGGTACTGCATTATTTATGAAAGAAAGTCTGCTAGTAGAGCGGACTGATACAAACAGTGCGGTAAGCAAGGGATTTGGACTAAATAAACATGTCCCCCTCCAGGGATGAGCTGCAGACTTGGTGTATATAATCGAATTTAATGCTCGAATTGAGACCACACGAATGTTAAATGCAGCCTTCTTTAGTCCACGATTGTTGCATCATGAGTTCGGCAGGTTCGCCACGGACGGGGCTTCAGTTATGAGTCCTGTGTACATAAAAGAAGAAGAAAAATAAAATAAAAAGAAGGGGGCACACTTGTGAGCCCTGGTGTGTCGAGCCACTCTGGGTCCATTGTGATCGTGCCTTACCTGCGCCCATGGTATCTCCAAAGCGTAATGATATCTGCGAGTGTTATTCTTGCGATCATGCGCGGGTGAGGTTGGGGCCGCATTACTCTGGCGTGCTTTGCTCGCGCCGGGTGGTCTTAGTTGGCATTGCTCGGGCGCTTTGCTGTGTCCGCCTTTTAACTGCGGACTTGAGAATTGCCTTAGAAGGCTGCTCGTACTTACGCCGCGAGCATTGTATGTTCCTCCGTTCGGAGGGCGTTCCGTATTCCCATTGACCGTGATGACTCCACGAGGGCTGGCATCTTGAGCTTTAGGTAAGCATAATGCGGCACGCGTTGAATTTTACAAGCGCGGTTCGTCCGAAAGCGAGCGTGATAGCCGCTGCAAAGCGGGACTATGTCGAAGATTAACTCTTCGCTCTGGAAATTATCCGGGATCGAAGACCACTTCGGTGTGGTGAGCTGTCTGATTGGCCTCCACTCCTGGGATGACACCTTTAAAGGTTGTCTTTGTAGGTTTAATCCTTGATGGGTCTATGCCCATTTTGCATACTATGTCCTGATAAAGCAGGTTCAGGCAACTACCGCCGTCCATCAGGACTCTTGTGAGGTGAAATCCATCGACGATTGTGTCTAAAACCAATGCGGCGAATCCGCCATGGCGTATGCTGGTCGGATGGTCTCTTCGATCGAAAGTGATCGGACAAGAGGACCATGGATTGAACTTTGGGGCGACTGGCTCCATCGCATAGATGTCCTTGAGTGCGCGTTCCTCTCCCTCTTGGGTATGTGGGTCGCGTATATCATATTCACCGTCCGCACTTGTGGGGGGAAACCCTTCTATCCTCTGTTGTTCAGCGGTCGGGTCTCTTCCTCGTCGTCGTTGTTTAGCCCCTTGTCATTGTTTTCGGCAATTAACTTGCCGGCCTGCTTGAACACCCAGCAATCTCTATTGGTGTGGTTAGCTGGCTTTTCAGAGGTGCCATGTATCTGGCATAAGCGGTCGAGTATTCGGTCCAGATTGGACAGACCCGGAGTGGTTCTTTTGAATGGCTTCTTCTGCTGACCGGGTTTCGAGCCTCGGAATCCGGCATTGACTGCCGTATCCTCCTTACCGTCGCCGTTAATGCGGCGCTTGTTTTTGTTTCGACGTGACCTGCCGTTGTTGTCCTTGGAATCCGGACTGCTAGAATTTTTACGGAGGTTGTTGCTACGGGCTAGCCAGAAGTCCTCTCCCGAGCAAAAGCGGGTCATTAACGATGTGAGGGCTGCCATGGATTTGGCTTTTCCTGCCCCTGTGCGGGCTAGCCATTCATCCGGATGTTATGTTTGAAGGCTGCAAGGGCCTCTGCATCCGGACAATCGGCGATTTGGTTTTCTTTGTCAAGAACCGTGTCGAGAATTATCCGGCTGATTAAATCTCGCTGCTGAATAATGTGGCTTAGGTCATCGGCGTCGGTGGTCGCACATCGTGCCACTGGAAGTTGTCGAAATCGGCTTCGAGTCCTCCCAGCACGAATTGACTCTGTAGGCAAGCTGTTTAGCCAATGCCGAGCTGGTCCTTTAAGCTTGAGTGGGAGATACTTGATGGCATGGAGATCATCACCGCGGGCCATATGAATGTGGAGAAGATAGTCTTGATCCAAACCGCTGGGTCTGTTGTGCCATCGTAAGATTCGATGTTACGGTTTAAACCCTTCGGGATCGATGATCCATTACTTCGTCGATGAAGCGAGAGGGTGTCTGGCGCCCTGTATTGGGCAATATCACGACGCAGCTCGAGGCGTTGTCTCATGTGTTCGGCCTGGCCGGGTTATTGTATCCGGCGCGACGGTATTAAATCGTGGGTCGAGGGGCCCACGTGATCCGTAGATGGATCTGGATTGCCTTGCCTTGTCCTCAATATATCTACAAGTCCGACGCGTTCCCTCTTGGCCGTACTTTTGGAGCGATGCGAGTGCGGTCTTGGCTGGGGCACTGGATGCCTCTCTGTCACGACGGGGTGGTCGGTCAGCCATATCCTGCGCTGGTGATGGAGGTATGTATGCTTCCTCCTCTAATCGGGGAGCAGCTTGCGTCTTAGGTAACTTTTGGAGGGGCATTGAGTTTATACTCTTGACGCGAGGACCTCGGTCCATCGATCGGCCGGCAGATCTTGATCAGCTTGGAGCTGTTGCTGCTTTTTCTTTAGGCTATTCTTTGTGGCGATAAGCACGTGCTTGAAGCGCTCTTGTTCGACGGGATCCTCGGCAGTGCAGCGAATTCATCATCGTTGAGGCTTGCTTCGTCTTGGAGGAGGCATATAGTTATGATCCTCAACCTCTTAAATGCCGCCCTCTCATGAGGGCTTGCTTCTACATCCTCTGCTGAGTCTTCTTTGGAGGGATTGTCTTCGGCACTCTCGAGTATTATTATCTCTGTGCGGAATCTCCATTCTTCTTTGTGGCGGGATTTAGAGCGGCGCCGCTGACGTTGGCGTTTGGGTTGCTTCTTTGGAGAATCTGCCTCCGCTGCTTCTTCTCCATCCCCGTCTTTTGGGGTGTCCACCATATATATGTCGTATGACGAGGTGGTCTTCCAGTGCCCTGTAGGCGCTGGTTGCTATTTGTCTCCGGCATCATCGTCCATAGCGTCGATGTCGTCGGAGTCGTAATCTAGCATGTCGGTTAGATCATCGACAGTGGCTACAAAGTGGGTGGTGGGTGGGCTCTAAATTTCTTCGTCGTCCGTACCCCAGCCATCCTGGCCATAGTCCGGCCAGGACTCTCCTGATAACGAGAGATGTTTTAGTGAATTCAGGATATCGCCGAAAGGCGAGTACTGAAAGATGTCCGCGGCGGTGAATTCCATAACCGGCGCCCAATCCGTATCGATTGGTAGGGGCGCGGGAGGTTCGGAGTCCAGCGAGGAGTCCGGCGCCTCGGAATCACGAGTTTCGCTGGGGACAGGATCAGTGTTCGGCTCCATCGTCGTGGATGTTGAAGCCCCCAGGGCGGCGTCAATCCACCGGCCCTCGATATGGTCGATCGGCTCCGGGCTAATGGCCGAAGCGGCTCCGGGTGCGGCCACCAAGGCCTTTGTTGGCGACGAGCTAGATCGTGCCCATCGTCCTGATCTTGGGGCGCTTGGCGTGGCTCGAGTACGTCGAAGATCAAGTCCCCGCGGACATCTGCCGTGAAGTTTAAGCCGAATCGACCGACGGCCAGGGGCGTAGCTTCGATCTGCTCGGATGGCCAAGTGAATTGCCCGCGATCTTGAAGCCGCCCGAACACGAAGATCTGTCCGGGAGAAAAGTCTCACCCTAGACAGCATTGTTGGTTGAAGATGCCATCAAGCCTATCGGTGACGACACAGAGGAACCCTCAATGAAAGCACCAATGTCGGTGTCAAAACCGGCGGATCTCGGGAAGGGGGTCCCGAACTGTGCGTCTAGGCGGATGGTAACAGGAGATGAGGGACACGATGTTTTACCCAGGTTCGGGCCCTCTCGATGGAGGTAAAACCCTACATCCTGCTTGATTAATATTGATAATACGGGTAGTACAAGAGTAGATCTACCACGAGATCAAGGAGGCTAAACCCTAGAAGCTAGCCTATGGTATGATTGTTGTAATGTATGTTGTCCTACGGACTAAAGCCCTCCGGCTTATATAGACACCGGAGGGGGCTAGGGTTACACAGAGTCGGTTACAATGGTAGGAGATCTACATATCCGTATTGCCAAGCTTGCCTTCCACGCCAAGGAAAGTACCATCCGGACATGAGCCGGAGTCTTCAATCTTGTATCTTCGTTGTCTTGGAGTCCGGCGGATAATGATAGTCCGGCTGTCCGGACACCCCATAGTCCAGGACTCCCTCACTCATGCCCGGGTCGAGAGATATGAAGTATCTGACAGGTTCTACAGTTGTAAGATGGAGGAAAATAGTTCTGTCAGTGAGAACATACTCAAAATGTCTGGGTTGCACAACCGCCTGTCCCAGCTGGACATTAACCTCCCAGACGAGGCGGCCATTGATAGGATCCTTCAGTCACTCCCACCAAGCTACAAGAGCTTTGTGATGAACTACAATATGCAGGGGATGGTGAAGACTATTCCTGAAGTATTTTCAATGCTGAAGTTGGTAGAGGTAGAAATCAAGAAAGAACATCAAGTGTTGATGGTCAATAAAACCACCAAGTTCAAGAAGGGCAAGTGTAAGAAGAACTTCAAGAAGGACGGCAAGGATGTTGCCGCGCCCGGTAAGCCAGTTGCCGGGAAGAAGTCAAAGAATGGACCCAAGCCTGAGACTGAGTGCTTTTATTGTAAAGGAAGGGTCCTTTGAAGCGGAACTGCCCCAAATACTTAGCGGACAAGAAGGCGGCAACACTAAAGGTATATTTGATATACATGTAATTGATGTGTACCTTACCGATTACTCGTAGTAACTCTGGGTATTTGATACGGTCTTGTTGCTCATATTTGTAAGTCTGGCAGAGCTGCGGAATAAGCGGAGGCTGGCGAAGGGCGAGGTGATGATCTTGGCGTCGGGAATGGTTCCAAGGTCGATGTGATCGCCCTCGGCACACTACCTCTACATTTACCTACGGGATTAGTTTTAAACCTTAATAATTGTTATTTAGTGCCAAGTTTGAGCATGAACATTGTATCAGGATCTCGTTTGATACGATATGGCTACTCATTTATATCCGAGAATAATGGTCGTTCTATTTATATGAGAGATATGTTTTATGGTCATACCCCGATGGTCAATGGTTTATTCTTGATGAATCTCGAACGTAATGTTACACATATTCATAGTGTGAATACCAAAAGATGTAAAGTTGATAACGATAGTCCCACATACTTGTGGCACTGCCGCCTTGGTCACATTGGTGTCAAGCGCATGAAGAAGCTCCATGCTAATGGACTTTTAGAGTCTCTAGATTATGAATCGTTTGACACATGTGAGCCATGCCTCATGGGCAAGATGACCAAGACTCCGTTCTCCGGAACAATGGAGCGAGCAACCAACTTGTTGGAAATCATACATACTGATGTGTGCGGTCCAATGAGCATTGAGGCTTGCGGAGGATATCGTTATGTTCTCACTCTCACTGATGACTTGAGTAGATATGGGTATGTCTATTTGATGAAACACAAGTCTGAGACCTTTGAAAAGTTCAAGGAATTTCAGAATGAGGTAGAGAATCAACGTGACCGAAAGATAAAGTTCCTACGATCAGATCGTGGAGGAGAATATTTAAGTCAGGAATTTGGTACACACTTAAGGAAATGTGGAATCGTTTCACAACTCACGCCGCCTGGAACACCTCAGTGTAACGGCGTGTCCGAACGTCGTAATCGCACTCTATTGGATATGGTGCGGTCTATGATGTCTCTTACCGATTTACCGCTATCATTTTGGGGATACGCTCTAGAGACAGCTACATTCACTTTAAATAGGGCACCGTCTAAATCCGTTGAGACGACACCGTATGAATTATGGTTTGGGAAGAAACCTAAGCTGTCGTTTCTAAAAATTTTGGGATGCGATGCTTATGTCAAGAAACTTCAACCTGAAAAGCTCGAACCCAAGTCGGAAAAATGCGTCTTCATAGGATACCCTAAGGAAACCATTGGGTATACCTTCTACTTAAGATCCGAGGGCAAGATCTTTGTTGCCAAGAACAGATCCTTTACGGAAAAGAGATTCTCTCGAAAGAAGTAAGTGGGAGGAAAGTAGAACTTCGATGAAGTACTACCTCTTGAGCAGGAAAGTAGTGCAGCTCGGAAAATGTTCTGTGATGCCTACACCAACCGGAGAGGAAAATAATGATGATGATCAAGGTACTTCGGATCAAGTTGCTACTGAACTTCTTAGGTCCACAAGGACACGTTCCGCACCAGAGTGGTACGGCAACCCTGTCTTGGAAATCATGTTGTTAGACAACGGTGAACCTTCGAACTATGAAGAAGCGATGGCGGGCCCAGATTCCAACAAATGGCTTGAAGCCATGCGATCTGAGATAGAATCCTTGTATGAAAACAAAGTATGGACTTTGACAGACTTGCCCGATGATCGGCGAGCAATAGAAAACAAATGGATCTTTAAGAAGAAGACGGACATGGATCGTAATGTTACCATCTATAAAGCTCGACTTGTCGCTAAGGGTTATCGACAAGTTCAAGGGGTTGGCTACGATGAGACATTCTCTCCCGTAGCAAAGCTGAAGTCCGTCCGAATCATGTTAGCAATTGCCGCATACTATGATTATGAGATATGGCAGATGGACGTCAAAACGGCATTCCTTAACGGACATCTTAAGGAAGAACTGTATATTATGCAGCCGGAAGGTTTTGTCGATCCTAAGAATGCTAACAAAGTATGCAAGCTCCAGTGATCCATTTATGGGCTGGTGCAAGCATCTCGGAGTTGGAACATTCGCTTTGATGAGATGCTCAAAGCGTTTGGGTTTATGCAGACTTATGGAGAAGCCTGCGTTTACAAGAAAGTGAGTGGGAGCTCTGTAGCATTTCTCATATTATATGTAGATGACATACTCTTGATGGGAAATGATATAGAACTTTTGGACAGCATTAAGGCCTACTTGAATAAGTGTTTTTCAATGAAGAACCTTGGAGAAGCTGCTTACCTATTAGGCATCAAGATCTATAGGGATAGATCGAGACGCCTCATAGGTCTTTCACAAAGCACATACCTTGTTAAGATTTTGAAGAAGTTCAACATGGATCAGTCCAAGAAAGGGTTCTTGCCTGTATTGCAAGGTGTGAGATTGAGCTCGGCTCAATGCCCGACCACGGCAAAGGATAAAGAAGAGATGAGTGTCATCCCCTATGCTTCAGCCATAGGATCTATTATGTATGCCATGCTGTCTACCAGGCCTGATGTAAACCTTGCCTAAGTTTGGTAGGAAGGTACCAAAGTAATCCCGGCAAGGAATACTGGACAGCGGTCAAGAATATCTGAAGTACACGAAAAGGACAAATGACATGTTTTCGTTTATGGAGGTGACGAAGAGCTCGTCGTAAAGGGTTACGTCGGCGCTAAGCTTCGACAGATCTGGATGACTCTAAGTCACAAACCGGATCGTGTATATGTTGAATGGTGGAGCAGTAAGCTGGTGCAGCTGCAAGTAGAGCATCGTGGCGGGATCTACATGTGAAGTGGAGTACATGGCAGCCTCGGAGGCAGCGCATGAAGCAATTTGGGTGAAGGAGTTCATCACCAACCTAGGAGTCATACCCAATGCGTCGGGGCCGATCAAACTCTTCTGTGACAACGCTGGAGCCATTGCCCTTGCCAAGGAGCCCAGGTTTCACAAGAAGACCAGGCACATCAAGCGTCATTTCAACTCCATCCATGAAAATGTTCAAGATGGAGACATAGATATTTGCAAAGTACATACGGATCTCAATGTCGCAGATCCGTTGACTAAACCTCTTTCGCGAGCAAAACATGATCAACACCAGAACTCTATGGGTGTTCGATTCATCACAATGTAACTAGATTATTGACTCTAGTGCAAGTGGGAGACTGTTGGAAATATGCCCTAGAGGCAATAATAAAAGGATTATTATTATATTTCCTTGTTCATGATAATTGTCTTTGTTCATGCTATAAGCGTATTATCCGAAATCGTAATACACGTGTGAATACATAGACCATAATATGTCCTAGTAAGCCTCTAGTTGACTAGCTCGTTGATCAACAGATACTCATGGTTTCGACTATGGACATCGGATGTCGTTGATAATGGGATCACATCATTAGGAGAATGATGTGATGGACAAGACAATCCTAGGCATAGCACAAGATCGTGTAGTTCGTTTGCTAGAGCTTTTCCAATGTCAAGTATCTTTTCCTTAGACCATGAGATCGTGTAACTCCGGATGCCGTAGGAGTGCTTTGGGTGTACCAAGCGTCACTGGCGAATCGGGTGACTATAAAGGTGCACTACTGGTATCTCGAAAGTGTCATTGGGTTGACACGGATCGAGACTGGGATTTGTCACTCCGTATGACGGAGAGGTATCTCTGGGCCCACTCGGTAATGCATCATCATAATGAGCTCAAAGTGACCAAATGTTTGTTCATGGGATCATGCATTACGGTACGAGTAAAGTGACTTCCCGGTAACGAGACTGAACGAGGTATTGGGATACCGACGATCGAGTCTCAGGCAAGTAACGTACCGATTGACAAAGGGAATTGTATACGGGGTTGATCGAATCCTCGACATTGTGGTTCATCCGATGAAATCATCGTGGAACATGTGGGAGCCAACATGGGTATCCAGATCCGCTGTTGGTTATTGGCCGAAGAGCTGTCTCGGTCATATCGCATGATTCCCGAACCCGTAGGGTCTACACACTTAAGGTTCGGTGACGCTAGGGTTATTAGGAAGACTAGTATGTGATTAACGAATGTTGTTCGGAGTCCCGGATGAGATCCCAGACGTCACGAGGAGTTCCAGAATAGTCGGAGGTGAAGATTTATATATAGGAAGTGCTGTTTTGCCATCGGGAAAGTTTGGGGTCACCGGTATTGTCTGGGACCACCGGAAGGGTCGGGGTCCACCGGGTGGGTCCACCTATCCCGAAGGGCCCTGTGGGCTGAAGTGGGAGGGGAACCAGCCCCAAGTGGGCTGGTGCGCCCCTTTAGGCCCCCTGCGCCTAGGGTTGGAAACCCTAGGGTGAAGCGCACCACTGCCTTGGGGGCACTCCACCCCAGAGCCGCCGCCCCTTGGGAGATTCCCATCTCGGGGCCAGCACCCCCACAGGGCCTATATAAGGAGGGAGGGAGGGCAGCCGTGCCACAGTCTTGGCGCCTCCCTCCCCCTGCTACACCTCTTCCTCCTCCCGCTGTTGCTTGGCGAAGCCCTGCCGGAGTACTGCATCTCCACCACCACCACGCCGTCGTGCTACTGCTGGAGCCTTATTCCTCAACCTCTCGTTCCCCTTGCTGGATCAAGAAGGAGGAGACGTCATCCGCTCCGTATGTGTGTTGAACGCGGAGGTGTTGTCCGTTCAGCACTTGGTCATCGGTGATTTTGATCACGGCGAGTACGACTCCATCATCCCCATTCTCTTGAACACTTCCGCTCACGATCTACAAGGGTATGTAGATGAACTCCTATCACTCGTTGCTTAGATGAACTCCTAGATGGATCTTGGTGAAACCATAGGAAAAATTTTAATTTTCTGCACCGTTCCCCAACACACCGTCCGTACTTGTGGGGGGGAACCCTTCTGTCCTCTATTGTTTGGCGACCGGGTCTCTTCCTCGTCATCGCTATGCAGCCCCTTGTCATTGTTTTCGGCAATTAGCTTGCCTGCCTGCTTGAATACCCAACAATCCCTGTTGGTGTAATTAGCTGGCTTTTCGGGGGTGACGTGTATCTGGCACGAGCGATCGAGTATCCGGTCCAAATTGGACGGGCCCAGAGTAGTTCTTTTGAATGGCTTTTTCCGCTGACCGGGTTTAGAGCCTCTGAATCCGGCGTTGACTGCCATATCTTCAGTATTATCGCCGTTAATGCGGCATTTGTGCTTATTGTGATGCGACCTGCCATTGCTGTCCTTGGTATCCGGACTACCAGAATTTTTGGTGAGGTTATTACTGCTGTCTAGCCAGCTGTCCTCTCCCGCATAGAAGCGAGTCATGAGTGATGTGAGGGCTGCCATGGATTTCGGCTTTTCCTGTCCTAGGTGCCGGGCAAGCCACTCGTCGATGTTATGTTTGAAGGCTGCAAGGGCCTCTGCATCCGGACAGTCGACGATTTGATTTTTCTTGGTTAAGAATCGAGTCCAGAATTGTCTGGCCGACTCATCTGGCTGCTGAATTATGTGGCTTAGGTCATCAGCGTCTGGTGGTCGCACATATGTGCCCTGGAAGTTATCAAGGAATGCGGCTTCCAGGTCCTCCCGACACCCAATTGATTCTGCTGGCAAGCTGTTGAGCCAATACCGAGCTGGTCCTTTAAGCTTGAGTGGAAGGTATTTGATGGCGTGAAGATCATCGCCGCGGGCCATGTGGATATGAAGGAGATAGTCTTCGATCCAAACCGCGGGGTCTGTTGTGCCATCGTAGGATTCAATGTTCACGGGTTTGAACCCTTCGGGGATTTGATGATCCATTACTTCATCTGTGAAGCATAGTGGGTATGTGGCGCCTCTGTATTGGGCTATATCACGACGTAGCTCAAGCGAGCTTTGTCTGCTGTGTTCGGCCCGGCCGGAATTGCTGTATCCGGCGCGACGGTTGTCGTCGCGTATCGTGGGGCGCCCACGTGATCCGTAGATCGATCTTGATTGTCTTGCCTTATCCTCCAATATGTCTCGCAAGTCCGGCGCATTCCCCCGTGGCTTTGTACTTTTCGAGCGATGCCGGGGCGCGGCTTTAGTGGAGGGCCTAAAGGCCTCTCTGTCGCGACCACGAGGTGGCCGCGCCGGTCGGCCGTATTGTGCGCTGGTGATGTAGGTTTATATGCTTCCTCCTCTAATCGGGGCAGCAGCTTGCGTTTGGGGTAGCTTTTGGAGGGGCGTTTGAGTTCGTACTCTTCGGCCGCAAGGACTTCGGTCCATCTGTCAGCTAGCAAACCTTGGTCAGCTCTAAGCTATTGCTGCTTTTTCTTGATGCTGCTTGCCGTGGCCATCAACCTGTGTTTAAAACGCTCTTGTTCGACGGGATCCTCAGGCATGACGAATTCGTTGTCGTAGAGGCTTGCCTTGTCTCCGGAGGGAGGCATGTAATTATCGTCCTCTACATCTTTGTCTGCCGCTCTCTCATGAGGGCTGGCTTCTCCATCCTCCTGTGCTGAATCTTGCTGGAGGGGGTTGTCTTCGGCACTATCGGGGGTGTTATTATCTCCGGTGCCGGAATCTCCATTCTTGTTGTGGCGGGATTTTGAGCGGCGCCGCTGACGTCGGCGCTTGGGCTGTTTTTTGGAGGGGTCATCCTCCGCTGTTCCATCGACATTCCCATCCTTTGGGATGTCCACCATGTATATGTCGTATGACGATGTGGCTTTCCAGTGCCCTGTAGGCGTTGGTTCCTGTTCCTCTCCGGCGTCGTCGTCCATACCGTCGATGTCTTCGGAGTCGAAGTCTAGCATGTCGGTTAAGTCGTCGACAGTGGCTACGAAGTGGGTGGTGGGTGGGTTTTTAATTTCTTCGTCATCCGCATCCCAACCATCCTGACCGTAATCCGGCCAGGGCTCTCCTGATAAAGAGAGATACTTTAGCGAATTCAGGATGTCGCCAAAAGGCGAGTGCTGAAAGATGTCCGCAGCGGTGAACTCCATGATCGGCGCCCAATCGGATTCGATTGGAAGGGGCGCGGGAGGTTCAGAGTCCGGTGAGGAGTCCGGCGCCTCAGAGTCACGAGCTTCACAAGGGACAGGGTCGGTATTCGGCTCCATCACCGTAGAGGTAGCAGCCCCCGAGGCGGTGTCTAGCCACCCATCCTTGATCGGCGCAGTCGGCTCCGAGTCAAGGAGCGGACTCCTGTGCGGCCTCCAGGGCACTGTCCGGCAGCGGAGCTAAATCATGCCCATCGCGACAGTGCGGCGTGCTTGGCTATGGCTCGAATCCGTTGAAGATCAAGTCTCCGAAGAAGTCGGCCGTATCAAACTTCCAAATCTGACTTGATGGCCAGGGGCGTAGCTTTCGATCTGCTCCAGATGGTGAAAGTGCAACTAATCCCCGGGTGGTTTTGGTAATTAATAACAACATATATATCATTGAACTAATAGTTTCTTGAGAATCATTTCAGAAAGTTCAGTGATATGGGTATGGCAATGACTGAAGAAGTGGACCCCTCAAAATGCTAAGGCAAGCATTGGCAAAAGCTCAAGACTCCATTTTTGGTTTAGTGATCCAAGATCACATTGAGTCCATAGGAAAGCCAATACTATTAAAAGGGGATGATGTTATGTTAATGATCTGGTTGCTCAAAGTGCTTAGTGATATATCTCCTAAACTATCAGCAACTCTCACTTCCATAATACACTCATAAGTAATCTCGGTCCCACCGATTTCCTAAACTCAGTCACACCGAGATGAACCACCTCAGCCACAAAGCCAAACCCTAGAAATTTGGATTTTCCGATTCGAACTCGGTCTCACGAAACTAGTGTTGCCAAGCTTACGTAACATACGTCATCAAATCGGTGTCACCGAGATGATGAAGTCGGTCCCACCGAGATTGGCAAACCCTAGTCTTTGGAAGAATCGGACTCACCGAGATTGTATTTTCGGTCCCACCGAAAATCCCAACGTTCACATGATTTGAACTTTCGGTCTCACCGAGTTGTCAACTTCGGTCTGACCGAGATTGGTCAAATGTGTGTAATGGTTGGATTTTGTGTGGAGGCTATAAATACCCTCCACCCCTCTTCATTCGTGGAGAGAGCCATCGAAAGAACTACCACTCCTACCTTACATTTCGAGAAGAAAACTACCTACCCTTGTGTTGAGATCAAGTTGCTCCACTCCCACCATATGAAGCTTGATCTCTAGCCTTCCCAAGTTGCTTTCCACTCAATCCTTTCTTCCACCACAGCCAAATCGGTGAGGAGAGTTGAGTGTTGGGGAGATTATCATTTCAAGCACAAGAGCAAGGAGTTCATCATCACCAACACCATCTATTACCTTTTGGAGGTGGTGCCTCCTAGATTGGTTAGGTGTCGCTTGGGAGCCTCCGTCAAGATGTGGAGTTGAACCAAGAAGTTTGTAAGGGCAAGGAGATCGCCTACTTTGTGAAGATCTACCCGAGTAAGGCTAGTCCTCCGTGGGCGTATGCCATGATGGCATAGACAAGGTTGCTTCTTCGTGGACCCTTCGTGGGTGGAGCCCTCCGTGGACTCTCGCAGCCGTTACCCTCCGTGGGTTGAAGTCTCCATCAACGTGGATTGACGATAGCACCACCTATCGGAACCACGAGAAAAAAATCTCCGTGTCTCCAAATTGCGTTTGCTCTTCTCCACCTCTCTTTACTACATGTGCAATTTACTTTCCGCTGCATATACTCTAGAATTGCATGTGTAGGGTGATACTTGACTTGATCATCATTGTGAACTTGCCAAAAACTTGTCTTTATCAAAAGGCTGAATTTTTATATTGTCAAGTAGTCTAATCACCCCCCCACTAGACATACTTTCGATCCTACAAGTGGTATCAGAGCTTTGGTCTCCATTGTATTGGTTTCCATTGCATTGGACTCCATAAGCTTGGTTTCACAACCTAGGAGAGTATGGCGTCTAGTGAGGGTAATTTTCGTAGAGGTCCTTACTTTGATGGTTCAAATTTTGCTAGTTGGAAGCATAAAATGAAAATGCATATTCTTGGACATAACCCTGCCGCATGGGGCATTATTTGTATTGGCTTGCAAGGTGAGTTCTTCGAGGAAGGAAAAGTTCCGGATCATGAAGCTACAGCGGATGAATTGCGGATGTTGCAAAACAATGCTCAAGCTTGTGACATTCTCTTCAATGCTTTGTGTCCCGAGGAGTTCAACAAAATCAGCCGTCTTGAGAATGCAAAATAGATTTGGGATACTTTGGTCGAAATGCACGAAGGTACCGAGTCCGTGAAGGAATCAAAGCTAGATGTTCTTCAAGGTCGACTTGACAAGTTCAAGATGAAGGAAGGTGAAGAGTCGCTGAAATGTACTCTAGGCTTGCTCTCATCACAAATGAGATTGCCGGCTTAGGAAGCGAAGAAATGACCGACCGATTCATCATCAAGAAGATTCTCGAGCTTTGGATGGAAAGTATGACACCGTGTGCACTTTGATCCAAATGATGCCAAACTACAAGAATCTCAAGCCAACGAAGTCATTGGAAGAATTGTTGCTCATGAGATGACACTTAAAGATAAGGAAGACCTTCACAACAAGTCAAGTGGTGCTTACAAAGCTACAATTGATGCTCCCACAACCTCAAGTGACAAGCTAGTTTCCAATGAAGAGATAAGCCTAATGGTGAAGAACTTCAACAAATTCTACAAGAGTAGAAGCAAGGAAAGAAGCTCAAAGTCTAGATCATATGATGAAAAGAGATCTTCTAGTCGTGATCGAAGCTGCTACAATTGTGGAAGACCGGACACTACTCAAATGAGTGTTCGGCTCCCAAGAGAAGAGAAGAATCTCCAAGAAGAAGAAGCTCAATAGAAGAGTCACCTCGGAAGAGAGAAGGAGTAGAGATGATCGTTATGAGCGAAGACCCTCTCGGAGAAGCAAGGATTAGGAGAGGAAAGACAAGTCATCAAGGAGCTACACAAGAAGAAAACATCAAGCTCACGTGGGTGAATGGGTCTCGGCTCCGACTCCGACAATCACTCGAAAGAAGCTATCACTCCAACTCCGACTACTGATCAAGATGAAGGTGTTGCGGTCTTGCTCTCGTGTCCTCCAACTCCAACTCCTATGACTTGTTTGATTCACCAAATGAGGGAATTGGAAGATGCTTCATGGCTAAAGGCCCCAAGGTATCACACCCTGAATTTATTGACTTTGATAGTGATGAGGATGACTTGCTTGGTGAAGATGAGCTTTTACATGATAAATCTAGTGAGCCTAGTAATGATGAACATGCTAGTAGTCTTTATAGTCGAGAAGAGTCGAATGACAATGCTATGAAGGAGATTGAGCGTCTAACTAAAGAACTAAACACTCTTAAGTTAGCTCATGAAACTACTCAACAAGATCATAGAGAGCTCCTAAGATCTCATGAGAAGCTACGCTTCGAGAAGCTCAATCTAGAGCAAGAACATGAGTTTCTAAAAGCAATCAATGACGATCTTCGAAAGAAGAGTTCTTCATATCTTGCCAAACGACTTCTCTTGTCTAATTTCTTGCCACCTATTAAAACTAAGCATGACAAGCATAAGAAAAATTCTTCATCTAGTAGTAACAATAACCATGTTAAATCCAATGTTGTTACTCCTAGTAGTTCTCTTGATTCCACTAACAATGTTTCAAGCCAAGTTACACTTGAGCAAGAAAATAGTTTATTGAAAGGGATTATAGAAAGGTGTCTACAAGAGCCTTGCGGAAGCAAGAACTTTGAGAAATTGTTACTTAAGCAAGGAAGGCACCGGAAGAATCAAGGAATTGGTTTTGAGCGAAAGTTCAACGCCGAGGGTGTTGAATGGGAAGAAGGTCAATATCCCCTCCAAAGTTTGTTTCTCAAAAGGAGAAGTATGATCCTACTTCTTCCAATGTGGAACAAGCTCAAGATGATATTCCACCACAAGACCACAAGCTAAAAGGCAAGGACAAGCTTCAAGAGGATATTGATGCATTCATTGAAGCACCTAAAGCCATGGTCAAGTGGGTTCCCAAGGAAACGTCAAGTTCTACTTCGTCAAGCTCAACTACAACCCCAAGGATTCCCATCAAGATGATGTGGATCCCGAAGAAGAAGAACTAGAGAGTTCTTGAGGGTGACTCCGCCAACATACTTCACTCACATTCATTTTGGCAAAAACTTGTGCAATCAACTTCCACATCTTGCACTAGTTCATGGAGTCACAAACCCTCTTGTAAGTAAGTCAAGGGACAAGGTAATCATTGCTTTCATGGACATCATCTATTGTGAACTTCAATCTATGTCCATGGATATTCTTGTTTGCTCCTTGTGGGACTAACCCATGTAGGTATTGAAAGTGCCCGAATCCAAAGGATCGCTCCCAACTCTTGATGATCTTCATCAACATTGAGCATCGACATCTTCAGCATCTACATGAAGTCTTCTACGACAACCCAAGGTTAGTGTGACCCTTTAAAAGGGGTTCTCACATCTAGGGGGAGCTTTGCTCTAAAGAATTGAGCTAAAGCATCTTCAAATGATGTGAACACATCAATGCTTTATGTAAAAGTGGTAACCCCACTTGTGCTTAAACGATGAGTATGACCTATGATCAAATGTTCTCATTTGACTCCTAAGTCAATATACTCATATAAAGATGACCTAGTCATCGACAATTGTGTGATAGTAGCTAGAGTTTTGATTGTGCATGTTTGACACATATTTCATTTGCTATCTTATTGTGTGAGCATGTTGGATGCATGATTTTATCCATTCGAGGACATCCATTTGTTGCTTTGGTCTTTTGGATTTTTCTGACCAAATGGATGGACAAGAATGCCTAAGTTCCTCCCCTAGCTATCTATGCTTTCTTGTCTCAAACTCTATTCATGCTTATATCACAAACTTTGAACAAGCCATTTTCGGACACACCGAGTGAGGAGCACTCGGAGCCACCGATCCGTCAAAGGCTAAACTTCCAAAACCTTCTAAGTAATTTCGGTCAGACCAACCCACTCAAACTCGGTCAGACCGAAAGCACTTGGATTGATCTAGGTTTTCACCTCGGTGAAACCGAGTTGTACTTTTCGTCGTGACCGAAGTGTGTAACTGCCCTGCAGTTATCCATCTCGGTGCCACCGAGTTTTACAACTCGGTCCCACCGACAGCTAAGGGGTATATATACTCCGTGGGTCGCGCGCATTGATTTCTACTTCAAAACGCCTCGCCCCCACACCCCTTGCTGCCATCGCCGTGGTCTCCGGATCGTCTCCGTCGTCGCCTGTGCGCCCTCGCTGCAGGTCTCCGTCGCCGTCAACGGACATTCTATCTGCGCCGTTGCCGCCGTAGAGGAACTCCACCAAGTTAGGGTGAGTTTCGATCCCTCTCGTGCTCCCATCTCCGATTCTATGCACGATTGGTTTGCCTAGCATCTTGCCACGTTTGAGATCTTCCTATACACCAGATTAGTTCCTTTGAAGGAAATTCGAGTAAAAAAGTTTTAGGGTTAGGTTTCCGCCGAACACATCTCGGTGAGACCGATTCTACATTCTCGGTATGACCGATTTGGCCTCTGGCCATTGCACTGCACCTTTCGGTCCAACCGAGTTGTGCAAATCGGTGCGACCGAAATGAGGATTTAGTGAAACCCTAGTGTTCTCGGCAAGACCGAAACCCACTTGGTCCCACCGAAAGTGGTGTGAATGCTACATTTGAACACTTGGATTCACGAATTTTAGACTCGGTCCGACCGAAATGCATTCTGTGAAAACCTAAAACTGAAATTTGAACTCATTTTTTTGCAAAATCTTCGCAGTTTGTGATAACTCTTCTACTCGCCTACACCTAATCTATTCACGGGTTGTCGGCCATGTCGGATGCGGTGACAGCCGAACAGTCTGAGTCACCAATTGCTGAAATTCCAGAGGGGCACTAGTCACGAGGCCAGCAGCTTTTAGGATGATGGTGAGAGGACCACACCAAGTGGTTTGCCTCCTGCAGCCACCAGGGCGAAAGAAGAGGAATTACGATGAAGAAGATTCGATTTCATTCTTGAGGAAGAGATCTCCTCCAAGCCAAAGAGGAAAGTTGTTGCCAAAGAGCATCAAGGGCAGCAAACCAAGAAAGGCACCAGTAAAGTGAAGAAGTCCACTGTTGCTAAGAAGCTGAGTATGGAAGAGGAAACTTCAAGCAAGGTGAAGAAAACTTCCAAGAGGAAGAGGATTGTGCATGATGATGCAGCAGATGATGATGAGGATGAGGAAGCACCCCAGCCTCCTCCTCAGAAGTCTAAGTTCATGGGTGATGCCATCAGGGCTGGAGCCCCTTCTAAGCCCAAGCCTTCTGCTCCAGCAAAGGCAGCTCAAGCCAAGCCTGCTGCCAAGCCCAAGAAGACTGTCAGGAACATTCCAGCTTTAGAGAAGAAGAAAGATAATGTGCCACTAGCTGACTCAGATGATGAGGCACCTGTATTGCTGAAACAACGACAGAAACTGCCACTTCATAATGATGCTCATCCTCAAGCTGAGAACATGAAGGAAAGAAAGGATAGAGGTCTCAGGCTATGGAGACAAGCTGATCCATATGCTGTGAGGAGAAGAACTGCTGTTGATCCAAGGTTCCACACCAGAGAGCAGTAGGACTTCTATGAGACTGTGCTGATGGATAAGAAGCCCATAGTTGCAGACACTCGCTATGTTGACTGGGCATACATTGACAGTGAAGAGCACAGAGACTTCTTTCCACATGTGCATGAGAGCTTTACTGCATGTGGTGTTGCAGATTTTGTTGGTCAAAGTTGATGATTGGAATGATGAGATGATTATGCAATTCTATGCCACAGCTCATTTCTATCCGGATGGAAAGATCACATGGATGATGAAGGCCAAAGATTCTCTTCAACTGTTGAAGAATGGGCAGCCTTGCTGAATGCTCCAGTCTTGAGAGAGAGGATGATGTTGATGTCTATGGTATTCCCAAGAAAAACCATGAATCTATGAAGAATATGTACAATGAGGTACCAGCTAAGGATGTAGGGATCTGGAAGCTCGGCTCAGTGTATCATCTCCAGGCAGGTCTACCTACCACAAACACAATTCTGAGGCATACCTTGATGCCCAAGTCTGGAGATCATCGCATGATCAGAGGGTATTCTATCAACATGCTGCATATACTTGATGAGAAGGCACCTTTCAAGGTGATGGATTTGATAGTTGAGACCATCAAGAGGACTGCAGCTGACCAGAAGAGGTCGTGTGGATTTGCCCCACATTTGGATGCTTATCAATGCCAAGTTTGGCACGGGCACATACTTGTTGGATAGACCACACTTGCCACTGCAGCCTGAGCATGAGGACAATGAAGTTGTGATGGATGAGGAGGACCCAACGTCAGTTGAAGGTCAAGCAAAGATTGAAGCTGCCAAGAGAGCTAAAGCTGAGAAGGAAGCAGCAGCAGCAGCAGCAGCTAAACCCAAGAGTGTTGGAGAGCAGCTCCTTGAAGCTACCCAGAGGATTGAACAACGCCTAGCCAGCATTGTGCAGTCTCAGGAGAGTCTTGAGAGGATTGTTGAAGACAAGATCCATGCTCTGGATGTGAAGCTGACTGAAGTGCAAGTCATTGTCAACAAGCTTGAGGCAGATATCGAGGAAGCAAAGAGGGAGAAGGAAGAGCTCATGCAGGAGATGCAAGATGACCTAGTCCAGGATGATTATGAACAGCCTGCTCCGGTTCCCACAGACCCCGATCACTGCTATTCGATGGAGACACGGGACTACAGCCTCAGCACCTCCCACAGCTCCATCAGTTCCAGCTCCAGCTCCAGTGACCACTCCTCCAGCTCCACAGACATCAGCTGAAGCCTTTGCAGATGCAGCCATCTCAACTCCAACCTCAACCCAGACAGGAGCCGCCAGCAGAGTCCCCAGTGACGTTTAGCTCTATACCCTTTTGAACTTTTTGGTAACTTGTTGCCAAAGGGGGAGAAATTGTATAGATCATAGGACTTCGAGAGAGAGAGTGCTTTGTCTTTGCGCTTTTGCTCTTTCGTTCATTTGCGGTCTTTTGAGATACTTTTGAGTTTTTGAGACATTCGTGTGTTTGATACTCGTTTGTTCTACTTTGATGAGTGCTTGATCGTACTATGCCTTAATGTGTGCTTAATGCTTATCATATGCTATTCATATCTTGTATGACCATTTACTCATGTCTTGGTGATTGGGTGCATGCTATTCATTCTTATCATTTTGTGCGCTCCACCAAGATGTATGTGACATGGAAGAGTGACCCATGATTCTAATCGATTGTGCATTTGCATTCAAACGCAAATCTTAAATAATGCACAAATTTAGGGGGAGCTCTTGCTTATCACATACTTCTCAAAGCGACGATATTATTCATTGATTATATCCTTTGTCGAAGCTTTGATCTATATGTTGTCATCAATTACCAAAAAGGGGGAGATTGAAAGTGCAACTAATCCCCGGGTGGTTTTGGTAATTAATAACAACATATATATCATTGAACTAATAGTTTCTTGAGAATCATTTCAGAAAGTTCAGTGATATGGGTATGGCAATGACTGAAGAAGTGGACCCCTCAAAATGCTAAGGCAAGCATTGGCAAAAGCTCAAGACTCCATTTTTGGTTTAGTGATCCAAGATCACATTGAGTCCATAGGAAAGCCAATACTATTAAAAGGGGATGAGGTTATGTTAATGATCTGGTTGCTCAAAGTGCTTAGTGATATATCTCCTAAACTATCAGCAACTCTCACTTCCATAATACACTCATAAGTAATCTCGGTCCCACCGATTTCCTAAACTCAGTCACACCGAGATGAACCACCTCAGCCACAAAGCCAAACCCTAGAAATTTCGGATTTTCCGATTCTGAACTCGGTCTCACGAAACTAGTGTTGCCAAGCTTCAGAATCTACGTCATCAAATCGGTGTCACCGAGATGATGAAGTCGGTCCCACCGAGATTGGCAAACCCTAGTCTTTGGAAGAATCGGACTCACCGAGATTGTATTTTCGGTCCCACGAAAATCCCAACGTTCACATGATTTGAACTTTCGGTCTCACCGAGTTGTCAACTTCGGTCCGACCGAGATTGGTCAAATGTGTGTAGCAGTTGGATTTTGTGTGGAGGCTATAAATACCCTCCACCCCTCTTCATTCGTGGAGAGAGCCATCGAAAGAACTACCACTCCTACCTTACATTTACGAGAAGAAAACTACCTACCCTTGTGTTGAGATCAAGTTGCTCCACTCCCACCATATGAAGCTTGATCTCTAGCCTTCCCAAGTTGCTTTCCACTCAATCCTTTCTTCCACCACAGCCAAATCAGTGAGGAGAGTTGAGTGTTGGGGAGATTATCATTTGAAGCACAAGAGCAAGGAGTTCATCATCACCAACACCATCTATTACCTTTTGGAGGTGGTGCCTCCTAGATTGGTTAGGTGTCGCTTGGGAGCCTCCGTCAAGATGTGGAGTTGAACCAAGAAGTTTGTAAGGGCAAGGAGATCGCCTACTTCGTGAAGATCTACCCGAGTAAGGCTAGTCCTCCGTGGGCGTATGCCATGATGGCATAGACAAGGTTGCTTCTTCGTGGACCCTTCGTGGGTGGAGCCCTCCGTGGACTCTCGCAGCCGTTACCCTCCGTGGGTTGAAGTCTCCATCAACGTGGATTGACGATAGCACCACCTATCGGAACCACGAGAAAAAATCTCCGTGTCTCCAAATTGCGTTTGCTCTTCTCCACCTCTCTTTACTACATGTGCAATTTACTTTCCGCTGCATATACTCTAGAATTGCATGTGTAGGGTGATACTTGACTTGATCATCATTGTGAACTTGCCAAAAACTTGTCTTTATCAAAAGGCTGAATTTTTATATTGTCAAGTAGTCTAATCACCCCCCCTCTAGACATACTTTCGATCCTACAGATGGCCAAGCGAATTGGCCGGCAGTGCAAAGCCGCCGAATACAAAGATCTATCCGGGGAGAATAGTCTCACCCTGGACCGCATCGTTGTTGATGATCGAAGGAGCCATCGAGCCTACGGGCGACGACACAGAGGAACTCTCCATGAAAGCACCAATGTCGGTGTCAAAATCGACGGATCTCGGGTAGGGGGTCCCGAACTGTGCGTCTAAGCGGATGGTAACAGGAGACAAGGGACACGATGTTTTTACCCAGGTTCGGGCCCTCTCGATGGAGGTAAAACCCTACTCCTGCTTGATTGATATTGATGATATGCGTAGTACAAGAGTAGATCTACCACGAGATCAAGGAGGCTAAACCCTAGAAGCTAGCATATGGTATGATTGTTGTTCGTCTTACGGACTAAAACCCTCCGGTTTATATAGACACCGGAGAGGGCTAGGGTTACACAGAGTCGGTTACAATGGTAGGAGATCTACATATCCGTATTGCCAAGCTTGCCTTCCACGCCAAGGAAAGTCCCATCCGGACACAGGACGAAGTCTTCAATCTTGTATCTTCATAGTCTTGGAGTCCGGCCAATGATAATAGTTCGGCTATCCGGACACCCCCTAGTCCAGGAGTCCCTCAACGGCCATCTGCTCGGTGATGCCGGTGGACGTACAGCAGCATCTAATCTCGAAGAAGTAAGCTAAGGAGGCATGGCACACGCTCAAGACATTGCATCTGGGGCACTCGCGTGTGCGCGAGGCAATCTTGCAAACTTTGCTGAAAAGTTACGAGAATCTGAGGATGGGAGAGGACGAGACGGTGGACGCCTTCGCAGCGAGGGTTGCCTCAATGGTGAACGGGATTCGTGGTCTCGGAGAGAAGTTGGAGGACATCTCCGTGGTCCGGCGTTTTCTACGTGCCGCTCCACCGCGCTACATGCCGATTGTGTCAGCAATCGAGCAGTGTGTTGATCTCAAGACTCTCACTTTGGATGATATGGTCGGTCGCTTCAAGGCCCATGACGAGCGGATGAAGCTGAGTTACGGTGATACAAAATAGGATGAGTACCTGATGCTATTGCGTGCTCAGTGGGAGGCAATGGTTTCCAAGTAGAACAATTTCGACAAGGCGTCTAGTAGTGGCGGAAAGTACCGTCCCGCAAAGGACACTGACGAAGAGTCGGAGAAGCCAAGGAAGAAAAAGTTTGATAAGAGGAAGATCCGCTGCCACAACTGTAATCTGCTTTGACACTTCAAGTCGGAGTGTAAGAATCCCCCGAATGAGAAGGCGCTCATGGCCCAGCTAGGAGATGAAGGTGACATGATGTTGATGTGTGGACTCATGGACGAGGAGGATCCAGTTCTTCAAGCATCGGTTAAAGAAATTATCGAGCTCCATGAATAAAAAGTTCGCTCTCAAGATCATGGTTCGGAAACTCGTGTCGATGCTACGGACGCGGGGGTGATTCCGAAAGTTATGTCGATATTACGGGCATAAGTGCTAACTTCACTGGAGCGGATGCAGCTATTGCCGCATGTGCTTGGCCATGGCAGTCTTCGTGCGTCCCGTTCAGAGAAAACAAGGGTGTCAGAAGGCCGAAACACAAGGCAAGATGCACCACGTACGGCTAACTCCGTGGATAGTCCAGGTGCTCGTACAGGAGCATATGTACGAGGGGTGATAGCTACAGTGCCAAAAGGAAGCAATGGTGGCGCACCAGAAAGCAACGGCACGATGCGTGAGACGTCTGCCCAGACGGCTACGTTAGTTGAGCCAGCGAGCAGCACGCATGGCGCAGCAGGCGGCAGCCTAGTAGCAAGCGGTGGTCACCAGGATGCGGCACATGGGCATTTTCCTGAAGCTGCACAAGTCCTAGCAGCCAGCACACTTGCCCAAGGGAGCACGTCACTACGTGGAGGCCTAGTTGATGGACTAAAAGATGGCACACGTCCAGAAGAGGAAAAAGGGCCGAAGTGCCCAGCAAGCAGCAGCTCGGTTTGCAGTGAAGAAGGTGTTGCACTTGAAGAGCAGCAAGGAAGATGTGCTGCTGGATCTGCCAGTAGCCCATGCCGTGCTGGTGTGCTGCAAGTGCTGCAAGAGACACCGGCTGCACCAACTATTTTGTATGCAGTGGAATAGGTTCGTTCGGCACCTTTGTCGCCTCCGAAAGTATTGGAGGAAAGGACACTGTCATCTATATTAGTATTGGTTCAACCGGAGTTACACCTATATTCGGAGCAAGCTCTTCGGACAATTGACACAGTAAAGGTGAAAGGGAGTGAGCAACGGTGTCTAGAAAGCGCCAAGAAATTGGCGGGATATGAGGACGCGAATACGAAGGAGTGTTGGTGTCAGGCTATCAAAGAAGAGTTGAGATCGATCCACGACTATAATGCATGGAAGCTTGTGGATCTTCCCAACAATGAAAAAATCATGGATCTCAAGTGGAATTTATGATCAAGAAAGATGTCGATGGGTCCATGAAGCACAAAGCGAGGCTAGTAGCCAAAGAATACGTGCAAGAGGAAGGTGTGAACTTTGAAGAAGTGTTCGTTCCCATTGAAAGGATGGAATCGGTGAGACTACTCATCGCTCTCGCGGTTCAGGAATCATGGAAGATACATCACATGGATGTAAAATCCGCGTTTTTGAATGGCGAGTTAGAAGGAGATGTATATGTGAATCAGTCGCCGGGATTCATCAAAGAGAGAGAGGAACACATGGTACTGAAACTACACAATGTCTTGTATGGGCTACGGCAAGGCTCTCAGGCGTGGAACATCAAACTCGATCAGACGTGATTTCTCTTGGATTTGAGAAAGCCCCACTAGAGCATACGATGTACAAGAGAGGTGAAGGAAGGGATCGTCTACTAGTTGACATCTACGTCGACGACCTGTTGATAACTGGAGTAGATGAAGAGGTGATTGCAAAGTTCAAGCTACAAATGAAGGAGCTTTTCAAGATGGATGATCTTAGTATTTTGAGTTACTACCTCGGGATGGAGGAACATCAAAAGTCGGAGGGGATTACACTATGCCAGGAGGCATATGCAAGGAAGGTACTTGAAAGCGGTGGCATGAAAGATTGCAATCGCATTGTCGCTTCATTGGAAGCTCGTCTTGAGCTGAGCAAGAAGGGGATGGTGAAATCACTTGGCTATAGTGGTAGTGAGAAGGAAGGGATTGTTGACTATCGTAAGAGTAATTTGTGTGTGGCATATTTCCTTGGTGGAAGCATAGTAAGCTGGCTATCACGAAAGCAGGAAGTGGTGACATCGACTTCTAGTAAAGCAGAGTGTCAAGGTGTACGGCTAGGAAGGCTACACGGTGATCTCATGGAACGAGATCCGAAGGAAGTGGTGCTCAATGTTGGCAGTGAAACTTTTCTACCCGAGAATCCAGTGCGGCATGAAAGGAGCAGGCACATTGATATGATGTATCATTACATAAAGGATTGCGTGGAAGAAGGTAAAATGAAGGTCAACTACGGGTGAACCGATGATCAGTTGGCGGATATTCAGACCAAGGCTTTGGATCGCGAGAAGCTCTTGGAGATGAGAAGAAGGATCGGCGTCCGAGCTATGACATGACGACGTCGTGTTTAGGGGGTGATTGTTCAAAATAAACACGCTGGCATGTATCTGTGTCCGGTTCAGTGCATACATACGTGTCCGTATAGGTCTCAACATTGATCACTGAGTAGGATTACAATTAGCACTAGCTAGCTAATATGTACCTATGTACCCATGTAACTTGTACTATCGATTTGTGAAAGTAATATAGATTAAACAGGAGCGATACGCTCCTGCGGCAATACCAAGCTTCGCGTGTGTGCGTATTGTTCTTCCGGCCGGCTGGCCGCTGTATACGTCGGTGTTGTTTGGTGGTCAGATCGATCAAGTAGTACACGTACGTGTGTCTCCAGCCTTAAGCAATTGGCTGTTGTGTACGTGCATATCTAGCTAGCTTGGGGCAGCAATCCAAGACTGTCAGCGTTGCTTCGGTTTGTTTTCGTTCGTCGTCAGTCATCATCGTCACCGAAAAATACTCGGTGTCGGGTCTAGGCCAACACACATGACCTTATAACGGGGCATAACGGGGAACGTGGATGGGATACATCCCGTTGTTAGACTGTGGGGTTAAAGTCTACCCTTACCCATCACCTAATAGATGAATTTCCCATGGGTTTGCGGGGAAGGGGACCTCATTGCAATCCCTAGACAAGGGGTGTGGCAGGGATGGGGATGGTCCATTTCGCTTGTCATCGGGGCCGAGAACGGCTAGAAATGGGGTGAGCGGTGGTGGCGTCAAGGTAGGGGCTGGAAAGCGGCGGGCGAGCGGGAAGCGTCGCGGCATGTCCCTATTTTACTAAGAACAACCCACTGTCACTAGTAGAAAAAGGGTCAAATGTGAAGCACATTAGTGCCGGTTTGATTTTGAGCCGGCACTAATGTGTCCATTAGTGCCGGTTCCAACGGCTAGCCGGATGCTCTCATTACTCATTAGTACCGGTTCATGGCGAACCTTTAGCACCAGTTCGTGCCACAAACTGGTAGTAAAGAGAGTGGTGGCAAGATGTTATCAGTCTGGGGCCCCTCCAGCACCTTTAGTACCGGTTCGCGGCACGAATCGGTACTAAAGATCATCGTACATAAACCCTTCGTCCACCAGAGCTCGCTCTTTTCTTCCCCTTTCCCCTCTCCTCCTCTATTCTTCCCCTCTCTTCCTCGAGCTCATCACACATTTTGCCCAAAATTTGTCAAGATTTGAAAGCCCCCATCCATTCAAATGATTACAAAGGTTAGCAACTTTGTCCTTTCATCTCTCATTGCTAGATTAGCTCTTGCAATGCTTTGTATAGTGATTAATTTGTGAGTTTAGTAATTTGGGAGGAATTATATATGCTAGTATTTGATTTATATGCAATTTGAGGTCAAAAATAACACTTAGTTTGCATATGTAGGTGTGGTTTACTTAGTGCCTTCTAAATCTCCGTCGTAACCACCGTCGATCGCGCGGGTGTGGTTTACTTCAGGACAATCCTGAAAAGGCACCTCCTTCGATTATTGGGCTATCAACGACAGTACTGGCAAAAAAGATGCACTATCCGTTGGATCAAATTTGGAGATGAAGACCCTAAATTTCTGAAAGCTCTGGCATCGGAGAGATACAGACGAAACACAATACCAACACTCAAACTCTCGGATGGTTCAGTCGTTGATGATCACGCGGGTAAAGAGGCAATCATTTATCATACTTTTAAAGAGCGGTTGGGGAAATCAGGTGAATTCCAAATGAAATTCAACCTCCATGACATCATCAAAAAAGTTGAGGGACTGGAGACACTTACTGTCCCCTTCACAAAGCAGGAGATAGATATAATCCTTAACGAAATGCCAGCCGACCGAGCCCCAGGACCAGATGGTTTCTCTGGTATCTTTATCAAAAAATGTTGGCATATTATCAAGAATGACTTCTATGATCTATGCAGTCAGTTCTATGAGGGGACCCTTAATCTTGAAAGCATCAATGAGGGGTTTATTACACTCAATCCTAAGGTTCGCTCTCCAGAGAGTGTCTCTGATTTTAGACCAATCACTCTGTTGAATTGTTGTCTCAAGATTCTCACAAAACTACTTGCCAATCGACTACAAAAGCTCATTCTTAAAATCGTTCATCGAAACCAATATGGATTCCTAAAAGGCAGATCACTACAGGACTGTCTCGCCTGGGCGTTCGAATATATCCATCAGTGTCAAGCCTCCAAGGAAAGGATCATCCTCCTAAAACTGGATTTCGCAAAGGCCTTTAATACGATTGAACATGATGCTATGCTTATGATTATGCAGCATATGGGATTTGATGACAGATGGCTCAATTGGGTAAAATGCATTTTCTCCTCTGGCAAGTCAGCGGTGCTTCTAAATGGAGTCCCGGGTCGTCAATTCAACTGTAAATATGGTGTTCGACAGGGTGACCCCTTCTCTCCATTGATTTTTGTATTGGCGGCTGACCTCTTACAGGCTGCAATCAATGACGCTTTCAGACATGGCCGGATCCAGCTTCCGTTCCCCAGAGAGAACCAACACGACTACCCTGTGATTCAATACGCGGACGACACGCTCATTCTTCTTCCTGCATGCCCGGTCCAAGCCCGCACAATCAAAAGCATTTTCACTGACTACGCTGACTCTATTGGGCTCAAGATAAACTTCCACAAGTCCACACTTATCCCAATCAACTGTGAGGCTGCCTGCTACAATGAGCTCTCCAACATCTTTGGATGTAATGTTGGTTCCATGCCCTTCACTTACCTAGGGCTACCTCTCGGGACAACCAAGCCCTCAGTGCACGATTTAATGCCGCTTGTTTGTACAATGGAACGCCGGATGTCAAGCACTCTGGCCTTGATGTTGTATGGAGCCAGGCTATCTCTACTCAATACCATGATCACTTCACTAGTCATCTTTGCTTTATGCACTCTCAGACTGCCACCAAAGATAATTGAACTGCTTGATAAACTGCGAAGGAAGTGTCTATGGACAAAGAAGACAGAACATGGGGACAAATGCAATTCCCTTGCGGCCTGGAGTATGGTGTGTAGACCTAAACAGTGTGGAGGCCTTGGTATAATCAACCTCGCTGCATACAAGCGATGCCCTCCTTCTCAAATATCTGCATAAATTCTACAACAGGCTCGATGTTCCTTGGGTGGAGCTTGTGTGGACCACATACTATACAAACAAAATCCCACATGCCATGGAACCTTGCGGATCATTCTAGTGGAGAGATATTCTCAAGCTCACACCGATTTACAGAGGGATTTCCAAAGCCATTGTGCATGATGGAACCACAGTGCTTATGTGGAAAGACCTGTGGCTCGACGCCACTTTCGATGAAAAGTACCAGCGCGCTTTCTCCTTTGCAAAGAATGAAGATATTTCGGTTAAGGATTTCCTGGGATCCACGTCTCTGCATGAAACGTTTCACCTCCCACTCTCAGTCCAAGCAATGCAAGAACTCCGTGACCTTCAGCAAGAGGTGGGGCATGTTGGCAACGTTACTGATCCGACCCCCCATGATAACTGGACTTACTGTTGGGGCTCAGTGGATTTTAAGGCGATCAAATACTACAAATTCTATTTCCGAGAGGTGCATGCACACCAATCGTACAAGTGGCTCTGGGTGGCCAGGTCAATGCTCAAGATTAAGGTCTTTGGATGGCTCCTTCTCTCTGACCGCTTAAACACGCGGAACATGCTAAAGAGGAGACACTACAATATTGGAGACGATTATAATTGCCTTCTTTGTGATTAGCAAATTGAAGAGACTGTTGAACACATGATATTCCAGTGCCCCTTTAGCCAACGATGTTGGTCCATTCTAGGGATAACTTGGCAGCAAACTGGTACAAGGCTTCGGTGGATCAGCATGGCAGCTCATGATTGGAACAGCCCCATGTTCATGGATGTTTTCCTTCAAGCGGCTTGGAGCATTTGGAAAGAGAGGAATAACAAACATTTCAGAAGCATCCCACCAACTATTCTATCATGGCTCCAACGTTTCAAACATGACTTTGCCTTGCTACAACATAGAACCAGAGAAGATGTGAGAGACTTTATTCTCTCTTTTGTAATTAGCTTAGAACCCCCTTGATTGCCCCCCCCCCATATAAAGTAGTAGTAGCCCTTGCCTCCAAAAGTGCAGATAAGGTGCCATGTAAAAACACCATGTACATTGTACCCTGCTTTTGAGTAATACAAACACAGTGGGAGCCTCTCCCACTGTCCAATTCCTCAAAAAAAAAACCACCGTCGATCGCCCGCACTGTCCCGTCGCCGGCACCACCTTGTGGTGAGGCTCTTGTTCATGAATGTTTTACATTACCAAATTGACGTTTGTGTGATTTGGATATATAGTTACTCGTATAATTATCTTACCCGTATGTTATTTGTTATACATAGTGCCATGGTTTTGATATCCGTCCCCGTCGGTCCTCGTCCTTGTTATGATTCGGATGTGGTATATTCTCTTTTGAAACTAGTTGTTGCATTTCGTGTTTATGACAAATTATGCCCATCAAGTTGACATAGATATTTTTATCAAGGAGGTATGTGAACCGGAAATTCCAACTGACCCTATTGTCAAGAGGTTAAATTTAGTTGAAAGAGAAAACGAGTATTTGAAAGAAAAATTGAAAAGAATTGGGGGGAGAAGATGGAATCACTACTAGGGAAAAGCCTAGCGGCAGCGCGGGTTTTGGGCCTCTCAGTAGCGCAGGTACTGGAGCTACTAATAAGGCGCTACAGCTAACGTATAGCAGTAGCACCTGTTGTCCCATGCTACTGCTATTCATGAATAGTTGTAGCGCTCTTTAGGAAAAGGCGCTACTGATATTATCTGCAGCGCTCTTTACATGGAAGCGCTACTGGTAAGGCGGCGCTATTGCTAAATTTCCCCCCTCGCTACTACTAGTTTTATTAGTTTTTTTCCTGCATATTTGTTTTGTATTTGTTTTGTATTTGAATAGGCTTTATACAATAATATTTAGCATATCATCCACATACAAATGTAATCATAGCATATACATATAATTAGTCTCATCAAATCATGTCATTATCATGATCATCATCCAACACAAAGTGGTCTCTCGTCATCAATCTCGAAAATAGCGATACAAGTCTCGATTACTTGAAAATACATCGTCATCCATCTAAACAATGATATACACGAGAATAGCTATCACTTTGAGTACATGAGTTCGTATCCCTCTCTCGCATTAGCGTGAACCTAAACTAACTACTGCCTGTCGCTCGGAAACCGAAAACCGGTACACCTGGGCCTGACACTCCGGCCACTTGTCGTATATATACTCCTGGCGTAGACTTCTTTGCCATCTATGATCTATGCACCTGCATCGTCACATGAGTCGATGATACGCAACATATATAGTTGAGCAACATAAAGAGACAGACTTGGCAAAAATAGAAACAACATATCATAAGCATAAATAACAAAGTTCATCGTACCCAAAATGCCCTAACTAGAGTGATTTTTGCTAGTCGAGGAGGAGGACGGTTTAATTACATCACAAAAAGTTTCACCATGCATAACTCAAAGTTTTGTCATAAAAGAAAGTATGGACTAAATGGACACATTGTCACATATCGACAATCACTCCATCATGTCGTGCCATCCATCCATGTCAGGGAGATAGTCCTCAAGCTTAGTGAAAGGCTCCATGTCGAGATGCTGAGAGGCTATCCATGTTCGGACGTCTTCCCGCGACATTTGTCCTTCTGCGTAGAACACCCCTGTTTTTCCGACGACCCCATTCATGATGATTTGGGCAAGTTCGCGTTGGATGTTATAGAACTCAGCTTGTAGTCGATGATCCTCGATATCTCCTATGTCCTTTGCCCATTGCAGAATATGGGCATCGCCAGATCTAGGTGACATGTGAAGGTTCTGGTGATCCCGTCTATACTCCAGCATGTGATGTAGGACATAGAATCCATCATTAAGAGAATTGTTCGGTTGCTGGATGCAGCAGAAGTCGGTCTTATGGCTGAAGGCGGCCCTGCCGTCCCTTCTCTTCTTGTCCCTAACCTCTCCATCCCTTGCTTGGTAGTAAAACATAGCACTGTCGAGAACATCTTTGATGTGGGTGTAATCCTTTTTGTGAATGTTCTTCGACGAGTCCAAGTAAAGAGTGTGGGAGAATCGGGGGTAGAGGATGATGAGGACGGCGCGCCGCCAAGCATAAAATAAATACACCTCAAATTAATTAGCCTCCACCGTGCAAATGAATTATTGAAATCAAAGGAAGGATAGCAGCGCAGATGACTTACACGGGATGATAAGGCACGAGAATCGCCTCCTTGTCCTTATTGGCGAGCATGAAACTGATGATGTAATCCCTCGCGTATTCACGCTGCTCTACACAGACTCCCAAGAAGCCCTCGTGCATGTAGTACGGGTCAGCGATACAGATATGACGTATCTTCTCAACCCCAATGATGTAGTTCATGTGCAGGGCATAAAGGCGGACAAACGTAAAATCCAGCTTCTTCACGTGAAACATGTCGAATATGTAATCGAATGGAAGGAAGAACTTATCCGCGGGGAAGCTGTCGACGTACGACATTTGCCGCGGGCGTTAACCACGAGAGTGGGTATCTGGATCTTCGGCGATGAGGCCTTTCTCTACCCGCACACATCGTCATGAAGTCTCCTTAGATCGCCGAATCTGGCCCGTAGCGCTGTTGCGGTAGGATTGGTTGACCGAGGATATGCCATTTATCCGCCTCGGGGATATCTACACGGTCTGAAGCCGAGGCTGCCGAGGCGGCTGGATCATAGAATCAGCTTTTTTGCCTTTCTCGCTCTCTTCCTAGACTTCTTTACTACGGAAGGTCGTCAATATACGTTGAGACAGTAATTCAGGCACCGACTCATGACGCTCAAACCCTGAGGAGGCGCCAGTATAGACATACTGTTCAGCGCCATCGTCATCCTCATCCTCATCCATGGCAACGTCATCAGCGACTAATGGAGCCACCTACTTACCCCGTCCTCTATCATCCAACCCGACACCCGACACTAATTGGGTAGGTGGGGTGTTGATGTTCATACCTTGCTGAGGCTGCGTGCTCGTGGGTGTGCTCCCGGCCGCCTCCAGACGAAGCAGACTCTTTGGCCACAACAGGACCCACCCATTGCAACAATCACCAAGCCACCGCGGGGTCTCGTCATCATCCCCCACTAGTACTAGAGGAGGCAAATTCTCGTGGCACGGTTTGACACTGGCCACGGAAACCTTGAAGACGTTCGGGGAGATCGGCCGGCTGTGGAACAATGGTTCCTTCGGCTCCATTACCGTCGCCTTCCCCACGTCCACCTTCTATTCGCCATGGTGTACAATATGGTGCACGGGGTTTCGTCGGCCCGCAAAGAAAAGTCTGCGACGTGAGACATCCGAAAGGCAACGAAAACAGGAGATTATACATTTATATTGAAGGGGGCCGGTGTGACAGATACCGTGAGGGCATCGAGCTCAGCCAAAGAGGAGGCACCACCGAGCACGTCCGGTCAAGGGAGCCAGTGGGAGCCGCGCAGGAGCAGTGTGGGAGCCGATCTGGGGAGGAGCACGGGGGAGTCAGCGGGAGCAGTCACGGGAGCAGTCTGCGGGGAGCAGTACGGGAGCAGTGCGGGAGTAGGTGCTCCCAAGAAGTCGAAGGGAAAGTCCTCTGCATTTTTTGGGATTTTGCCTTGTCCAAGTGAAAACTTTGTCACCAAGGAAGTAGATATATCTGCAATCGCTTTGTTTTACGGCAGCTACTGCTTTATTGCATTGTCTAAGATGATTTCTTCTCAACCGCAATCTCAACCTTCTTGTCGATGTTTTCTTCAGTTAACCTCCGTCTTTCCTTTCTCTCCTCCGTGGTCTCACGGTAGTACTTCTTCCATGTGGTGCCGTCTCCGACACCGTGCACGCGTCCATACGACGGTCGAGTATCCACCGGTTGTTGTTTCAATATGTTCAACGCCCGGTTGAATGGAGTGTCCCACTTGGGCCTCGCCAATGCCTCATACGGCGAGTCGTCTTCGGCCGCAATCCGGTGCTGCTCTCTCTGCAAAAGGCACAAGGATCGTTTACAAATATGACTAATGTGTGCAGTCGAATTGATCAGAAACTAAATTACCAGCAGTCTCATGAACTCTGTAATGACCGGTGTTGTCTCGTAAACCTTCTTCACTGGGTCCCAACGGTGCCGGGCCCTCAGGTTGTCACGCTCCTGCGGGATGGTGAAATCCGCCAAGGGGCAGGATGCCTGCACTTCATGGCTTCCGCGTCCTCCTTGGCCCATTTGGACCTCTTTCCGCCGTAACCACGACTTCCGAGGTGGTGGCTCCCAATGTTCCTCTTTTGAAGCCCCTTCATGTACTTAGACTTTTTTTTGGCAGCTTCGGCCTCGCAAGCCTCCTTGAATATTTGAAACTGCTCTTCCGTGATTGTTGGATTATCCTTTACAATCTCGGAGTAGGGTTCCCCGTCGTTGATCTTTGCTTTCACTCGATTTTTCCAGGCGGCCAACGCGTCGCTAAACTTGGTCATGGTGTGTTTGTTTATCTTCTTCACTGCCGGGTCCTCGTCAGGATCTTCATAATCCTTCTCATTTCGGCCCGGGAACAAGAATATCTGGTGAAACTTCTTTAGGAGGGAGCTCCTCATATTTTCTATCTTCTGTAGTTTCTCATCGTTGATGGTGGCGGTTGTCCGTACGATGCAGCCTATTTGATTGCCGTAGCACGCGCGCACTTCCTCGGGCGCCTTTGGCTCAAAATTACCGTCGTCCAATTCCGTGACCACCAGTCTAGTAGTCCTGAGTTTGTTAGGAACCCGTTGCCTCTTTGCTTTCGGTTCTACAGCGGCTCCGCTCCCCGAGGCAGCGCCGGTCTCAGCGCCGGTCTCGATGCCGGTCTGAATCTCAGCGCCGGTCTCAGTCTCAGCACCGGTCTGCGTGTCGGTCTCAGTCCCCGATGCCACCGGTGGGCCCAGCAACAACATCGGTTGATCGTCGGTAAGGCTAAAAATTAAATCGTCGCCCGTGAGACGTCGTCGCAATCACCGTAACCCTGTCCTTCATCGTTGCTAGCCATGTTTCCTATGATTAAATCTAGTCAATTAATTCTAGACCTAATAAAATGAATAATGACATAAAAGGACTATTGTTTTGCAGGAATGTTGACTCCTTCTGGTGCGGCAAATCCGGGCACTCGATATGTCCTAGTTTGTAGCACAAGTCATGCCGAAATTCACGGAAAATTTCGGCATGACCTTTGCTAAAAAGTGGACAAATCGAGAACCTGAAATTTGCTGGAACAGAAATGAATCAACATTTCGGCAAAACATAGGCTACTCAGCATCATTCCCTGGAAACAACAAAGCCACTTGGGCACAATCGAACAACTTCAATGAAAAGATATAACATGACCACTCCAATGAAAAATAAAATTTGCCTAAAATCTTTTCCTTGAGAAATAGTGGTCTTTTCAAAAATCAAAAACCTTTGCAAAATAACCTCACTAAAAACTTCTCTGCCTAGGACAGAACCCAAATTATGTTGATCTAGCTATTCCTTTCTCTCACACAAACACACATTATTATCTCTAACCTGCCTAGGACAGAACCCAATTAAATTGCAAAGGAACTCCATTTCTCTAACCCTTCTGACCTAATGCTCTAAAATAAAATTTTCCTCTAACCTAGCTTGTTAATCCAACGAACCTAATTAACCTACCTATTTAACCTAGTTAGTTAATCTAGTTTCCCTAGATAATTAACCCTAATTAAACTAGTTAACGCAGCTAGTTCTCTGTCAAAGCCCAAAATAAATTTTTGCACTAATTAACCTAGATAATTAACCTAATTAAACTAGTTAACCTGACTAGTTCTCTGTCAAAGCCCTACCTAAATTTTTGCACTAACCTAGATAATTAACCTAATTAAACTAGTTAACCTAAATACTTCTCTGTCAAAGCCCTAACTAAATTTTTGCCCTAACCTAGATAATTAACCTAATTAAACTAGCTAACCTATGCATGAGAGAGAGAGCAGGGGTGGCGGCTTACAGAGGATGGCTCCGGTGGTGGCGACGGAGGCGGTGGTGGCGAGGAGGAGGCGTCTCGGTGGCGAGGGAGGCAGGGCATCTTCGGTGACGGCGAGGGAGGCAGTTGTGGCGAGGAAGGATCCGGTGCCGTCGACGGTGGCTTCTGTGGCGTTGACGAGACCGCGCGGCTCCGTGGCGTTGGGGGCGGCTCCGGTGGCGTCGGCGGCAAGACGGCTCTGGTGGCGTCGGCGTCGGCAGAGACGGCGGCGAAGGGGCGACGGCGAATCGGGAGACAATGGCGCTGGGTGGGTTGCAGGATTTGGGGGAGAAGTGGTGGCCGGGGGGAAACGGTTTTTTGGTTAAGTCAAACTTAGCGGTAGCGCGTTTGGCAAAACGCACTATAGCTAAGATAGCTATAGCGCTTTTTACAAAACGCACTGCTGCTATAGCTATGTAATTTTCTTCCATTTTTTAATTTCCTTTTCTGTTCTATAGCGGGGGTCTAGGACACGCGCTGCAGCTACGTTAGCTATAGCGCCTCTTACAAACACACACTGCTGCTATGCCTTCCTCCGTTTTTTCGCTTTTTCATTTATTTTGCTTTACATTTTATTTTTTCCTTTCTCCTTTTTCTATTTCTTTAATTTTCATTTACTTTTCGGTTTGTTTTTCATCTTATTTTATTTCCGTTAGTAGTAGCGCTCTTCTTAGGAAACGCGCTGCTACTTTTGCCGTAGCGGTAGCGCGTTTCTTCCAAGCCCGCTACTGCTATGCGTAGCCTATCATTCTAGCAATGGGAATATTAGTACTAGCACTTTTGCCACTACACGCGCTACTGCTAAAGTTGTATCTGTAGCGCGGTTTTTCTCCAATCACTACTGCTATCTAGCACTAGCGCCCTTTTTTGACCCGTGCTGTTGCTAAATTTCTGTGTATAAGGTTTTCCCTAGCAGTGAATTGGAGTTGCATGTTTCCGATGTCGTCGGTGATCACAAGATCAAGATGGATCCAAATACCATCAATGATTACACATGGAATCTTCCAACTTCTCGAGTAAGTTTAGAGAAAAGCATGCTAAAGTTCTTCAAGCGCCTCAATACCAATGAAGATATACTACTTCCTTACAACTTCCTGTGAGTCACACTGTCTTGTACTATAAATTCTGTTTTTGCTTACTAGTTAGCGAGATGTTAATAATTAAGTGTATAGGGTTTACGGTAGTTGATTAGTGTTATGCACATGCCCGCTTAATTAAGACATGCAAACGTGTGTGCATGCAGTTTCCACTAGATCTTGTTAGACATTAAAATTGACAAAGGAACAGTTGAAGTACTGGACTCACTACTTAAAGAAGAAAGTGACTACACCACCGTGAAGGGGGTAGTCAACAGGTAATTTCAATCATTATTAACTATATCTCGGCCTATTTAGTTTGTCATTTCCTGATATGAACTATTTAATAATCCCTTTATTAATTTTCTTTGCCAGCGGGCAGGGGTTGGGCAAAGTTCATCAAGGTAACTCCAGGCAAATGAGCAAAAAAACTGTTTTGGTATCTACCAAAGGTAAGTAATTAAGTAGTACTAGCTAGCTAGCTAGCTAGCTAGCTACCATCTCTTTAATTCTTCTTTCAATACCATTAATTAATTATCATGCTTGATTAATCATTATCTAATTCAATTCCATTCTCGTAAAGGCCCTGAAGCAGGCGCCGGGGAATGATCTGTGTGCATTCTACGTTTGCGAGAACATTCGCATGATGATGTCCGAAAAGAGCAGATCTCAAAGACAGGACTGGGTACGTTTGTCAGAACACTATTCACACCATTATCGATATCTAGTCACACAACTAATACACATGCATATTGATCTCCTTCTTAACAGTTCAGAGAGGTGCGGGAGCGGCTCCTACCAGCGGACCGCATACTAGCACTTCAAGAGGAAATAGCAAGATTTTTGCTCGACCAGGCCAGAGATCCCAAAGGAGAATACTATTACCCGCTAACGCCCCCATGATCCACTTATCATCGTGCTCCGAAGGCACCAAGGGTAACATTCAGGAGAAATTGTATATATATATACATACATATATATATATATATGTGTGTGTGTGTGTGTGTGTGTGTGTGTGTGTGTGTGTGTGTGTGTGTGTGAATAATTAATGATATTGGTTGTGAGACATTCGATGATATATATATATATATATATATATTATATATATATATATATATATATATATATATATATATATATATATATATATATATATATGTTCTACGACGAGAAATCTATTTATATATATGCATAACGTGTACAATTTGTAGTATCGTAAAATACCAGCAAACAAAAAAGAATTAAATGAAAAACACAAAATTAATAGAAAATAAAAAATAAAACCAAAACCCCCCAAACATTTAGTACCGGTTAGTGTTACCAACCGGTACTAAAGCTCTCCCAACACCCGGCCCTGACTCGTGCCACGTGGTGGCCCTTTAGCTGCAGTTCGAGCCGAACCGGTACTAAAGGGGTGGTTTTAGTCTCACTCTTTAGTGCGGTTGTAGAACCGCACTAAAGCCCCTCTGAACCGGCGCTAAATCCGGTTCTGCACTAGTGTGTACAACATATTTGGGCTACTTTGGGGGTGGGGGTAGGGAAAAGGTTATATTCGAGGAACTAAATGTGTTATAGGTCGTGCTAGTAATGCTTAATCCCTAAACAAAATATTTCCCTCAAATATCTCTTTTTAGGATCTGCTAAAGATACTAGATACCCTACTGTGTCAAACAGAATTCAATCTACTACCAACATCAACATATATGCAGCTTCATGGGAGTTATATAGTTTTTAACTGATCTGGTAGACGATGCTCAATCTCGTAAACAAAAACATTTCCCCTGAAATAGCTTTTTGGAGGTCTGCTACACATGCCCTTAGTGTGTCAAACTACCGATTCAGTTTCCTATTAACATGAACATATGCAGCTTCATAAGGCTAGTGAAATCAGAGATGAGTAACATGCTGAGTTACAAAAGAACGACGACCAAACATTCTAAACAGTTTACGAACCATATATCAATTCAACGGCTGCATGCAAAGCGAATTTGGCAGCAAGTGATGCACCATTAAGTGAATTTGGTGCCACTTTACGTGGAGAAATGAACTATTACCATTATTACGGTGTTAGTGACAGCAGAAACGTCTGACATAGACATTAAACCTCGTGTACGTGGTTACCAAACTGCCAAATTTGCAGAGACCAGAGATTAATTAGCTGTCGGCAATTGATCCCGGCAAAAAATAAAAAGATCCTTTACCACGTTTAATTTGTATAGACATCAATTAGCGGGCCGTAAGTGATGCGGCTGCCAGTATAAATAGGACAACCCACGGCCCGCATTTTCATCTCCCACTAGCACGTCTGTCTCTCTCTTGTCTCAAAAAAAAATAACGTCTGTCTCTCTCACCACAGCACTTGTCTCCTTTTCTTGTTCGTTTGTGCTTGCCAAGAGGAAGGAGGAGAGATGGAGGCCAAGAAGTTGAGGGTGTGCGCCATTGCCGCCCTGTGCGTGCTCCTGCTCGTGCTGCCCGGGCAGGTGGCCGCCAAGTCCAAGTTCTGCGAGTGCTACGAGGACTGCTACCGTCAATGCAGGCACCACATCCTGCGATTCGCCTGCGTTCCGTTCTGCTCCAACAAGTGCAGCCCCAGCCAGGCCGCCGCGGCCAGCGGTGCCCGCGACCGGTGCAGGGAGGCCTGTGCCAAAGTCAAAATCTGCGGCCAGTCGGATCCGTCCGGTAAGAAGACGATGGAACCATCTCATTCTCGCATTTCATTAGTTTGTTCCGCTTGTTTGCTTTATTTTCATGAACAGAGTTGGAACCAATCTTCTTCTTCTTCTTATGGTTTTGTGATTTGCAGAGGGCGAATGCAACCGTGGCTGCTTCTAGGAGTCTGGTCTTAATAAGAGGGCTGATCGTTCATATGATGTTGAATGGACGTGATTGTAGAAGCAAATCCATAAAAGTGGAGTGTGTCCACAACTGCAATAAGAAATGTAGCCATAATTAGAACTTTCAAGATTTGAAGAGTTTTCCATTCAGAAAAATATTTGAACAGTTTGTCGATTGGTGCTGTTGGCACAGGCCCGGCCTTGACGACGTAATCGTCGAGTACTTTCCGACGATGCACGCGTACAAGACTAGCTCGAGTACTTTCCGAAATTGCCGAGTATTCGGTTGGAGAGGTAGACGTACACATAGACGTAGACGACAAGGTGCACGTACACACCAAGCAGACTAGCAGGCTGCTGAATCGATTTTCCCTTTGATACTAACACACGCACGTACGGAACTGCAAGCCGCCGGCTTGCCTGATACGAGCTTGTGTAGCATGCACACACGCAAACAGGAAAGAACACAGAGACGCCGAGTTGATGGCTAAAGGCCCGTGTCGAACCTTTGCTTTTCTTTCCATTGACCTAAGTTGAGATTACAGGGGAGCCACGTATATATATATATATATATATATATATATATATATATATATATATATGCGGTTCTACGTACGAGAAATCTATTTATATATATGCATAACGTGTACAATTTGTAGTATCGTAAAATACCAGCAAACAAAAAAGAATTAAATGAAAAACACAAAATTAATAGAAAATAAAAAATAAAACCAAAACCCCCCAAACATTTAGTACCGGTTAGTGTTACCAACCGGTACTAAAGCTCTCCCAACACCCGGCCCTGACTCGTGCCACGTGGTGGCCCTTTAGCTGCAGTTCGAGCCGAACCGGTACTAAAGGGGGTGGTTTTAGTCTCCACTCTTTAGTGCCGGTTGTAGAACCGGCACTAAAGGCCCTTACGAACCGGCGCTAAATCCCGGTTCTGCACTAGTGTGTACAACATATTTGGGCTACTTTGGGGGGGGGGGGTGGGGGTAGGGAAAAAGGTTATATTCGAGGAACTAAATGTGTTATAGGTCGTGCTAGTAATGCTTAATCCCCTAAACAAAATATTTCCCCTCAAATATCTCTTTTAGGGATCTGCTAAAGATACTAGATACCCTACTGTGTCAAACAGAATTCAATCTACTACCAACATCAACATATATGCAGCTTCATGGGAGTTATATAGTTTTTAACTGATCTGGTAGACGATGCTCAATCTCGTAAACAAAAACATTTCCCCTGAAATAGCTTTTTGGAGGTCTGCTACACATGCCCTTAGTGTGTCAAACTACCGATTCAGTTTCCTATTAACATGAACATATGCAGCTTCATAAGGCTAGTGAAATCAGAGATGAGTAACATGCTGAGTTACAAAAGAACGACGACCAAACATTCTAAACAGTTTACGAACCATATATCAATTCAACGGCTGCATGCAAAGCGAATTTGGCAGCAAGTGATGCACCATTAAGTGAATTTGGTGCCACTTTACGTGGAGAAATGAACTATTACCATTATTACGGTGTTAGTGACAGCAGAAACGTCTGACATAGACATTAAACCTCGTGTACGTGGTTACCAAACTGCCAAATTTGCAGAGACCAGAGATTAATTAGCTGTCGGCAATTGATCCCGGCAAAAAATAAAAAGATCCTTTACCACGTTTAATTTGTATAGACATCAATTAGCGGGCCGTAAGTGATGCGGCTGCCAGTATAAATAGGACAACCCACGGCCCGCATTTTCATCTCCCACTAGCACGTCTGTCTCTCTCTTGTCTCAAAAAAAAATAACGTCTGTCTCTCTCACCACAGCACTTGTCTCCTTTTCTTGTTCGTTTGTGCTTGCCAAGAGGAAGGAGGAGAGATGGAGGCCAAGAAGTTGAGGGTGTGCGCCATTGCCGCCCTGTGCGTGCTCCTGCTCGTGCTGCCCGGGCAGGTGGCCGCCAAGTCCAAGTTCTGCGAGTGCTACGAGGACTGCTACCGTCAATGCAGGCACCACATCCTGCGATTCGCCTGCGTTCCGTTCTGCTCCAACAAGTGCAGCCCCAGCCAGGCCGCCGCGCCAGCGGTGCCCGCGACCGGTGCAGGGAGGCCTGTGCCAAAGTCAAAATCTGCGGCCAGTCGGATCCGTCCGGTAAGAAGACGATGGAACCATCTCATTCTCGCATTTCATTAGTTTGTTCCGCTTGTTTGCTTTATTTTCATGAACAGAGTTGGAACCAATCTTCTTCTTCTTCTTATGGTTTTGTGATTTGCAGAGGGCGAATGCAACCGTGGCTGCTTCTAGGAGTCTGGTCTTAATAAGAGGGCTGATCGTTCATATGATGTTGAATGGACGTGATTGTAGAAGCAAATCCATAAAAGTGGAGTGTGTCCACAACTGCAATAAGAAATGTAGCCATAATTAGAACTTTCAAGATTTGAAGAGTTTTCCATTCAGAAAAAATATTTGAACAGTTTGTCGATTGGTGCTGTTGGCACAGGCCCGGCCTTGACGACGTAATCGTCGAGTACTTTCCGACGATGCACGCGTACAAGACTAGCTCGAGTACTTTCCGAAATTGCCGAGTATTCGGTTGGAGAGGTAGACGTACACATAGACGTAGACGACAAGGTGCACGTACACACCAAGCAGACTAGCAGGCTGCTGAATCGATTTTCCCTTTGATACTAACACACGCACGTACGGAACTGCAAGCCGCCGGCTTGCCTGATACGAGCTTGTGTAGCATGCACACACGCAAACAGGAAAGAACACAGAGACGCCGAGTTGATGGCTAAAGGCCCGTGTCGAACCTTTGCTTTTCTTTCCATTGACCTAAGTTGAGATTACAGGGGAGCCACGTACAGTATACTAGATGATACCCCGCGCGTTGCTGCGGGAATTTGTAGTGTATAGGAGGAGGATTTATGGAGTGTGGAATAGTACCAATGAAAAGAAATAAAAATATAGGTTTATTTGAATGCTTGGAAGATATAAAAAGTTAGACAAATTGCTATATTGTAGAGTATCTCTACATTGGTGTAATAATTAGTGCATCGACAAAACAAAGAGAAGTAACATATTCCGATGATATTTTTCTCATAATAATTGAAGATAATATCATTTGTTGTATTTTTCTTGTGGGAAAATTCGTTGTCTATTAGAAGTGCATAGAAGCAAGACAGAGAGATTTCATACAAATTTCCAAGCCTCACATTGTTAATGTGCCCGAATAGGAATCAGCTTGCATTCCACCTTTATCTACTTACTGAGCGAAAGATAACCGAAGCTATACAATTCGTTAGTAGACACATATTGACTCCATTGTACTACATCTTATTTAACACCCTACCAGGAAACATAGAACAATTATATTGAAGGAAATTGAGAATATCCCCTGTCTGATCCTCTTAGCAAGGAAAACCTTTTAAGCTAGCATTGTTATTAGCAACATAAAAATCAATTAGTGATATATTCTAACTACTGAAAATATTGTTCGTTACTGAGAACTAAATTCAGTACTTCAATAAAACATTTGGTATGACACAATTCAATTAAAAACTTACATTTGTAAAGTAAAGATGTAGGTTTGAAAAGATAATATCAAAGTTTAAACCTTATAGAAGAATGTTTGATTGTAACTACACGTGCATGTTTGAAAACTGAGCACCTTCTAGCATAGGTGGAAAAAAATGATAACATCTATCGCCAGACCAGAAATAGTACAGTGTCCTGCTTGTCTTCACACTCTACATCCCAGAGAAGCACGTGCATGAGAAACATTCTCCACTGCCAAGCATTCAACTATAGAAACACTGGGACATGTAGCAGTGTGCAAATATAGAACATTCTCCACTGCCGAACATCAACTATAGAACATTCTCCACTGCCGAGCATTCTCCACTGCCGATCATTCAACTATAGAAACATGCTTGATAGAGGGAAGCATCACAAGGCTCCGAGCAGGCAGCAGTGTGCAGATCTCAGATTTTGCCAACTCAGATATTTCTATCTATCTTATTCTGAAAACAGAAACAATTAGAACTTAGTTTGCTTGCTGAAACGGTTAGAAATTAGAACCAACAGACGGTATAATGAGGTATGTTTTAAACATCCATCAGATGATCCGTAAAGTTAATTAATGTATAATTATCATGACGACATGCAACTCGCACTTTAAACTTACATGAAGTGAAACACAATTTTTTTCACTTACATGGATTGTGATGTCGAGGACATAGGGCTGGACACAGTAGAAGAACGGACTCTTCATACTACTCAGAATTTTGGTTGCAAGGTTTTCTGGCGAACCCAACCGAGGCTGCAGAGTGATATAGGAAATCAGATAGTATAAGTTGACAATAGTTCAGAAAGACCAAAACAGTAGCCATACATCGATAGGATGGCAAATAATACAAATATTCAGTCATCTATGACACATAGACAGAAAACATAACGAACATCCTGTAGGATAACCTCCCATTTAAGTGAAAAAATAGTGGAGATTAGGAATGGAGCCATGAAGGAATTAGGAAGAACCTGATACGGTGCGAGGATTGAAGCATGAGGAAACTGAAATCCAAAACACCCGAAGAAGAAAAAATAATAAATCAAGGTTAATTAGGGGATGCAATCAGGGATTAACATAAATAAAAGGGGTGAGTTACCGCTAATAAGTGGAATTCTGAAACCAGATCCGTCGGCACACCAAGTTGGGTTTCAGATTGCTCTGCTCCGGCACACCAAGTTCTGACAGAGACCCAATGAATCCTCAAGAGCAAAGGGCGTGAAGGCCTGGCTGTGGAGCAGCTCCATCGGTTGAGAAGATGAAGAGGGTGAAGGAAATCCATCAATCAGCGAGATCAGTCTACGCGGAGGAATAAACGGGCGATACTACCACATCTGCTGCGACCAGATCACGTGAAGGCTTTGGCCACGGGCGGTGCAGCCAGGAATGAGAAAGAGGGGGGGGGTAGATATAGAGGGGAGATGAGAAGAATCGGGGGATATTTATTCGTTCAGGGAAACGAACGAACCTTTGAGAGTTTGTTGATTAGATTAATACAAAGGGAGTAACAGTATAGGGTAAGACGAAAAGGTCAGGAAGATAACGGATCGGGAAACCATTTTTCCGATGAAACGTTGAACAAATTAATACGCTAAGCCTGCATGGCTGCATGTAAGGAAGCGCATGATGGTTTAATAACTGCTGATGTGGCTAGATTGATGATGTGGATAGTGTGCATGTTGAGAGAATAGGTAGAAGTGGGGAGCAACTTCTTAAGAATGTTAGATATAGAACCTATATTCTACTAGTAATGACCGACTCGGCTAAGGCTAAAGAGTCCGTACCGGACAAGCTACCTAATCGTGATTATGTTCAACAATCACCCTCTAAGCACGATGTCCTCACTTCACAGCTTGGACGCCGATCCTTCGCCGCATCTTCATGAACTTCTATCATTCCAAAGATCTGGTTAGGATATCTGCAAGCTGGTCATCGGTGCAGACGTAGTTGACATCGATCTTACTTTCTTCCACGCACTCCCGTAGGTAACGATATCCCGTATCGATGTCCTTGTATCGACCATGATGCACTGGATTCTTACACATAGAGATTGTAGACTTGTCGTCAACGTTGAGCACCACTCGTCCGGATCCTTACCTGTGAGGTCACCGAGTAGTCTTTCTAGGCACATGCCTTGACACACCACAGTTGCAACTGCAATATACTCTGCTTCACGGGATGATAATGCGACCACCTTATGCTTTTGTGATAGTCAAATCACTATGCTTCCTCCCAAGAAATATGCCATGCCCGAGGTACTTTTACGGTCGTCCACATCTCCTGCCATGTCACTATCACTATAGCCAAGTAACTTCACCATCTTCTTCTTCTCTCTCAAATAGACACAACCGAAGTTTGTTGTCCCTTATATTTTCCACAGCTGCCAAATGTTCTGTCGTGGGTGCTTCCATGAAGCGACCTACTATGCCAACGGAATAGGCCAAGTCCGGTCTTCTATTTGTGAGATACCATAACTTTCGGACCACACTTCTATACTCCGTTGCATCAACCGCGGGTGCTTCACTTTTCTTGCTTAGTATAAGACGAGACTTCATCGGAACATAAACTGGATTGCAATCTTTCATGCCACAACTTTTATGTACTTTCTTTGCATATGCCTCCTGGCATATTGTGATCCCCGGCTTTTGTTGTACCTCAATCCCAAGATAGTAACTCAAGAGCCCTAGATCAGCCATCTTGAATAGCTCCTTCATTTGTAGCTTGAAGTTTGCAATCACCTCTTCATCAGCTCCAGTTATCAGCAGATCATCAACATAGATACCCACCAAAAGACGATCCTTGCCTTCACCTCACTTGTACATAGCATGCTCTAGTGGGGCTTTCTCAAATCCAAGAGAAATCAATGTACGGTCAAGCTTAATCTTCCATGCCCGAGGAGCTTGTCATAACCCATACAACGCCTTGTGTAGCTTCAATACCTTGTGTTCCTCTCCTTCGTTGATGTGCCCCGGTGGTTGCTTCACATACGACTCCTCTTCTAACTCTCCGGTCAAAAACGCAGAGTTCACATCCATGTGATGCAACCGAGTAGTAGTCTCACCGAGTCCATCTTTGTAACTAGAGCGAACACTTCTTCAAAGTCCACATCTTGCTCTTGCACGAATCCTTTAGCTACGAGCCTTGCTTTGTACTTCATCAAGTACCCTTCGGCATCCTTCTTGACTTTGTACACCCACTTGAGCTATATGGCACTATGTCCGTTGGGAAGATCCGCGAGCTCCCATGTATCATTGTCTCGGGTCGACCTCAACTCTTCATCCGTAGCACAACGCCAACACTCCTCCATATTTGCAACTTCAAAAATTTCTGGTTCCTCCATGTGCGAACTTCGTTCACCTTTACTCTTCATCTTCACCGAATTTATTTGAAGCACTTCTTCTGAAGAAATATCCAACATGCATTCGTGTGCTATTGGAGATGACTCACTTGCTTCTGAACTTGCCAAAATTCCATATTCTGGCCCTCCAGGTGCTCCAAAATTAGATGCATGTCCACCAAATGAACCAACCAGAAAAATTGGAGAAGTTTCACGTGCATGCCCTTCTGGTCCTTCAGTCACGTGGCCTACTAAAGGTTGAGCCACGGCTGGTTCTGGCTGTTCCGGCCTGTGGCAAGGGCTCCGTGATGGAGAACCTAGTGCTAGGCTTCTCTCAGCCTTTGGGCTCCCACGCCAAGCTCCCTGGCTGCTCATGCAGCCACCAGGTCGAGCGCTGTCCGGTGTGTCCTGCTGCGCGCATCCGAACACCTCGGCCACTGCATCGGGCCAAGCGCTACTTGACGCGCTGCTGCTGCCGCCATCAGGCGTGCTCGCTTTGGCTGCATGCACTCGTGTACTGCGTGAACCTGGCGCGTCATCACTCGTGCCTTGGTCTCTTGGCACGTGCCCGCCTCTTGCGACGTCCGCACTTTTGGTTGCACCACTTGACACCGTGTACGCGTCATGTTGATCTGACCCGAGTGCATCTCGCCGCGGATCGTGGTCATCTGGCGCCACGTCTTCGCCTTCTTCTTGCGTGTCCACATCGTCACACAATGCGTCGTGGACTTCTGACGACACAACTTTGCATGTTTCTAGCGTGGCCACACCATCACACATTATGTCGTGGACTTCTGGCGCCACTTCTTTGCCGGCTTTTAGCGCGACCACATTGTCACGCCTTGTGTCGTGGACTTCTGGCACCACTTCTTCGTCTGGGTTTGCTGGCGTAATCACACTGTCATACCTTGGGTCATGGTCTTCTGGAGCCACAACTTCGCCTGGGTTTACTGACGCGGATGCACTCACCAGACCTGTCTCCAGCTGATCGTGATCATCTAGATCCTCTTCGTCCACTAGCTCGCACAACAGCATCATATCCCCTTCTTCTCCTTCCTTGGCCATGAGCGCCCGTTGCTTCGGTGCTTCCTCACAGTTAGCCTTGAAGTGACTGAGGAGGCCACATTTATGACACCTCACTTTTCTGATGTCAAACTTCCTCCCCGGTGGTGCCGGCGCATCCTCGTCGTCCGAGTCGGTGAAATTCTTTCTCGCCGAGCGCTGCTTCCCCTCCTTCTTGCTGCTACTCGTGGACCCGCCTTGCTTTTCTTTCGACAGGGCGATCCATTGCACCTTTGTCAGCATCAGGTGCTCACTCGCCTCCGCGTCGTCGAAACTGAGACGAATTCTCTCGTAGTGGGCTTTGAACCTTCCGACGAGATCCTCAACCGTGAGAGTCTTCAGGCCGAGACATTGCTCGATCGACGTGACGATCTAAATGTAGCATGCCGGCATGGCGCGCAAAAATCGTCGGACGATCGCAACTTCTTCTAGGGTTGAACTGTTCGACCGTCTCACTTTCATCCATCTTTAGGCACTCGTAGCTTCTCATCAGGGACTAAAGGTGTGCTTCCTTGACATAGTCATGACCCTGGTGCAGGATCTTGATGGTCTCCGCCTCCTTCGCCGAGTTCTTTCCAACAAGGTGTTGCAGCACATCCTTTGGCATGGCGGAGTAGATCACCGTTAACGCCTGACGATCCTTCCGGTACTTCGTTGCGCCTTTCGCGTACTCGGAGCCGCCGGGGTCGACGGCTTTCCAGTACTCAGCTCCCTCCATCATGACCTTCATGTTCATCGCCCATAGTGCATAGTCCTCTCGATCCAGACGGGGGAATTGCGACACCTCCACCATCAGCATCGGCGCTCCCGCTGCTGCCATTGTCACGATCTCCTTGCATGTATTCGACATGATCCTTCGAGTGCTTTCCGAAGATCACACCAATACACCAAAGCTCTGATACCAATTGTTGGCACAGGCCTGGCCTTGACGACATAATCGTGGAGTACTTTCTGACGATGCACGCGTACAAGACTAGCTCGAGTACTTTTTTTTGCATCAAACTCAGGAACTTTATTAACTTAGAATCATAGTGTTACAATCCGCCCGCAGGCAAGAGATTAAAAAAACAGGGCTTACATCAAGCCAACTCTCAGTGCCATCCAGTGTGCTAGCTAAGCGGGCACACTGATGCGCCGACACATTACCTTCCCTGCTGACATGCGTGATAGATAAAGAAGCAAAAGTAGCACCAATTTCCTCCAGTTCACTCAAGATAGGCGCTGCAACTGATCTGGTGTTGCCGCGCGAATGCCATAGATCAACTAGCTCCAAGCAGTCAATCTCCATGATCACATGTGAAAAACCCCGGAGTTGCGCAAAGATCATGCCATCCCGAAGAGCAAGCAACTCCGCTATGAAGGGGTCCGATATGCCAAACAGAGGTTTGCACCAGGCACCAAGGAACGCGATGTATGATATAGCTACACCTCCTGCTCCCCCCTCATTTCATCAGCATTAATAGCATCGTCCGTGTTGATAGTAACCCAGCCCGCCTCAGGTGGTCTCCAGCACTGACCCGCCCTCGTTTTCCTACTCAAAGGAGGAAGTTCCAGCATCGCCAAAGTCTCATGAACCCACTTCAACGCTTGTACAGGGTTGTACCCTTCGCGATCATGAGTCCAGTTGTTCCGTGACGTCCATATGCTATGCGTGATAGTGATTATCTTGCATCTGTCCTCATCCAAGAACATAGGATCGATCAGAATGTCCCGCGCCCACGTATCATGGTGCAAACGTGGGAGAGAGAGCTGAAATCTATCCCTCGCAGCCATCCAAAACGCCTTTGCATGGGAACAATGGATTAGTGCATGTAACATGTCTTCGTCCATCGCTTTGCAAACATCACATAAACTCAACTGCTTGATATGACGATAGCGCAAAGTAGTCGAGTCAGGTAAATCCCTCGGAGAACTCTCCACCAGAATACCCGTACTTTGGGAAATACTCGCAGTCGCCAAAGAACAGTCCACAACTGTTTGTTAGCTGATGATGTTTCTGTAGTCGCCCCTTCCTCTCGAGAGCCAAGCTCGTTGCGAGTCACAAGAGAACGATACGCTGATTTTACAGTGTAGATGCCCGACTTCTCCAAAGACCAGGCTAGAGTATCTTCGCCACCCGCCGGATTCAGTGGTATGTTAAGAATGGCTACCGCATCCGGGTGCAAGAAATTTTGACGGACAATCTGTTCATTCCAATTTCCTGAATAATCATCAATGAGATCCGAAACCCTATTGAGCGGCATGGTGCCAATGCGCCCCTAGGTTTCAGTGTGGTCGTGTTCGGAATCCAGTTGTCATTCCAAGTTGAGATGGTTGAGGCATCACCAACTCGACGAATGAGACCAACCTGTAATGCCTCTCGTCCTGCCACGATTGCCTTCCAGGTTGCCGATGCTTTGGCCAGAACCGTTGCATTGAGAAAGTCTGTATGTAGCAAAGCTTAATGGGAAAGGAAGGGGTAAACTGGTGTGGTTGCAACAGCGACTAAGCATATATGGTGGCTAACATACGCAAATGAGAGCGGGAAGAGAAACAATGGAACGGTCATGAAGCTAGTAATGATCAAGAGGTGATCCTGAACTCCTACTTACGTCAAACATAACCCCAAAACCGTGTTCACTTCCCGGACACCGCCGAAAAGAGACCATCACGGCTACACACACGGTTGATGCGTTTTAATCCGTATCTTGTGTCAAGTTATCTACAACCAGACATTGACAAATTGCCATCTGCCACATAACCGCGGGCACGGCTCTCGAAAGTTTATACCCTGCAGGGGTGTCCCAACTTAGCCCATCACAAGCTCTCATGGTCAACGAAGGATATTCCTTCTCCCAGGAAGACCCGATCAGTCTCGGAATCCCGGTTTACAAGTCATTTCGACAATGGTAAAACAAGACCAGCAAAGCCGCCCGATGTGCCGACAAATCCTGATAGGAGCTGCACATATCTCGTTCTCAGGGCACACCGGATGAGCAAGACGTCGGGTTGGCATAGACCCTGGTTGCCCAGGGGGCGCCGGACATCGCTCGGTTTGGACCAGCACTTAGAGAAGCACTGGCCCTGCGAGGCTAAAATAAAGATGACCCTCGGGTTGGCCGACCCAAGGGAAAGGTATAGGTAGTGGTGAGGCAAATGGTAAAACCAAGGTTGTTCCTTGCTGGAGGAGTTTTTTTCAAAGCGAACTGTCAAGGGGGTCCCATAAATCACCCAACCGTGTAAGGAACGCAAAATCCTAGAACATAACACCGGTATGACGGAAACTAGGGCGGCAAGAGTGGAACAAAACACCAGGCATAAGGCCGACCCTTCCACCCTTTACCAAGTATATGGATGCATTAATTAAATAAGAGATATTGTGATATCCCAACATAATCCTGTCCACCATGGAGCAATCTTCAGCTTCATCTGCAACTAACAACGCTATAAGAGCGGCTGAGCAAAGTGGTAACATAGCCAAACAACGGTTTGCTAGGAAGGGTGAAAAAAGGTTAGAGGCTGACATGGCAATTTGGGAGGCTTAAAGAACAAGTGATAGGTAGCGCAGCAAAGCGATAGAACGAAGCAACTAGCATAGCAATGATAGTAGTGAGATCCAGGGTAGCGGTCATCTTTCCTGAGATCCCACAAGGAGGAAGAACGAGTCCATGAAGAAGACAAACGAACGTAGTCGAACAAATCCTCACAACTCCGGAACGGAACCGAAGCTAACGAGAGAAGCAAACCGGAAAGAAGCAAACAACATGGTAAACACACAAGCATAATCATGGCATGATGCACAAACAAGTATGATGCATGTCCGATTTAATGAGGCATGGCATGGCAAAGTGCAACAAACAATACTACAAGTTAAGTGGAGCTCAATATACAACGAGTTGCATATTGACAAACCACCACATTGACATATTTGGTTTAATCTCGTTTAGGCTACCCAACAATATTAAAGGTTGTAACATGGCAAGAGGTGAAACATAAGTAAGCTAACTATTTAGGCAACTTTAAATGAGGCCGGAAACAACAAACAACAATTCCGAAAAATCGTCACATGCAATTTAGGAATTTGCTACTGTTCTTCCTAAAACCTTATTTTATCATTGTTAAACATGAAAATAAAGTGCACCATGTTAAACTAGGCATTTATCCACCCCATTTACATATAAAGTTTATTTAAAACCGAGCTACGGTTATTTAGTTATGAAATAAATCATTTTAACATGGCATTTGAGCCAATTTAAACAAACAACATTTTAAACATTTCGAACATGGTTGAAAGTGGCATATTATTAATCTACACAAAATTCTAAGCATTTTTCATGTTTAAATTATTTACATAAGATGCATGGTTTGTGAGTAATTAAACGCATGAACTAGGAGGGTTTTTCTGCAAATCTGTAAAACCTGGACTTAATCAAATTAGACATTCTCACATTATTCTCTAAGTACATAGTGTACTGACCTTGGGACAAAATATTCAACGATCAAGGTTATGCTTATATTTTAATGCCCTGTTTCATAACAAATTATTTTCTAAGTACTCTAAAAATATTAGGTCTACTCTAAAAATATTTTCTAATTACTCTAGGAAGTTGGCGTCGGCGTCAGAACGCGTCTACGGCGGCGACGGGGGGCAGGTTTCGGGAGTTACCTCGAAGGTGGCGTCGAGGTCGTAGGGGGCGTCGGGCGTCGGCGTGAAGGTGGCGTCGGGGGCGTCGGCGTCGGGGGCGTCGGCGTGAGCTCACGTCGGCGGCAGATGGCGTCGGTGGCGTAGGGGGCGTCGGCGTCGGGGGCGTCGGCTAGAAGGTGGCGTCAAGGGCGTCGGCTACAAGGTGGCGTCGAGGGCGTCGGCTAGAAGTTGGCGTCGGGGGCGTAGGGGGCGTCGGCGTCGGGGGCGTAGGGGGCGTCGGCGTGAAGGCGCGTCGGCGGCAGATGGCGTGGGGGCGTTGGTGGCGGCGTCAGCCGCAGATGGCGTCGGGGGCGGCGGGCGCAGGCAGCTAGGGTTAGGCGGCGACTAGTGGCGATCGTGGAGGCGGCGTGGACTCGCGATCGTGGACGCGGCGTGGCTTTGACCCCCGATCGAGGCAGGGTCCACTAGGGCTTTGACCTCCTCGGATCGGCTGGAGTCGGCTACAGCCGGGACACCTTCGAGGGCCACTCCCTCCCCGCCACGTCAGCAATAGGTGGGGCCAGTAGGGGGTTAGATCCGGCTATTAACTATGCGGGTGGGTTAGGGTGGGGCCGCGCGCGCCATGCATTTTTCCTATAATTTTGTAAATTCGTGTAATTATTCTTATAAAGTATTTTCGTCATGCAAACTTACATGAAAACAAAAAGCATTTGCCATAGTCACGTACCCCCAGTGCAAACATGCTCTTTAACGGTCTACCGGAGGAGGGTTCCCGACTATTTTTTATTTTTGACTCCGCCAAACGGCACGAAACTTTTTCCGCTCTTTGGCATCACCCTCGACAGCACCCACTTCAGTTTGCATATTTTTCCGACGCTCGACGCGTTTCCTAGGATTTTCCCCGTGAAAATGCCGTAAAACAATGGCCGGACGTGACGCAACGTTCGTTTTGTGTCCGTTTTCGTTCCAACCTTGCGTGGGGCCCTACGTAGGCCGTGCCCGCATGTCCGACCAATTTGGTGCAATTGCATGCATGCGATCACGTACACCCAAAGGCAACCAGGCTCTTTACTTGGCTTCTGGGAGGGGGTTCCGACTACTTTTTTTGACTTCGCCAAACGGCACCAAACTTTTTCCGCATGATGGCATCACCCTCGACAGCACCCACGCCAGTTTGCATATTTTTCCGACGCTCGACGCGTTTCCTAGGATTTTCCCCGTGAAAATGTCGTAAAACAATGGCCGGATGTGACGCAACGTTCGTTTTGTGTCCGTTTTCGTTCCAACCTTGCGTGGGGCCCTATGTTGGTCGTGCCCGCACGTCCGACCAATTTGGTGCAATTGCATGCATGCGATCACGTACACCCAAAGGCAACGGGCTCTTTTACGATCCACGGGGGGGTTCCCGACTACTCTTTTTTTTTTACTCCGCCAAACGGCACCAAACTTTTTCCGCTCTTTGGCATCACCCTCGACAGCACCCACGCCAGTTTGCATATTTTTCCGACGCTCGACGCGTTTCCTAGGATTTTCCCCGTGAAAATGCCGAAAACAATGGCGGACGTGACGCAACGCTCGCTTTGTGTCCGTTTTGTTCCAACCTTGCGTGGGGCCCTCGTGAGGCCGTGCCCGCACGTCCGACCAATTTGGTGCAATTGCACATGCGATCACGTACACCCGGTGCAACCAGCTCTTTTACTTGCAACGGAGGGGGTTCCCGACTACTTTTTTTTACTCCGCCAAACGGCACCAAACTTTTTCCGCTCTTTGGCATCACCCTCGGCAGCACCCACGCCAGTTTGCATATTTTTCCGACGCTCGACGCGTTTCCTAGGATTTTCCCCGTGAAAATGCCGTAAAACAATGGCCGGACGTGACGCAACGTTCGTTTTGTGTCCGTTTTCGTTCCAACCTTGCGTGGGGCCCTACGTAGGCCGTGCCCGCACGTCCGACCAATTTGGTGCAATTGCATGCATGCGATCACGTACACCCAGTGCAACCAGGCTCTTTTACGGTCTACCGGAGGGGGGTTCCCGACTACTCTTTTTTTTACTCCGCCAAACGGCACCAAACTTTTTCCGCTCTTTGGCATCACCCTCGACAGCACCCACGCCAGCTTGCATATTTTTCAGACGCTCGACGCGTTTCCTAGGATTTTCCCCGTGAAAATGCCGTAAAACAATGGCCGGACGTGACGCAACGTTCGTTTTGTGTCCGTTTTCGTTCCAACCTTGCGTGGGGCCCTATGTAGGCCGTGCCCGCATGTCCGGACAATTTGGTGCAATTGCATGCATGCGATCACGTACACCCAGTGCAACCAGGCTCTTTTACGGTCTACCGGAGGGGGGTTCCCGACTACTCTTTTTTTTTGGCTCCGCCAAACGGCACCAAACTTTTTCCACATGATGGCATCACCCTCGACAGCACCCACGCCAGTTTGCATATTTTTCCGACGCTCGACGCGTTTCCTAGGATTTTCCCCGTGAAAATGCCGTAAAACAATGGCCGGACGTGACGCAACGTTCGTTTTGTGTCCGTTTTCGTTCCAACCTTGCGTGGGGCCCTATGTTGGCCGTGCCCGCACGTCCGACCAATTTGGTACAATTGCATGCATGCGATCACGTACACCCAGTGCAACCAGGCTCTTTTACGGTCTACCGGAGGGGGGTTCCCGACTACTCCTTTTTTTGACTCCGCCAAAAGGCATCAAACTTTTTCCGCATGATGGCATCAACCTCGATAGCACCCACGCCAGTTTGCATATTTTTCCGACACTCGACGCGTTTCCTAGGATTTTCCCCGTGAAAATGCCGTAAAATAATGGCCGGACGTGACACAACGTTCGTTTTGTGTCCGTTTTTGTTCCAACCTTGCGTGGGGCCCTATGTTGGCCGTGCCCGCACGTCCGACCAATTTGGTGCAATTGCATGCATGCGATCACGTACACCCAGTGCAACCAGGCTCGTTTACGGTCTACCGGAGGGGGGTTCCCGACTACTCCTTTTTTTGACTCCGCCAAAAGGCACCAAACTTTTTCCGCATGATGGCATCACCCTCGACAGCACCCACGCTAGTTTGCATATTTTTCCGACGCTCGACGCGTTTCCTAGGATTTTCCCGTGAAAATGCCAGTAAAACAATGGCGGACGTGGACGCAACGCTCGCTTTGTGTCGTTTTGCTCCATTCTTGTGTGGGGCCCTCGAGGCCGTGCCCGCATGTCCGACCAATTTGGTGCAATTGCATGCATGCGATCACGTACACCCAGTGCAACCAGGCTCTTTTATGGTCTACCGGAGGGGGGTTCCCGACTACTCTTTTTTTTTGACTCCGCCAAACGGCACCAAACTATTTCCGCTCTTTGGCATCACCCTCGACAGCACCCATGCCAGTTTGCATATTTTTCCGACGCTCGACGCGTTTCCTAGGATTTTCCCCGTGAAAATGCCGTAAAACAATGGCCGGACGTGACGCAACGTTCGTTTTGTATCCGTTTTCGTTCCAACCTTGCCTGGGGCCCTACGTAGGCCGTGCCCGCACATCCGACCAATTTGGTGCAATTGCATGCATGCGATCACGTACACCCAGTGCAACCAGGCTCTTTTACGGTCTACCGGAGGGGGGTTCCCGACTACTCTTTTTTTTTACTCTGCCAAACGGCACCAAACGTTTTCTGCTCTTTGGCATCACCCTCGACAGCACCCACGCCAGTTTGCATATTTTTCCGACGCTCGACGCGTTTCCTAGGATTTTCCCCGTGAAAAAGCCGTAAAATAATGGCCGGACGTGACGCAACGTTCGTTTTGTGTTCGTTTTTGTTCCAACCTTGCGTGGGGCCCTACGTAGGCCGTGCCCGCACGTCCGACCAATTTGGTGCAATTGCATGCATGCGATCACGTACACCCAGTGCAACCAGGCTCTTTTACGGTCTACCGGATGGGGGTTCCCGACTACTCTTTTTTTGACTCCGCCAAACTGGCACGAAATTTTTTACGCTCTTTGGCATCACCCTCGACAGCACCCACGCCAGTTTGCATATTTTTCCGACACTCGACGCATTTCCTAGGATTTTCCCCGTGAAAATGCCGTAAAACAATGGCCGGACGTGACGCAACGTTCGTTTTGTGTTCGTTTTCGTTCCAACCTTGCATGGGGCCCTATGTTGGCCGTGCCCGCACGTCCGACCAATTTGGTGCAATTGCATGCATGCGATCACGTACACCCAGTGCAACCAGGCTCTTTTACGGTCTACCGGAGGGGGGGTTCCTGACTACTCTTTTTTTTTTGACTCCGCCAAACGGCACCAAACTTTTTCCGCACGATGGCATCACCCTCGACAGCACCCACGCCAGTTTGCATATTTTTCTGACGCTCGGCGCGTTTCCTAGGATTTTCCCCGTGAAAATGCCGTAAAACAATGGCCGGACGTGACGCAACGTTCGTTTTGTGTCCGTTTTCATTCCAACCTTGCGTGGGGCCCTATGTAGGCTGTGCCCGCACGTCCGACAAATTTGGTGCAATTGCATGCATGCGATCACGTCCACCCAGTGCAACCAGGCTCTTTTACGGTCTACCGGAGGGGGGTTCCTGACTACTCTTTTTTTTTACTCCGCCAAACGGCACCAAACTTTTTCCGCTCGTTGGCATCACCCTCGACAGTACGCACGTACCCTTAGCTAGTGCAACGAGCAACGAACTTTCGTGCAATTGTCTGCAGTTTCAAAATTCTGTTTATTTTGTTTGCTGTCGTTTCATGATGATGATGCCATTGCATGTGTTATACTACCTGGGTTGACCGAAGTGCTGAAAAAACGCACCCGTTCGTGTTAATTGTCGCATGCCATGATTTTCCCGTGTTATTGTCTCATGCATGTTTTTCATATACACGCCGCAGATTACCTCGCATCCCAGCCAATAGCCAGCGCCTCCCTCGAATCCCGCCGCCACGGACCCACCGAATCCCACCTACCCCGGACCCCAACTAGCCAACCAGCGCCTCCTAGGATCCCGCCACCACGCACCGACCGGATCAGCCTCGCTCTGCACCCAGCGACTTTGACCCGCCCCGCCGCATCCTCCTCGATCTCCCCGCCCAATGCACGCCTCCAACACGCCCACACAAAAAATTTGCCCCGCGCGGGCGAGGGGAGGGTGGCGTGGGCCGTGGGAGGGGGCGAGTGTCGTCTTGCCACCATGGGCCGAACTGGGCCGGCCGGTGACAGCACAGAAAACGCCATATTTAGTCCCACCTCGGAAGCGGGTGGGCGCTTGGAGCGACTTAAATAGCTACTTCCGCCCCCCATCTTGAACTCCTCTAATCTAACTCCTCAATGCCCCGTTGGACCCCGTTTCTGGGCCCGTTAGTGGGCTCAATCTGCCGCGCGAGTCGCCTACGGGCTTGATTTGGGTAACTTCTCCTCTATGGGCTCAACATCGGTGGTTGGGTCCTTTCTTTTATGTTGCTTACATTTTTTGCCGGTATTTTATGTGTTTACTTCACCTTTTTACAATATCAATGGAAATATCCCATTAATAAAAAAAACTATATCAATAAGTGATACATTATACAACCATTCCATTACTCGTTAAAGCAACATAATTTCGTTCATATTTTCTTATGTGTTTACTTCACCTTTTTACAATATCAATGGAAATATCACATTAATAACAAAAACTATATCAATAAGTGATACATTCTACAACCATTCCATTACTCGTTAAAGCAACATAATTTCGTTCATATTTAGGATATTTTACATTCAAACGAAATTTTACATGAAAGATTAGGGCAGTGGAAAGATTAACACTAAAACAAATCTAACTACTCCTCCTCGCTACTCACAAGATCAACCACTACCGTCTGCCCACCGTCTTCAACGCCGTCTTCGCCGCCGTCTGAGTCATCGGAACTGCCCAAGTCTCCGAAAAATTCTTCCACGGTAGACGAATGTTGCGCTAGTGTATCGGTCGACTCCCTGATCGCCTGCCAGTATCCCGGCTCGTCTGCCGGGTCCCTCGGGTCAACAACATCCTCCGGCAACATCCAACCGGTCTCCGACGTGGAGTTCCGGATCGCGCGGATCAAACCCGGCGACTCCAACGGGTCGCCCTCCTCTTGCATCGCCGCTAGTTCGGCGGATGTGAAACTTCAGGCGGGCGGCGGAGCGCGGGGCGGCGGCGCGCCTGCGAAGCGCCGACCGCACGGGCCTGCACAACCGGGCGGGGCGCGAGGGCGCGTTTGGAGCGTCCGCGCGGATGCCCCGAGACTTGTAGAAGCTGACGACGGTGTCGAAGTCGCGGCCTACCCAAAAGTTGAGGCGACCTTCGGGGTTCCACGGACCGGGTTGTGCTGGCCCAGCGTGGCATAGTCGCCGCCGTCACGCGCCGCCGTGTGCTAGGCGACACGACGGCGAACGGGATGCCGTGCGGTAGATATCGACGGTTCAGGGCCCGCCGAGGCTAGAGAGCCACAGATCGCCAAGACGGCGCCGCGCCCACCCTCGTCCACCACCGCTGCCGCCGCCTCCGCCGCCGCCAACCGCCCGGCGACTGCTCCCTGCGCCTCCACTGCCGCCTCCCCAGCCGAACCAACGCCGGCCGAAGCATCCGCGTCCACGAGGCATCGCGCCGGAGAGAGCCGCCGCCCCGGAGATCGATCGGAGAACGCGGGGTCGGGGATCGAAGAAAGAGGAGAGGCGGAGTCGGGGGCGGTTCATGTGAGGAGCGCGCGGGTCGGGGGCGGATTTATGGGAGGAAGAGCGGGTCGGGGCAAGCGAGATGCGCTGGGGCGGGGCAAGCGGCAGGCCAATGGGCGGCTAACGCGAGGCGAGGCGGCAAAGCGGCGGGCGCAGCCGAGGCGGAAGCGAAGCGCCGCAGCCGAGGCGAAGCGGGCGGCCGACGCGAGGCGGAAGCGCGCGCAGCGAGCCGAGCCGGAAGAGGGAGCCGCAGCGCTGCAATCGGCAGCGGGGCCCGTAACCGCGCCATCCATGCATGCATGCATGCCTGTAAGCGCGTAATTAGCGTGGGGGACGTGGGCGTGCGGGGGTGGGCGCGCTGCCGTGGCGACCCGGCCGAAAAAAAAACAAAAGCGTATACATATACGTATACATTACTTGCGGGACAGCAGGAGGGCGGCCTCTTTTTCGATTTATGCCCATCATGCCCTCCGTTATGAAGGGGTATGGGACAATCTTAGCCGTCCTTGTGTTGAAGGGGGTCTACCGAAGCGGAAGTGAACTATATTTTGAAAGCTAGTCGAAGTAGAAATCCACACAATTCCTGGATGGTAGAACACTCGCAGCACGTCGGCACTGTTCGGAGCAGGAGATGATTGCTCCTGGGCGGGTATGGCAAAGTCTCTCCGGCGTATATCCGTCTGCCTGTCTTTCTACGGTTTACAAGAGTACGTCTGTCAACAAAATAAAAATACGTTGCACGCTTACTTACAAAAAATGCACCAAAAAACTGGGGGTGGGGATGGGTGGTCTTGCCCTTTTCTGAAGATCCAAGTAAACATATATGCAAGGGAGGAAGTGGTGAATGATGTCCTTGTAGTTTGTAACAATGCTGTAAAATCACCAAATACTGACGGAAAATGCATACATATATTTCTCTGTCACGCGCCTCATAGAGTAGACACGTACGTTCAAGAGGGAATCACGCATCCTTATAGAGCCATTAATTAACTACTATGTAGTCACCATTGCATTGGAGAACGGCGTTTTGGTGACCGAGCTTCATGGAGCCTTTTATTTTTGAAAAATTCAAAATTCAAACTTTCTGATTTCAAAAAAATCTGAAAAAAATTATGCAACTATACAAGGATGAAATGTATATGTGTGCAAAAATTTAGAATGAAATACCTTAAAATGCAACCTGTACAAAAAAGACAAATTTCTGGACTTTGAGGATGAATAGTATTATGTGTTAAAAAGCCCCAGATTTGTCTTTTTTGCACAGCCCTCATTTCAACGTATTTTGCCCTAAAAAATTACACACATGTGTGTTATGCCTTCATGTATATCTGTAATTTTTTCCAGAATTTTTTGAAATGTAAAATTATGAATTTCAATGAAATTTGAATTTTGAATTTGCAGGCTTCCATGGAGGCCGAGCTCCAAAGGCAATATCCGCCATTGCTGCATGTGTTTTATGAATGCATTATCGTCAGAGAGAGTACAAAAAAGAGCGACTTGTTATATACCAGTGCGAACGGTGCAGCACCGTTTTACTTTTTGCTAGACTTAAAATGACAGGACACGTCGCAGTCCAATTCCTAGTTTCATAAGGTGCCGAACCTTTGACCAGATATACGAAATTGGCACTTCTTACAATGACCGTCCAGCACGCCGGACCAAGAACTTTTAATACATTGCCACCGTCGTTCAAATTCCTAAGATACCCGAAGTAGCTCCTGTAGCGGTCTGCATTTTCAGAAAGGCAAACCTGCTCCTGTTCTGAGTGCGCCTGCATAACCAGAGAGTAGCTTGCCATCTTGGGGCCTGCCACTACAAAAAGGTCCAGCCAACCATTCCTAATATAATGTGGCGAAATTTAGTAATTTAGAAAATCAGAACCTTATCCACCTGAAAGAGCGGATCCTAAAGACAACCAACGGTTCCGATAACAACCACTAGAGCTAGTGTGGGTAGCAAATCCATTTCCTATATATATATATACATGTGTATGTGTGAATAATTAATGATGTTGGTTGTGAGACATTCGATGATATATATATATATACTAGCAAAAGAGCCCGTGCGTTGCAACGGGAGAAAAAATGTCACGACTAAACCGATAAGTATTCCCTCTCATTCCACGCCGCTTATTCTCTTACCTCTAAACATGTAAATCATAATTCCTTCAGAAATCTCATGGACACCAAGCATTGGCTAATGTTGTTTATTCACCTTGCAACTATTGTTCATATCAACAAATAATGGCAACTCTTTTGACAATAACATGTTCCCAGTCATCTTTTATTTATCAAAACCAACACGCAGCTTTTTGCGATCTTTGAATATTACCCTTCGTCGCATGTGAGTAATGGAGGCATATTACCCTTTTTGCTTTGGTTCCATGCATGCATGATCTTCGAATAGGAAAACAGACCATGATTTTCTCATGCACATCATACATGTTTGCTTCTTCGTTAAAAGGCAAAAAGCAGGTAGCATCTTGCCGGAATTATTAAACTCTGCACACTCATTTCATCATCTAACACTGACTGGTGTGTCATGTTAAAAATACTAATTTTGGCACCTTAAGCACTATACCATAAAATGCAGAGTATCATCAATCATGAAGTTTCAAGCTAGATGGTATTGTACTATTTATCAAATACTCCCTCCGTATCAAAATATAAGACCTTATTTGACACTACGACGTCAAAAAACATCTTTTACTTTGATACAGAGCGAGTACAATTTTGATCAAAAAGGAGAAGTATAAAAGGCAGAGCTAGGTTGGTTTTACTTACCTTCATGAGCTGTCAGGTTGGATGTTACGCTGCACTGACCATCCTCGGCAGCGACCCCAATGCAGATGTAGTTTTAGCTTCTTCACTAATGAAGACGCTAAACTGACAAACCTCGCCAGCGACACCAACGTAGATGCAATTTCTGCTTCTCCACTAATGAGGTCATCATCCTAATAATAGCCTGTTGACTTCCAGGAAGGCCTTGTTCAGAATATTATTAGGTGGTCTGCTGATTTCTTGCATCGTATATTAATTCTTTAAAGAAAGAAACAAAAATGCCCGGTGTTCTTGCCCTCCCATGCTTGAAGTTCAACCCACAAAGAAGCCACGCGACATACCCCTGAGGCCGCCAGCGTCTAATCAAATTTGGTTATAGTGGTTTAAGACATTGACAGTGTGCTAAGACGTGATAATACCCTATGTGAATCTGCATCATGAGTCATCAGAGTGGGCAAAACTTGTACGCTAGCAGTAGAAGATACCATTAAAACAACAGTGGGTAGTAGCATGGCAAGCATGGCTCAGTTGGTTGTAGCTTGTACGGCATGTTAGAATTTGTGTTTATCTCCTTGATGTAATCTCAACCGTATTCTATCTCTCTCCCGTAACCTGCTAGGATTTCTGTAAAACAGCCAACTTCTCTTACGACTTGGTTTCCTCTTCTTGTAAGCCACGACAGGGCTGTTCTGTTTCTCTCAATATAAACCAACGCGGCTCCTCATCGAGGAGTAGGAACGCTTCCAAATCTTTCATGGTAATCAGAGCATCCTCTTCCTTACTCATCTAGCCACAAAAATCAAACACCAAGTACATCAGCATCGCCCCCATGTCGTCGTCAACAGGTGTCGCCCTCAACCTCGGCGCGCCCCCGTCTGAGAAACTTGCGAGAGGCAACTTTATCCTCTGGAAAACGCAAGTGCTCCCAGCCCTGCGAGGTGCGCAGGTGACGGGGCTCTTGGACAACTCCGATGCTGCTCCTCCCAAGATGGTGGAGATCACCAAGGCGGATAAAACTTCGGCCATGGAGCCGAACCCGCTGTACGGGCCATGGATTGCCAAAGATCAGCAGGTCCTCTCATACTTACTCAATTCTATGACTCCAGAAATTCTTGGACAGGTCGTCGGGAAGGACTCTACCTTCGAGCTATGGACGACGGTGATGAATCTCTTCGCCTCTCAGTCACAATCCAGAATCACAAACCTGAGAATCGCGATCACCACAACCAAGAAGGGCTCCATGTCAAGCTCTGCCTTCATGGTGAAGATGAAAAACCTTGCAGATGAACTAGCTGCTGCTGGCCGTCCGGTGTCAGATCCGGAGATGGTTGATTATATTCTTGCAGGACTAGACCGTGACTATGATCCTGTGGTTGCGGCGGTCGGTGCTGTCAAAAACTTGATCACGGCGGACGATCTCTTCACCCAAATCTCCGCTTTCGATCAGAGGATGGAGATGTTGGGCGATTCATCTTCAGGCACTTTCCATACTTCTGCAAACGCGGCTTACAGAGGCCGTGGACAAGCTCGTGGAAGATCCTATCGCGGGCGAGGAGGAAGGGGGCGCGGCCGTGGTGATCGCCAGCCCCCTCCTGCTGGTGGAGGCGGTGCCTACAGAGGATGTCCTCGACAGCAACCACAACAGCAGCAAGGGTGTGATCAGCAACAACAACATGATTACCCTGAGTGTCAGATTTGCCTTAAGCACCATCCAGGGGGTGCACGCACATGTTGGTGGCGCTATGAAGAGAATAATCAGGAGGAAAAGGGGGCACATGCTGTCTCCTATGGTGTGGATACCAATTGGTATGCCGACAGCGGAGCTACAAACCACATCACTGGGGAACTTGACAAATTGACGATGCGAGAGAGGTACAATGGTGGTGACCAAATTCACACGGCGAGTGGTTCTGGTATGGAAATTTTACATATTGGTAGTTCAATTGTTAAAAACCCCGTAAAAACTTTGCACTTGAAAAATATCTTACATGTTCCTGAAACATCCAAAAACCTTGTTTCCGTTCATCGATTCACTCTTGACAACAATGTTCTTATTGAGTTTTATCCTTATTTTTTCTTGGTAAAGGACCTAGCCACGAAGAGAATCATTCTTAGAGGACGGTGCGTGGGAGGTCTCTATCCACTCATATCATCATCATCATCGTCATCATGGTCAAATAAACAAGCTTATGTCGTCACTAAGCCGTCTTCAGCAAAGTGGCATAGTCGTTTGGGTCATCCATCTTCAGTTATTGTTAGATATGTTCTTAGCAAAAATAAACTCTCATATGAGTCTAGTATTGAGTCAGTCTGTGATCCGTGTCAACAGGCCAAAAGTCATCAGCTACCTTATCCTATTTCTACTAGTGTATCTACCGCTCCATTGCAACTTATTTTTTCAGATGTATGGGGGCCAGCCCCTACTTCGGTTGGTAGATTTTCCTATTATGTAAGCTTCATTGATGATTATAGTAAATTTACTTGGATTTACTTATTGAAGAAGCGATCTGATGTCTTCCAAGTTTTCATCAACTTTCAAAATCTTGTTGAACGTAAACTAAACTCTAAGATCATTGCTATGCAAACTGACTAGGGTGGTGAGTATGAGAAGCTAAATTCTTTTTTTCAAAAACTTGGTATTTCGCATCATGTCTCTTGTCCTCATGCTCACCAACAAAACGGATCGGCTGAAAGAAAGCACCGTCATATTGTTGATGTAGGACTCGCATTACTAGCAAATGCATCCATGCCACTCAAATTCTGGGATGAAGCTTTTTTAACTGCTACATATCTTATCAACTTGCTCCCAAGCAAAGTTATCAAACTTGAAACTCCCATCACACGGCTTCTTGGTGTCACACCTGATTACACATCTCTCCGTATCTTTGGTTGCGCATGTTGGCCAAATCTTCGACCCTATAACACACGCAAACTTGCTTTCCGTTCAAAAAAATGTGTTTTCTTAGGCTATAGCCCTATGCACAAGGGGGTTAAATGTCTAGATGTTCCCACTGGTAGGGTTTATATATCTAGAGACGTTGTCTTCGATGAATCCGTGTTTCCCTTTGCATCTCTTCATCCAAATGCCGGTGCTCTTCTTCGAAAGGAAATTCTCCTTCTTCCATCACATCTTCGAAATTTTAATCACGGGGGAGACAATTGTACTGACCAATATGATGATAATCCTGCCAGTCCCTCTACTCTTATGCCTGTGCAGGTTCCTGAAGAAAACGGCGTTCAAAACGGTCCAAACCATGAAAATTTAGCTCAAGATGATGTGTTATTTCATGCTCCAGAAGAAGACGAACCTGGCGCCGATCCCGGTAATGATTTGGCGGCGCCTGGTACTCCTGCACGCTGGCAGGCCTCGGATCGGGCGCGCACATCCTTTTTGGATCGCGTCCCAGGCGGCCCAGATTCCTGGGAGGGCCAACCCCGTGCTGACGCGTCTCCCGACAGCGGGACCAGCGGGACCAGCCGCGCGGGTGGCTCCTCCTCGCGTCCCGCGCGCATGCACTCTGGCGGATCTTCTGCGCCCGCAAGTCCTGCAGCTAGTCGGGCGTCCAGTGGCAGGGGGGCCACACCGAGGTCCACTGGATCTTCTGCGCACGCATCAGATGGATCTGCTGCACCAGCAGATTTAGCAGCAGCAAGCGGATCTTCTGCAGCAGCAAGTGGATCTTCTGCGCCAATGCTCCCTGTACACATGCAACAAGAAGCTCCCTTGCGAATTATGACCAGATTACAAAAAGGTATACGTAATCCAAAAATACGTACTGATGGTACTATACCGTATGGCATGCTATGTATTTCAGGGGAACCAACAACATTAACTGATGCACTTGGTGACCCTAAGTGGAAGAAAGCAATGGATGAGGAGTATTCTGCACTTATGAGAAACAAAACTTGGCGTCTTGTGCCTGACCAAAAAGGTAAAAATATTATTGATTGCAAGTGGGTGTACAGAATCAAAAAGAAAGCAGATGGCTCCATTGACAGGTATAAGGCACGTCTAGTTGCAAAGGGCTTTAAACAACGTTATGGTTTAGACTATGAGGATACCTTCAGTCCCGTTGTAAAAACTGCAACTATAAGACTTGTGTTAGCCATTGCTGTGTCCAGGGGATGGAGTCTAAGACAGCTAGATGTACAGAACGCGTTTTTACATGGTGTTCTGGAAGAGGAGGTGTTCATGAGGCAGCCACCAGGATATGAGAATAAGAAAATGCCACAGTATGTCTGCAAGCTTGACAAAGCACTCTATGGTTTGAAACAAGCACCTAGAGCATGGTACTCCAGGTTGAGCTCACAGTTGAAGTATCTTGGCTTTATTGCTTCCAAAGCTGACACATCTCTGTTCATTTATAACAAGGGAAAAATAGTCATCTTTGTGCTCATATATGTGGATGATATCATAGTTGCAAGTTCATCACAAAATGCTACTAATGCTCTTCTACATGATTTGAGCTCAGAATTTGCTTTGAAAGATCTGGGTGATTTGCATTTTTTCTTAGGCATTGAAGTTAAGAAGACTCAAGATGGCATAGTACTCAATCAAGAGAAATATGTTACTGAACTTCTATCTCGCATGGGGATGAAAAACTGCAAGCCTGCACCTACACCTTTGTCCTCCTCAGAGAAACTTTCAGCATATGAAGGAGAGCCACTTCAGGATGGAGATAGCACAAGGTATAGAAGCACTGTTGGAGCATTGCAGTACTTGACTCTTACTCGTCCGGATATCTCTTTTGCTGTTAATAAGGTTTGTCAATATCTGCATGCACCTACTACTGCACATTGGACAGCTGTCAAGAGAATTGTAAGGTATGTTAAACATACTATGGGAACAGGACTGCATTTCAGACGCTCCAATTCCACTCTTGTGAGTGCATTCTCCGATGCTGATTGGGCAGGTTGCAATGATGACAGAAAATCAACTGGAGGCTTTGCAGTATTTTTTGGCCCTAATCTTATTTCTTGGAGTGCCAGGAAACATGCTACTGTATCAAGGTCTAGTACAGAGGCTGAGTATAAATCCTTGGCTAATGCCACTGCAGAAATTATTTGGATTGAGTCACTACTAGAAGAATTGGGAGTTAAGCAGAATCGCATCTCATGCTTGTGGTGTGATAATTTGGGAGCAACATATTTGTCAGCAAATCCAGTGTTTCATGCAAGAACCAAGCATATAGAGATTGACTTTCACTTTGTACGTGAAAGGGTTGCAGCAAAGAAACTTGAGATACGCTTCATTCCTTCCAAAGATCAAGTGGCGGATGGATTTACTAAGGCATTACCAGCAAAACCATTTGAAGAGTTCAAGAGGAATCTAAACGTAGGATAGTTGAGATTAAGGGAGGGTGTTAGAATTTGTGTTTATCTCCTTGATGTAATCTCAACCGTATTCTATCTCTCTCCCGTAACCTGCTAGGATTTCTGTAAAACGGCCAACTTCTCTTCCGACTTGGTTTCCTCTTCTTGTAAGCCACGACAGGGCTGTTCTGTCTCTCTCAATATAAACCAACGCGGCTCCTCATCGAGGAGTAGGAACGCTTCCAAATCTTTCACGGCAAATATTTGTTTTCTCCATAATTGCATCCATTATTTGAATGCCCCCATATCGACATTAAAGCAACTTGATTGGTTCCAATGTAATTCCTTCTTATGAAGACTGAATTGCATATCAAAGTTCAAGATATATTGTATAGTGATAACTGACAGAACAAGCCACTTGCTATTAGCAGGGAACAATTGGATGGATACGTACTGCAGATGAGACAGTCACAGTATCGTGGCGACTGCCATGTTCTCCTCGCCCTCCTCTCCCCCCTGCTCTGTTAAAAAGCAGAAGTGTTTGATTTTGATTAGATAACAGAAGCTTACTCCTAAATAAATTGGTAGCAGAAGAGAAAGTCGAAACTGAAACTGGCAAACTACAGCGGTTGCTCTCCTTCGATGAAACCCACATGACGGCTCACCAAATACCCTAGGGACCTCCGGTTGGAAGTAGGTGTGCATCTCCAGACGCAAATGACCCTCTAGATCCCTTGAAGTAGTCCGATCCGTCCGGATGGGTGGCATGGAGGGGTCGTCGCGGATGCGCCACTGTGGTGTCCCGAAGGAATTTATCGCGAAGCTTTTACCGCACACGGCCTCCTCGCCGCCACCTGCACTCTGCCGGCCTGCGCCCCACCTTGTTCTTCGCCACGCCGCCTGCTCCACATGCCCACCATCCCGCCCCATCTCCATCAATCATGGCCGAGTGGTGGCCGAGCCCACTTGCGCCTCCACCACCCCCAATGGTTCCCCTTCCTCTCGATCTGAACCAAGGCGGAGAAGGGGGCATTCGTGTGGGGAGGGGAGAGGAACGAGAGATGGGCGACAGGAGAGAGACGGGCGCTGCAGGGAAAAAAACGAAGCGTTTTTTCATCTCCGTTTGGCCCCTTAAATAAAGGATTGCGGGTTAATTCCAAAAAAGGATAGGGACCTTTGTGTAAAAACGCTGTGACGGTGAACCCGGAGACCCAATGCGTGCTTTATTATTAGGGATATATATATATATATATATATATATATATATATATATATATATATATATATATATATATATATATATATATATATATATATATATATATATATATATATATATATATATATATATATATATATATGTTCTACGATGAGAAAATCTATTTATATATATGCATAATATGTACAATTTGTAGTATCGTAAAATACCAGCAAACAAAAAAGAATTAAATGAAAAACACAAAATTAATGGAAAATAAAAAATAAAACCAAAACCCCCCAAAAATAAAACCGGTACTAAAGCTCTACCAACACCCGGCCCTGGCTCGTGCCACGTGGTGGCCCTTTAGTCATAGCTCGAATTAACCGGTACTAAAGGGGGGGAGGGAGGCTTTAGTCTCCACTTTTAGTGCTTGGGTTGTAGAATCCCAAGACTAATGCCCTTATTTAACCGGCGCTAAAGCCTGGTTCTGCACTAGTGTATACAGCATATTTGGGCTAATTTGTGGGGAAGGGGGTGGGGGTAGGGGAAAAGGTTATATTCGAGGAACTAAAGGTGTTATAGGTCATGCTAGTAATGCTTAATCCCCTAAACAAAACATTTCCCCTCGAATATCTCTTTCAGGGATCTGCTAAAGATACTAGATATCCTACTGTGTCAAACTGAATTCAATCTTCTATCAACATCAACATATATGCAGCTTCATGGGAGTTATATAGTTTTTAACTGATCTGGTAGACGATGCTCAATCTCGTAAACAAAAACATTTCCCCTGAAATAGCTTTTTGGAGGTCTGCTACACATGCCCTTAGTGTGTCAAACTACCGATTCAGTTTCCTATTAACATGAACATATGCAGCTTCATAAGGCTAGTGAAATCAGAGATGAGTAACATGCTGAGTTACAAAAGAACGACGACCAAACATTCTAAACAGTTTACGAACCATATTCAAAACATTCAGCCGTGCATCAAGGGCGAACGCCCGCGCTAGCCACGTCATCACAGACGTACAGTTCGTTGCGACCAATCGGGAGATAGCTTTGGGCTGGCCAATCGCGTGTGGTTGTGGTTGGCGTGAACGCGTGCGCGACCGACCGAGCCGCCATTCCCCATCCCTCGATTCCTCTCCCTCCCCTCGTCTCCGTCGTCGCCGCCACAGGCGACCTCCCCACAGCAGCTGCCGCCACCGGCGACCTCCCCCACGGGTGATGCTCCCACCCCTTCTATCCTTCCTTTACCTTCCCTCACCATCGACGACCTCCTCCCCTCCCCCCTGCCCCAAATTGAGCAGCAGGCCCGGATCCAACGCAGGCTCAGATCCGGCACGCCCACAACCCTGGTTCGTCTTGAGGACACCATGGACAAGATGCTCTGGCCCTAGTGATGCAGCCATGGACAAGGTGCCCTCCCCTTCTCTTCTGTGTCTATGTGTGTCTGTTGGATTCGATTCGATTTGGAGGTCAGGACAAGAATAATGAATTAAATGCACACTACCTGTTTGATGAAATGCAGGTTGTTGTGGCCATGCCTAAAATAGCCACTGGATTAGATTGTTATTTTAACTAATCCCTCTTCAGCCTCTCAGTCATGTTCAAGTATGAATATTATTTCCCCTATGTGTTACAACAGGTCATGGCATAATCTAATTAATGGTATTGTGGCAGGACTCATGTGGTCGTCGATTACAAGGGTGTCTCAGGGGGTTAAAGAAGTTGTGTTCTTACAGATTTGAGCTGAAAGTAATTCAAAATAGGTAAGCAAATAAGCCATGTTTCTTCTTTGCTGCTCTAGCTGTCATGTGCCACATAGTTATTTCTGTCCCACATGCTACTGCTTGCCTATTTAGATTCTATTCATGATCTATGTTATATTGTACCGATAAAACCTTGATCAAATTTAAGAAGGCATGTGTTGCTGACCCTCCTCTCTTTCTCAACGTCGGACCACTGCCATCATTTTGTCGAGTAGCTGATTGTTTCTATCTCCATGGTTGTGATGTCAAGGATCATGGAGACCAAGGTCACCACATTCTGGTGCATGTAGAAAAATGACTAAGGGATGAGTGCTGGCTCATGGAGACCATCTTTTAGGCAGTGGGCGCTGGAGCAAATAGTGAATTGCTTAAGTAATCATTTACTTATTCTGTTTACCATCCCGACAGAGATATGGGATGAGTGCGGGCTTCCCGTAATTTTTTTGGGTTAAAGCATAGCTTCATTACGATAACGGGTTTGGCAGATCGCCTAAAACAGCTTCGGCCACTGGCGCCGGTACATCCATGTCCCACAACCTGGGTTCATTCACATTACACTCATAGCCCAACTTTAGTGAGAGCAATCCAGTCTTTTTGTGTATCGTTATTAGCTTCATATTGCAATAACCCCCTTATAGGATCTTTAGTTTTGAGTAATCATATTCTTAATCTGTTTTCCTGGAAGGTACAAAGGCTAAGGTAAAGAATGATTTTAGTAAGGAAGTTCAACTGGGAGAGGTGCCCATAGCTACTCGAGAAAAAGGGGTAATCACTATAAAATAAATGATATATTTCAATGTTTTATTGTGGTGACTCACCTGTTAGGTCTTTTAATGTTTCAGTAAGGAACTCGACATTTTTATTGGGATACCAAGTTGCATCTTCTTTAATCTACATGCTTGCTAAACACCATATTTTTTATTTCATTTTTTGCTCGACAGTAGGCAACCTTACACGATTTAGACTCCCCTTGAACTTCCACGTTCTAGACCCAACCTGCTTTATTAATGAATGTGAAATGGCATTGCATTGTCACTTTAGTGACAAATTCCTGACCATACTTTGGTTCCTGGAACTTTGTTGAAAATGTTTCTTCTGTTACTTGTGCAATATGGAGATGTAAGCTAGGGACGTTGCCTTGAAGATGTTGATGTTGTATTCAGTCGTTCAGATGTAATTCGATCCGTATTCTTTTCATGATTGCTGTTGAATTACATAGTATCCCTGGAAATATTATGTTTAAAGGCACCGTTTGATGTATTGTATTTTCTTTTTTTACTATGTAGGAACATCTTGTGGTAGATTAAAGAGGTATATACCTCTTATCTGAACTACTATCTTTTTATCTGTACATTGTGATTTTCATTCAGTCAAGAATATGAACTCATGTTCCATGAACTGAATGTGATTGTTCATGTTTGCGATAAAACTACAAGAAGCTCGGCGTCAGTGGTGCCGTTCAACCACCACCATTCCTCTGCATTTTGGTCTCTCATCTGCTGCCCATGGGATATAGGAATCAGCAACAGCCTTTCTGTTGAGCACCATGCACGTGTACCAACTTATTTCCTTGCTCCCATTTCCTATTCTTTATAAACTACTCGAGGCTTAGATACCTTTTAATATGTGTTGAAGCAATGTGTTTTCCTAATGATTTTGCAGGCATATAGATCTCATTTACCCATTTCATTAACTAGGACGAGTTGAGCCAAGTGGTGGATGTATTTATTCTTGCTTGAGCTCTTATGCTAATTAATATATTTGCTAATTTCACTCAGATTTGCTCCTTCTTCAGTTATCATGAGGTATCTTATTTTCGTTCCCTAATTCTTAGTGGGGAATATCATCATGAAAAAAGGAAATGAGAATATATTTAGTACGTGACATATAATTTGATAACGCATATAATGCCTCTCTTTGTAGTGTTAGGTTAGGACATCAATGTTTTTTTTAGCGTAAGGTTAGGACATCGATGTTTGTCAAGGTGATAGTTCATTGTATTTGATTGTGTCTTTGCTGACTGATATTTCAGTCGTGTTAGTTGTTTCATAATTAGAAATGCTATTTTAATTATCAGAGACAAAAGATCAAATGCATAGGATTAGTTCCAGTCTACATTACTATAGCTATAGCGCATTAGTTGATAGCACCATCCATTTGGACTCATGATAGATGGTAGAAATTGATATCCTTCTAGCATTTGATAGCAGAGCCAAAGAAGGCTGAAGATTACAGTGACGAGGATTGAGGTTGGCGCCTCTCAAAGGATTAATAGGTTAACACAATCAAATCCCTTTTGCCAATTTAAGTAGGTTAGCTGATTGTTTTGTTGTTTACTTCATTGTGAACTTGAATGAGGACTAGGATTGAGCTCTAATTTGTCAATATCACTGAGCTGCTGCTACACGCACTGAGGGCTTAGATTAGTAGGCTGTTGTTTTTTGTGCATGAATTTTGATTAATAATTTTCTATTCTTCTGACAGTGCACTCTCAACAACTATCTTGAGTGGTTCTCATATTTTGAATGAAATAAGCCTCCCTTGAGAAGACGGAAAAATACATTTAACTGTGGGAAGCTGAAAATACTGTAATCATCTACCGGCAGGGTGATCAAAGAGTTGACATCATAATGTATCACCTATTTGCTAATATTATCTCTCTCCTAGATATTATTATCAAAACATTTTGAAGTATATCATGTTAGTTACTAATATTATTTGTCTTCTGGAAATTAACATAGAAATCATTTGTTGGCAGCGTGATCATAGAGTTGACATGATGTTGAATTGCTTATTTGCTAATATTATATGTTTCCCAGAAATTAATATCAAATCATTTTGAGGTATATCATGGTAAGTTTCTTAGCCTCTTGAAATTTCTCACCTAACAAAAAAAAAACATGTTCACTCTGATCAGTGATCACTACTACATTCTTTTTCCAGTACTTTCTGGTTAACTTCACAAAAGGGTATCCCCAAGAGCGCATCCACCCACATCTTATGAGCTGCCAACCAGGATAGGAAGCGCGGATTCTCATGCTTCAGCTTGCGATCTCGTCCATCCTCCAGGTCGCTTTCCCTATTGTCTCTCATGTTCATTGCTTCCTATTTTGTCAAAGTTAAATCCTTACTATTTTTGCTGGTGGAAAATTAATAAGGTAGTGTACTTGACTAATGTGGCGCCATTAGAGTCATCTATGGCAGTATGTTTAATCTATCTCCCATGTAACTAAATGTATGAATCTGTGCATATTTCTCCACTGCTTTTATTTCATTTTGCTCCTAGATAACTGACACAAAAATAATTGCCTATGCATAGTTGTTGAGATTGTTAAGTTGTGTGAGATATTAAGATGCAAATTACAATTGCCATGGTGGTGCTCTGTCTGTTGAAAAAATATATCTCGTGTCATTTGTCCCTTCTCTAATGAAGGAATTTGCGTCATCCTTTCTTCACGTGCAAGCTTCATAATTTTGCCGTGGATTTTGAAATCTATGGTGCATAATGTAAATCTGGGCCTATTGATGCTCGATTAAGTGCAAATTCTACAATGTATATATTGTTAGCTTAATCAATTGTTCGGCTACTGAACTAGCAAATATTGAATATGTTGATCTATCACTTCAAACATCTATTTTAGGTTGAAGTCATTTGGTTTCTTAGATATATACATGTTTGAGTCCAGATTCATTTCATGATGTCATGGCAACAGAACTGATTACCAACAACACCATCTTCTTAAATCTTTTTCCCCACGGGGCTGATAGTTGCAGTTACATTTGCTAAAATGTGAAGCATGTGACCTTTTGGAATATGCTCTAAATCCTGATAACAAAATAGGGTGTTGATTTTTGACTAGAATAGAATGGCATAGTTGTGTCTATAAGATTTGACGTTGTTTTAGTTCTTCTGGTTATATATTGCCTTCCTGAAGATGCTAAGGTAATGTTGTGCCTTAGTTTTCTCTTCTTAAATAACTGTGTCTACTTTTCAGGAACTTTTACTCGAAAGTTAGAATCGTTGGACCTGTTGCCCTGACACCTATGTTGTCTTGCGGAAGATCGTGAAGAAAAAGAGATTGTGGTCTCAGTAGATGATTGGATCCAATCGAATACCACGCTGGCAGTCCTATAGAAACTCAAACCAGCATTTTCCAAGGACAGAACCACAGCTTTGTGGTCAACAACAGGAAAATTAACTGAATGCAAATTTCTGTTAGGTGTATCACTCTAAAGATTGATGTCCTTGTAATCGTAGGAAATCCTAGCCAAGTAAGTAATGGAGCCGGAGCTTTCCTACTAATGAGGCGAGATGTTGCTACGCAAAAGGGTCTTCCAATTTTTGGAATCTGCAAGTATCTGTACTTTCTCTGTATGTTTGGCAACATAGTACTCTTTAGTGATCTAAACGGTCTTATATTTATTTACAGAGGGAGTACATAGGAAGAATGATCCTCGTATTCGGTAGAATTTTTTTTGCAGTTATTGACAACATATTAACACTTAGATTTACACTTTTACTACCAACATTATGGGTCAACACTTTTTGGGCATCGAAGCAGGAGAATTATGATATTTTTAATCATTACAAAATTCTGTTTTTTTACTTAACAAGAGTGTCATATTTGCAAATGTAGGAGCTTTGCTACAGTGGGAGTTGATCCCGTTGTGATGGGTGTTGGTCCTGCTGTTGCTATTCCTGCAATAGTGACGGCTGCGGGTCTTCAAATCTAACCAGGTATACTTCTTTCCATGAAAATTACAATAGCTGGAATGTTGCTACTTGTGGTGCTGCTTGATTTGCTGCTATTTAGCCTTCGCGTAATGCCCGTCTTGATATTGCCTCGTATCTCTATTAGGCGAGTGTGCTGGGCACGTAGGAGGGGAGCAAAAACTGTGGAGTTGTTAGTCCGTCTACGCTCTTTCTAAGTTGTACTTCTGCACATCGGGAAAGCAGTTAAGCTGCGGGGAAGCCAAGGAAGCGTTGATTGCTGCCAGATGTGTGGAAGCCTATCCGAGGTCTCTGTGTTGCTTGGTGAGATCTTGAAGAAGACTGAAAAAGGGTTTCTACATACTCCCTCCGTTTGGAATTACTTGTCTCGGAAATGGATGTATCTAGAACTAAAATACATCTAGATACATCCATTTTGGCGACAAGTAATTCCCAACGGAGGGAGTATATATGATTTGTATCCCAGGTTCTTCAGATTATGGGAGTGTAAATCTCTGAACCTGACTGCATATTAATAAAGTAAAATGAGACTAAATTTGTTTGCGACATTTTCTTGCCTAATTTACTTACCAGTGATTGCATAAAAAGATTGTGAGACATTCATCCAATGTTCACGTACATAACGATAGTGGACAAACCATGTGCATAATTAGGTTGGGAGCGCACAGGCCCGTCTCAGGTGGCGCCCCATCCTCTAGTATACATAATTATGTGGAGGTGTGCCCCTGGTGACAAGAATGGCAGTCTAATTGATCACGGCCAAAACATCAGCAAAAACGCAATGGCTTCAAGAGCCGACCCACCCATTCAAGTTTTCTGGCAGGGAGTGAAATGGATCGGAGTAAATTTTTGTATTCAAGTAGTAACCTCTCTACCACGTACAAATAGTTTTTTTTTCATTTTGTATAATCTCTCAGATCTAAAATTATTTCACTGTTTAAACAAAGATGTTCTATCTAGATGTTCCACCGAAATTTGTGTGTTGTTATAAATATTTTATTTGGTAAAACGGTCAAAGTCTCTCGGCAACAATCATATAGGAAACCAAGAACTGCGGTGTGCCTTCCGCTCGCTACAGTGCTTGTAGTTGTCGCTAGGTGGTCTACGAATATGGATGGAATTTTGCTATTTTTCATGGTCTTTGTGCTGTCATGCTGTTTGATGAATAGATCGAAAGATTTCCCGACAAAAAAAAGCAACATCGACAGAAACATGACACGGAATAATGGAGTCGCCAGTGGCGCCGGTAGGGGCCGAACAGTTTTCACAAACCGTGGTGTCGAGTCACAACATGGTCAAGTCTCAAAAAGAAGAAGAAAGTGAGATGCCTACTGCTTTGCTGGCTAGTAGTCGTTCACGTGGGTGGCTACTCCTGCACACAGCACCACCCATGCCTTGCCGTGTTCATGCCCATTGGCTCGGCCTGCACCAGCGCATCCCCCGGCTCGGGAAAAGGAGTATTGTCCACTTTGCGCTCGTCTCATCCCTATTTCCCTCGCTGTGCGCCCGCCTGGGAAAAGGAGTATTGTCCACTTCGCGCTCGTCTCATCCCTGTCTCCTCACAGCGCCCGCCCGGGAAAAGGAGTATTGTCCACTTTGCGCTCGTCTCATCCCTGTCTCCCTCGCTGTGCGCCCGCCTGGGAAAAGGAGTATTGTCCACTTTGCGCTCGTCTCATCCCTGTCTCCCTCGCTGTGCGCCCGCCCAGGAAAAGGAGTATTGTCCACTGACTGAGGACTGTGCAGCGCTAGTGCTGCCGTGCTGGTACCTAGCAGAAGGGGATGCCGCCCCTGTGGACTGTGGTGTGAGGCTCAACCTCAAGGGGAATCTGCTGACGAGCCATGGCAAAGCTGGCGAGGTGGTGGAGCCTTGGCTGTTTCAACGTGGATTATTCATCTCTTCTCGTATTAAACACATTCAGCTGTGCATCAAGGGCGAACGCCCGCGCTAGCCACGTCGGCGCTGGACCCGCGCGCTCACACGAGAGCAAAGGGCTTCGCTGGATATATCTCTCCCGTAGATAACGCCTGCCTAAGCTAAATTTGCGATGGATCCATCCTTCCCCGCGAGGTAAAAACGGCTCGGGATTTACCTCTCTCTCGTTTCCTCTCCCGCATAACCATCTCCTTCCGCCTCTGCCGCCACACCCCTCGGGTTTGAACTTTGAAGCCCACACACGCGACCTCTCTCCCATGTAACCGGCCGGCATGAGCGTCGCCAGCGGGAGAGCACGCAGCCCACCCCAACAACAGCGGGGAGCTGGCCTGCCGCGCGCCGCCGGGGAGGCGATCCGGCGTCCGAAGGAGAAGGCGCCATGGCGCGGAAGCACGGCTGGCAGCTCCCGGCCCACACCCTGCAGGTCCGTCCGTCCGTCCGCCAGCTCCTCCCCCCTCCATTCCCCACCTTTCCCTTTCCTCCCGCGCTGGCTGGGACGAAGGCCGTACGCACCCTCTGCTCGGCCGATCCCTAGCTCGCGTGTCGCGTCTCCGGTAGCCGTAGCAGGAGCTCGCCGCGTGCTCGCGCCCCCTCCCCCCGTGAGCTCGCGCCGGAGGGCAATTTCCCGATTCCGAAGATCTGCCGAGGAGGGGGGCAGCTGGGCGGCGGTTGGCTGGCTCTCCCATTCCTCTCCTGCTTTTCCGCGTGCCTGCGTAGGCGGAGGCGGGTGGATAATGTGAGTTCCCGAGGAGCTGGGTCACGGAGTGGCATCGGAATTTTGTGAATTCTGCCAGCCCGTGCTCGATTTGGTGTGGTTCCTCGAGCTGCTGCCTACCTAGGGTTGTTCGTCCGCCTGGCCTGCCCCCTTTTTGGTCCACCAGAGCGGGCTTGATGTGTCTCCTGTCTGAGATGGCTGTAGGGTACTGTCCCAAATGGCTGTTTGTTAATTATAAGCTGGATTTAGCAGCACGGTCTCAAATGATTGTTTGGTAATTAAGCTGGAAGTAGTAGTACTGTCAGAATAGGTTGCAGTTAGTGCTGTCTGAAATGGTAAAACCCTTTATGCTAAATTTTGCATTGGAGTAAGGTCTGGAACCTGTGTGTTTGTTCTATTTCTGTCTGCGTCTAGCCAGGTTTTCAAGGGTGTGATTTGACCATGCAAAAGTAATTGATTCCATCGCTATAAAAGAGCTGCGATTTTTTGGTTGCTTTGTCAGTGAATGGCGGTGCAAAATCACGATGTTTATGTCTGTTTTCTGGTTTCTGTTAGCTTATGGGGGACTTGGCTCATCCGTGCTCTGTCGAGCTGCCGTTGTTGGCATTTGCTTCTTTTTTTTTTTTCTTTTGGGCTTGTTGTGCTGTTCGCCCCAGCGTTCATGTATCGGTGTTGGTTGCTTTGGAATACAAAGCGGGGGGAAACCCTTTTTCGGTATGGGGGACTTGGCTCAGTAGCTTGGTTTCTGTCCTAAGCTTGTTCTTGAGGCCACAAAGTTGGCTCTTGTCTGAATTTCGCATCCAACTTGGTGGTGGAAAACTCTTGCTGGTCAAGTGGTGGCAAGAACTTTCATGCTAATATATTATAGTTTCTTTTGCGGGGAAGGGCCAATTGTCAGATATCTTTGTGTATGGTGGTCTTCCACAACATATGGAATTTCTCCATCTAAATAGATGTTGTTAAGTGATTGTGCCATGGTTTTGGTTCTGTTTTTCAAAAGGAAAGCCAGTTGTTCAGGCTTCAAGAAAATAATTTCTCAGAATATTACTGCTAAGCCCAAGCTTGTTAATCGGCATGTACATTTCACCTGTCTTTTTTCTTCTACATGATATGAAACCTTATGATACTGCACCAATAGCCTTTTTGCATCCAAGTTATCAAACTATGTGAACTAGAAACAGAAATAGAGAGAATTGATCATTACTTCTCTGAACTGTTGCAGAAGCCTCAATAGTAAATTTGCGATGGGAGGAGTGGGTGCGTGGGAGGAGAAGGCGGCGGCGGCGGTTTCGGCCTGTGATCTGTTTCGACGCGGGAGGCGGCGGACCGATCTGGCGGAAGTGGCTGCCGTGAGGATGGGAGGAAGAAGCCATCGTTGGCCGGCTGAGGGCCGGCAGGTCTGGATCCGTGCGGCGTCTCCTGCATCAGGTCTTCAACGCTCGCCTCCTCCTTTCTCCAACTCCTCCCTCTTGATTCTCGGGTGTTATTTCGTCAAATCGGGGTGATTTTAGCTTCCCCTAAAGTAACGCGCTCGTCGCCCATGCCCATCCTCCTCGTCTTGTTATCGTCTCTATCAGGCAGGTGAGATATCATGCTTCCTCTCTGGCCCTCGATTTCATGCTGCTATTCTACTGTGTGTTGTATGCCAAAACTTATTGGAGAATGGCGTCGCTTTCAGCAGTCTGCACCCCACTCGGTGTGGTGGCCAGTGGAGTTGACTTATTAGCTCGCATGCACTGGGTGCGATGAATTCTGCTGGTTTTCCATGACTAGGTGATTGTCCGATGGGTTATGCGTCCATGCGCGTAAATAATCAGGTTCTCCTGCGGGTTGGTTGCTGCTGTTGCTGGTGCCGTTCGTGTCTGATTCGATCGGCCTGCCGTTTGCTGCTGCTGCGGGATGTTGCAAGATTTGTTGGTGAGCTTTTCCTTTTCTTCCTCTCTGGTCCAATAGGTGTTTAGGTGTGCTCAGATTTTGGATATGCTCATATCTAAACAAATTCCTTTGGATGCATTGGTTAATTTGTAGGAACCAATTTTGAGAAGACTGAATCTACCACATATCCAAATGGAGCGGTTGCAATCATTATATACCCGGAATGATGCTTTTATATGTCTGAATTTTCACAAGTATTGCTAAACTTGGCCGTAACGAAGTGGCAAGTGTACTGCTGCGTGTGAAGCTAAAAGAAACAAAGATAACGTAAGGGCAAACCAACCCGAAAATTGACTCTTCATGAAGTTGGATTCAGGGCTTTGCTAATTTTCTGTGATTTGGAGTTTAATTTTGCATCACTATGAAAGTTTCTAGATAAGTTAAAAATAGACCTTGAAATTGCTTCACCTGAGTCTCTAAACTGTACTAGCCCGAATCCTAAAGTACACAGGTAGTGCCGAGTGTTTTAATATTAACCTGGAACATTGTTCAGGCTTATGAAAGCTTTACTGATGGACTTGGAAGGACTGCCTCTGCTTTGATTGGGAACCCTATTAACGTGTATAATCGCGGGCTGGTGCCAGGTCAGCACTGACTACTGCAATTTGTGGAGCTCCGGCTGCTATGGTAGCTCCAGTATCAGCAACTGCCCGTGCTTTACATTATGCACTTCTTGGTATAAGGAACAGGTGAGTTTTCACTCATTCTCAAATATCGGCGAAAGCTGTGCGCATATATAGGGTTAGTAACATGTCATCACATCAGACTATTTTGTTTTGTCTCTGGTCAACTCACTCTTGATTCCGTTGCTATTATCACTATAAGTTATAGGTCAGTTACCCAGTTCTAATTACCTGTTGATCATTACCCAGTTAAGATTTGAAACAGCACATAAGGATATGTATTTTGTGTCTTATTTGGCACTTTGATATTTGTATTTTTTTTGTAAATATACACCTATTTATTGTCAAAATAAACCCTGCAGTATATCGAGAATTGTTACTCTAGAAGCCAACTTGCATTTATGTATATATCTTATGTTCATTAGTTCAGTCCAGAAAGTTACAAAGATGACAGTTCAGAGACCAATGAATAAAACAAGATAGGACCAGTGTGACATGACTTATCTTCTGATTTCACCTTTTGCAATATTAATTATTCCTCTAGACAAATTATGTTTCAATAAGAACAGTTTGATTATATAATAACGTGGAGATCACAAGATACTCGGATCTTGAGAAACGCTCATTTATCTAAGAAACTTCTAGCTTTATGGCTGCGCATGTTAGAGTACGTTATGGGCCTAATGGGTCCATTAGTCTTAGGGTTAATTAGAGATAAGGGTCGCTTGCTTAGGGGTCAAGTAAGCCTTGCTTGGGAGTCAAGTAAACCTCTCTATATAAAGAGAGGAGATGTATCAATCTAATCAAGCAAGAATTAAGAAGGAAATCCCTTCCCTCTTGCCCGGCCGTGGGCAAAAAGGCCCCCGGTCGGACCTCTCGCGCCCTCCTTCTAGCAGCGCCATAACAATTTGGTATCAGCTAGCTTTGGTTCGATCATGTCTTCACTGCCGCCAAGCCCGTCTCTTCCGCTGCCGGTCACCTTGTCGCCTCTGGCGACCACCACGACCGTCGCCCCGCTCCTGCCCGCATCGGGGGTCCTCCGTCGCGCCCGCCCCTGCCGTCCTCACCTCGGAGGAGGTGTCTGGGGTGCTGCGGGACCTAATCCAGACGGTCCAGGAGATCCACCTATTCTTGGCCGGGTCCTACGGGCCGCACTCAGCTGCGCCGCCCATCCCCGCCCCCGCGCCGCCGTGGCTGCCGTGGCAGCCGCCACACCAGCGGCCTTCGCCGCGCTTCGCCGGGCGCTGCAGCTGCCATCCATCGCCACATCCGCCCAGCCACGGCTGCGATGGCATTGCCGCTCTGGCGGCCTCCGCCGCGCCTGGCGCTCCGCCGCAGCAGCTGCAGCAGCCATCGCCGGTCAGCTACGCCGCCTAATATGGGATGCCCTATGACGGGAGTGCGACGACCTCGTTCCCATCAGCGCCGCCGCCATTCCAGGGCGTCCACATCCAGCAGATCAAGTCCCCGCCGTTGCCGTCAGCGCGTCCGTCTTGGATCGCTACCCGCCACGTGTCAGTGGCGGTGAGGCTGCAGGCTGCTGCGCGCGGCCTCCTAGCGCGTCGGCGTGTGCGAGAGATGCATAGTCTGCAGCTGCCGCTCCTCCAAGTTGCCCTTCGCGGCGCAAAGGACCTTGATCTTATCCGCTGCGTCGGGGATCTTGGGCATGCGGTTTCCCTCACGGGCGGCGGGCATGCTGTTTTCCCCGCGTGCAGCGACCTCAAAGTCTGCGACATCGGCGGTTGGGGGGCGCACCCCTCATCATTCTCAATCGCATGCCCTCCACTCTTCCCTGTGCGGTGCAGACCAACAGCCGTCCGGCGGGGAGAAGGAAGGGTGTCACCGACAGGAGCGCACCGCGTAGCACCACTGCTTTCCGTCGCCGTCCGCCGCGAGGGCGCCTCTGCTGGTCGCTCTTGCGACCACTTCCAGGTGGCCATACACATGCACTCCTTTGGTCCAGGTGGTGTCCATGGGATCCAGGTGGTTGTACACGTGCACGTCCGACGTGCGGATGGTGTCCACTTTTTGTTAAAGGGTCCAAAATAAAGCGTCTCAGTCCATTTTAGGTTGAGAATAATAAAACAAGCCGAGATGTAAAAGGCTTTTTTTAGGTGTTAGGTTTGTGTTGCGTCGAGTCATGGTTATAAGTTGGTTAGGCTGCAGCTCGAGGACAAGCTGCATGTCCAGGTGGGGTGTAGTGTTAGAGTACGTTATGGGCCTAATGGGCCCATTATCTTAGGGTTAATTAGAGATAAGGGTCGCTTGCTTAGGGGTCAAGTAAGCCTTGCTTGGGAGTCAAGTAAACCTCTCTATATAAAGAGAGGAGATGTATCAATCTAATCAAGCAAGAATTAAGAAGGAAACCCCTTCCTTCTTGCCCGGCCGTGGGCAAAAAGGCCCCCGGCCGGACCTCTCGCACCCTCCTTCTAGCAGCGCCATAACAGCGCAGGATCTTGCAAAGTACTCCCTCCATAAAGAAATATAAGAGCGTTTAGATCACTAAAGATATTTCTTTACAGCGGGAGTAATTGTCTTGCTGGATTCAGTATAATTAATAAAAGGGTAACTGGGTATTGTGAGATAGTGCATTAGTGAAACCGAGGTCAATGAATTGTGAAGGTTTGACATATTTCAACCATGCTGTAGCCACATTTAAATTGTTAATAACATACCGATATCATCTCAGCTGGCTCTATCTACTATGCTATGTAATTTTGATGGGTTCGTACTTAATCAGTAATACAACAAATCACAGTATAATTTTGGGCAGTCCCGTCACAACATTTTAGTTTTGGTTAGAATAAAATAATACGTAGTCTCTTATATCTGAAGGGAATAATACTGATGATTTACATAACATAGTTTGGTTACATTGTACCCCACGACCTGATCAACTTGAATGTTTCCATCAAATGAAAGGAGGACCAATTGCCTATGTATCATGCTCTCACTACCCCACCTTGGGGAACTGCAATCAGGGAAGTTGTTGGCTGGTATCCTGGTTATCATGAATCCATGTTGCTAGAATGATGAGAAGGCCGGGACGGGATAGTATAATATTGTTAAGTTTCAGTCTCAAATAATCTAGGGGCATTTGGTTATATTAAGAATTACTGTGAGATCATCCAAGCATCTGAAGTTCTGAACATGCAGGATATCGGTCCACATTTTGTAATCAATTTCCACTCAATATATACATGCGCCTCCTATGAATTTTGTGGTCAGCTGAAAATGGGGCTGAATGTGATTCGGTTTCTGCAGGTGTGCATAATTATCTGGTATACAACAAAAGCCAGGAATTGATGGATGAGTTGGCGAGTCACTGGTATGCTCTGTTACCCCTGTGTGCTTGTATAATTTCGTTGTCCAATTGAGCAGTTTTTGAAACAGATTCAGTTGTGTGCCTCATGTTTTGCTATGCAATACTACGAGCGCCTTTTTTTGGTGAAAACCGTGCAGTGTTCATATATGTGAAATCCTATGGTCTGTTTCTCTTTTCATAGTTTCCACAAGGAATTGTTACATGTGCCTTTTATTGGAAAATTTACAAGGTCCATACCAAGGCATGGATGGTTGAAGGGGATGCTGGAAAGGTTATTTGCCGAGAAGCAGAGTGACTGAGTCATTATTGGCATACGTGGTAGAAGCCTTATTCAGAGGTATCTGACTCCTAAACCACAGTTCAGTTCCAACTGCCTTATTCAGAGGTATCTGACTCCTAAACCACAGTTCAGTTCCAACTACGGCAGACTTTGATAATCCAAGGACCTGATGAGTTAGCTCTGTAGTTCACTGCCTTGGCCAACATTATAACTATATTTGACAGGAAAAGCCCAGTCTACAAGTAGTCAAGTATTCTTTATTGAAAGTCTGCAAGTAGTCAAGTAGTCTTACGAAAGGCCATTCTAGAAGATCTTTGCTTGTTGTAGCTATGCCAGTTTACCTCTTATCTTTTGCCAGTAGCTAGCACTGTATTTTAATTCTCTTTGTGGCTTTGGCGAGGATTTTTCTGCCGGCTCTTTTTCTTGTACCAAATTAACTGCTTGGACTCTGATGCTATAAAGCTATGTTATGCTAAAGGTTGAGAGGATCTTTTAAAAGAAACATGCTAAGAGCAGGCCAGCATTGCTTTTATGCAGCTGAGCATAAATTGCAAACACCAACGAGAAAGGGGCGCCTCTCACCTGGCACCGCCCCAACTTTCACTCAGGCGGCGCCACCGGGTGGCGCCCCAACCACTAGTATCAATTCAACGGCTGCATGCAAAGCGAATTTGGCAGCGAGTGATGCACCATTAAGTGAATTTGGTGCCACTTTACGTGGAGAAATGAACTATTACCATTATTACGGTGTTAGTGACAGCAGAAACGTCTGACAGAGACATTAAACCTCGTGTACGTGGTTACCAAACTGCCAAATTTGCAGAGAGCCAGAGATTAATTAGCTGTTGGCAATTCCGGCAAAAAATAAAAAGATCCTTTACCACGTTTAATTTGTATAGACATCAATTAGCGGGCCGTAAGTGATGCGGCTGCCAGTATAAATAGAACAACCCACGGCCCGCATCTTCATCTCCCACTAGCACGTCTATCTCTCTCACCACAGCACTTGTCTCCTTTTCTTGTTCGTTTCTGCTTGCCAAGAGGAAGGAGGAGAGATGGAGGCCAAGAAGTTGAGGGTGTGCGCCATTGCCGCACTGTGCGTGCTCCTGGTCGTGCTGCCCGGGCAGGTGGCCGCCAAGTCCAAGTTCTGCGAGTGCTACGAGGACTGCTACCGTCAATGCAGGCACCACATCCTGCGATTCGCCTGCGTTCCGTTCTGCTCCAACAAGTGCAGCCCCAACCAGGCCGCCGCGGCCAGCGGTGCCCGCGACCGGTGCAGGGAGGCCTGTGCTAAAGTCAAAATCTGCGGACAGTCGGATCCGTCCGGTAAGAAGACGATGGAACCATCTCATTCTCGCATTTCATTAGTTTGTTCCGCTTGTTTGCTTTATTTTCATGAACAGAGTTGGAACCAATCTTCTTCTTCTTCTTATGGTTTTGTGATTTGCAGAGGGCGAATGCAACCGTGGCTGCTTCTAGGAGTTTGGTCTTAATAAGAGGGTTGGCCGACCATGATCGTTCATATGATGTTGAATGGACGTGATTGTAGAAGCAAATCCATAAAAGTGGAGTGTGTCCACAACTGCAACAAGAAATGTAGCCATAATTAGAACTTTCAAGATTTGAAGAGTTTTCCGTTCAGAAAAAATATTTGAACAGTTTGTCGATTGGTGCATCATATTATGTAGCACGGCTTTGATTGTAGCAGCAAATATAAGAATAAGAGGGGGTTTAGTTTTGCTTCTGCATATCACTTCTGTGGATATTATCGCGATACATGTAAGTGTTTGGTTTTGATTTGGTCTATCGAGATGCCAAACAAATTTCATTTTTGTTTCCTATAAGCTAACTCATAAAAGGAGGAACGAATGCCCTAATAGAGCATACAAATTCTCATGCAGCAATCAGCAATGTCATGTATTTATCCGAGCGAATTCCGAACACAGTGAATTGTGATGACAAAATAACAAATTCGCCGATCATTAATAAAGAATAATTGCACCCATGACATTTTTATGTAGAAGAATAATTGCATGAAAGGTCTTCTAGCTTTATGCGGAGTTCATGTTTCTACTTACGAAACAGAGCAAACTCGTCATATTGGTGTATATATTGTTAGAGATCGTCATATTGGCAGCCGTTATATTGCATATGGAGCGTGTGACATATGCTTTTCGAGGCTGGATAGACGACGTGTAAACTCGAATTTCCATCTCTCAGCCTTCATAATTTTCTTATATTAGGAACTTATATGTCATTGCCTACATACTTATTCTCCAATTTCTTAGCTTCTACTTCTCTTCATCAGGTCATTGACGCAATGAGGGCGAGGACGACCATGAGCACGACAATGAGGGTGACGACGAGCACAACGACGAGGGTGAGAACGATTCCAGCGGTGGGGTACATATTCCGGCAACAACAACTCGATTTTCGACGGCAGTAATGCTTGAAATCAGTGGATGTCCCGTATAAATCTTAGTACAATTTTGAACAATTAGGACGATTCCACTGCTCATCGACGATGAGGACGGCCACTCCTCCTTTGAGAGAAGCACTCACTGACAATTGTGGGCAGCGGGGAGCCGGGGAGGGACGGGGATATGAGCTACTTAGGACATGCCAAGGGAGGATATCGGGTACTCCCACCCATAGGGTGCTCACGGTGCACCAACTTGGTAGCACATTTTTAAATATTTGAGAAATTCTAAAAAAAATCCAGCACATTGACACAACACCAATATATGTTGTCACAAAATTTGAAATCAAAATTCAAAGCATAGCTTGAGAAACATAAATGACAAATTTGATAGTAAATAGTACGCAACATAAGTTGGGCTTTAGATTTGGCCCATTATCACATTGATGTCGATTTTGTCATTTTTGTATCTCGAGCAATGTTGTGAATTTTGATTTGAACTTTTTTGACAACATACATTGATGTTGTGTCAATGTGCTAGATCTTTTTCAGAATTTTTCGACCATTTAAAAATATGTTACCGAGTTTGGAGCACCGGGAGCACCCTAGCGGTGGGAGTACCCGCTATTCTCCGGACATGCCGATAGACTTTTTATATCTGCAGCACAAAACATGATCGGAATGGCCACGAACAGTTGGCACGTCGGTGGTTGCCATTGGTTGACACGCTTCAAGGTTCCATGGGCATTTGACCGTCTATGCCATTGGCAGGAAGAGATGGGCCAAGGGAGGGGGGCATGGGACGAAGGGTTGCTGGGTGGCACACCCTCCAAACTGATTCCCGACAACGCTCATGGGCTTGATTTGAAACACCATTTATAAACTATGGCAATTCGGAGCCGGACAACGATTCTGCTACTGTCTTTTCAGTCAAAATAGCCATATCAACCGTTATTATGCCATACGTGATTAGTTTGAAATGCTTGTCGATCGATGGAACATCATATTAGATTGCATGCGTGTGATTGTAGCGGCAGCAACTACGAAAAGGAGTAATTTCGCTTCTGGCAAGACAACAGGAATCCATTGCCTTTTTCAAGGAACAAGTGACAAATTTTATTTCTTAAGTCAACCCAATAGAATTGATGTCCAAATTAATATTAGCCACCCCACCAAATATTCTTCCAGCACCTAAAATAAATAAGAAAAGCATCCAAAAGTGCAAAATGAGGACGGGCTAATAGCAGGACATAAAAAAAACATATTTCCACATCGCAAAATATGTCACGAATCATAATATTTTTTAACGAAAATTTACAGCACGAATGTGTAAGTTTTCACAGATTTTTTATTTTATTTATCTTGGAAATATCTTTCTTTTAATCATTTGAGGAAACGGGATCTAATGAGCAGGAACTTCACTCTCAGAAAAGCAGGCCCTAATAGCTAAGGGCAACTCTCCGGCGGATCTATCTTTGGTGGATTTGCTCGGATCTCGTCGTTGTTCGTCTACGTTCGTGTGTCTTTGGATTGGATTTTTCTGATCTACGTTATTCTTCATCTGCGGCGGTTGCTGTTCTGGTGCGCTGGTCCTACGGGGCCTTAGCACGACGACTTCCCGACTGTCTACTACAACAAGTTGTGCCCGACTCCGGTGATGGAGGGGCGATGACGGCGGCGCGCCTTCGGCTCGCTTCAGTGCTGGTAGTTGTCGCTAGGTGGTCTATGGATCTGGATGTGATTTCTATTATTTCTGGTATTCGTTGTACTGCCATGATTGAAGATGAATAGATCGGAAATTTTCTCGCAAAAAAAAAACTCTAATAGATTCCCTAAAAATAAAGCAGGATCTGGCAGAGTAAAAACTAGCTGATCTAAGTTTTGGCCGGACCTTGCCGATCCCCTAAATATAATGGAGTGATTTGTTTTACTTCATTAAGTTTTGGCCGGACCTAGCCAATCCCCTAAATATAACAGAGTAAATAAAATCATTTGCGTTCCTTTTTTGGCCACAGAAACAATTTTCATTGCTTCTTTATTTCATTGAACGACATTTTGATACACAGGGTACATAATTAACCAATTCTTACCTACGAGAATGGAAAAAAACAAGAACCGCAATTAGGCACTTTAAAAGATATGCAACTTTCATAACTACTCTCACTAGTTGGATTAATATTTTCTCAATGTCTTCATTGCTGATTCTCTCTATACTCTTCTTGAGGTTCCGCACTTCTTCTTTATTTGATTCCGACAAATTTGATGTTACTTCGCATCTAGTCTCATCTCTATTCTTTATTCTAGCAATGAGTGCACCGACATCCATCAAATTTCATGCTATCAATAGATTGATGTAATCTTCTTCCTAGTACCAAAATCTGCATCCATCCTACACACAAATTTGAGCAAACAATGAGCTACAAATTATGCCGAATCCGGTGAAAAACCGAATAAAAAAACGCATACCCCATCTTTTTTTCTCTTGAAGAACACCCACCCGGGGTGTTCCGGCATGATGAAAACTCGGCGACCACCTACCGCGGGCATTCATCGCACTTTATGACCGGCAACGAGGAGCCGATGAGCTATTGGGCCAGCGACAAGGCCGGGCGATGGTCGGGCGTGTCTTCATCGGCGAAACGCCGACGAGTGAGATCCGAGCGGCTAGAAGCGGAGTCAATACCTGAATGTGACGCGGAGGCGTTGCCGGGGTTGTGCGGTCCGGTACCCGGCCATTCCATATCAAAGGCCCAGTCGCCGACGACCGGATGCGTCGAGAGGCACAAATTCGAGTGGTCAAGGACCGCAGCAGAGCATACGGAGCGTCCACGGTGGTGGCCGACAGGGGATGAGAAGGATGGTGCCGGCGTAGATGCAGCACAGGAGTGGCGTGTGTGAGGCCACAAAGGGGAGGAGATTTTTTTTTTCCTTCAAGCGGTAGCGGCCAAGCAAAATATAGGGACGGGATGTGCGCCTGAAGATAAATTATCCTCCGCTAATGTTATTAGGAATGCGGTAGGTGCCAGTCAGAGAAGTAAAACCAAAATTTCACTCCTCTAACCGGTGGTTATAAGGGATCGGACAGAAATGCCCTAATAGATGCAAGTCCAACTCATATGCAGCAGCAATACCCATCTTTTCATCGGTACGAATTCAAATCACGCATGGCACTTGTTATAAATAAATAAACTTCGACCATACCAGCTAATTTACAGTCAGCTTGCCTCCATGGGCTCCATCCACAACACAATCCCCCGACAATCTAACTCAAACACTAAAAGCATACGACGAACTGGTAGCTCACTCGGCTGGCCTCCAGTTGTTTATCCACTCCGTCAACGTGCTCTCGTTCCTGCTGATATCCTCGACGCTGTCGCCTCGCAGCGGCATCACTCTATCCTCCTCCTTGTGGCTCTCCCTCGCCTCCTCCAGGAGCACCTGGAAGATCTCGCACTCTATGTTGTTTGTGAGCTTGGTGATGAAGCCATATAGCTAGGGTAGGGTCATGGACCAGTCCAAGATACTCTTTCCAAGGACATCTCTAGAAGAAACCACCTTTCAGTCGACCTGGAAGGGTTCCACTCGACGGACTCGAGGACACTGAACCATGAAGCCAACCACTCGACCGCCAGGAGACCTAAAGTCACTCTACACGCAAACGGTCTGCCATTAAGTAGCTTTTATGATCATCATAACACTTTATTTGTGGCGTTACCCGTAACGCCCGGCCTTAATGTACTTTAAACCCTGCATAACTGAGGGCCGGAGGGGTCTGGCGGACTCTATATAAGCCACCCCCCCTCCTCAGTGTAAAAGGTTCGCACCCCTGTAACTCATACACACATAATCCGGTCGACCGCCTCCGGGCTCCGAGATGTAGGGCTGTTACTTCCTCCGAGAAGGGCCTGAACTCGTAAACATCTTGCGTGTACAACTACTCCATAGCTAGGATCTTGCCTCTCCATTCCTAACCCCTATTCTACTGTCAGACTTAGAACCACGACAGTTGGCGCCCACCGTGGGGCAGGTGTCTTAGCGGCTTATTGGAGAAGTTGCGATTTTTTCGATTCCCTTCATCATGGTTTCAGGCGGAGTTTTGGTTGAGGGCCGCGAGATCCGTCTCGGCGCGCTCACGTTCATCGCCGACGACTCCGCTTGGCTTCAGGAGGCTCCGCTCGACGTAGACGCGCTCCCTGTCCGCGGGGCGACGCACTTTCGCGCGTGCGTCCGCGGCGTCCTTCTGCGGCAACCTTCGACCCAGTATCGGTCGACCCCTGTGTCGTCCTCTCTTCCTGTTTCTCGCCAGCGCAAGCGCTCCGGTCGGTCGAGGCTTCAGCGGTGGGTGAGGCACGCGGTGGCTCGCCAGTCGGCCACCCCCCAAGTCGCGGCAATCGAGCCCTACGAATCTCTCTACGGCCTGTTCGACCTGTCGACTGGCTCCGCAGAGACTGCATCCGAGTGCGACAACAGTGATCCAGCGGCGGAGGTTCTGATGGTCAATGGACCACGCAGTCACTAGTAGAAAACCACCAATCAGTCCCGGTTCGTAAGGGCCTTTAGTCCCGGTTCGGGAACCGAGACTAATGGGTCGTTACTAATACCTCAACCCATTAGTCCCGGTTCAAACACGAACCGGGACCAATGAGCCTCCACGTGGCCCTGCAGGCGCCGAGCCGGTCGGGGCCTTTGGTCCCGGTTGGTGGCTCCAACCGGGACCAAAAGGCGCCCACGTGTCTGCATTCCAAATGGCCTGGTTTTTGTTTTTTTGAAAGGAGGGGGTTGGGGGTTTTGGGGGTTAATTTAGGTGTTTCGTTAGCTAGCTAATTAATAGAGAGAAGTGTCCTCTCTTAATTATGTCCGTGCTTGCTCGACGCCACGTAGTAAATATACATAAGTGATCGAGAGAACCATTCAAGATGAAGTTCATCATGCATACCGAGAGAAGTGATCGATCGACCTCTCCTTCTACGAGAGATTGGTCGAACAACAAGTTTTACTGGCTACATACATGTACAATCTATATAAGATCTCTTAATTACAAACCACTAGCATTTGAATTCAAGTTCCACATGGTATTCTCCGCTTTCTCGATGACGTGTTCAAGAAAGAATCCCGCCAATTCCTCTTGAATTGCTTTCATGCGGTCTCGGTGGTAGGAGTTCATCCCGCATCTGCCAAGTCTAATTAATTTGAAGAAGGGGGTTAATTAATACATATATATGAATGAAACTCAACAGAAATGATGGTGTAATAAAATGAAATTGCGAATATTATTGCTTACGCACTTCATATTGTCTTCTAGAGTAGCCCCGCTTGTTTTTCAATGTCGCGTTGTGGATGAACTCGCACACGTAGTATCCACAGAAATCATTCCCTTCCTCCTGCCACAAGCACTTTACGAGAAATAGAGGTCAATCAAACTGATAATGAAGCATTATATAAATGGCATTGATGAAAGTATAGCTATAGAATCAACGGAGATGCGCCAAGAGTACTTACTTTGGTATGTATATCGCAGCTCCTTCGGCAGTCCCGAGCTTGTGCGGTGAACTGTTTCCAAACCCTGCAAGACAAAGAAAATATTTGTTATTACTTGAGATATCAGGAAATGAACAAAAGTTGCCGATATGGTGCGATAATGATCGATTGAACTTACTTGCTGAGCATTTCAGTCATGTCCGCATAGGTGCTGGGATCTTTCCATCCGAGTCTAAGACGGTTACTAGTCCACGCCAAGCTTAATCTCCGAAGAATATAGTGGTACCTGCACGCATGCATAACTCATCAATTACATTAACCTCGCTCGAGTAATATGGAAAACCGAATATGCACACGACAGTAACACTCACGGGCCGTGTTAAGGAAAGAGTATGGTATCTTTGTTTTGATTTTTGATCAATGATTGTAGCAAGTTGTCCTCGGCCTCTTTGGCGTGCTTTTCAACCAGAAAAACATCTATGATATTTGTGTTAATGAACCCAATATCATAGATTTCATTTTTTTGCACTCGACGATCTTCAATCTGCATAATATATTGAGGATAATTAATTATAAATACATGCAATGAAAGAGCCGAGCTATATATAAAGACTAATGATGAAATAGTACTTACAGCAGTAGCAAAAGACCATTAATTTATCGAGGGCCTTTTGATTGAAGAACTCAAGAACTCCTCAAATGGAATAGACAACAGATCATTTGAAACGAGGTCGTGCTCCTCTTTAATATTCAGATACAAAGTGTTCGCCCCTCGGACTCTCTCGCAGGTTTTCATGTACCAACTGTGGAATCTTCGCATCATTGTTGTCGAGACTTTTCATCTTTGACGAGAGGCTTCCCGTGATCAGATTCGAATAAGTCCACCTCCATGAAATCAGGAAGTGCATCGTCAGCAGTGTAATCTTCAAGATTGCCATAACCGCCACCGCCCCCGGAGGATTAGACACATTCAGCGGGGCACGATTGTCTGTGCTTGTTCGCCGAGCTGGGCAATTTTTTCCCTTTGCCCGTTGTTCTTTTAACCTTTATCGGTGATAGTAGTTCCCACCGCTTGGCTTGGAGATATGTCTGCTCAAGAATGCGCTCATAGTTGGTTCTCGGTGGAGACTTTGGTGGTTTCCTCAGGGCATTGAGAGTGCGCTTTGCTTTCACCGGATCGACCTTCTCCTCCGGAGGTGGATGTATCTTTGCTTTAACCCCTTCAAAGAACTCCTTCACTTGGGTCTGCACGATCGTATTGTTTTCCTCCTTGCTCCTCTCATACGGTAACTTCTCTACAGGCTTTAGAGGTGGACCGATCAGATTACCTCTCTCTTCTTGTGCTGCTAGACGCCGGAGCAGACGGAGGCGCAAGGCGTCTGCCTTCCTTCGTGCTTGCTTACGAGGCGGAGGAGAAGGACTACGACGATCGGAGCAGCCGGGCGGGCGGGTCTCTTCCGCCCTTGCCTGGCGAGGCGGAGAAGGAGGAGGCGGAGTGCCGCCACGCCGCGGAGAAGGGGCGGAGTGCCGCCACGCGTGCCCTGATCTTCACTCACGGAGGAGGAGGCGGTGGAGGAGGCGGAGTGCCGCCATGCGTGCCCCGATCGTCACTCACGGAGGAGGAGGCGGTGGAGGAGGCGGAGTGCCCGACTCGCCGGATGAGGAGGAGGAGGCGAGGCGTCCATTCAGAAGGTCGATGAGCTCCTTCCGCCATAGGCATGGAGTCTTGAGAGAGTAACCCAGCCTAGTCTCCCTTCACCGGTAGGGTGCTCAAGCTCGAGGTCCTCAAATCCTCCGTTATTTCATCCACCATCACCTTAGCAAATCCTTCCGAATCGGTGGCAAGTGATAAGTTGTGCCGGGTCCACTAGGATAAACTTGGCCAACAGCCGCCTTGACCTTCAAATTCATGCATCGCGCCATAATGTGGCAATTTTGAGACTCGTGATACCATCCACGGATAGCTGGCAGAGCCGTCAAGACATGCTCCGGCTGAAGCAGCTCGGTGGAAGCAACGCTGCTTCGCGCTGAGATGGCGGGTAGCCGGGAAGCTTCGCATGTCGTTTGTTGCGATCCGCCGCTTTCGTTCCTCTTCTCGATCCTCTAGCCCCATTACCCTTCCAAGCAGCGCTTTGCATTTGGTCATGCTCCACTTTCTTCCTCCTCTCGTGGGTTTTGTAACCCCCGCGTCCGAAAACCAACCTTCCACGGAAGCGAGCCTGGCGTGCCTCGTGTCCGTCCTGTGGTGCTCGGGATTCCCAAGGGCCATTGTGAGCTCGTCCTTCTCCTGTTTGGAAGGAACGTCCCTCGCCTGCAAAGCATCAATATATTGTCGAAGTTTCTTGACTGGTGTTTGCAGTTGCTCGTTCGCCCATCGACATCGCCACATTAGGTCCAAGGTTCCGCCAGCCCTCAAGAACCAAGTCCGCAACGGTCAGCGGCGCGATCGCCTCTGGTTCGATCCCTTTTTCAAGCAGATCATGCTCAGCCTTGGACCACTTAGGCCGGGCTTTGAGGTAGCCACCTGACCCGTGCGATGGTGAAGCGTCTTCTTCGCAGCATTTTTCTTGTTTGTCTCCGACATCTTCTTACTCTTTTCCGATGTCATGTGGGCCACAAATGCGGGCCAGTGATCTTTGATCTTCTCATATTTGCCGATGAATTCTGGTGTCTCTTTTTTCTTGACAAACTGGTTCAGCTCTTTCCTCCACCTCCTCATTAGGCCAGCCATCTTCTTAAGAGCACAAGACTTGATTAATTGCTCTTTAAGTGGCTTCTCCGGATCCTCCTCTGGCGGTAGGGTGAAATTTGCCTTCAGCTCATTCCAAAGATCTTCTTTTCGCATATCATTGACATAAGACACCTCGGCGTCTTCATCCTTAGCGTGCTTATACCATTGCTGGATCTCGATCGATCCTGTCCCTAACAAGAACCCCTTGACCGAGCGAAAATGCCTTCTTTGTCCGGTTGTTCAATCGGTTCGCCGTCGGGCGCGATTTCTATGATCTCAAACTTTTCATCCGAGCTCAACTTTTCTTGGGCCTCGTCTCCGCATCAAGTTGTGCTCGATCCGAGGGCTAGAAATTATAAGGAAGAAAGACGACAGATACTTAATATGTGTACATATACCAAAACAATGGATGCATCAATTAACTTGTCGCAGGGCTTAACTAATATATATATACCTGGCCGGACTCGGTTCGATATTTCGGCTCGCACGGTCTCCTTCGCCTTGTACCTCCATTGTGTCACCGGAGCCATCATGAACATAGTCCTCCTCTTGTACCGCATTAATGAGTCGAAGCCATCATAATCATAGCCCTCTTCTTCATCCATCGACCAACGGTGTCGATGAGAAATGACGAACATCATCACTTCCATTTGCGATTATTTCCAACATCGCTTCGCTTTCTTCGTCTCGGAGTGCTCCATAGTTTCGCAAATATTGACAACATGTCAATTATTATTCAACATCATTTTCTCTCTAGGGTTTGGGTGTCCTCGAGAGTTTTGGTCGAGCGAGAGGGCCGAGGGGGCTGCTGCAGTTGTATCTAGAGGGGGTTAATTATATCGACAACGACGCGACATACATATACATATCGGGAGGGGTATCGGTACCACCCCTCGTGTTTAAGTTTCTTCTTTCTCCTTTCCTTTCTTTCTTCTTCTCCTCTTCTTTTCTTCTTCTCCCTCGAGAAAGGAAAATAATTAAGGAAAATGAAGAAAGAGGAAGAAGGAAGAAGGAAGAAGAAGAAGTAAAGAAGAAAAAAAGAGGAGAAGAAGAAAGGAATAGAGGAGAAGAAGAAAAATAGAATTTCTCCTTTCTCCTCTATTCCTTTCTTCTTCTCTTCTTTTTCTTCTTTTTCCTCTTCTTATTTATTTCTCCTCTTCTTCCTCTCCTCTTTTCTCCTTTCTTCCTCTTCTTATTTTCCTTTTCCTCTCATTCTTTTAGTATTGCTTGTTTAAAAAAATGTTCAAATAGAAAATTCCAAAAAAAACAAAGGTTTTGCCTAATGCATTGTTCATATGAATATACCAACATTTGCATATTCTACAATAATTAATATCAACAAAAAAATCTGTGAACAGAAAAAAAACAAACTTTTCTAAAAATCTATCTTTTGCATATATATAGCCACATATGAACAGAGAGCATATATACATACACATATATGAACAGAAAAAAACTAATAAAAATGAAACATATACATAACATATATGAACATATATACATACACATACACATATATGCATTATATGAACAGAAAAAAAACTAATAAAAATGAAACATATACATAACATATATGAACATATACATACACATACACATATATGCATTATATGAACAGAAAAAAACTAATAAAATGAAACATATACATAACATATATGAACATATATACATACACATACACATATATATGCATTATATGAACAGAAAAAAACTAAAATAATAAAATGAAAAAAAAGAGCCTGGCGGTGCGGCGTGGCGGCTCACAGCTGGTGGCGGAGGCTGGGCGGGCGACGGCGACGGCGACGGCGACGCTGGCGGAGCTGGCGGCGACAAGGCAGAGCTCTGGCGGCGATGACGGCGAAGAAGCTGGCTCGGGGAGGACGGCGACGACGACGGGCGCGGCGACGGCGACGGCGCGGCGGCGGAGCGGCGCGGCGGCGTGGGCAGCAGCTGGCGGCGTCGCGCGCGTTTGGCGCGTCGTCGGGGCAATGTGGCGATGAATCGCAAAGCGCAAAGTGCCACTTATATACAAAGCGATTGGTCGGTTGGTGGCACCAACCGTGACTAATGCCATTTTAGTCCCGGTTGGAGCCACCAACCGACCAAAGCCTCAATTCGGCAGCCCAAAGGGCGGAAGCTGCGACCTATGGTCGGTTGGTGGCTACAACCGAATAAAGTTCTCTTTAGTCCCGGTTGGTGCCACCAACCGGGACCAAAGGCCTCACGCCGCGTCGGGTCAAAGTTTAGTCCCACTCGCTAGTTGAGAGGGGAGCGCAGTGGTTTATAAGCCCCACTGCGCTCCCTCTTGAACTCTTTGAACTGCAGGCTTATGGGCCTACTTGCTCCTTCGTTGCTGTTGACCTTCAGGCCTTCAAGGGCCTGAATCTCGCCCAAATAGGGATACTGATCGATTCAAAGCTGTATGCCCGATGGGTGGCATTTTTTCTTGCTTTATTTAATTTATTTTGTTTCTACTTACAACAAAATACTTATTGTTGTTTTTTTGTTTTGTTTTCTGCATTATTTATTTTCTTTTGTTTTTGCTCTATTTTTAAATCTTTTTGCTTCTAGTTTTAGGAAAATTATAAACTTTCTGTTAGTGCCATTACTAATTTTCAAATTTGAAAACACTTTTTTTTGTTTTCTTTCTTGCTTTATTTAATTTATTTTGTTTCTACTTACAACAAAATACTTATTGTTGTTTTTTGTTTTGTTTTCTGCATTATTTATTTTCTTTTGTTTTTGCTCTATTTTTAAATCTTTTTGCTTCTAGTTTTAGGAAAATTATAAACTTTCTGTTAGTGCCATTACTAATTTTCAAATTTGAAAACACTTTTTTTTGTTTTCTTTCTTGCTTTATTTAATTTATTTTGTTTCTACTTACAACAAAATACTTATTGTTGTTTTTTGTTTTGTTTTCTGCATTATTTATTTTCTTTTGTTTTTTGCTCTATTTTTAAATCTTTTTGCTTCTAGTTTTAGGAAAATTATAAACTTTCTGTTAGTGCCATTACTAATTTTCAAATTTGAAAACACTTTTTTTGTTTTCTTTCTTGCTTTATTTAATTTATTTTGTTTCTACTTACAACAAAATACTTATTGTTGCTATTTTTAATTATTACGAGGGCGAACCATAAGACATTTCAAATGAACTCTGAAAAAGTTGAAAGTTGGCATGGTATCATAAATTGACCCACACATAGCATGTGCATGTACAAAACGAAAAATGGTATCATACTCATCGGTTACAATATAATGGTATCATAAACGAACAATAGTTGCGGAGAAAGTCTTCACTTTTTCTTCGCTTGTGTCATTTGCTTATTGCGCCGTAACCATGGATAATCTTCATCGCTTATCGGGATCTGGGGTCAGCCTTGACTTTAAAGGAGGAATTTCATGAAACTTTTCATAATCTTGAGACATGTCATCTTGTCCTCCACTCCCACGATGTCCCTTTTCCGAAAGAACTATGTGGCGCTTTGGCTCATCGTATGATGTATTTGCTTCCTTATCTTTTCTCTTTCTCGGTCTCATGGACATGTCCTTCACATAGATAACCTGTGCCACATCATTGGCTAGGACGAACGGTTCGTCGGTGTACCCAAGATTTTTCAGATCCTTGTTGTCATTCCGCATGTGGGTCTACTGCACTCCCGCCTCTGACAGATTGACCCATTTGCACTTAAACAAAGGGACCTTAAAATCATGTCCGTAGTCAAGTTCCCATATGTCCACTATGTAACCATAATATGTGTCCTTTCCCTCTCGGTTGTTGCATCAAAGCGACACCGCTGTTTTGGTTGGTGCTCTTTTGATCTTGGTCAATCGTGTAAAATGTATTCCCATTTATCTCAGATCCTTTCCAAATCAATACGGTCAAAGATGGTCCCTGGATAACAAGTACAACTCCTCACAAACAGTGCTGTCACCTCGACACGTGCTTCCAACCAACTGCTGAAAGTCTGATGTGTTCACATAATCCGATCGTCGACCGCCCGGTGTTTGAAGCGCAGATCGTTCTTGTGTTCATCGACATACGGGTCACCAAGGTAGAGTTCTCAGAGAACTGTGTAGTGGGCTTGAGACCAAGAATATCCGTCCTCGCATATTATTGAGTCCTTTCCAAGCGTGCCTTTTTTTCAATCTCCCCTCATACCGCGATTTAGGGAGACCTATCTTCTTAAGGCCAGAATGAAGTCAACACAAAACCCGATGACATCCTCTCGTTTGATGGCCCATGGAGATGCTTCCTTCGGCCTAGCGCGACACGGACATATTTCTTTAGGACTCCCATGAACCTCTCAAAGGGGTACATATTGTGTAGAAATCTGGGGCCCGAATGACAATCTCGTCAACTAGATGAACAAGAACGTGCGCCATGATATTGAAGAAGGATGGTGGGAACACCAGCTCAAAACCGACAAGACATTGCACCACATCACTCCTTAGCCTTGGTATGGTTTCGGATCGATCACCTTCGAGATATTGCATTGAGGAATGCACATAGCTTCACAATGGCTAATCGGACGTTTTCGGTAGAAGCCCCTCAATGCAACCGAAGCGATTGCGTCATAATCACGTGGCGATCATGAGACTTTAGGTTACAAACTTTTCTCTGCCATATTTATTATTCCTTTTATATTCGACGAGAAGCCAGTCGGGACCTTCATACTAAGCAGGCATTCAAAGAAGATTTCCTTCTCTTCTTTGGTAAGAGCATAGTGGCGGGACCTTCATATCGCTTTGGAGGCATGCCGTCTTTTTCGTGCAAACGTTGCAGGTCCTCTCGTGCCTCACCTGTATCTTTTGTCTTCCCATACACGCCCAAGAAGCCTAGCAGGTTCACGCAAAGGTTCTTCGTCACGTGCATCACGTCGATCAAGAGCGGACCTCTAGGTCTTTCAGAGGGTAGGTCCCAAAATATAGATTTCTTCTTCCACATGGGTGCGTGTCCCTCGGCGTCACTCGGAACAGCTAGTCCGGGACCCTTTCCAAAGATTACGTGTAAATCATTGACCATAGCAAGTACGTGATCACCGATACGCATGGCGGGCTTCTTCCGTGATCTGCCTCGCTTTGAAATGCTTGCCTTTCTTTCGACATTGATGGTTGGTCGGAAGAAATCGACGATGGCCTGTACACATTCTTCCCGCAGCTTGCGGTATATACTATCGATGTCAAGTAAGCAAATGCGTGCATGCGTGGTATCCCTTGTTTGTCCGTCTCCGAAGGTTCGAGAGCGGGCCAATCGTTGATGGTCACGAACAGCAACGCCTTTAGGTTAAATTCTCCTGTTTGTGCTCATCCCACGTCGTACACCGCTTCCATTCCACAGCTGTAAAAGTTCTTCAACTAATGGCCTTAGGTACACATCAATGTCATTGCCGGGTTGCTTAGGGCCTTGGATGAGAACGGCATCATAATGAACTTCCGCTTCATGCACATCCAAGGAGGAAGGTTATACATACATAGAGTCACGGGCCAGTGCTGTGATTGCTGCTCTGCTCCCGAAAGGATTAATGCCATCCGCGCTTAAAGCAAACCATACGTTCCTTGGCTCACTTGCAAACTCATCCCAATATTTCTCTCGATTTTTCTCCACTGCGACCCGTCAGCGGGTGCTCTCAACTTCCCGTCTTTCTTACGGTCCTCACTGTGCCATCACATCAACTTGGCATGCTCTCCGTTTCTGAACAGACGTTTCAACCGTGGTATTATAGGAGCATACCACATCACCTTCGCAGGAACCCTCTTCCCGGGGCTCGCCGTCAACATCACCAGGGTCATCTCGTCTGATCTTATACCGTAATGCACCGCATACCGGGCATGCGTTCAGATCCTTGTACGCACCGCGGTAGAGGATGCAGTCATTAGGGCATGCATGTATCTTCTGCACCTCCAATCCTAGAGGGCATACGACCTTCTTTGCTGCGTATGTACTGTCGGGCAATTCGTTATCCTTTGGAAGCTACTTCTTCAATATTTTAAGTAGCTTCTCAAATCCTTTATCGAGCACAGCATTCTCGCCTTCCATCGCAGCAATTCAAAGACGGTACCTAGCTTTGTGCTGCCATCTTCGCAATTGGGGTACAACCCTTTTTGTGGTCCTCTAGCATGCGATCGAACTTCATCTTCTCTTTTGACTTTCGCATTGCGTCCTTGCATCGACAATGACCGGCGGAGATCATCATCATCGGGCACATCATCTGGTTCCTCTTGATCTTCAGCAGCTTCTCCCGTTGCAGCATCATCGTGCACATCGTCCGGTTCCTCTTGATCTTACGGAGCATCACCGTATTCAGGGGCACATAGTTGTCATCGTACTCTTCTCCTTCGCCGTCTTCCATCATAACCCCTATTTCTCCGTGCCTCGTCCAAACATTATAGTGTGGCATGAAACCCTTGTAAAGGTGGGTGTGCAGGATTTTCCGGTCGAGTAAGACTTCAGTATTCCACATATAGGGCATGGACAACACATAAAACCATTACGCTTGTTTGCCTCAGCCACTTCGAGAAAATTATGCACGCCTTAATGTACTCGGAGGTGTGTCTTGAACCGTACATCCATTGCGGTTCATCTGTGTGCATTATATATAATTAAGTGTGTCAAAAATCATTAGAGATCATGAATAGATAATTAATTAAGTGACCAAATTAATAGAAGTTCATCATCACATTAAAACCAAAGTACATACATAGTTCTCATCTAACAACATAAAGCTCTGCAGAGCATCTAAATTAATTAAACCATACACTGAAACTATGTAAAACATTTCAATGCGAAAACAAATGCGATCATAATCGCATCCAATGTAACAACTGATCCAACGACATAATGATACCAAGCCTCGGTATGAATGGCATATTTTCTAATCTTTCTAATCTTCAAGCGCATTGCATCCATCTTGATCTTGTGATCATCGGCGACATCCGCAACATGCAACTCCAATATCATCTTCTCCTCCTCAATTTTTCTAATTTTTCCTTCAACAAATTGTTTTCTTCTTCAACTAAATTTAACCTCTCGACAATAGGGTCGGTTGGAATTTCGGTTCAACAACCTCCTAGATGAATAAAATCTATGTCACGTTGGTCGGCATAATTGTCATAAATAATAAATGAACCAATAGTTATGAAAAGATAATATATACCACATCCGAATCATAGGCGGGACGAGGGCCGACGAGGCGGATACCAAAACCATCGCACTATATAAGATGCAATAATAAAAGTAAGAAAATTATACAAGTATATATCTATCTAAACATACAAATAAGAATATTTTTCCTTTCGAAAGAAGATAAGAACAAGAGGCTCACCACGGTGGTGCCGCCGATGAGATCGGTGCGGGTGATCGGCGGCGTTGAAGACGGGATGGGGCGTGACGGACCGCTAAACCTAGACAAATATGGAGGAAAATGGAGCTTGGCGGTCGAGCTTGGAGAGGAGAAACCTTAAGTAGTGTGGCTCGGGCATTCCATCGAACACCTTGTGTGCATATGAGGTGAGCTATTGCACCACCAAGCCCTCTCCCCTCGGCGAAAAAGCAGAGCAGTGTGCTCGCTCTTGCACGGGGGTATATATAGGCACCACCATTGGTCCCGGTTGGTCGCCTGAACCGGGACTAAGGGAATTCTTTGGTCCCGGTTCGTGCCACGAACCGACGAATGGTTGTGGGCCAGGGCGGGGATCATTGATCCGGTTCATCCCACCAACCGGGACCAAAAGGTCCAGACGAACCGGGACCAATGGCCCACGTGGCCCGGCCGGCCCCCGGGGCTCACGAACCGGGTCTGATGCCCCCATTGGTCCCGGTTCTGGATTGAACCGGGACTAATGGGCTGGACCGGCCTGGACCATTGCCTCCTTTTCTACTAGTGAGTCCTCCTGGCTTTCTCCGCGCCGACGGAGGCGACGGCGAAGGTGATCCGGCACAGGTTCACGAAGAGTATCAACCTGAGCCCCTCACTTCGCTGCAGAGGGAAGAACTTTGCCACCGGAACATGGATGCGCTACACACTCCTATCGTCAGAGAAACCCCCGAGGCTCAGGCCTTAGAGGACGCGCGCTAGGCCAACTTGGCTGAGCGCACTCGACTGGAAAACCTCCAGCGAGCACTCGACGAGCGTGCGTGGCAACGGGTTCCAGACTCCAGTCGACGTCAACTCTTTCCACCACCGACTCAGGTATATCGAACTCCGATTCAGAATCTAGCGGCTGCAGCCCGTATAGCAGAGTCGATTCAGCCTTCCCAGTCAGAGGCTGGCAGAGGCTTGCTACAGATCCGAGATTTACTCCGGGCAGCAGGAGATCAAAATTCAGCTGTATCGCAGTCGCGAAATAGGATTCACAGCAGATCTGTCGCTGCGAATACAATCCAGTCGGCCCATAGCCCAAGATCGCCCCCGAGGCGTGAGGAACGTGGAGGCCGGCGTGATGATCACTACTAGAACCGTGATCAGTATGATCACCGATTTGATCGTGATGATCGGCGTCGAGTGCCCACCCCTCCCCCAAGGGGTGGCTCGTACGCGCCTCGACAGCAGAATGACAGACGCCAGCACAGTGTTGGGCGAAGGGTTCCAGTCAACCCCAGAGAACCAGGCTTTGATGCGAGATCCATTATCATTCAAGGTTTGATCGACAGGAATAGAGCTCACCGAGAAGGTCATGACAGAGATATACCCACCACCAGCAGAGTACATGTCTCAGGACCAGAGTGTTTCAGCAGGGCCATCAGGGCCGCGGTGATTCCTCCCAACTTCAGGTTGGCGACTGGAGTCAGTAAGTTCATTGGTGAGTCCAGTCCTGATACTTGGCTTGAAGACTACCGAGTGGCTGTCCAGATTGACGGCGGCAACGATGAGGTGGCCATGAAACATCTGCCCCTTATGTTGGAGGGTTCGGCCAGAGCATGGTTGAATCAGTTGACACCCAGCAGCATTTACACTTGGGAAGATCTTGCCCGAGTGTTTGTCAGAACATTTCAAGGAACTTGCAAGCGACCAGCAGGGTTGACAGAGCTGCAATCTTGTGTGCAAAAGTCAAATGAAACTATGAGGGATTACATCCAGAGATGGATCACATTGCATCACATGGTAGAGAATGTATCTGATCACCAGGCAGTCTGTGCCTTCAAGGAAGGTGTTAAGAACAGAGAGCTAAGTTTAAAATTCGGTCGGACCGGAGACATGACCCTAAGTCGAATGATGGAGATTGCCACCAAGTATGCCAATGGTGAAGAAGAGGATCGGCTCTGGAGTGGTAAGTACAAGTCAGCCGCTCATGAAACTAGGGGAGGGAACTCCAGTCGGAAACAGAAGCGGAAAGCTGAGCCAGCTGCTCCTAGAGAAGTCTTGGCCGTGACTCAAGGAAAGTTTAAAGGGAAGCCCAAAGGGTCTTGGAACCCTAAGAAGGTGAAGGACAAGGAAGGAAATGACGTGATGGATTTGCCGTGCCACGTCCACACGAAGAAAGATGAGGAGGGTAAATTCATTTACCCGAAACATACCACTCGACAGTGTCGACCCTTGATCCAGCAATTCCAGGGAAACAACCCAAAGATAAGGAAAAGGAGTCGGAAAAAGTTGAAGACAAAGAAGATAGTGATGATGGATATCCCCAGGTCAATTCCACCCTGATGATTTTTGCAGATGTTGAAAGCAAAAGTCGATTGAAAGTTATCAACCGAGAGGTGAATATGGTTGCTCCGGTGACATCTAGTTATCTGAAATGGTCTCAGACTGCCATCACATTCGACCAGTCCGATCATCCGATGCACATAGCCACCCCTGGGAAGCAAGCTTTGGTGGTCGACCCAGTCGTCGAGGGCACTCGACTGACTAAAGTCTTGATGGATGGTGGCAGTGGCCTGAATATATTGTATGCAGAGACGCTAAAAGGGATGGTCATTCCGATGTCCAGACTCAGTACCAGCAACATGAGTTTCCATGGAGTCATTCCTGGAAAGAAGGCTGAGTCACTCGGCCAAATTGCTCTTGATGTGGTTTTCGGTGATTCCAAGAATTACCGCAAAGAAAGGTTGACGTTTGAAGTTGTGAATTTCCAGAGTGCTTATCACGCTATTTTGGGCAGGCCAGCTTATGCAAGTTTCATGGCTCGACCATGTTATGTGTACCTCAAATTGAAGATGCCTGGTCCCAAAGGTGTGATCACTATTACTGGCAATCGAAAGAAGGCGGAAGAGTGCTTTCAGAAAGGCTCAAAGATCGCCGATGCTCAGATGGCAGTGGTAGAGCTGCAGGAATACCAGAAAACTGTAGATCCAAGTGATTTGTTGCGAGCCCGATTCACATTCACCTGACCAACCCCAGTGCTGCTCCGACTCATATCTCTACAGCACTCGATGCCAAATAGGAAGAAGCGCTCATCCAGTTCCTCCATGAGAACTGGGACATCTTCGCATGGAAGCCTGCTGACATGTCGGGTGTTCCCAAGGGGCCGGCTGAGCATCGCCTACGAGTCGACTCAAAAGTAAAACCTGTCAAGGAACATCTTCGACGGTCCGCCGTCCAGAAGAGGAAGGCCATTGGCGAGGAGGTGGCTCGGCTCTTAGCAGCGGGGTTTATCCAAGAAATTTACCACTCCGAGTGGCTCGCCAATGTTGTCATGGTCCCCAAGAAGGACAAGTCACTTCGCATGTGCATTGGCTTCAAACATATCAATCGGGCCTGCCCAAAAGATCATTTTCCTCTCCCCCGCATCGACCAAATAGTCGACTCGACTGCGGGATGTGAGCGCCTGTCTTTTTTAGACGCCTATTCCGGTTACCATCAGATCCGTCTGTATGGACCCGACGAGATCAAAACAGCTTTCATCACTCCATTCGGGTGCTTCTGTTATGTCACCATGCCATTCGGCCTCAAGAATGCCGGAGCCACATTCATGAGGATTATTCAGAAGTGTTTGCTCACTCAAATCAGTCGGAATGTGGAAGCATACATGGATGATATTATGGTCAAATCACGGAAGGGTTCCGACCTGTTGACTGACCTTGCTGAAACATTTGCCAACCTCAGGGGGTATGATATCAAGCTTAATCCATCAAAGTGCACATTCGGAGTTCCAGGCAGAAAGTTACTCGGTTTTCTCGTTTCCGAATGAGGAATCGACGCCAACTCAGAAAAAGTTGGTACTATACTCCGAATGAAACGCATACATGCGTGTGCACGATGTCGAGCTTCTTTGGATGCTTGGCCGCTTTAAGTCGATTCATCTCTCGCCTCGGTGAAAAGGCATTGCCTCTTTACCGATTGATGAAGAAGTCAGACAAGTTCGAGTGGACTCAAGAAGCTGATGCAGCGTTTGCAGAGCTAAAAGCCCTACTCTCCACCCAGCTGGTGCTTGCTGCCCCAATCAACAAAGAGCCTTTGCTGCTTTACATTGCAGCCACAGGACAAGTCATCAGTACAGTATTTACGGTCGAGCGGGAAGAAGAAGGAAAAGCCTTCAAAGTTCAGCGCCTAGTATATTATCTTTCTGAAGTTTTGACTCCATCAAAGCAAAGATACCCTCATTATCAGAAGCTTGTATATGGGATTTATATGACCATGAAGAAGGTTGCTCACTACTTCTCTGACCATTCTATTACAGTCGTCAGCGACGCTCCATTGTCAGAGATTTTACACAACAGAGATGCAACTGGTCGAGTGGCAAAATGGGCGATTGAACTCCTTCCCTTGGATATCAAGTTTGAGGCAAAGAAAGCCATCAAGTCCCAAGCAATAGCAGACTTCATAGCCGAGTGGGTTGAGCAGCAATTGCCGACTCAAGTTCACTCGGAGCACTGGACCATGTTCTTTGACGGTTCTAAGATGCTGAATGGTTCCGGTGCTGGGGTAGTGTTGGTTTCCCCCCGAGGAGATAAGCTCAGATATGTGCTCCAGATCCACTTTGATTCCTCCAATAACAAAGCAGAATACGAAGCACTTTTCTATGGGTTGCGTATGGCCATTTCACTCGGCATCTGTCGCCTCATGGTCTATGGCGACTTAGATTTGGTGGTAAATCAGGTGATGAAGGAGTGGGACGCCAGAAGTCCAACCATGACTGGTTACTGCAATGCGGTGAGAAAGTTAGAGAAGAGATTCGAGGGGTTAGAGCTTCATCATATACCCCGACTGAAAAATCAAGCGGCTGATGATTTGGCAAAAATAGGTTCCAAGAGAGAAGCCATTCCCAGTAATGTGTTTTTAGAACACATCCACACACCATCAGTTCAAGAGGATCCTTTCACCGAAGAAGCCCCGCAGCCGAAAAGTGTTACAGATCCGACTGAAGTTGAGTCCCAGCTGTGGTCGACCTGATCATGGAAGTTTTGGTCATCACTCCCGACTGGACAGTGCCATACGTCGCGTATATCCTAAGGAAAGAGCTCCCAGAGAATGAAGAAGAGGCTCGACAGATCGTCCATCGATCCAAGGCCTTTACTGTGATAAAGGGACAATTATATAGAGAAAGCGCGACTGGAGTCGGCCAGAAATGTATAACACCAGAAGAAGGTCAGATAATTCTTGACGATATCCACTCGGGGACCTTTGGTCATCATGCGTCCTCTCGGACCATTGTGTCTAAAGCATACTGAGCAGGATTTTACTAGCCAAGAGCAAATGAGATGGCGAAGGAGATAGTCGACAAGTGTGAAGGATGTCAGTATTATTCCAATATGTCACACAAACCCGCCTCAGCCTTGAAGACTATTCCACTCATCTGGCCCTTTGCTGTATGGGGATTGGATATGGTTGGACCACTGAGAACTGGCAGGAGCGGCTTCACCCATGTACTGGTGGCAGTCGACAAGTTCACTAAGTGGATTGAAGCTAAGCCTATCAAGAATCTTGATGCCGGCACTGCTATCAGCTTCATCAGAGAGTTGATATTCAGATATGGAGTTCCGCACAGCATCATCACTGATAATGGGTCAAACTTCGATTCCGATGAATTTAGAGCCTTTTGCGCCTCTCAATGCACACGAGTCGACTATGCTTCAGTCGCTCATCCCCAGTCGAATGGACAAGCGGAACGAGAAAATGGTCTAATTCTCAAAGGACTGAAACCCTGGTTGATGTGTGACCTCAAGCATGCAGCAGGAGCATGGGTCGACGAACTTCCATCGGTTCTTTGGGGATTGAGGACCACTCCTAATCGGTCGACTGGGCGAACTCCATTCTTTCTGGTCTATGGAGCTGAAGCAGTTCTGCCGAGTGACCTGCTTCACAATGCACCCCGAGTTGAGCTCTACACTGAAGATGAAGCAGAACAAGCCCGGCGGGACGCAGTCGACCTTCTAGAAGAAGAAAGAGAGATGGCCATGATTCGATCGACTATCTATCAGCAGGACTTGCATCGATTCCATGCCAGAAACGTGAAGAGTCGAGCCTTCCAAGAAGGAGATTTGGTTCTCCGAGTGGATCAGCAGAAGCCACACAAGCTTGCTCCTACTTGGGAAGGCCCCTTCATCGTCACCAAAGTTCTCCACAATGGAGCGTACCGTCTTTACAATGTCGATCGCCAGATTGACGAGCCACGAGCTTGGAACGCGGAGCTACTCCGCCCCTTTTATACTTAGGTGCTCACTCGGATGAGATGTAATAAAAGTACCTCTGTAGTTTGTTTATCAATAACAAGAATGTTATAATTTTCCCAGTGATTGTTGTTACTTTTTGTTTACATGAGAAATCCCCCAATGGGTAGCTTAGCTGCGAATCCGTTTTGCCTGAGTTTGTAAAAAAAATCCCTACCGAGTGGTGAGCCAGCCTCCCACTCGGGGGCTTAGCTGCGAATCAGTTTTGCCTAAGTACTTGAAAATCCTACCGAGTGGTGAGCCAGCCTCCCACTCGGGGGCTTAGCTGCAGTCCAAGTACTCGCCTAAGTTTGAAAAAATCCTACCGAGTGGTGAGCCAGCCTCCCACTCGGGGGCTTAGCTGCAGTCCAAGTACTCGCCTAAGTTTGAAAAAATCCTACCGAGTGGTGAGCCAGCCTCCCACTCGGGGGCTTAGCTGCAGTCCAGTACTCGCCTAAGTGTTTAAAATCCTACCGAGTGGTGAGCCAGCCTCCCACTCGAGGGCTTAGCTGCAGTCCAGTACTTGCCTAAGTGTTTAAAATCCTACCGAGTGGAGAGCAAACCTCCCACTCGGGGTGAGGGAGTCCTGGACTAGGGGGTGTCCGGACAGCTGGACTATCATCGTCCGCCGGACTCCAAGACTACGAAGATACAAGATTGAAGACTCCGTGCCGTGTCCGGATGGGACTTTCCTTGGCGTGGAAGTCAAGCTTGGCGATACGGATATGTAGATCTCCTACCATTGTAACCGACTCTGTGTAACCCTAGCCCTCTCCGGTGTCTATGTAAACCGGAGGGCTTTAGTCCGTAGGACGAACAACCATTACAACAATCATACCATAGGCTAGCTTCTAGGGTTTAGCCTCCTTGATCTCGTGGTAGATCCACTCTTGTACTACCCATATCATCAATATCAATCAAGCAGGAGTAGGGTTTTACCTCCATCGAGAGGGCCGAACACAGGTAAAGACATCGTGTCCCTTGTCTCCTGTTACCATCCGCCTAGATGCGATTCGGGACCCCCTACCCGAGATCCGCCGGTTTTGACACCGACATTGGTGCTTTCATTGAGAGTTCCTCTGTGTCGTCACCGATAGGCTTGATGGCTTCTTCGATCAACAACAACGCCGTCCAGGGTGAGACTTTTCTCCCCGGACAGATCTTCGTATTCAGCGGCTTCGCACTGCGGGCCAATTCACTTGGCCATCTGGAGCAGATCGAAAGCTACGCCCCTGGCCATCAGGTCAGATTTGGAAGCCTAAACTTCACGGCGGATATCCGCGGAGACTTGATCTTTGATGGATCCAAGCCGTTGCCGAGCGTGCCGCACTGTCACGATGGGTATGATCTAGCTCTGCCACCAGACAGTACTTTGGAGGCCGCACACGAATCCGCTCCGACTCATAGTCCGGAGCCGATCGTGCAGATCGAGGACGGGTGGCTGGACACCGCCTCGGGAGCTGCAACTTCCACGGTGATGGAGCCAAATGCTGACTTCGTCCCTTATAAAGCTCGTGACTCCGAGGTGCCGAACTCCCTACCGGACTCCGAACCTCCTGCGCCCCTGCCAATCGAATCCGATTAGGCACCGATCATGGAGTTCACCGCCGCGGACATCTTTCAGCACTCACCCTTTGGCGACATCCTAAATTCGCTAAAACATCTCTCGCTATCCGGAGAACCCTGGCCGGACTATGGCCAGGATGGTTGGGATGCGGACGACGAAGAAATTCAAAGCCCACCCACCACCCACTTTGTAGGCACTGTCGACGATCTAACCGACATGCTAGATTACGACTCCGAAGACATCGACGGTATGGACGACGATGCTGGAGACGATCAAGAACCAGCGCTCACCGAGCACTGGAAGGCCACCCCAACCCATGATGTATATATGGTGGACACCCGAAAAGGAAGCGATAACGAGGACCAACGGGGCACGGCAAAGGATAATCCCGCCGATAAACAACCAAAACGGCGACACAGACGCCGCCCTAAGTCCCGCCTCGATAAAAACAGCGTTCCTAATGACCCAGCAATAGAGCAGGGCAAACCAGTGGACGACGAACATGCAACCAAGCAACTGTCCGAACAGGACGAATCGGATAATCAATCCATGCCCGGCAAAACCAACAGTCCAGACGACCTCACGCCAGACACACCGCCGGAACATAAAAACCTTCACAAAAGACTCGTCGCCACTGCAAGAAGTCTGAAGAAGGAAAAATGGAAGCTCAAAACGGTGGAAGACATACTCAGAATGAGGTGGAGCAAAGTGCTCAAAACCGCAGACAAATACGGCAATAGCCATCAGTCAAAGAGCTATCCGAAGCGCGAGCTGCTGCCAGAATTTGACGAGGAAGCCATAGAGCCACCATAGTCAAAAATTGAAGAAGCCGCATGGCCAGATAGACGACCAGATGAAAGGCCAAAAGCGACAAGCGGCGCCGCGCACAAGCTGACTCATGATCCTCGAAAAACAAATGGCCCGGTCAGGTCCATTTACGGGCCAAAAAAGAGGGCCCCAGGAAGCAACACAACACTCCAAGTGTTCGAAGACAGCGGCACACCGAAATACAGGGGCGCCGCACACCCACTATGTTTCACCAATGAGGTGCTGGATCATGAATTTCCAGCAGGGTTTAAACCCATAAACATAGAAGCTTACGACGGAACAACAGACCCTGGAGTCTGGATAGAGAATTATATACTACACATACACATGGCTAGAGGAGATGATCTCCACGCCATAAAATATCTACCCCTCAAGCTCAAAGGGCCAGCTCGGCATTGGCTCAAAAGCCTCCCAGAAAACACTGTTGGAAGTTTGGGAGGAGCTCGAGGATGCGTTTAGAGCAAATTTTCAAGGGACTTATGTCCACCCTCCGGATGCAGACGATCTAAGTCATATAACTCAACAGCCCGGAGAGTCAGCGCGCAAATTCTGGAATAGGTTTCTTACCAAAAAGAACCAAATAGTCGACTGTCTGGACGCTGAAGCCTTAGCAGCTTTTAAACACAACGTCCGAGACGAATGGCTCGCCAGACACCTCGGCCAAGAGAAGCCGAGGACAATGGCCGCGCTAACAAGCCTCATGACCCGCTTTTGCGCGGGGGAAGACAGCTGGCTAGCAAGACGCAGCACCAGCGACCCGAGTACATCCGAGATTAGAGATGGAAACGGAAAATCACGGCACCGAAAGGATCAACGCCGGAATAAAGAAAAAAGCCCAAAGAACACGGCGGTCAACGCTGGATTCGAAAGCTCGCGGCCAAACAATAAAACACTGCCTCTTAAGGACAACAGTGATGAGCTATCCAACTTAAACAAAATTTTGGATCGGATATGTCAAATCCACAGTACCTCCGGAAGGCCTGCGAACCACACCCACCGAGATTGTTGGGTTTTCATACAGTCCGGCCGACTCAACGCCGAACACAAGGGGCTCGACGCACCAAGCGAGGATGATGATGAACCCCACCAGCAGAGCACCGGAAAACAAAAGGCCTTCCCACAAGAACTCAAAACAGTAAACTCACTTCATGTGATATTACGCAAAAACAATGCGGCACCCGCTAAAATAAGTGCCACACGGTCCACCCTAGCGGAACCTCGAAGTTGGATGTCAAAACCAATCACTTTCGACCACCTGGATTATTCCAGAAGCATTCAAAACGCAGGATGGACTGCTCTGATATTGGATCCCATAATCGATGGACTATAGCTTACACAAGTCCTGATGGACGGCGGCAGCGATTTAAACCTGCTATATCCGAATACAATCCGCAAGTTGGGGATAGACCTTACTAAAATTCGACATAGCCGCACTTCCTTTAAAGGAGTGACGCCAGGCCCTTACGCCAAGTGCACAGGCTCCTTATTACTATAAGTTGTGTTCGGGTCACTGGACAACTTCCGACGCGAAAAGCTAATCTTTCATGTCGCCCCATTCAAAAGTAGCTATCAAGCACTATTGGGACGCGAAGCTTTTGTCCGCTTTAACGCAATACCACATTACGCGTCTCTTACACTTAAAATGCCCGGTCCACGTGGCATCATTTCATTAAGAGGGCCATTTAAAGACCCCGGACACGGTTAGACGAGTCCGGCATAAATAAGCTAGGGGCTCCCTAGCCGCACACCCCTTCACAAGGGGCTGTGCATATAAGCAACAATGAGCTAATAGAGGCTCAGCTTTATTAATTTATTAATATTTCAATTTTTTATGCACTTTTCGCACGATTTCTTTTCAAACTAAGTTCCTCTCTTTTTACAGATGAACAACGTGCACACCCGTCAAGGATAACGGCACAACGGAGACACTGGCACAGACGTGCAGTAGGGACCCATTGCAAGGATTCTTTTCAGATTAAGACCCTGCGTAAACCTTTTTTACTGTCTCTTGTTGCTATAATCCCCTGGTTTTTCATGATAACCAGAGAGGAGACTGACGTTTTGGCATCGGCCGCGTCAGAGGACCTCGCCCGTACCTGGACACTAGGGGCTTAGGGCATTGTTCCGCCCGTTATTATAAAGACCGAACACCTTAGGGAGTGTTCGGCGTCTCGAGTTAGGCCTTATATGCATCAGCTCCGAATCATGTCTTTGGTCAAATGTTGGGTTTGCCCGGCTCCTGTGTTTTGCTGCCTTACATTCCGTATCATCGGCTAACGTGGCACCAGGAGAACTACTGCGATTGTGCCCAGTTAATTGGGCGAGCACTTCAAGAGATGAAAGCCAAAACCGATCGTCATGATACAGCGAGAGACTGGTCAACCACTTGATCGACCACCGAATGTTTAGAATTCCTCGCTTTGACGAAGGACTGTTTCGGTCAGCACATACGGCGCCCAATTCGAGAGCGCGGTGCCCCCAGGGGCTATATCATAGTCCCACCCTTCGAACTCCAATGGCTAAGTGAAAGTGATAAAGCATTATAGTCCGGTTGCCTCGTTTGCTACGCTACCACCTCCTTAACAGGATCGAGACGTCGGATTAAGTGTGAAAATGCGCTATTTTTGCGAACACCCCCGCACATGGGGGCTGAAGCTGACGACTGCCATCTTTTAGGTTATACACACGTATACATAAACGGCCGTATAGGAGATATTTCAATACTTGAACGCACAAGTATAAAAAGCGATTACATCATAAACATTGTTTTACAAAATTAAACGTTCATTTGAACGTGACAATTTTTTAGCACTGCGACTCTATTACACGAGCACCACGCAGAACTTCCCCAAAATAGTGCTCAGCGGGTAACCGGCTCTCGTCCGAACCCTGGGTCGCAACAATGGTGGCATCCATCTCCGTCCAATGTGTCTTCACACGGGCAAGTGCCATCCGTGCACCCTCTATGCAGGCCGACCGCTTCATCGCCTTGATATGCGGCACCGCCCCAAGAAATTGCTGCAATAAGCCAAAATAGCTCTTCGTCTTGGGCCTATCCAGCCAGACATGAGTCACGATATCCGTCATGGCAAGTCCGGACAACCTATTCAGCTCAGCCCATTCGGCCAACCGATCGGTCAGCGGAAGTGAACGATCCGGACTATGGAATTGAGACCAAAACAGCTCTTCCGTCTTGTGATCCTTCCGACGGAAGTGCTGGCGGCATCCGCCGCACTCGCCGCTAAATCCATATAAGGATCCTCCGGACCCCACAGCTGGCCAAGCTAGGCATACTTTGGATCCGTAAACCTGCGGCGCAGCAGAAAAGGCTTGCCAGCCACAATGTCTCCGCCCTGGCGCAGCTCCTCCTTTATAGCCCGCATTGCAGAACGGGCATCCTTGGCTTCGGCGGTGGCCTTCCTCGGGTCTTCCCGCTCCGATAGGCGCTCCTTTTCAAGAGCCTCATTGCGGTCGGTAGCAACCTTCAACTTAACGGCCATTTCGGCCATCTCTTCCCTGCTTCGGCAGTGTGTAGCCCTTTTGGCTTCTAACTCCTCGGCCGCCCTTGAGGCAGCCGCATCACTCCTTCTGGCTTGCTCCTTGGCTTGAGCAAGTTCTGCCCGAAGGCTCTCCACAGCAGCGGCACCATCTACGTCAAGCACAAATATTGTAAGAGGTGTGCTTTGGCTCCCTTAATAGGTGACTGCGGAGAAACAACTTACCTTGCGACTCGTCAAGTCGCTTGTTGACTAGCGCGATGTCCGCATCCGCAACATCGAGTTGCCGCTTTAATTCAGTAACTCCATAAGTTCGGCTAGCCCCCGGACTATCCGCCACCTGCATAGGAATGGCGAAAATTGAAACCTACGATTTTGATCCTCTGCACGCCGTCGCTTTCGACAACCTACCGAGTCTCAGGGGCTACTATCTATACAGGGCACACTTTTATGTGCAAAACTGTCAAAAAGGTGCGTCGTTTTTACGTACCTCAAACCCCGCCAGCAAACTCCTGACGGCATTGTGCAATCCGCTTTCGGCGGACGAAATCCTTCCAATCACCATACTCATCAATGCATGGTGGTCTTCTGAGATGGACACCCTCTCAAGTAGATCCTTCAGCTCCCTCGGCCGAACTCTAGTCGGCGCCGAACTCTTCGGCTCTACCGGGCTCGGGGATACCCTCCGTGATGACACTTCAGGCTCGTCCGCCCTATCCGACGGCGCAGCAGATGGAGGCGTCTCGCTCTCCACCATCTCCGGACGAAGATCCTCCGAAGATGAGCTCATCTGAGAAGGTCGGAGATCCGAACTACAAGGTAACAATTCGGTTATCCTTAGAAGCACAAATAGGGATGTCTCTTATTACCGTGCTCTCTTTTTTCTACTCACGGCTCGCTGGAGGGCTGATGCTTTAGGGGAGACTGTGCGGCCGGGCCCTCCCCGGACGCAGGACCCTCTGGTGAAGACTTCTTCCCCCGCTTAGGGGCTTTGGCCTCCGGGTCTCCAGAGGCGGTCCTCTTCTCCCCTTGGAGGGAGGGATTCTCGATCCCCCCTTTTTTCAAGAGCCTCCTTGGGCGAGGCGGTAGCTCCCCTATTTTCCCCTTCGCCTTCTTCTGAAGGCGCAACCTCCAGCATCCTGACCAGCACGGGATCCGGCATGGTCTCTGGGAGGGGGGCCGGACACCGTATCAGTTTTGCTTGTGCTATCCACTCCTGTTTAGAAGGAAATCAGTCAAAAGGCGAATTATGGAAAGGCAGACAAACGGTATGTCCGGACTCGGAGCTACTTACTTGTGTATCCGGGAGATTGCAGCTTAGGCCGGCGTCCTCGGTTAGTTCCGGACATGCTTCTCGTGATCCGAAGAATAATTTGTACATCTCCACGGGTGTCATACCCATGAAGTGTTGGAGAATCCGTGGTCCCTCCGGGTTAAACTCCCATAGCCGGAGAGGGCGGCGTTTGCAGGGCAGGAGACGCCTAATCAGCATGACCTGCATTACCACAACCAGATCGATCTCCCTCGTTTGGAGGTCTCGAATCCGGCCCTGTAGTAGGGGCACGTCCTTTGACGGCCCCCAATTGAGCCCTTGGTTGACCCACGACATCAACCGCCGTGGAGGTCCCGAGCGGAATAAGGGCGGTTGTTTCTGCCTGCTGCCCTTCGGAGCGGTGATATAGAACCACTCCTACTGCCACAAGCCGAGCTCCTCTTGGAAGGAGCCCTCGGGCCACGGGGCATCGGCCCTCTTGCTTACGGCCGCCCTGCCGCACTCTGCTTGACGCCCCCCGATCATCTTCGGCTCCACATTGAAGGTCTTCAGCCACAGGCCGAAGTGGGGGGTGACGTGGAGGAAGGCTTTGCAGACGACAATAAATGCGGAAATATGGATGATGGACTCCGGGGCCAGGTCGCGGAAATCAAACCCATAGTAGAACATGAGCCCTCTCACGAAAGGATCCGTCGGGAAGCCTAAACCCTGACGGAGGTGGGATACAAAGACGACGTACTCACCGGGCTCGAGGGTGGGTATGGCTTGCCCTTCAGCGGGCAGCCTGTGCGAAATCTCGTAAGACAGGTACTTGGCCTCTCGCAGCTTTAGCACGTCCTCCTCCGTGACGGAGGAGGGCATCCACCGGCCCTGAAGGTCGGAGCCGGACATTGTTGAAGGTCCGAAGCGCTCGAATCTGGGGCTCTGGGTGCTGGAACTTGGAGCAAGGAGAAGATTCGACGGGATATTGAAGAAAAGAAACGAGCCTTGGTCCCATTATAAAGAGGGAGAATACCAAGAGCCGTCTCCGTGACCGTTCGGGACTCGCCTTCGATAGAGGGGGCGTGGCGACGGGCGCGGTTGGGTTACCCACGTCCGTATTGATGAGAATCCGGAATAAGGGAACACGATCTCGCTCGACAAGGCGTGCCAAGAAACCGCCGCTAAACACGCTGAGGTGGTATAATAAAAATGATTCAAGTAAAGGCTTGGTAGTGGCGTGGCGTCGGGCCACGAAATACGTCAGCAGATTGAACTTGTGTACATATTATTCTCTCTACGGTGGAATGTGGAATTTATTTTGCAGAGCCGGACACTATCCTGGTGTTCACGATCTTCTATGGATTATACGGAGGAGGAACCCGCCTTGCAATGTCGAACATTATGCGCGCCGGACTCATCGTCATTGAAGCCAGGTTCAGGGGCTACTGAGGGAGTCCTGGACTAGGGGGTGTCCGAACAGCCGGACTATCATCGTCCGCCGGACTCCAAGACTACGAAGATACAAGATTGAAGACTCCGTCCCGTGTCCGGATGGGACTTTCCTTGGCGTGGAAGGCAAGCTTGGCGATACGGATATGTAGATCTCCTACCATTGTAACCGACTCTGTGTAACCCTAGCCCTCTCCGGTGTCTATATAAACCGGAGGGCTTTAGTCCGTAGGACGAACAACCATTACAACAATCATACCATAGGCTAGCTTCTAGGTTTTAGCCTCCTTGATCTCGTGGTAGATCCACTCTTGTACTACCCATATCATCAATATCAATCAAGCAGGAGTAGGGTTTTACCTCCATCGAGAGGGCCCGAACCTGGGTAAAAACATCGTGTCCCTTGTCTCCTGTTACCATCCGCCTAGACGCACAGTTCGGGACCCCCTACCCGAGATCCGCCGGTTTTGACACCGACACGGGGGCTTAGCTGCAGTCCAGTACTCGCCTAAGTGTTTAAAATCCTACCGAGTGAAGAGCAAACCTCCCACTCGAGGGCTTAGCTGCAGTCCAGTACTCTCCTAAGTGTTTAAAATCCTACCGAGGTGAGAGCAAACCTCCCACTCGGGGGCTTAGCTGCAGTCCAGTACTCGCCTAAGTGTTTAAAGTCCTACCGAGTGGAGAGCAAACCTCCCACTCGGGGGCTTAGCTGCAGTCCAGTACTCGCCTAAGTGTTTAAAATCCTACCGAGTGGAGAGCAAACCTCCTACTTGGGGGCTTAGCTGCAGTCCAGTACTCGCCTAAGTGTTTAAAATCCTACCGAGTGGAGAGCAAACCTCCCACTCGGGGGCTTAGCTGCAGTCCAGTACTCTCCTAAGTGTTTAAAATCCTACCGAGTGGACAGCAAACCTCCCACTCGGAGGCTTAGCCGCAGTCCAATACTCGCCTAAGTATTTAATCCATTCTGATCCGCAACGACGATGAGGTGCAGGTCGACTGCTGCCTTCTCCTTCGGAGCTATGCCACAAATACAATGTGTGCTTTGCAAGGACGACGAGGTGCAGGTCGACTGCTGCCTTCTCCTTCGGAGCTACGCCACAAATACAATGTGCGTTCTGCAAGGACAATGGGGTGTAGGCCGACTGCTGCCTTCTCCTTTGGAGCTACGCCATAAATACAACGTGCGCTCCATCCTGACCCGCAAGGATGCAGGTCGACTGCAATCTATGCTCCATCCCTACCTGCAAGAGCGATGAAGTATAAGTCGACTGGACTTTCCACCTCAAAGCTGCATCTCAAGCATTAAAGTATATTCCGAGTGAAGAACAAAGTTCGCTCGAAGGCAAATGCAAGCATATTCAATGATAAGCATGAAGTTCAAATAACATCCTACGGATTCAGAAGTACTCAGGCGTCAAGCCTGTAAAAGTTTATCGGTTACAAAACCACTAGGCATACCGAGGCAAATTTAAAGCGAAGCACGGAAGTTTTTCTTACTCCTCAGGTGGAGGACTGGAGGGCGCGACAAACTGGTCCAGGTCGATTCCGTCAGGAATCTGAGTGGCAGCAGCAATGAAGGTCTCCATGAAAGATTGGAAGTCGTGCTTCTTGGTATTGGCCACTTTGATGGACGTCAGCTTGTCCTCTCGCGCATCCTTGCAGTGAACACGGACAAGGGACAGAGCAACATCAGCACCGCACCTGGCAGAAGACTTTTTCCATTCTTGCACTCGACTTGGAACGTCATTCAGTCGAGTCATTAAAGACTCGAGGTCATTTTGAAGCGTCTCTCTTGGCCTGAGTGTCGTGTCGATCCGCGACACCGCAACCTTCAGTCGAGCGAGATAGTCGACCACACCAGCAACACGAGAGTCCAGTTGGAGCACGTTCATAGCGGCTTCATCCTTCACAGGAGAGTTAATGGGGTCCAGACTTCTCTCCACTCGACTGGTTTCCTCCTCGAAGTTCTGGCAGATTTCTGTAAACACAATTCAAAGTTAAGCCAACAGTTTTATGATGAGTCGATAATAACAAGTCAGTCGGATAGAAGGGATTACCTTCAAGCATGAGGAATAACTTCTTAGCGATCCCTCCCAGATAAGCCTCCAGATCGTTCTTCTTCCCCGCCAGTTTGCTAGCCTTGTCACTCAGAGCTATCTTGTCATTCTTCAGTCGACCGACCTCCTTGTTGGTCGCCTCGAGAGCAGCTTTCCGATTGGTGTTCTCCTCTTCAAGTTTACCGACTGAAGCCAGTTTTTCTTCCGCGAGCTTTGTTTTGTCCAAAGCCGCTTTCTGCGCCTTGGTAAGGTCATGGTCCTTCTTCTTCAGAGCCTCCTTCAGCTTATCTGCAAAGTGACAATGAGATCAGAATCAAGAATGGACAGAAAGATAAAGACAGTCGTCAAGATTCTCACCAAACATACCTTTTGCTTCATCCTTTGCCTTTTGAAAGTTCTCCTGAACAAGCTTCAAGTCAAGGTCGAGTTGGATGTGTTTGTTTTCCAATTCAGTGTAACAAGCCACAAGCTCGCAAGATTTCTGCGAAGGGATAGTCGAACGACATCAAAGATAGGTTACTTCCGAGTGACTAAGAGAAAAATCTTAGCATTTATAAGACTACAGTCGAATCAAAATATTCAACAGTAGTCTCGGGGACTACACCCAGTGGGTGCACTCAGCGTGCCCCCACTGGTTCTACCGACTTGGTCCGATCAGTCGACCGAGAGCGACAAAAAGGTTATGACCCTAAATGTCAGCCACGGTCTCATCATGATCTAAAAAAAGAGGTTCTTCAGACCTTAGTCGACTACCAGCAGTCGACTATGGTATCGGGGACTACACCCAGTGGGTGCACTCAGCGTGCCCCCACTGGTTCCAAGATTCCATTCGACATGGCCAGACCAGACCGAGTGAAAGGGGTTAGAGTGAAGAAATTCAAAGTGTAAAGACTACAGTCGACTGCCAGCAGTCCACCATAGTCTCGGGGACTACACCCAGTGGGTGCACTCAGCGTGCCCCCACCAATCCAAAAATTCAGTCGACACACCCAGTGGGTGTACAGATACAAAGATCTTCGAAAAGAAGAGTTTTCAAATACCATATCCTAACAGAACAAGCGGTGACCGACTAACCTGGACGTTGCTCTGAAGAGCTGAGCTTGCATCGTAAGCCGCTTGGCTAGCGTCCCGGATTGCCTTCACCTGCTCCATCATGATCCCTGCCTGGCGTATAGCCTCCTTAGCAGCACCCGCTTGGTCCTCTGGGACGTGGTGTGTGGCGAAAAGGGAAGGCGGGTCAGCAGTCGACGACGAAGGTCGAGCACTTGTCAGCGGCACAGCGAAGGACACAGAAGTCTGAGTGATGTGGCCACCCTCCTGAACCAGTGTCTCAGGCACTGATGCAACCTGAGCAGTCTTTCCAGCAGGTGCCTTTTTATTCGTCCTCGGCCTCAGCGGCGCCTCATCGTCATCATCAGGGAGATCAATGACATGAGGTGGGGCTACAGGAAAAATTCAAAGTTAAAAATGAAGATCCAATCAACCAAAAGCGAAACTACAGAGATCATACCAAGGTTGGAGGTGGCAGCATCTTCCATCTCCTGGTCTTCGTTCCTGGCTGAGGTCTCGAAGGTAGCAGCACTGCAGATTTCAGGAATCAGTCGGTTAGCCAACGAGTCGACCAAGAGTCTGTCCATGCTAAACGAGAAAACGCAAGTTCTGCTGTTACCCGGAAATGGTGGGAATGGCCATTCTCATCTTGGGCAGGGCCTTAGACGGCTTTGATGACGCCGCTCGGGGATGCTTTGGCGCTTTTTCAGTCGGTGCTGGAGAGGTCGTCCGAGGGCGTTTCGTCGACTACCCAACAGGCACAGTCGCTTTGCCACGCTCGACCACAGGGTCATGGGTGAGCTTGGATCGCCTTTCCGTGCGAGGAGGGTCGACTTCCTCCTCCTCTTCACCGGAGCTGTCGTCATCCTCATCCCCCTCACCATCAGATTGCCACTCTTCCTAACTTTCACCTCCGCTCGCCTCCTCCTCCTCGACCTGTTCTTGCGCCCCGTTGGGCATCGAGTACATCTCAGTAGTGGCCTAGAAGACAACAAACAAGACAGAAGTCAGTCGACTGATTTTAAGCAAGCAAAGTGAAGAAAACAAGATCACAATCGGAGATGCAGAATGGGACCTTGTCTACTTCGTATGATTGGTCGAGTGGAGGAATCCTCCTGGCTCCTCGGGGGTTGTCTCTGTTCCCTGTGATGGCCGTCAGCCATCTCTCCAGCGTGGCTTCCTCGACCTCCTCCGGGTGGATCCGAGTGGTGTCCTCAGTGCCAGAATACATCCACATCGGATGGTTTCGATATTGAAGCGGCTGGATGCGTCGTCGGAGGAAGACCTCCAAGAGATCCATGCCGGTCACCCCGTCACGGATAAGCTGGACTACACGCTCGACAAGCACCTTAACTTCCGCCTTCTCCTCCAGGATCACCTTTAAAGAGGAAGGCTTCCTCACTTGGTCCATAGAAAAAGGAGGGAGTCCGGTCGACTGCCCTGGCGTCGGCTGGTCTTTGCAGTAAAACCAGGTTGACTGCCATCCACGGACCGAGTCGGGAAGGACCATGGCCGGAAAAGCACTTTTCCCCCTCATTTGAACCCCAAGACCCCCACACATCTGAATCACTTGTGTCATCACTCGGATTGGCCTTTTTCACCGTCTGGGAGCAACAGGTGAAAATGTGCTTGAAAAGACCCCAATGAGGCCGACAACCCAAGAAATTCTCGCACAAAGATACGGAAGCAGCGAGGTACACGATGGTGTTGGGTGTGAAGTGGTGGAGTTGCGTCCCCAAAGAAATTCAGAAATCCCCGAAAGAAAGGATGAGGCGGCAAAGAAAACCCACGATCTACATGAATGGCCAAGAGAACGACCTCACCCTCCTCAGGCTGCGGTTCAGACTGCTTCCCCGGGAGCCACGCCGGTCCATGGGGGATCAGTCCTCCATTGGCCAGGTCGTCAAGATCTGCTTGACGAATCGTCAAGCGGATCCAGTCGCCCTAGATCCAGCCCTGTGGCAGGCCGGTCCTCGATGAAGATCCGCCCCGACTGGTTGCCCTTCCCTTCGCCTTCGCCGTCGCCTTCTTGCCCGCTCCAGGGCCGCTGTCTTCTCCTTCACCATCGTCGTCGGCGAGACGCGCACAGAGCAGTGGCACTGAGACGGAAGCGAATGCGGCAGACAAAACTGAGGAAGAGAGGAGGAAATGAGAGCGCATTGTTCAAAAACCCCCGTCCAGGGCCTTATACGAGGTTATTTCCGAGTGACTGACTTGTAGGTCCTGGCGATCCTGTCAAATCCCGCAACAGTCGCGCACGCGATGCGTGGCAAAAAAGGTGGTGCGGAGATCGAGGTGTCCCTGCCTTATCCCATCTGATTACTGCGGCTGAAGGAAATATGCCCTAGAGGCAATAATAAAGTTATAATTTATTTCCTCATATCATGATAAATGTTTATTATTCATGCTAGAATTGTATTACCCGGAAACATGATACATGTGTGAATACATAGACAAACATAATGTCACAAGTATGCCTCTACTTGACTAGCTCATTAATCAAAGATGGTTATGTTTCCTAACCATAGACATGTGTTGTCATTTGATTAACGGGATCACATCATTAGGAGAATGATGTGATTGACTTGACCCATTCCATTAGCCTAGCACTTGATCGTTTAGTATGTTGCTATTGCTTTCTTCATGACTTATACAAAGTTCCTACAACTATGAGATTATGCAACTCCCGTTTACCGGAGGAACACTTTGTGTGCTACCAAACGTCACAACGTAACTGGGTGATTAGAAAGGAGCTCTACAGGTGTCTCCGAAGGTACATGTTGAGTTGGCGTATTTC